>CM043884.1:25378026-26578026 GCA_024034495.1 Camelina laxa
TCTCTTCTTCTTACGTCTGGCTTTTACCGTTTGACTGATACGAGATTACAGAATCACATTTTAAATTATTCTTTACTATATTGAGTGATTTATGTCTTGTTATAGATTTTTGATCAATTACGTTTGTGTTAACACTAAAATATAAAAGTGATCAGAAAAAAAGAAATTCATTTTTTCTTCCTTGTGTGTGTGTGTTAGTGGATTCAAAAGCTTGACATGTGCGCAAAGATAACATTTTTAAAAACATAATGACGCGCCAAGTCCTTGTCTACAGTCCAAACTCATCTCAAAATATAACAGCTGTTTCTTTGTTTTTTCTTTTATGTTTTTCTCTGCATGAACCCTAAATCCAGTAAATTAGGACAAAATTTTGAACATTTTGCCATTCAAGGACACTACTTTGACAATCCTGCTTCTGAAAAATAATGGCCAAGGACTCACTTCTTCCATTATTTTCACTTCAGGACTCGCTTTTCACCTATATATGTATAAGTCAACATATATCTTCCTTTCTCTTCCAACAACAAACCCTAACTGCTTTGAGTTCTGGATCTGTGATTCTCCATGACGATTATCTTCGATCACCACTTAGATCAGAACGGTTCGTTACTCATTTATCTTCTTCTGAGTTTTACTTTAGAGTTTTCTTCAAGTTATTAAATTGGGTTCATGTTCTGTTTTGAAATGATCTGGTCATTAGATTCGCATATCTTGGATGATCTCATGATTTTTGGATTCAGTTTGATTTTGTGGGTTTGTCGGACTGAATTCGGAAAACTTTGATTTTGATGATTGAATAGATGCAGGAGATGAGATTGGAGAGAAGAATCAGGTGATTTACAAAGAGGAAGGAGAAACAGAGTTGGTGTTAGATGCAGGTTTTGAGGCTCCTCACACCAACTCCTTTGGTCACACCTTCAGGTAAATATATTTTTCGAGTCATATTCACACCAGAGAGATTGCAAGATGGAAACTTTATTCGATGTTTTGTCATGATAGGGATTATGATGCTGAGAGTGAGAGGAGAAGAGGTGTGGAGGAATTTTACAGGGTAAATCACATTAGCCAAACCGTTGATTTCGTGAGGAAGATGAGGGACGAATACGGGAAGCTAAACCGAACTGAGATGAGCATTTGGGAATGCTGTGAGCTTCTGAATGAGTTCATTGACGAGAGTGATCCTGATTTGGATGAACCTCAGATTGAACATTTGCTTCAGACAGCTGAAGCCATCAGAAAAGATTACCCTGATGAAGACTGGCTCCATCTCACCGGTCTTATTCATGGTAAATTCTATTTGATGATTCGTTTCGATCGCATTAACAGATAGTCTTATCCATGTTAAATGATTTTTTTTGTATTGGTGTGTGTTGTGTGAATCAGATCTTGGAAAAGTTCTTCTCCACTCTTCTTTTGGTGAGCTCCCTCAGTGGGCTGTTGTTGGTGAGTTTTGTGTGTTTGTTGAAGATCGTTTTCTTCTATTGTTTCTCGAATGACTTATATCTCTTTTACAGGTGATACATATCCGGTGGGATGTGCGTTTGATGAATCTATTGTTCACCACAAGGTATATAAGATACTTTAACATTGTTTGAGTTTTTAAAACATCTTAATATTGATTCCACTGCGAGTTCTTGATGTAGTACTTCAAGGAGAATCAAGACTATGATAACCCGAGTTACAACACCAAGTACGGGATCTACACTGAAGGCTGTGGGCTTGATAATGTGTTAATGTCTTGGGGACATGATGATTATATGTATCTCGTAAGTAAATGACAATCTCAACATTTGTTTTCGACTTATACCGGACATGTAAGAATCTATATTTGACTACAATTCACAGGTTGCAAAGGAGAATCAAACTACATTACCATCAGCGGGTCTTTTCATCATCAGATACCATTCTTTCTACGGTATTTTGAAACACATTCCTATTTACTCATATCTACGGTGTGATATAGATGAGTCAAGACTATACAAGTCACGGGGTTCCTGTTCATGTTATTTGGTTTTGCAGCTCTTCACAAATCAGAAGCATACAAGCATTTGATGAACGATGAAGACAGAGACAACATGAAGTGGCTGAAAGTGTTCAACAAGTATGATCTCTACAGCAAAAGCAAAGTTCGTATAAACGTGGATGAAGTGAAACCATTATCTCTCTCTGATCAACAAGGTATATATGTATACAATTGTATCTTCACATTTGATATGGTCAAATCTAGATGCAAACTTCAGCTTTTCTTGTTCCTAACCGGCTAAATCTATCGCCTTTTGTTGTTTGCAGTATTTTCCGGCAAAGTTGAAGTGGTGAAACTCAGAAGTAGAAAGTTGTCTAATAAAATTGAATGTGACTGTAAAACCTAAAGGCTATAATGGACATGCCTTGATGAATAAAACAGAGTGTTGTGTTGTTGTTTCGTTTGAGCTAAGTTCCATTTCCAACGGGTGTTTTAGAGATGTGCATTCCGGTTGATAAAATACACATATAAAGTCAGTGACTAGTAGATATGACAGGGGATGAGTTTTAAAACCAGAAGAATCCCAAAAGCAAAATTAAAACTGAAAAACGCTATTCTAAAGCGTGGTCATCCTGCAAAAGGCCTACAGCGAGAAAAACCATACTAGATGTTAAAAGTGGTAAACCCAGTGATACCCAAAATACTTAAACTGGGTTTTGGGACTGTTTTCTTTAAGAAATCAAACGCAAACGCAGCACTAAAAACTATAAAGTCTTACACGGGTTTACCAGTTATAGGTACTCCATTGGATTTTTTCTTTCTAATCACTACACTTTTTTTTGTCAAGTCTAATCACTTACACTAAACCCGCAAAAATTCTCCGCAAAACAAAAAGTTTTCCCGCCAAAACCACAAAATGTTGGTTTCCCGCAAAACCGCAAAATCTCGTTTTCCTGCCAAAACCGCAAAATGTTTTTCCTTAAAAATCGCTCGTTTTCCAAAACCGCAAATCTCGTTTTCCTGCAAACAAAAATCTCGTTTTCCCGCTAAAACCGCAAATCTCTTTTTCCCGCCAAAACTGCAAAATCTCGTCCCCCAAAACTGCAAATCTTGCCCGCCAAAATCGCAAAATCTCGTTTCAAAACCGCAAAATTAGCAGCTTCCGCTTTTTCCAAAACTCAACCAAAATCGTTAGGCCCAAAACTCTGGCAAAAGAAATTTCGCCAAAACTCAAAATCTCGCGTCAAAATACACGAAATACATAATTTAAAGTACCAAAAAGTTAAAGATAAAATTATATATAATATAAAATGCAAAATAAGCATCATAAGATAATTTGGGTACCCACGGGTTTACCCACAAATAAAACCCGTTCGGGTTTACCCACTAAAACCCATTTGGGTTTTCAAACTCGGGCAGTTTTGGGTTGGACTTTTTCATTTTAACATCCCTAACAAATGTAGGACAAAGAACATTGATCACCCACCGATGATGGTAGAAAGCCCATGTTGGAAAACAGAAGAGAGAAAGTGAATGTAATCTCCAAAAATCGTAACTTTTAACTCGTATTTGTTTCAATATCTTCTGTATGACTGAGAGCAGATAGATACATGAAAAGATGGCAGAAGAAAAGGATCAAAGTGACCGTTGACTGTCTTTTCCACCGACTATGAAATTTATTGGTTTTTTTTAATTTACTTATTTTAAATATTTTTTTTATTTTTATTTTTTAATAATTCAGGATATATTTCCCTAGGGCCCGAGACTAATTTTGGTGACAAGACTTTTTTTTTTACTGATTTGTGTGAAATGTTGACAAAAAAAAAAAAAGAATTATCAAATTCGAAGACTCAGATTTTGGATTTAAAAAAGTAGAAACGATGCTTGAGTTGCTGTTTGCGTTTCGTGGTGCCGCTTTTCCTTTACTTAAGGAGTTCGGACCAAAGGTTACGACTTTGCTTAAGGAATTCAATTTTTTTATTTACAGAATTTGTTTTTTTTTTATCGTAATTTATGAGAGAGTCTAAGATTTTTCTTCTCTGTGATTTATGAGAGAGTCTAAGATTTTTCTTCTCTGTAACTTTTTGGTACTTTAAATTATGTATTTCGTGTATTTTGACGGGAAAACGAGATTTTGAGTTTTGGCGAAGAAAAATCTTAGACTCTCTCATAAATTACGATAAAAAAAAAACAAATTCTGTAAATAAAAAAATTGAATTCCTTAAGCAAAGTCGTAACCTTTTACAGTCCGAACTCCTTAAGTAAAGGAAAGCGGCACCACCAAAACAGCAAACAGCAGCTTCAAGCATCGTTTCTACTTTTTTAAATCCAAAATCTGAGTCTTCGAATTTGATAATTCTTTTTTTTTTTTTGTCAACATTTCACACAAATCAGTAAAAAAAAAAGTCTTGTCACCAAAATTAGTCTCGGGCCCTAGGGAAATATATCCTGAATTATTAAAAAATAAAAATAAAAAAAATATTTTTTTAAAATAAGTAAATTAAAAAAAAAACCCAATAAATTTCATAGTCAGACAAGGAAAAAAAGACTTGAGAATCAACGGTCAACTTTGATCCTTTTCTTTCTCTCGTTCGCTTCATCTTTTCATGTATCTATCTGCTCCTCCGAGTCCGATACAGAGGTATTGAAACAAATACAGAGTTAAAAAAGTTACGATTTTTTGGAGATTACATTCACTTTCTCTCTTCCTGTTTTCCAACATGGGCTTTTACTACCATCATCGGTGGGTGATGCTGCTCGTTGCTCTTGTCCTACAGCTGTTAGGGATGTTAAAATGGGTGAAAAAACCCAGCCCAGCCCAAACCCAAAAAAAGCCTGCCCAGAGAAAACCCAAGTTTGAAAACCCAAATGGGTTTTAGGTTATAGTGGGTAAACCCGAACGGGTTTTTAGTTTTGTGGGTAAACCCGTGGGTACCCAAATTATTTATCTTATGATGCTTATTTTGCATTTTATATTATATATAATTTTATCTTTAACTTTTTGGTACTTTAAATTATGTATTTCGTGTATTTTGACGGGAAAACGAGATTTTGAGTTTTGGCGAAAAAATGAGATTTTGCGGTTTTGGCCGGAAAACGAGATTTTGCGGTTTTGACGAAAAAAATGAGGTTTTGCAGTTTTGGCGGGAAAACATAATTTTGCGGTTTGGCGAAAAACGAGATTTTGCGATTTTGGCGGGAAAACAAGATTTTGCAGTTTTGGTGGGAAAACGAGATTTTGCAGTTTTGGCGGGAAAATGAGATTTTGCGGTTTTAGCGGGAAAACGAGATTTTGTGGTTTTGGCAGGAAAACGAGATTTTGCGGTTTTGGCGGGAAAACGAGATTTTGCGGTTTTGGCAGGAAAACAAAATTTTGCGGTTTTGGCAGGAAAACGAGATTTTGCGGCTTTGGCGGGAAACCAACATTTTGTGGTTTTGGCGGGAAAACAAGATTTTGCGGTTTTGGCGGGAGAATGAGATTTTGCGGGTTTAGTGTAAGTGATTAGACTTGACAAAAAAAAAGTGTAGGTGATTAGAAAGAAAAAAAAAATCCAATGGGTACCTATAACTGACTGGGTAAACCCGTGTAAGACTTTATAGTTTTGGGTACCTGCCCATTTTTTACCCATTTGATTTCTTAAAGAAAAAACAGGTCCCAAAACCCAGTTTTAAGTATGGGTTTCGGGTATCCACTGGGTTTTTACCCACTTTTAACATCCCTAGCTGTTATGCTGTTTCTTCTACTCATCACATTCTCAGCACCTCACGTGCCATCCACGTGACCTGGAGGCCTTGCGTGACTTCAACAACGAGCTCGAGCCAAAGCCAGATGGTTGGGATTTCAATTCTTCTTCTGCAAATTGCTGTGTATGGGTCGGGGTCACATGTGACAATCAGAAGAACAAGACAGCGAGAATCACTAAACTGGAGCTTGTGAACAGAAGATTGTCCGGTCCGTTGTCTGAATCTCTTGGGCTGCTCGATCAGATTAGAGTTCTTAATCTCTCCAACAATTTCATCTCAGGCTCGATCCCTCCCTCTGTTTTCAATCTGGTAAACCTCGAAACTCTAGATTTGAGCTCTAACGGATTGATTGGCCAAATCCCACATAGCTTAAATCTTCCTTCGCTTACAAGTATCAACCTTTCTTCAAACGAGTTGAATGGTTCGCTTCCTGCGCACGTCTGCCACAACTCCACCAAGCTTACGCTGATAAGGCTCGATTCCAACAAATTTTCCGGAGATTTTCCATCTGGGTTCGAGAAATGCGCTCTGCTCGAACAGCTCTTCCTTGGTGGGAACAGTCTCACTGGTAATATACCCGAGGATCTGTTTCGGTTTCAAAGGTTGAATCTTTTGGAGATTCAAGAGAACCATCTCTCTGGTTCGCTCAGTCCTGCACTTGGTAACCTCTCTAGCCTTGCTCATCTCGATGTCTCCTGGAATAGACTCTCCGGTGAACTACCTGATGTGTTCAACAATTTGCTCGAGCTGAGGTATCTCATGGCTCGCTCTAATAGATTCACAGGAGGAATCCCCAAGTCGTTGGCAAATTCCCAGACTTTGAACTTGCTTATCTTGGGGAACAACTCATTGAGTGGTCCTTTGCGTCTGAATTGTTCTGTGATGACTAACTTGACCTTACTTGATCTGGGATCTAATAGATTCAATGGCTCTTTGCCTGCAAATCTACCGGCTTGCAGAAACCTAAGGAGCGTTAATCTTGCCCGGAACCTCTTCCATGGCCAGGTGCCTCAAAGCTTCAAGGACTTTCAAAGCCTTTCTTATTTCTCGCTTTCAAATTGCAGCCTTGTTAACATTTCATCGACACTTCACGTCCTTCAGCACTGCAAGAACCTGACGACTCTGATTCTCACCTTAAATTTTCATGGAGAGATGTTACCTGATGACCCGAGTCTTCATTTCGAGAACCTGGTGGTACTTGCTATTCCAAACTGTAGGCTTACCGGTCAAATCCCAAGCTGGTTGAGTAAGAGCACTCATCTAAAATTGTTGGATCTATCATGGAATCATTTAACTGGAGCTATCCCGAATTGGTTTGATGGTTTCACCGACCTTTTCTACTTGGATTTTTCGAATAACTTATTCACAGGAAAGATCCCAAAAAGCTTAGCTAGACTCCAGAGCCTCACAATTCGAGATGTCTCATTCGAAGACCCATCTCCAGATTTCACATCCGTCTATAGAGCGAATGAGGATACTAGACGAGTTTTCCAGTATAATCATATTTTCATGTTCCCTCCAACGCTTAAACTCAGCGAAAACAATCTTTCTGGACCCATATGGAAGGAGTTTGGAAACTTGAAGAAGCTCCATGTATGTCATCTGAATGCCAATAGATTATCGGGATCGATCCCTAGCTCGCTTTCAGAAATGACAAGCCTAGAGGTTCTTGATTTGTCCAATAACCGTCTAACTGGTTCAATCCCGGAAACTCTAGAGAATCTAACATTACTGTCCAAGTTCAGTGTTGCTAACAATAGTCTCTCAGGGACAATCCCTTCTGGTGGTCAATTTCTTACATTTCCTAACTCAAGTTTCGAGGGAAACCATCTATGTGGTGATTACTTGCTTCAATGTCGAATAGAGGCACCAGGCAAGAAACTACCAAGAACCGGCGATAGTGACTTTGCCTTACATTTTTCATATGGGGTGGCTCTTGGGTTTGGTTTATCCTTGTTTTTTTTTGCTTTTCGCCACAAGCTGTTCAGCTTTTAATTTTCACGGCATCAAGGTTCATGTTACATACGTACCACAACCTCAGATCATGAACCAATAGTGATGGTGACTTTCCCTTACATTTTTCATATGGAGTGGCTTTTGGGTTTCTCTTTTTTTTTATGAACCAAAGCAACACATTACTTTAATTTTGACAAAAATAAAGCTGAATCTTAGAAATTAAGGAGGCATAATCTTACCGTTTCCTCGAAGAAAACACCCAAAGCTTTAGAACGGTTTGGTCTCTACGGTTGAGGTTGATCCAACAGTTCCAGATAACACAACTAAGTTGCGGAACACTGGCTTAAGTTCAAGAAATTGCTCTGAAAATTTTTGTGGATCATCAACCTATCAATCATGGAAAAAAAAAAAAAAAAAAGCACACACAAGCCAAAACGGCAACCCTACCTAACCCTTTCAGCTTGTCCACCGGGGTAGTAAAGTGTTGAAGAAGCTCAGCGTCCCTGAACGAAATAAGAAATCAAAATCAAGATCAAAATGAAAAAAGTGTGTTTGAGTAGAAATTGATTTAGGAACTGACTAACGTTTTATTGCTGCGGCTATATAAGTGGAGAAAGAAGCCAAGGCCTAAACATATCGCAGCAACTTCAATCATCTTCTATCTCCACTAGAGAAAGAATAAACAAACGGAAAATTGGAAAAAACCGAAAGAACAATAAACAAACGGCGAAGAATAAACAAATTCGATTATCTTCTCCACTTCAATCAACTTTTATTTAGTTTTTGAGCAGAAGACGAGAGATACGGCTTTAAAACGGAAAAATCGAACATGTTTTGACAAAAGATCGACTCGAATATGAACATAATCGAAGATTACTTTACGTCTGATCATAATCAACTTATAAATAAACTTTTACTAACCTAGTCCTGATTGACACTAAAATTCTTGTTCAGTTTTTTTATTGTCAAAGCTAAAGGAATCATTCAGTTCTTTGTGTAACAACACTGCAAATAAAAATCAACTTACACTTGGATTAATCAAATTTGCACGGCACTCGTCAAGTCCATTTGTTTATACTTAGCCTCAAATTCTAATATAGGAGAACTAATGTCCAGTTCATCCACCACATGTCTTTTTTTTTTTTTGTAGCGTTTTAAGATTTCCAGAGTTTGATTTGAGTATAATTAACATGACAATTAACCAAAACATTTTTAATAAAATAATACTATATATAACCAAAAATGAATTTAAGAAAATCATCAACCACTTTTGAAAAGAAAAAAAAAAAAGAAAAAAGAAATTAATTATGAAAGAGAAAATCATATAAAAAAATTTGTTTGTAATTTTTCCATCTTTTTTAATTATTAGTAGCATGATGAACTTCATCAATTCATTAGATTCTTTATTTTCCCAACAAATCTTCTAATTCATCGTAATATATTTTTAAATACCGTAAAATAGAAAAAATGTGCCATCCATATGATGTTTTAGTACAAATACTTGATTTTGTTAATTAATGAGGTTATACTAACTCGTGTGATTTAACTCATTAACAATATAAATTGTAAAAGGCATCAATTTGTTTAAAACTCAGTCTTTATCTTTGATTATTCCTTTTTGTTCAAATATGAATATCTTTTATTTTTTCCATTGATTCAATTTTGAATCTTTTGAGTTTTGATGGAAGATATATTATATGTACAGTATATAAATAATTGACTCAAAACAAAGTGTAATAGGAAAAGACTTGTATGTATTGGAATCTCCGAAAAATACTGTAATTTAAGAACAATGATAAACAAACAACAGTATAATAAATAATTAAATATATTTTATAGATAAATACATAGTATGTTGACGGCAATAAATTAAAAAAAAGAAATAGATATACATATTTATATTTATTTATTTATTTTTCCGTCGTAAGAGAAATAAATATTGTGTGACAAAAAAAAGAAATAATAAAATAAAAATAAAAGATGGTGTTTGCTTATTAATCTGTTCCAATGCTTCCAATCCCCCAAATTGTCTTTTGTCTCCTTTCCTTTTCGTTTTTAGGGTTTTTTTCTTTTCTTTTCTTCTTCTTCTTTAGCTCTGCTCTCTCTCTCTCTTCTTCTCAATTTCCCCAAAATAAATTCCTCTGAAAGGTTATAAATTTCACTCTCCCCCGAATACGATTTCTATAAAAGTATACAATAAGCCGATCTTGGCTTCTTTTTTCTTTGTATTTCTTCTGCATCTCGATTCTTGGGTGTGTTGGCTGATTTCGTTCTCATCTGTTGTTGAAGTCTTTGGTTTGAAAAGCAATATGGAAGGAATTCAGCATCCTATACCTCGCACTGTCGAAGAGGTCTTTAGCGACTTTCGTGGTCGTAGAGCTGGTCTCATCAAGGCTCTCTCTACTGGTCAGCTCTCGATCTCTTTCTCTCCTATACTCTGTTTTCTTCTGCTCGAGAGAGAGAAATCTCTTTATTATTATTTGTGTAGATTTGCGACCTTTTGCTTTTATGCTCGTTTGTTTCAAATTGGGTTTCCTTCCTTTATTGAGAAAAAAGCTCAAAAGATTTCAGCTTTGTTCTCCTTTCATGTTCTTGGTTTAATTTAATTTTCTGGGATTTGACGATTCATGTTTTTGTTTTGCAGATGTTCAGAAGTTTTACCATCAGTGTGACCCTGGTGAGTTTTTTTTCTTCTCACCCATGTTTTAAGTCTCTGTATTGCTTCGTAACGCATTGATTCGTCTTTGTATAGCTTCGTAACGCATTGATTCTTTGCTTGGTTAGTTTGTTTTCTAGAGTTGCTTCTTTTTTTTTTTTTTTGACTAAAGTTAAGATTTTTCAGTCCAGGAGTTCCTTTTGGGTTTGGATTAGGGAAGAATCTGTGATGGAAAATGCATTAATTTTTGCTTCATGAGCTTTTTTGTTTTTCTAGTTTCTGTTAGATTACTTTAGATATCTTCTTTCTTATTAGATCCCATCTGCAGTAGATTTGTTGTCTTGATCCTTTGTCTAGTTGTCTCCTCTATTAGTATATCCTGTCAGAGTTGTTGTCTGTCTCAACAGTTTCTTGGTTTCATGGTAACAGATTGAGACTTTAAATGTTTATGTGTTAGTGTTCTTGTGGTTTTCTCATCTTAGGGTAATTGTTTTTTACTAATGCAGAGAAGGAAAACTTGTGTCTTTATGGACTTCCGAATGAGACATGGGAGGTTAATCTCCCCGTCGAGGAGGTTCCTCCCGAGCTTCCTGAACCAGCTTTAGGCATCAATTTCGCAAGGGATGGTATGCTAGAGAAAGATTGGATATCTTTGGTTGCAGTTCACAGTGATTCGTGGCTTATCTCTGTTGCATTCTACTTTGGTGCACGTTTTGGATTTGGTAAGAGTGAGAGGTAAGATTCCTTCTCTGCTCAGTGTTCTTTGTTGATTTCCCTTGTACTCATGTTTGGTAAAGTTACACAATGATTGTTATGGTAGCTGCAACGTTCTAGCATTTATTACCTCATTAACTGTTGTTACAATCTCTGTACACCTCTAAACTCAGGATATACTGTTCTGTGAAAAAACTCTGTAGAAGTGATTATCATTTACTTCAGTAATTAGAAGTGTATCCGGAAGTGTTGTGAATCACACCAGGCTGAATCAATTTTACTGAGTTATATTAAATTCAATGTTTACGTGAGCCTCTAGTTCCTCAAATTTGTAGAACCTTATTTGTATTCAGTGACATTGTGGAGTCAAATCGTTTAGTTTTCTTGCCTCTGAACTCGTTAATTGTTCTCAGGAAGAGGCTCTTCCAGATGATAAATGATCTCCCAACCATTTTTGAGGTTGTGACTGGCAATGCAAAGCAATCCAAGGATCAATCTGCTAACCACAACAGTAGCAGAAGCAAATCTAGCGGTGCCAAGGTAGAAGCTTCTGTTTACTCCATTCTTTTTTCTTTTCTCTCACAGTCTAGCTATAATCTCTGTTGGGTTCTTATCTTTATTTACTCCTTTGTTTCCTCATGTAGCCTCGTCATTCTGAATCTCACACTAAGGCTTCAAAGATGTCCCCACCACCAAAAGAAGACGATGAGAGTGGAGATGAGGAGGAAGATGACGAACAAGGTGCGGTTTGTGGTGCGTGTGGAGATAACTATGGAGGAGATGAGTTCTGGATTTGTTGCGATGCTTGTGAGAAATGGTTCCATGGAAAATGTGTGAAGATCACACCAGCAAAGGCTGAGAACATCAAACATTACAAATGCCCGAGTTGCAGTACCAGCAAGAAAATCAAAGCCTGAAGGTGATAATAACATTAGATGCTGTGAAAGAGGAGAAAGTTTTCACAGTAGAAGAAAACAACAGAACAAAAGTTTAGCTGTGGGAAGAAGAAGAAGAAACAAAAGGCTTCTGATTGCGTAGTTTTAATGGGATTGAGACAGCTTACAGTTAGTAAAGTCTCTTTCTCTTTTTTTTTTTTTTTTTTTTTGCTGTTAATGTTATGACTAATTTGTCTTATGTTTCTGAGAAAATTCTGTCTTTAAGCACTCTCTAGTTTGTGTCAACGAGTTTCTTCTTCCTGGTTAGTTGCTTTACAATTTTACAGCTTTGGCTTCTAAAGCCTGATGAAACTAATTGAGTTGATTACCTAGTAGATCATAACATTCAAACACAATATGTTAGATGGATGGATGGATGGATCAATATCTATCTTTACAGAAACGTAAAATTGTATATAGTAGCACTCACTCACTCAGTAAAGATCAAACAGAGCTAGAGGGAAAGAACACTTTGCTACCCATCTCTAAAAATGGATTGATGGATGGGTTACTACTACTTACATATAGACACGAAGGTGGTTCCTAAAGTTAAGTTGCTTTCAAAGCGCTCATCTTCCGGTCTTCCCTATCCTCTCATTCTCCTCTTTTTATAAAAACTAATACTTTCTTTTTCGGCCATATCCCAAAAAGATTAGACTAGTCGTCGTCTTTATACATCACAATCCCATACCAAACCTCTCTGCATCTTTTATATTTTATCATTTAACACAAAACTCCAAAAGATAAAAACAAAATGTTGTCGAAGGTTCCTCATAAACAACACTTGCAGCTCTCCCCTTCCTCCTCCTCCATGGAAATGGTCCGGTGTTCACGTGGCAGACCTCGAGGTTCCAAGAACAAACCTAAAGCACCAGTCTTTGTCCCCTCCGAGCCTCCTATGAGTCCTTACATCCTCCAAGTACCCTCTGGTGTCGACGTCGTTGAAGCCATAAACCGCTTCTGCCGCCAAAAAGGCATCGGCTTTTGCGTCCTCAGTGGCTCAGGCTCCGTCACTGACGTCACTTTGCGTCAGCCTTCTCCGGCAGCTCCAGGCTCAACCATTACTTTCCACGGCAAGTTCAATCTCCTCTCCATCTCCGCCACTTTCTTTCCGCCTAGTACCTCCTTGTCTCCTCCTGTCTCCAATTTCTTCACCGTCTCTCTCGCCGGACCTCAGGGACAGGTCATTGGTGGATTCGTCGCTGGTCCTCTCGTTTCCGCCGGAACTTTCTACGTCGTCGCCGCTAGTTTCAGTAACCCTTCGTATCACCGGATACCCGCGGCGGAGGAAGAGCTCAAAAACAATGCTGTGTCGGGGGAAGGGGAAGGCCAATCACCTCCGGTATCTGGACACGTGGCGGAGGGAAGTGGAGGAGAGTCGATGTACATTGGCCAGATGGGTGGCTCTGATGTACACGCCAAAGCTCCACCGCCGTACTGACCAAATCCAATTCTTTCCTAACTAGGGTTTCTTCTTCTTTTGATCATTCATCAAGAATCAATTTAAAGTTTGCATTTTTATTAATCTTCTTAGATTTTTAAATCAAGCTTCACTCTTCTTCTTTAGATTTATCCACACTCTGCAGTGTCAAAGCTTCAAACTTTTGTCTCTGATATTTATATGCTCCCCAAGTTACAAACTTTTGTCTCTGATGATTGTTTATTTTACAATTTTATAATCTTCTTGCATTGTTTATTGGATCCTCCAAAGGTTGGCTATATAATACTATAATGGCTTAATTGATTTCTCCAACCAGAGGACATCTCTCACCTACGGTTTAGTGGTCTCTGTACCATAGTTTTTAGCTTTCACTGAATACAATGGACTATTACACTGTTGAACAAGGGCCAAGAATTGCAGATACTGTCTTTACTAAAAGAGAAGCTTCATAGTAAGAACCAGTCAACCAACCAACAATTGCAAGAAACAATGATAAATAAAGTGTGAAAAGACTCGAGATTTCACAAACACTCTCCTTTTTTCTTCCTGGAACATTATGACTTTACTAACATGTATATACAAAGCCAATTAATTATTACATGGAATGAAACATGATCACAATGGACATTGCATATGTTTACGGATTGTATATTTGCATTCTCAAAGTCCCCGCTTCTCCTGCAGTAAGGTGACAAACTGTTGTATCAAACCTTCCAAAACCAGCTAAACAGGGGATCAGGTGTTACCTTCTGATGACTACGCCATTGTCTTACAAAAACTTCCATCAAGACATAGAGAGGAAAAAGCAGGTACAAGGCAAAGCACGCAGAGAGAAACAGTAAAGGGTGGGGTGAGATTACAGCCATTGCAATGGCGTAAGAGACGCATAGAGACGCTCCTATATAAAAGAACCATAGTGTCAACAAGCCTCTAGCTGGTAAAAGACAAAACGTGTAGAATATAGCGCAGCAGAAGCCTATAGTGTTAGAAACCCATAGGACGATGAAGAACGTATGTTTCATCACCGCATGACCCTCGGATTGGTCTACACCTCCTGGAGGCTGGAGAGCGGTTTGGTAAGTGGCTGTGATTAGTAAAGTGCATATAATCAAGAAGACTCCTCGAGCTTCCTCTGAAGTGTCAGAACTTATGCGTCTTGTGTGTGTGGAGCAGTAGGCCCAAATGTGATTGGTGATTTGAACAAGTCATACGTTTTCATCAATTTTGGCAGAGAAGATGCTTCCTTGCACCCGGTTTTTAGAACAACTTGTTCCAAGTCTCCACCTTCATCAATATGTCCCTGTCTTCTTAAGATATCAAGGAATGTTAAACCATCACCATTCACTTCGTTCCGTTGCACCATCCTACATTCTAGTAACAGTCTCACTGCCTACATGAAAAATTTCAAAGCTTTGCCTTTGTTTCTCTAATGATCTAGAAAACGCTGATATAAATTGTAGAAAATAAAGCATGCCTGATGATCATTTTTATATGCTGCAAGGTGCAAAGCCGTGTTGTGGGTTAGATCCGATTTATTCAGAAAAGCATACTCGGTAGGGAGAGCGTTTCTTTGGCTCATTCTCTGGATCCACCCGGTGAGGACTTGGAGAACTTCAAACCTATCATTCATCACAGCAATATGCAGAGCATTTTGGCCATTCACGCTCACATCTTGAATACATTTAGGGGAAGTTATGAGGCACTCTACCACAAGATCGACGTTCCCTCTTAACACTAAGAGATGGAACAGCGTGATGCCTTCTCTACCTTTCACGCGAGAAAGGCCAGGATCAAGCCTGCGCAGCCACGTGACAAACTCTTGTTGATCCTTTTCCACAGCAAGGTGTAATGGACTGTACCCATTTGTGTTCAGCTTTCTTGCAAACGACGGCTTAAGATTCAGAATCTCTGCGGCAAATGCTCTTTTTCCAGAAGCTGCAGCTATGTGAAGGGGAGTGTTCACAAATGGCACGGCATCGATGCTCTCCAAAAGGTACGGATTCTCATCAATCAAAGAATACAAGTCATTGATGCTACCGGATTCAGCAGCCTGTTGAAGTCTTGGATCCATACAGAGGGAGCTTTTAGCAGAAAAGTAAACAAGAAAAATGTTTAGAATAGCATTCAGTAAGATCAATACAGTAAAGTAAGACTGTAAGAGTGCAGCAGAACTAGGCAGGAACACTTTTTTTGTTTGTTTCCTATTGTGGTTCCTCACAATTTAGCTAAGATATGCAATTTACAGAAAGTAAAAGTGACTAACTTGGGAGTTTTAGCAGCAAAAGCTTGGATGCAGGAAACTTTGAACATTCTCATGGGAGGTTGATTTCATATCACACGAGGTGGGTCCTAAAGAGTTTCCAGCCACTCGAAATTTTACCAATATATGATATTTGCCAACTATGTCAACGGGAGCTCTCTAGTTTATAACTAAATTATTTCATCCACCTATTGTATAGCTTTACTATTCCCTTATTGATACAGATCTTTTGAATAAGTCGTCCATAAATTTTTTAACTTCCTCGAGATTCCTCAGAACATACCTTTGGCCGGCTGCTTGACTAAGCTGCTTCATGTTTTCTCGTTCTCTATATTTCCTCATTCAGACAACGTGGCTCGACTTCAAGTATTTTATCAGCTACAATACTCACCAAATACAAGGCTTTGATGATCAGCACAATATATGAGAGCACTAATAGAAATGTTTTTATGCAAAGTGCGTGAAGATCACACCTGAAAAGCTGAGCACATCAAACAGTACAAATGCCCGAGTTGCAGTAACAACAAGAAGATCAAAGCTTGAAGGATTGCAGTAACATTAGAGACTGTAAAACAGGACAGAATTATCACAGTTGAACTACAAAACAGAACAAGTATTTAGGGAGAAGACGAATCAATGTGTTTTTTCTTGCTTGCTCTTTATGGGATTGAAACAGCTTAAAACCTAATTAAACTCATTAAAATACCAAGATTTTATATATACATATATATAAGCCTATTACTACTAGGCACAGTACATTGCAAGTCACAATGCATAAGAGATATGTGTCATATGTTGAAGGGTTACATCGTTTGCATTCTCAAAGCCTTCTCCTTTGTTATAGCAGTGTTGTATCAAACCTTCCAAAACCAGCTCAATCGGGGCTTAGGTGCCACCGTCTCATGGTTTCGCCAACCAGTTACGAAAGCATCCAACAAGAGAAAGAGAGCAAATAGCAGGAAGAAGGCAACGGTGGCTGAAAGAAACACTAGAGGATGTGGTGAGATTACTGCCATTGCTAGTGCATAAGAAATGCACAGAGATGTCCCAGTCCAAAAGAACCACGTAGCAAACATACTACCAAGTGGTATGAGACAAAAGGTGTAGAATAAAGCGCAGCAGAAACCTACGGTGTTGGAAACCCAAAGAAGGATGAAGAATGCATGTTTCATCACCACGGAACCCGCATTCGCATCCTCAGATTGGTGTACACCTCCGGGAGGCTGGAGGGCAGTCTGATAAGTGGCTGTTATTATCAAAGCGCATACAATCAGGAACACTCCCCTAGCTTCATCAGAAGTTTTAGACCTAAGGCGTCTCATGCTCGTGGAGCAGTATGTCACGAAAGTGATTGGTGATTTCAAAAATTCAGACCTTGCTTTGGATTTTCGTACTGAAGCTGCCTCTTTACACCCGGTTTTTACAACAACTTGTTCCAAATCCAAGTCCACACCCAACGGGTCTCTGTCCCTGGCTTCTTAACTCTCCACCTGCGGCTCTCTGTCCCTGGCTTCTTAACTCTGCCCCTGCAGCTCTCTGTCCCTGGTTCTTTAAGATATCAAGGAATGTTAAACCGGCACCATTGACTTTGTTCCGCTGCACCAACCGGCATTCTAGTAAAAGTTTAACTACCTACACAAAATAGATCATTCTATTAGTAATCTCATCTCAGAAAGATTCTCAATTAGAATAATCATATTCCACTCGACTCATTGTCATTTAGTAGAGCTTTTATATCTGAAATACATAAACAGAACTGAAAGAAAATAAAGCATGCCTGATGATCATTCTTATATGCTGCAAAGTGCAAAGCTGTGTTGTAGCCGAAATCCCTTTTATTCAGAACAAGGATCTCGATCGAGTCAGCATTTTTTTGGCTCATTCTCTGGATCCATCCCGTGAGGACTTGGAGAACTTCAAACCTGTCATTTATCACAGCTAGATGCAGTGCATTTTGTCCATTCACATTCACATCTTCGATACATTCAGGGGAAGTTAGGAGGCACTCTGCCACAAGATCCGCGTTTCCTCTTAACACTAGGGAAAGAAACGGTGTGATGCCATTTCTCCCTTTAACACGAGCAAGGCTCTGATCAAGCCAAAGCATCCTGGAGACAAAGCCTCTTTGATCATTATCCACAGCGAGATGCAGTGGACTGTAGCCGCTTGTGTTCAGCTTTCTGGCAAAAGAGGGTTTAAGATTCAGCATTTCCATGGCAAATTGTTTCTTCCCTGCAGTTGCAGCTACGTGGAGGGGAGTGTTCACAAATGGCACCACATCAAAGTGATCAAGTATGTATGGATTCTCATCAATAAGAGCATACAACTCATCGATGCTTCCAGATTCAGCAGCTTGTTGAAGTCTAGGATCCATAGAAAAAAAAGTGCTTTAGCCAGAAACTAAGTGATCAAGACAAAGGTTTGACAGATGTTGGTTTTCTATTGTGGCCTCGTTATCCAAAATTCAGGTTATAAACATTCTTAAAACAAAAGAAACTGTTGAGCTTGAGCATTTTCAGGAGGAAACTTCGAAGTAAATACCAATGAATAAGTGAACCCCACACGGAATGAGTTGACAAAACATGTTAGGTACTTTGGCATTTTACCAGGAAGTTCCATAGCAAGAAGCCAAGAACCATTGCACCTTCCAATGGATGACTTATTTCCATACCAACACGAGGTAGGTCCTAAAGAGCTTTCAACCACTCACATTTTACCAAAAAATGATAAGATTATTTGCGTGGAATGACAAAAAAGCCAACCGACTATGAATTGAATGACCCTACATATTCTACGTTAGTGGACTGCCACAAATCATAGTTAATCTTTTAAAACTTGTAAGGGATATATGCGTGTAGATATAATAATTTTGATTGAAAAATAAATGTAACTATATATTGATTTTGCGGTTAGATTATGCAATATAAGTTCCTAGATCTCTCTCTCAAAACCGACGGTAACAGCACCTTGGAGTTTTTGAGTCTTCCGGGCAAAGCCCTTCCAAAATTGGAGATATGTGGTGCAGTCGGATACCACGAAATGCACTCACATGTAAGAAATAATAAAGAAACCTATTGGTATTACTTTTTTAAATCACTTTAAGGATATCCTATTCCCACACGAAGTGCATATGAGACAAAACAACTGAAGGAAAAACAAAACAAAAAAGGCAAAAGGTGGGACATAACATGACGAACATATTACATTGCAAGTGTGGGATTGCAAGTTAGTTTGAATTTTGGTTTTTATCATCTGCTTGGATTAAAGATTCTAGTAGATGTTTTAAGGAAAAAGGTTTAAACTTTTATATTGAATCAGAGAATTAAGGAATAAAACTCACCGAGTTTAGGCTGGCAGTGAAGAGCGTGTATGCATTGACAATTGATTACCAACTCAACCCAACAAATCATCCATACAAGCATAATGATCCACCGATGGATTTTTAATTGATTCAAATATTTTCTGGCCTTCTTTGTGTAATCCTGCACGGTTACAAGCCATCAAGACACTACTGTAAGTCGTATGGTCCGGCTCAATGCCTTCCCCTTTCATCTTTGAAAACAAATTCAGCGTTTCAACCCCGTCTCCGTTAACTGCAAAAGCTGAGAATAGCGTGTTATAAGAGACAAGATCTCGTTCCCCCATTTGCTTCCCACAGGTTTCCACACCTTGCATACATGAAGATCAAAGCCCTGTATCCTGAAACGTTCAGCTTGATTTGGTTCTTACCAATGTAATCAACAATGCAATTACCCAATTCTAGATCACCCAAATGTCCACAAGCCGAGAGAAGACTAATCATTGTTACTTCATCCGGTTTGGAATCTCCATAATCATCAATCATCTCTTCGAAAAACTCGATGGCTAAAGCAGGTTGTCCGTTGTGAGCATACCCAGCTATCATCGAGTTCCAAGAAACAACATTCCGCTCAGGCATTGTATCAAAAAGCTCCCTAGCCGAACTCAAATCACCGATTCTAGTATATCCAGAAATCATAGCATTCCAAGTAACAAGACTTTTCTGCGTACCAAACTCGTTAAAAATTCTCCTAGCAGATATAATATCTCTACACTTAGCATGCATATCAAGCAATGCCGTCTTCACAAAGCAATTTCAACCGAACTCTCTGCTCATCAATCAGTTTAACAAGTGAATGAGCGAGAGAAGGATCAGCACGGAAAGAACAAGCAGAAATAACAATAACCCATGTGTTCTCATTTGGCCTAACTCCAAGTCGCAACATATCATCAAACAATCTAATAGTTTCCTCTGTGACCCCATTTTGTGCATAACCTGAAAGCATAGCATTCCAAGAAACAACGCTCCTCTCCGGCATCATATCAAAATACCTCCTTGCATTTTCCAAATCATTAAGCTTCGCAAAACCAGTAATCATCACCGTCCAAGAAACCACATCAATCTCATTCTCTGGCATCATATTAAACAATTTACAAGCTTCCTCCTTGTTTCCGCATTTCCAATACCCAGAGATCGTCACATTCCAATCAGAACCTGTTCTGTGAGTAATTTGATCGAACACTTTGCGTGCACTCTCCACTGACTCATGTTTCACATACATATCCATTATCACATTCACATTCCTCACATAAGGGTCCTTAAAAAATCCCAATTTCTCTACAATAGCTTGAAACAAAATTGGTTAGAGCTTGTGAATACGGCGAGATGAGCATGGATTTGGTTTAACTGAGGAAATGTTAGAGCTTGTGAAGCTATGGCGGCAAGAGATACAGTGAGCTCTCGAGACATATATAGACAACTTCACTCTCTCTCTCTCGTTTATGTTCGTTAAATTATTTGAATTTGAATAGCTTTTTATAAGCTCGTTTAGGCCCATTATTAGAATATTAGGTCCATTATATATGTAATACAATGGGGGCCTTTGGAGGTTTTTCACAAATTTAGATATTTTAGAGTTATAAACTTATGAATGCATCACACAACATTAAGCTTTTATCAATTGGTTAATCATTTTTTTAAAAATGATTGGATTTGGTACTACATTATAGTAATAATTTTAATCATAAGTTACTAATTGATCAATTCAATCATTAATATTTTGTTGGCCAAAATTCACAGCAATGATGATTGTAAATTTACGGAGTTTGGGGACCTTGTAATTACAAAAAGGACCATCTGCTTAAGGAGGATGTACACCGACCAGATTAATCAGTCGCTTGTCGTCTATATTCGGTATTATATAAGGTTGTCTACTAGAATTGGAGACAACGTTTACTAATTAAGTTAGAAGACTAATAAATAAAATTAATTTGAGAGGGCCACATTAAAATTTCGAAAACGTACAAAATAGTGGCATGTGCTGCATTTCGTCGTTAATTTGTTTTCGCATATATGAATGCAAGATTTTATAATGCATTAGTCAAAGAACACAAAACTATAAGGACCCAGGAGCTTGTTGGTATGCATTTAAACACACATATTTGTATGTATACATTATTAACGCGATCTTATGGAATAAACAAATCATGTGAATGATGTTTAAATTCGTTTTTTTGTAAGACAGACATTTCAAACGGACCAAACAATAAAAAACAGCTAAGATGTACGTACGATTCCAAAAAGAGTGAAGACATTTGTCACCGAAAATATTAAATATGGATTATATTTTCTGTTCCTATGAAAATCAGAAAATGCAACTAAATTATGGTTTTGCGAACGAAGCTGAAATGATGATACTTATAAGTAGGTTTTGTACAAGCATCACAACATAGATTATATAATTGGTCTCAGATTTATAGACATGCAAAATGTCAGAACTTGTCATACAATTAGAGAGGTTTTTAGACAAATATTTGTTGATCAGTACAGGGAACTTGTCATATATAATTGGCTTTTTAAAGCCTTTGGGTACTTCTCCTCGCCGATCTCGAAATAAAAATATGACTTATTTTGGAGAAGAAAAAATAATCTAAAATATCAAAAAAAATTCTTTAAAATAATATTCCAAAGTCGTTTTCTTTTTGTACTTTGTTTCTATTATATAATTTTTTATTGTATGTAAACTTTAGTAAATAAATAAGAATTGAAGAAAATTTGTTGATAATGTGAAAGTTGGGTGAAGAAGAGAAGTACAAAAAAACATAAAACACAGAAAGACACAACACAAGAGAAGAGTGAGGACTGGTGTTTTTTTTAGATCTGACACAAGAGATAGAGACCGTCTCAGTAGTAGATAGAATAAAGGAGAATCCCGAGCGTCACCGCTCCTTCCCGACCGACCCTATTTATTACTTTTTTCACCTTTTCACATTTTCTTTTCGTGTCTTTTTTTATTTTTATTTATTCGTTCGTTTAAAAAATAAAAAAAAAATAGGGAGGAAAACAACAGTAAGACCTTTGTGAATTTTTTGAATTTCCCAACAAATCCTTTTCTTCATCTCTCACTCATATTGTCGCTTTCGCTCTCTCATAGTCATATAGGCTTCAGTTTCTGGTAACAAAAGATTCTTCCTCTTCTTTCAAATTTTTTTTTGATAAGTCAGGTGAAAGTTCCCGGCTTAATTTTGTTGCAATAAAATCGACGGAGAAGAGTTCAATTTTCATTGTCGTTTTGTTTTGGGGTTTTCAATTGAAATGTGTCTGAAAACTTGAGAAGACAATAGCACTAGGAAGAAAGAGTTATTCTTTGTTGTTGTTGTTGTCTTTGAGAAGACAAAGAAGAAAGAAAAAAAAATGTCGGGTTTAAGGATTTCGGATCCGAGCAAATTGCATCTGATGAAGAAGGAGTTAACTCAAATCAGGAAAGTTGCCAAGGGTTTACCCGATCCCGGAACCACTTCCTCTTGGAAATCTCCTCTTCCTTCCTCTAGATCCGTTCCTGAGCCGCCGCCGCTTCTGGAGAGCAGTAACCTCGGGATTCTCTGTAACAATCAGTTGGATTTTCCGAGTAGTCGAGGTCTTGGGAACGGAAAGACAAGGAGAAGGAGAAGAAGGTGTTTTTGTATAATTGGAAGGCTCAGAGGACTTCGAGTGAGAAGAGTGGTTTTTCTAAAAACAGTGAAGGTGAAGATGCAACTTCGTGGATCCAACGTAGTCTCAATGATGATGATGATGATGTGAGTGATGCGAGGAACGGTGGTGATTCGTCGTATCTTGGGAAAACTCGATCTGCTTCGATGGGTTTCGGATGCAGAGACACGAATCTTTTGTCACCTGGTTTTCCTAAGATTAGAAAGAAGAAGAAGAGTTATCATCATCAACCTAAAGAAGCTATTCACGGAAGAAGAAGAAGCTCTGCCAAAACTAGGCAAATTCAAAGCCGTCATCTTCACGCTGCGTCAGGTTTAAGTGTTGTGAGAGATGCATCTGTTGAGTTATCTGATGAAACACAGGATTTTAGCAATTCGGAGAATCCTCGGAAGGTCACTAAAGTATCATCTCCTTTGCTTTTGAAGCTTAAGCACAAGAACTGGTCACATTCTTCTTCTAAGTTCTTGAGAGCTACTAGTAAGAGAGAGGATTCTTCTCATACTTGTAACAGTACACCTGCATTGTCGACTAGCTCATACAACAACATGTATGCTGTCCGTAATCCCAGCACAGTTGGATCTTGCGAGGACGGTGATGATGATGACTTGGATGATGATAACTTGGATTTTACAGGAAGACAAGGTTGCGGGATTCCTTTTTATTGGACAAAGAAGAATCTGAAACATAGAGGTGGGTGTAGGAGTTGTTGCTCACCTTCCTTTTCGGATACACTTAGAAAGACTGGGAGTAGTATGTTATGCGGTAGTCAGTCGGTGTATCGTAGACATAGACATTCTTCTGGGAGGTATGATAAACAGAAACTTGCTTTAAGAAGTGCAAAGGGTGTTTTGCCTTTGCTCAAATATGGTGGTAATAATAGAGGAGGTTCATCTATTGGATTTGGGTGTAGTGATGATGATCTTTCACCTGATTTCGGGGAGCTTGATTTAGAGGCGCAAAGTAGATTAGATGGGAGGAGATGGTCTACTAGTTGTAAGAGTCAGGATGGAGGAGAAGAGGAAGGAGATGAAGAAGAAGGAAGTACACCAGGAAGTATTCAGAGCTTGAGCCATAAGTACAAGCCTATGTTCTTTGATGAATTGATTGGACAAGGTTTAGTTGTTCAATCTTTAATAAACGCTGTGAAAAAGGGTAGGATTGCTCATGTTTATCTTTTCCAAGGTCCTAGAGGAACTGGGAAGACGTCTACTGCGAGAATCCTTTCGGCTGCCCTGAACTGTGATGTGGCTACTCAAGACATGAAACCTTGTGGGTATTGCAAAGAGTGCAGTGATTACATGTTGGGGAAAAGTAGGGATCTATTGGAACTTGATGCTGGTAAGAAGAATGGAGCTGAGAAAGTTAGTTATCTTTTGGAAAAACTGCTGACATTAGCTCCACAGAGTTCCCCAAGATTCAAGGTTTTTGTGATAGATGAGTGTCATTTATTACCATCTAAGACGTGGTTATTTTTACTCAAATTTCTTGAGAACCCTCTTAAGAAAGTTGTCTTCATATGTATAACGACCGACCTTGACAATGTTCCTCGGACCATTCAGTCAAGGTGTCAGAGTTACCTCTTCAACAAAGTCAGAGATGGTGACATTGTTATGAGACTAAGGAAAATGGCTTCAGATGAAAATCTAGATGTGGAATCGCAGGCATTGGACCTGATTGCGTTGAATGCTGATGGCTCGCTTCGAGATGCTGAAACTATGTTGGATCAGTTGAGCTTGATGGGAAAACGAATCACAGTCGATGTTGTAAATGAGCTCGTAAGTTTTGGTGTTTTATTCTATGTTTCCTTTCGTTTGCATCAAGTAGAAATTAGACCAATGAGTAATGTAAAATGTGATTGCTGGTGTTTGTGCAGGTGGGTGTTGTTTCAGATGACAATTTACTGGAACTTTTGGAATTAGCATTGTCATCTGACACGGCAGAGACAGTTAAGAAAGCTAGAGAGTTACTGGACGTAGGAGCCGACCCAATACTCATGATGTCTCAACTAGCCAGTCTTATCATGGATATCATTGCTGGAGCATACAAGGCCTTGGACGACAAATACAGTGAAGGCTTCCTTGATGGACGGAACTGTGAGTTTCTGGAACTTAAAAGTCGTTAGTTCTGAATTTTCTTGAATGAAACTGATAAGTATTGGAATCCACAGCGAGACATAATGATCATATATACTCTCTTTCACTAGAATGGTTTTTTTTTTACAAAATTTGGCTTATTGATGTCTTTAAGCCAAATTCATCTTTGTTCTGGACCCATTTGACTAATCTTATTCATCTTTTTGTAGTGACTGAAGCTGATATGGAAAGACTAAAGCATGCTTTGAAACTTCTTTCTGAGGCTGAGAAGCAGCTAAGAGTTTCTACTGACCGTTCAACATGGTTCATAGCTACCTTGCTGCAGCTTGGTTCGATGCCTTCTCCTGGAACCACACATACCGGTAGCAGTAGAAGGCAGAGCTTTAGATCAACTGAAGATCCCCCGTCAAGCATTTCAAGAGAAGTTACTGCTTACAAGAGAAAAAGCGGAAATTTTGTTCATGAAGTGAAATTGTCTTCCTCGTCAAGTGAAGTTCTAGAGAGTGACACTGCCTCCCATGACGATACAACGGCAAGCACCATGACACTTACTTGCAGAAATTCAGAGAAACTAAATGATATCTGGATAAAATGTGTAGACAAATGTCATTCGAAGACATTGAAGCAGCTTCTATATGCTCATGGGAAGCTTTTATCTATCAGTGAAGTTGAAGGTAAGCCTAGAACTTTTCTTAATCACTTTACATCTGAAGGGAAAAAAAACGCAACCAATTGCATACTAATAGAATCTTGTTTGCAGGTATTCTAGTTGCTTATATTGCATTTGGAGAAAGAGAGATCAAAGCGAGAGCTGAGAGGTTCTTAAGTAGTGTCACAAACTCGATTGAAATGGTACTACGGCGAAACGTAGAGGTCAGGATAATTCTCTTGTCTGAAACTGAGTTACTCAACTCCAAGCAGACCAGACAAATAGCAGTTACAACTAGTTCAGATACTGAAAGTGGGAATGAGGTTCCAATGAAAAGGATCGAAGCAATCATCCAAGGACAGAGATTAGAAACTGAGTGGTTACAGAAGACTCCTGGTTCACAAGGCCGGTTAAAACCCGAAAGGAATCAAGTTCTACCTCAAGAAGACACGAATGGAGTTAAAGTTTTGAAGATTTGTGAAATGGGTGAGTTTCAGGAGAATCAGACTGGCAAAAGAATGGAGCATTGTCCTGTTTCTCCTAGCTTACTTCACAACAGCAACTTCACAAACAACAAAGACAATCTGTAAGTAATCTTGATTCAGCGAAGAGAAAACCGAATAAAAGTAAGATGGTCCTAACAAAGAATGTCTTGTTTGGTTTGTGTAGAGGATATGAATCAGAATCAGGGAGAGGAGTTTGCAGTCTGCTTTTCTGTTGGAACACACAAAAGTCTCCAAGAAGAAACAAAGTGAGTTGATAGTAGAAATGTCCTTGAAATGAAACAAAACAACAATTTATTAATTTATCTAACGTTTTTGGTGACTTAAATTATAGATCAAAGGGACTGCTGTGCGATCACGAAGAAGTCGAGAGAGACGTTTCTCCTTGTTCAGTGGGTGTGCTAAACAAGGAAGTAAAAAATAAGGCTACTGTGTGATATTTACTGTGTAGTAAAGAAAATAGGAAAGTTAAAGTAATTAAATGCTAAAATCGAATTTGATTGCAAATAAGTAATTGATATGATATGTATTTTTCTAGAGTACTCAAATTTGATAAGAAAGTTACTGTTTATTGCCTTTAGTGGATATATTGGATTCAGTTCGACACATTTATGAAAAATATCTTAAAATGATATGTATGTCTAATTTACTGTTTATGTGTAATTAATATGTCCATCTCTTACTCACTGAACTCACCAACCCAAAAATCAAACACTAGGCTATAAATACTGTACAATACGAGTCTTGTTAAGGTCATCATCAATTTTACAAATACTGTACAATACAAGTCTTGTTAAGCTCATCATCAATTTTGATACACAAGTCATGAAGTTCTTATATAATATATCATATATGTAACTAGATTAGGCATGTGTTAATACACGAATATAAGAAATATATGTGGAATTTTAAGTTTTATTCAAAATATTAATTTTATTTTATTTAATTTTTTTTTAAACCGGATTAGAGTTCACACACTCCATCTTACAATACAATTTCTATGTATATTACATGATAATAAATTAGATTTTAATTCTATGCACTCAATCCCAATGAATAACATTTACAATTTTCATATAAAAAATGTGCATTGTATCAAATTTATATTTTACTTAATATTATTTAAAAACTAAAAATTAATTAAACATAGTTCTCAAAGAAAAAAACTGAAAAATAATTTTATCTCATATTTGAAAATATAATATTAAATATAATCATATAAAGTCATTGATTTTTTTGGTAAGTATATAAAGGTATTGATTAATAGGCATACACTTCATTAAACTATTTTGCTAATTACAACATCTTTGCACATTTTATTAATTTGTGGTTCGTCATCATTCTCTCACACACCCTATTTTTCCGTTAACAATTGTGGATTTTTCTTTCCTCAAAAATCAATAGTGAACTTATTTTCTTAGTCATGCTGCTTTCTTGAATTCTAGTAACAACAGTACGGATATAATTATTTATTGTTTTTGGTCCACTTTATTTAATTTTTACCATTTGTAAGTAAAAAACATAACCAAAACAGAGAAAAAAGTATTAGATAACAGCATTATTACTATTTTTCTAATAAAGAGATTTGTGAAAATAAATTAATTAACTAATTGCTCTGTTTCTTCTTCTTTTAATAGCCGTCCAAACAATTTGCCAGACACTTTTGCAAAAAATCAAAAAAATAATGAAATTAATTAAGACATTATTATATTCTGAATCTTCAATACAAGAGCCCAAGTATTAAAAATAAAGCCCATATACATCAAAGAAGCCCATAATAAAAGAGAACGTAGTACGGTCGGAGGAGATCAATCGAATACAACAAACTTGAGAAAAAAATGGCGAAGCCTTTGGGAACTACCGGCGAATTTTTCCGGCGAAGAGATGAATGGAGGAAGCATCCGATGCTATCGAACCAGATGAGACACGCTCTTCCAGGACTTGGCATCGGCGTGGCTGCCTTCTGCGTCTACCTCGTCGGTGAGCAGATCTACAGCAAAGCTTCGGTTCCTTCCAAATCAGCTCACCACCACCAGGAACAGCCTGCTACGTCTCACTGAAGAGCAATCGTCTATTCTTAACTAGATGAGGTAAATATAATCGTTGATGATTGATTGATTGGTTCTATCTTGATTAGTTTGATTGGAACGCATAGAGAGAGAGAGGTAGTTTTATCTTAGATTAGTTTTGAATCAGATGTTTCTCGTCTTTGTTAAATTGATCTTAGTTCTGAAGATTCTCTGGTAAAGTTTTGATTTTTTTCTTCCAATCTTGTTGAAGGATAAGCAAAACAAAATTGATTCTTTTTGGTTTGAACCTGGAAATGTTTTTTTTATCATTTGTTATCTCTATCAGCTTAAGTTGGTGAATTTGTTGTGAATCTTGATCTTACTTAGCTTTTGCATGAGTACTATAGTGGAGATAGAAAGGTACATTTGAGAGCTGAGAGGATTAAGATTGACAAATGAATAACGAGTTTTGCCGCAGTATCATATTTTTCGTGGAACTATGTCTTAGAAAAGTTTGGTTTCAGTCTGGTTATGTAAACATTGGCGATTTGTTTCAATCATACGTAAAACTCCTTTGCATCATTTGGTTTTTTTAGCTTTTGAAAATGCCTGAAGGAATCAATGGCCTTAGATCAAAGTTTATAGTTCTTACCCTAAGTTCAGTGCTCTCTTCATATGATTTTCTAACTCTGTAATGTATTGTATAAATACTGAAGAATGTAGCTACTATGTTCTTGGATAAGCAAATCTGAAACAAAATTTAGGAGTTAAGGTTGAGTAGATTATTCAGAACAATTCAAAATAACTAAGGTTTTACAAGTTTTTGATTTTGCTGGAAAGAGCAACTGTCATTTGCTGTCCAATGACTAGTTGATTTTAAAGTGTAGTTTCAGTTTGTATCAGATCTCTTACACGAAAAAATTGTTGTCTGGTTGCAGATGCTTGAAAGAGTGGCACAAGGCTGTGAACTCCGTCCAGGCTTCTTCTCGGTTACTTACTAGCTTCCATTTGATTGTCTTAATAATCTCATATTTGAGTTGAACACAATGAATTTGATTTCTATGTTGACTTGTAAAAGCTTGTTGGCTCAAAAAGGTTTGCTTTGTATCCTCATCAAGTTAAAGAGATTGCATATTCTCGTTCTGTTCTAAGTTGATACTTGACTAAAACTGCGTCGTTTGGAGATAGTAAGTATGCCTTCAGGTTCTTTACCACTACCAGTAGTACTATATAGATTCGAAGGCTTCTGTGTGGTTTTCAAAATGGGCCTCTTTGGCCCAATTTATTAAGCATTGCTATAGTTGTGTTTTTCTTTACATGTCGAATTAGAAAAGGGATATTTACAATTCTGAACTGGTGACACTATACAGTATATCAATTTATCATGTTGGGAAAAAAACAAAAACCAAGTAAGGTGAGTGTCGTCGTTGCAGTAAGTATAGTCAGAAAATAATGGAGTATGTAACTATATTAGACGATAATTATAATGTTTTTTTTTTTTTTAACTTTATCCTTTTGTTTACTAAATTATGAGGTACGGGTTTGTATTTTCTTACACGCTACGTCCATTTCATCTGCCATGAAACTGTACCTTGCGAATATATAATTTTTTACAAATAGAAAAAAGTGAAACAAAGATAGTATAATAATAATAATAGATGTATGAGATGAGGAATCAGATGTCAGAAAACTGATTGCACGTAAAAACCCCATAATAGTGTTAAAATAACCCCAGAACTCGTGCGTTTGCTTTGTAAGAAAGTTTTTCGATACTAGGGAAAATTTTTATTTTTATTTTTCTTAAAGTAACCAGAAATTTTCTCTCAATGTAAATTCTTAAATACCTTTTAGTGTTAACAAAAAAGTGAACAACGAAATAAATAAGTAAATCTTTTTATTATTAAGCAGTACTTTTAGTGTTTAACCAATATGACAATGTAACTATTACAAACAATGATTTATTTTGTTAAACAGAAACAATGATTTATATATCCTCACAAGAGTGTGCATGGTTAATTATGAATCTTAATCCCATTTTTTAGAACGCATCTTATTGATTTTGATGGAAGACTCCAACAGTATACCAAAATTTTTGTAAAATATTTAAATCTTGAATCTGCAGTCATATTTTAAAAATTCAAATCCAGGTTTTTCTGATAGAAATGATTTTTTATAAAAATTTGACCAACCACTAGACAGCTGAAACGTTATACAATATTTATTACTCTTTTTGTTATTCTTACTCACATTCAAAAATAAAAGCTTACATGAAAATTTTCACATTACTCGGAGAAAGAAATTACAAAAAAAAAAAAAAAAAAAACAGAGTATAAGAAACTTCAATATAGAAAACCAAATTTATGATGATACCACGTACGTAAATCCATCGTAATCAAAAACAAATGACTTTTCTTTTTCGTCAATGCGACAACAATAATTAATATAAACGAGTATATAGATCTTACCATACGTCGTCGTCAGTTATGTTCATTTCAAAGGTAATGCTTTTTCAAACTAAAGTCTTGTTTGTCTAGAAAAACAAAAAAAAAAAAGATGAAGATTCTTTGTAAATTCCACTTGAATTGCTGTTATATTTTTGTTTGGTGGGTAATTTAGGATTTAGGAATAAAGTAGATAACATTGAATTTTTTTTTTTTTTTTTTTTTTTTACAAAGATAAGCAATATTCCTCCACTATATATATCAAGAACCATTTATTCATTTCTTAATTAGATCATTTAAAGCAAAATGGGCTATGAGCTGGTCCATGGAATTGGTCCCCGGTTCGTCTGTTGCACCGTTTCTAGTTTACATAATTAAATGTGTATATATTTGCGCTAATTTATAATTTTTGTACTATATGAGTATATGTATTAATAAATACTGACGTTTTTATATATATATAGTTGATAAAATATACACATATTACATTTTCAACATGATGTGTACGTACTATACGTATTGTAGATGAAGTAATTAAGTCATTTTAAATATTCTTTTTTTCTTTAGTCCTACGTATTATACTTTAGGTTTTGAATAATTAGTTTTTTTTCTTTTGGATTATTAAGTTAATTACTCTTTTGTACATCTATCTTTTTTAGATAAAATGTCAGATCAGTTAACTTGTAATTAAAATATCCTTCTTTTTTTTTTTTGAAAAATAGTTAAAATATATTTCCTTAACAACATATAAGTATGTCACATGATTATATATTACAAATTTTCGAATTGCAGGAGAATAAATAAATGATAAAAATCAAATAATTTTAACTTTAGTTACAATTGCAAGGAAAAAGCAGGGAATGTCAAGATTCAAAGCGAGGTTACTTTAAAACAATTCCAATTTATATGATCTTTTTCAACTTATCAAGATAAAATCATGATGTAGATATGATGTGCTGGACATGAAATGCAGTTTATAAAGTACTATGTAACTATGTACACACACATTAGTCTAAGCTATAAAGAATGTTACATTAGGTTTCAAAGTTCGTGGTATTCGGTGTATTACTGATATAACCATATGATTAGATGTCGGAAATCCCGAGAAATCGAATAAATCTTAATTAAACATGTTTTTACTTTTCTTTGGATTGAGCGAGAGCCATTGTGGTGGTGTGGGGCTTTTGAATCTCATGCCAAAAGGAATTATTTAATAAAAGAAAAATAAAGAGTGAGAATGTTCCCAACGGCTGAATTTTTTTTTATCCTTTCCTCTTAGTTTTTGTCTTATATAAGGCTCATAGTGTCGGTTTTTTTTTTTAATTACTCATTGGTTACACATATTACTGGAGAAGTTTTGTGATTGAATTCATAAGTCGACAGATGAATCATTTTCTTTAAAGTGGTATATATAATTAAATGGCGGCATACATAACAAAAAAAAAAAATGCATCAAAATTGTTATTTTCCCAAAACTTTGAGATTAATCAAAATGATGTGTTAGAAAAGCAAAGGACAGCACACATGCATAATAAGAATGCGGAAGAGAATGACTAAAATGTGAAATTTAAGATTCATATTTTTGTTGGTGTTGCTTACAAATTAAATGCTTGTTGATGTATATCTAATGATGAAACTTACAAAAATACGTTTTTATATATTCATAGAAGTCAACCATGTTCAATATATATATATGATCAAATGCGTAGAAGGTTTAGTCATTTCGATTCATTTGTCCAAAACCAAAACTATATATATATTTTCAATTTATATATCTATATATAGATATATAGTCAGGAGTTTTTCATGCATGAGATTGTAAAACTATAAATCATAAATTAAGAGATATAATCAATACCTTTTCAATCTAATAAAACTATAGCTCAAATGATGTTGTTATCATAAATATTTTAATCTAACCAACCCTAAAATTACTTCATCATGATATATATATGTCAAGGTGGATGTGACTTGAATCTTTATTCTGATCATCTAACACAGAAATGATTGAAATCTTAATTATAGATAAAAGATCAATAATGAGTTTTATTTGAATTTATTTCGCTGATAAAGATTGTTAAAAGAGAGTCGGCATCTTAAAAGAAGTTTGTGTTATTTTTGAAGGATACAATCTTTGGTTGACCAAAAATTGATGGTTCCATCTAAAAAGAGAAACTAATCGTCTGCCTTTGCACGCTTGTCACTTAAAAACTAGTATTATGATTGAGTTCTATACTATAACTGTCTTTTAACTAATACGATGGGTTTGTGAATAATTTGCTTATTCACAGTATATAAAAATAGCTAGCTGTAATTTAGAGAACTTTCATGTGCGAATTTCAAGTACATCACTAAAAGATAGGAATGTGATAACGTGATATATACTATAGTCTATACATATATAATTTAATGGGACTCAAAAAAAAAGAATTATTAATTGATCTTAAAGTATTTTAATACAAAAAATTGCACTCGTCTTACAAAGGAATAAATCTTTATTGCCCTAAGGAATGAATACGTATATAGAATCTTGATTTTATTTTGATATATAGGAAAATAAATAAATAAGCGATAAATATAGAACTTAAGAGATATATACAAACTCCTTAGCAAATAATAAAAGAGATATATACACAAATTAAAGCGTCATAATATAAAAGGGGAATGAGTAAATACGAACATCTTGAAAATTGTGAACAATTTTGGACCATCGACCTAACGTCATTTATTCTTGTGGACCCTTTTTTATTTTGTTACTTGATAGTAGATTTTAAAAAAAAGGGTGTAAAAGAGGTCAAAAAAAAAAAAAAAGGGTGTAAAAGACTAAAAATATACTAGTATAATACTGTAAATTTATCCAAAGTTTTGGGCTCAACGCCTCAGCCAAAAAATATATATTTATATGCAGGACCGAGTGATTATCTCTCATAATTCTCTATGATAAACATAGAGTTTAAACTTTACCTAGTCACCCATAATTTACAAACGAAAGTAACAATGAAAAATATATGGATGGAAAAGACAAAAGAGGAATTTCAAGAATTTTACCAGAAGAAGACACAACAAAACAGAAACAAGTAAAAAATTAAAAGATAAAGTATCTCAAATATGTGATCTGATGTAGTAAAGGATAAAGACCATAGGGATAAGTAAAGAACAAAGTGATTCATGCCATTGTCTAAATTCCTTTTTTAAAAACAGTGGGTTCACTAAACACATGTAATTTTAAATTGTAATGGCTATGACATGATTACTACTGCTAAGAGCAGTAAGTCTGAAATATTAAGCAATACTCTCCATTTTACCACGACTTCCTATTTTTAGTGAATCGATCACACTTAACTTTCGATACTTTTTGCCCATGCTTCCTCATGTACACTACCCAAAATTATGAGGGTACTATACATCATTATAATTAGATGTAAATACACTGGCTTTTTACATGACTACTGCTGTTTTCTTGCATGGTACAATTTTAGTTGGTTTAGTGGGTGGATATATGATTGTAAACTCCAGAGTAAAGATTTACAGAAATATTTTTATAAACACTCTTATATGTATATAGTTTGTGATGGGAATTGAGTTGTTCATATTGAGGTCGAATGACGTATGGTGCAATCTAATATCGTCTACGTACTTAGAGAAAATGTACTTTGTTACTGTCTTACTGATATATATAAATAATTTATAGTACCATAAAATAAAAAGACAATGTTAGAATTTCGTTGAAAAAGTATTTTTTGAATATTAACTCCGGGGTTATATTATTATATATATATATAGCAAAAATTATAATAAATACACGAAATATTGTAGGACCCTAACTTCTGGTTAATAATATAATTCACATGCATGACATGACAACCTCGAGAGTCCAAAGTCTTACAAGTTTATAGACGACGTATGAATTATCTTTAACATTCCTTGCAAATAAAATTAGAAAAACAAAAGAATGTTCTATCACTTCTATGTAATTCCCAAGTATTAATTATTAACTATAAAGTTGTATCAAATAAACTACTTAATCATCTTAATACAATATTTTAGAAAATGTTGATCTTCAAAATAGTTGCTTAAAATATAATTATTCAGATGGCATGCATATATATCATCCAAAATTGACCAGGATTTGGGTACTAAACTACTAATTAGAACTGTAACTTATACACAATAAGGTGACTTTTTCAGCCAATACTGCATACTATATACTTCATACTTCATAATACACAGTAACATTTAAAATTTTATGGTTACAAAATATATATTTTATTTTTGTAATGAGCTTTGTTAACTCACGAAAGTTAACTTATTTTTTATTTATTCGTACTTTTATGCTTGTTTCACTGCTTAGTCTCCCCCACCACTCTCTGACACATTTCTCTCTCTAAAAATTGTGTAAATTTTGATGTCTGATAGTGCAAGCAAAGCAATCACCCATGACCTTTTAATTTTCTTTGTTTCTCCCCTTCTTGATCTTCTTTACTTTTGTTTGTTTTGGTTTTTTTTTTTATAGTTCTTTATCATACATGATAAAACTATAATACTAGCTAGGTTAAATTTTTTTAATATTAATTATTTACTAACAGTAAACTAAACGTACTTTTTTGACAAACCATATATATTAGAAATAATTTGATTGATTATATTTTATTTGTAAACAATATTAATATACTAACAAATTAAACTTGCATAATTAAATGCTCTTGTTTTCTATTTGTCTGTGTAAAAAAAATGGGAGTGAAGGAAGGAGAGAGAGAGAGTGAAATGTTGAAAAATATCTAGTTTGGTTTTCTCTCTCTCTTGCTTTTTAGGCTTTAGGCTTTCACTACTAATACTCCTAAGCTCTCTTAGTTTAAGACATTGCCTTCACATCCCAAAACACAAATGCAAAGCTTTGTCTCCTCCCTCCCTTCAAAGTCTTTCATTACAAAACCCTAATATCTCTAATCTTCTCTTGCTTCTCTTTAAGGGTTTCTATTTGGTTGATGCTCATAACTATAGCTTCAACAGAGTTTCTGAACTTTTGAAGCACAGTAAGATCAAGGTTTGCTGCTTTTAAATTGTGAAGGTACGTGTTCAGCTCCTAATTCAGTTCATTCATCAACAACCTGATTCGCATTTCTTGCATAACCAGTCTTGCTTGACTTCTCTCCCTCCCTCTTTTGTGTTAAATCTCTCATCAAAATTTGGAGAGAAGTGGACATTAATTAGTAATCAAAGAAAGAACAGTTGTTTCAGTTTTCATGACTAATTTTTTGTTTTGTTTAGTGGTCATCATAAATTTCTCACTTAAATTGAAGTAGAAGACTTCTTTTGAAGTGCGTTTGTCAGCTTTTGTTTGAGCAGGCTTGCAATAAGAGTTTTATTTCCCTTCATTTCCTTATTTTTTTGTATTCTTCCGATTTGTCTTATAATTTTCGGGTTTCCACTTTTTTTAAAAAAAAACTAAAATAATTTAAATTGCTTTCCGTGAGTTGTTTCTATAAAAAGTAGAAACTCCTTAAGACTTTAATCAAGCAAGTGTCCACCTTTAATAGTTTAATCATTTTGGTCTTAGTCACTAATAATTTTCCACCAATTGTCTTGTTTTCTTCTTTGCTAGTTTCTCTGTCTCCAAACCAAGAAACAGATTGCAAAAAAGAAAAGCAAAAAGGTTTTTGAAGAAGACCCAATTAAAAACAAGATGGAAATTGCAAGTCAAGAAGATCATGATATGCCCATCCCATTAAACACTACATTTGGTGGAGGTGGTAATGGTAGTCATGGTCATATGATCCATCATCATCATGAGCTTCATGCTCCTAATTCTGCTCCTCCAACTCACAACAACATTACTACTCAACCACCACAAATGCCGCTACATGGGAATGGTCATGGCAACAACTTTGATCATCATCATCATCAAGATCCTCACCATGTGAGTTACAACGCCATCATCAAGAAGCCTATGATTAAGTACAAGGAGTGTCTCAAGAACCATGCAGCAGCTATGGGAGGCAATGCTACTGATGGGTGTGGAGAGTTTATGCCAAGTGGTGAAGATGGCTCTATTGAAGCTCTCACTTGCTCAGCTTGCAATTGCCACAGAAACTTCCATAGAAAAGAAGTGGAAGGCGAACCTGCAGCCACCGCCATGTCTCCTTACCACCAACAACCGCATCCACCGCGAAAACTCATGCTCAACCACCACAAGATTAGATCAGCAATGCCGCACCAAATGATCATGCCAATTGGAGTTTCTAACTACCGGTACATGCATAACAACTCCGAGTCCGAGGACTTTATGGAGGAAGATGGCATAACCACCGCATCTAGATCGCTCCCACAACCGCCATACAACCAGAAGAAGAGGTTTAGGACGAAGTTCACGCCGGAACAGAAGGAGAAGATGCTGAATTTTGCTGAGAAAGTTGGGTGGAAGATACAAAGGCAAGAAGATTGTGTTGTTCAAAGGTTTTGTGAAGAGATTGGAGTAAAGAGAAGAGTCCTAAAGGTTTGGATGCACAACAACAAGCTACATTTCTCCAAGAAGAACAATAATAGCAACATTAACCTCGAAGACAACGACAACGAAAAGAGCAACAATCTGAACAATGTTGATCTGTCCGCTAATAACGACATCATCACTAAGATCGTTCCATGATGTGATAAATAACGTTATTTTAATATGATCTATATATGATTATTATTTAGCTATCGTTATCTTAGCTATTTAGGGTTCTAATTTTATTTTTCTAGCTGGTTTGGTTTTATTTATATACATAAACTCATTTCGCTATCAGCTGATCCATGGATTTTATATATATTTATGCTCTTTGTTGTGTTTTATTTATTTGGAAGTTATATATATATATCAGCCTTGTTGTAATAAATGCATGACCAGACGTATTTTTCTTCTTCTTCTTTTGGGTATGTAAGTAAAGCTACTTTGGTTATATATATCATATTGAATCATTAGACTTTTCGTAGTTCGTGATCATTGTGCTCACAAAATCTGCATGCAATGTAGGCTATACGTATCTCCGTAATCTACATGACTTTTGAAATCGGTATAATTAATATCTAAGATGTATATATACTGTATTTATGGAGGACCACAACTTCATCTTCATGCCTTAGCTTATACTTGATCATCAAACACAGGAGTAGAGGCTCATGGTTCTTGTAAAGAAGAAGATTAGGGGGGAAATAAATTGGAGAAATATTTAGAGAAAGAAAATAAAATAATAAATTTCTGCTAATGGAGATCTGAAGAGTGTACTAACGAGTTTGCAAGTCATGTCCTCTCGTGTGTGACGTATAAGGTTGAGTAAATATGTGGTTGGTGTCACAAGCGATCACATTTATTAACCCTCTTTGTTTATTATGTATGTTCAATAATTAATTAAATAGCAGTTCCACTTTAGGTAAATATTAATTTGTATAAACCCTATATAGGATTTGTGGTTAAGATGCTATATATGTTCTTCTTTTATTCACATGTTCCAATTTCCTTTATTTATAGAATAATTATCATGCGTCGCATGTGTTATTATTTAGTGCGTTCATCAAACTCATTCACTTTTTTTCCTTTTTCAACCGAGTTTTATGTGAATGTTTTATTATTTTATTCCGTTTTAAGTTTTGGTTTATCTACAATTTATCAAATACGGAAGAAATAAAATTATAAAGTGAAACCAAACCTCGGTCGGTTCAGTAAAAATTTTCATCTTTGATTGGACTTAAATCGGTTTATTGTATATATTTCTAAAATCGGTATATTCTTGTCCGGTCAAAACTCCAAAAAGGAAACACGAGTATTATGCTGAATTCATGCTATCGATATATGATAGACAAGATACATATATGTACTAACAACAATGATAACATAATTATAACAATCCATGTATATGAACATACAGTCCTGTGAACATAGAGATTATAGTGTACTCATTGTTTGACGCAAAATAATCTTATAATCTAAAAGTCACCAACTCAACGAGCTAAAAGAAAGGACTAAATAAATTGTGTAGGATGGGAGAGTCGTCACTATTACATTTAATTTGGGGTCAATAAATAAGAAAAATATGACATTCTGAGCCATATTTTGCGCGAAGGAAACTCCATTAATGTTTCTGAAAATAAGGTCCCCTCTTTTTCCTATTCTAAGCTTTTTGATCACACATTATCTGTTCAAAACAATCCTGCTACTACTGCATGCTTCAATACAGACTGATCGATCAAGCCCGAATTAGTACTGAGTTCGATCTGCAATAAAGTCTTGGTGTGTGAAGTGAAGATCTACAGATAGAGCTTTGGTTTCGTTATACTTTCGGTAAACCAAAGAAGCGACCAATATCTACGTACACATAATCATGTAAAGAAATGATCCGGCAAAGAGAAGAAAAAGGGTGGGTGATAGATATATTTATACGTATTTCCAAACGTTGGTGCTAAAATCGAAAACTTCACATATACTATACTACAAGAAAACATTCAAATTTCAAAGAGCCAATTGAATTCGTCTTTGATGAATCCAAGCAAAGGCAACGTGAAATCACATAAGATTCACTATCAACGAAATTGGGGTCTTAACCGAAACTGATGACTTGATGTGCTTAGTGCTTCTATATATATATGTTTAGACCATATTATTTATCTTCACCGGTGTTCATGCATCAAAAGGATATTTGGATCTCTAAAAGGCTGACTACAGCTCCATCGTCTTTCTTGGAAGTATTCGAATTCGATTATATATGAATTTCCATTGTTGCTTCGATACGCATTTTGAACCTAATAAGATTTCACGGATAGAGTGTGTCTCGAGAATATAAGCTCGAGGACGTCGTTAGGGAACGATTCCATACCCGAAGAATGCTTTTACGATATTGTACTCTTGTCTCAAATTTGCTATATTCTCACCATTGATAAATATACTCAAGACTGTAAACACTTAATATAGCTTACGTACCATCCGAGTCTTGTTTGATATCAACACTTTCACTAAACAAAACGTTTTACTACGGTTGGTAAAAAAATCAAAAACTAATGAATCTATCTACGTAAAAAGTAAAACTATGAAATCATGAAGAAAAGAAAACCTAAAGTCAAAAGCAGCAGAGTCCTTCCACGTCAGAGGCTCACGTTAAATCTTAACCCAAACAGCTACACTCGGGATTCCACGGTGAACCACGAACATCATATAATACCCAGGCGGTGCCACGTAGGAGTTAGTTGGTCCTTCCACGTCAGCTTTGTACGCGAAAACAGATAACTGACTCACGCGCCTCACACGCAACACCAACATCCTCTGGTTCATCGCCGTCGAGTGAGTGCTGAACGACGGCGCCACTAGCCGCACCGACACTCTTCCGTCGAACATCCCAAACGCCGGAATCGCGAACGTGACCGCAAAACCCTGACCGTACAACATTTTTCCGGCTAGCTCCACCGTGATAATCGTCGGCCTCACGCGCACGTACTGCGGATCGAGGTAACGCGGGAGGTAAGCCTCGAGGCTGAGCTCCGTCGGGTACGGCCTCGCCGTGAAATTATAATTCCGGTGAGGATTGCTTCCTCCGACTAAGACTCTGCCGTCGGAAAGAAGGAGAGACGCGGAATGGTACATTCTAGGGATTCGAGTCGGGGCGAGAATTTCGAATCTTCGGGTCGGGTCAGGCTCGTCGGGTAAATACAAAATCGGGTTGAGAACAGCGTTCGTAGCGTCCTCCCAACCAGCGGTTCCGTTAGCCGCACCGTTAATGATCAAAACGTCACCGTTTGGTAACAGCAACATATCGCCCATGACACGTGGCGATGGCATCTGCTCCATGATCCATCTCGGATTCGGGTCGGTCACTCTCAATCTCCCGCACGAGCGAGATCCTCCGACGAAGATTTTCGGGATCGTCCTCGCCGCTTTAAAGAACGCTCCCGGGGGAGCACCACCGCATACCATAACCTCAGCCGCAATCTTCGATCGGTTACTTTCTCCGGTGAGTAAGAGAGGGAGGAGCACGGAGGAGCCAGTGCTTGGGTAATTACGTTTATCGCCGCCGGGAATCACCGGAAACTCCTTGATGGTTCGGTGGTTGACGAAATCGAACAGAATCGATCTCCGATTAGCGAAGATGAAGAGGTTGCCGTCGGGGAGGAGATGAAGAAACGGATAAAGATTGTTCTCTTCATTCGGATCTCTCGTCTCGGCCAAGAATCTGAGATTGAAGACGGATTTGCCCGGATTCTTGGGGTAAAACTCGTAGGTGAAGGCTCTTCTGCCGCCGACGATGATAATACGACCATCGGGAAGAATCTGATTGGTTGAATACCACCGGCGAGAGGAGAGATAGGCTCTGTTCTCAACCCAATCACACGAGAGGCTTCCAACTCCGTCGCAAGGTGTGAAAACACGTACAGTTCTTTCGCCGGAGCCGTAACCACCGGTTTGGATTAAAGAACCGGAAGCGTTTAAAGAACCGGAGGAGCACCACGTGTCGTACCGAAGTGTGAGTGGGCGAAAAGTGTTCGAAGCGACGTCGTAGAGTAGAGAATGAGCAGAGCAGTCGAAAACGGTGGCGTTTTGGCAGAGATGAGGAGGGAGAGTGAGATTCGAAGGGCCGTAGTCGGTACGGTCGAAGATGACGACTTTGTTGTTGTGTAGAAGCTGCATGTGCATTGCGGATATACCTACACTCGGCTGCAGGAGATCCCACCTCCCGCCGGTGAGTATGGCTAACGGTGAACGTGGGAGGAGCAAATCCGACGTGGAACAGAGGAAGAAGAAGGAGAAGAAGAAACATAAAACGACGGCGTTAAGGTTCTTCTTGAACCTTTCTTGTTTCATTGTTCGTGTTTATTTTCAGCTCTGAATCTGCTTTCTTCCGGTGAAAGAGGTTTTAACAGTTATAGCCTTTTGGGGTAATTACTAGGGTTATTGTGTGTTTCTTGAAACATTTATGGTGTTGTTTCTTTCTGGTGAAATGTGTGATCAAGACTCACAGTGTGCTCTAGTACATAACGAGATTTGTATCATATGGGTCAAGATTTTTATTTATTGCCTTTTGCAATTTGCATATAAGTGGGTGAATTTTACATCTGTGTTATTATTGATCACGGACCATATTCACACAGATAACATTTTGGATTCTTTTTATCAATTTTATGTATGAACAGTTTCAGAAATCAGTAGTCCAAAAGTTTTTTTGTTCATTTATGTCTTCTCCAAATTCTTTTAAGGGAACAGAGAGTCCCGCGATTAGTTAGCTTCTGTCCACAACGGGGTAGCTGTACTGAAGACCAATAAATTAGTGAAATTATTGATATAATTTATTAAGTACAAAAAATTTCAATAGTTTTAAAACTCTGTCTTGATTATGTAAACCTATTCTATGTATGGTTAGCAAAAGCAAAAATAGTTACCTCAAATAGGGTAATTTATATATCACTAAAAATAATATCAGGTCAAGGCATAACTGAAAATATTCCAGAAAAGAAGGATTAAACAAAGATATAAAAAAGCTATAATTGGAGTTTAGGAGAAATGACGACCATAGAGATTTAAAATTAATGGTTGGCTAATCTCTGTTTATTCTTAATCCTCCATTGACTCTTCTTTCTCTCTCCAGTCCCTCTTGTTATTAAAGCAAATCCGAGATTCATATCTGAAATCTTTTAATCCCGGCAGGCCTATTATCTGAAACCACAACCTCCGCTTGAGGTTCTGCCGGGAGATAAAACAAAAAACAAAAAAAAATAAAAAATCTCAACGGCTTTGATCGCAGCATTTACATAATATTCGAAATGGCAGCAGCGTTTTTGACTCTTGGCGGCTTCTTTTTATCGTTATTAGCTATAGTAGCTCCACAGGTTGGAGCCCATGTGGCTGTCTTTGATAGCTACTGGATGGAACGTAAAAGCGATGCATTGAAAAAAACATTTGGCTCTTACGATCCTAATCCGCTTAACGTCACCAACCACTTTAATTACCATGTCAATTTGTGAGTTTTTGTCTTTCTTAAGTCATATTTTTTTTAACCTGGCTTCTCAAACAAGTAATCTAATAAAAACAATCTTGTTCTTGTAAACAGAGCTGTGGATGCCTCGGAATCAAGAAACGATACAAGGAGAGAGCTTACTCAGGTCAGAAGTCGTCGAAAATTGCAAAAACACGGCGGAAAATGCGTAGCTTATAACCCCATAGACAAATGCTGGCGATGCGACCGTAACTGGGCAAATAACCGGAAGAAACTAGCGGAATGTGCTCTCGGATTCGGCCGGAAAACCACAGGAGGAAAAGACGGACCGATCTACGTTGTCACCGACGCGTCTGACAACGATCTTATCAACCCTAAACCAGGAACGTTAAGGTATGCAGTGACTAGAGACGGACCCCTTTGGATCATATTTGCAAGAAGCATGATCATTAAACTGCAACAAGAATTGATGATAACGAGCGACAAAACAATCGATGGAAGAGGAGCGAGGGTTTACATCATGGAAGGTGCTGGACTTACGCTGCAATTTGTGAATAATGTGATCATACACAATATTTACGTCAAGCAAATCGTTACTGGTAACGGTGGGTTGATCAGAGACTCAGAGCACCACATAGGGCTTAGAACAAAAAGTGATGGTGATGGAATCAGCTTGTTTGGAGCAACGAATATTTGGATCGATCATGTCTCAATGACAAGATGTGAAGATGGTATGATCGATGCAATTGACGGCTCCACCGCCGTAACTATCTCCAATAGTCATTTCACCGACCACCAAGAGGTAAAAAAACAAACAAATACTCTGTTTTTTACTCATGCAAAACACAAAAGACTATATTACTAGATTCTATAGAATATATATAGGCCTCCTAATCTTGCAAATGAACAGGTGATGCTGTTTGGGGCTAGGGACGAACACGTGATAGACAAGAAAATGCAGATCACGGTTGCGTTTAACCACTTTGGTAAGAGACTGGAACAGAGAATGCCTCGTTGCAGATTCGGAACGATCCATGTGGTGAACAATGACTACACCCATTGGGAGATGTATGCAATAGGTGGAAACATGGACCCTACAATCATTAGTCAAGGAAACCGTTTCATTGCTCCTCCGAACGAACAAGCCAAACAAATAACAAAGAGAGAGTACACGCCATTCGTTGAATGGAAATCATGGAACTGGCAATCAGAGGGAGATTACTTCCTCAACGGAGCTTACTTTGTGCAATCAGGAAAAGCAAATGCATGGAGCGCTAAACTGCATAACCCGATTCCAAGCAAGTTTGCAATTCGACCTAAACCGGGAACGATGGTCCGGAAACTTACCATGGAAGCAGGAGTACTTGGCTGCAAACACGGTAAAGAATGCTGATTACAACAATACCATTTTTCCCCCTTCCAACAAAACAGACGAAGCTTTTCCTCTATTTTAGCTTGTTGATAAAGGAAAACAATATAATGAGAGAAAGGAGAGAAAGCTTAAAGCAAATTGTTTTTCTATGAAATGTGTTTTGTAACTTAAGACTGCATATATAATGTTCGGATTATATTATTCTTAATAGGATTCAGGTTCCTTTTTGTGGAAAAATGAGAAACGCAAAAATACCTTTTACACATTTTCATTAGCTACTTGTCTTGTTTCATGTGCATTGCAAAGATCACATTACGCATTGACTATAATCAAATTTATGGAATAGAGAGCAAACTAAGGAAAATAACACAGAGTTGATGGAAGAAGCAATAATATCACATTTATGCATTAACTAGCTTTATTTATTTTGTAACAAATATGTGCAGTTTCATATTTTCTATCAACTTCAGAAATCAATTAGGAAAAAAGAAAGTAACCATTCAAAATATGTTTTAAAGAGTTCTTTTGTTTATCTTATTTTAATCATTATATAAAAATATAACAGTTGGCAAAAAAAATCATTAAAATATGTAATTACCTTTTAAAATTTAGAAAATTTTTAATCAAATTCCTAAATTGCCTAAATTGTCTCCGCGTAATCATATTCCTAAATTGCATAAAAAGAAGAAAAAAAAAATCAACAAACGGCTCTCTTTGGCTTATCAGATTTTTCAAAATAACTTCAAAACGGTTCCTTAACGGCTCTATCTTCAAATGGCTCTATTATAATATAGAGATATATATATTTTTTATAACGCTCAAATTTCCCAAAAAAAGTCAAAATCCCTAATGTCTAATTCTCTTTCTCTTTCTATCGCTCTCACAGAACACAAAAAAAATTCTAATCTTTGAAAAGCATCGCTCCGGTAATCATGGACTATATATATATATATATATATATATATATATATATTTCTGATTATTATTACTGTTAGGATCCAAGTGCCCTATCCAAAAAACCGAACCGTAATTAGATGATTTGTTTTAGTTTTGGTTTCCTCCAAAAAAAAAACATGTTTGGTTGGTGGTTACCATTATTAAAAAAATGGAAATTTTGATTTTGGTTTGGTTTAAAAACGACTAATACACGGTTTTATATGGTTAGTTTTTTATAAGGGAACAACTAAAATGAGAAATTGAACCAAAATAAAACCGGATGTTAATTGAAGAGAAATTAGTCTAACTTTATTTACTTTGTAACAAATGATGTGCAGTTTCAAACTGGTTCTTTTGGCGATTTTCCATCAACTTCAAAAATCAATTAGGAAAAAAAAAAGTAATAATTCAAAATATGTTTCAAACGGTTTTTTGTTTATTTTATTTTAGTCATTCTATGTATCTGCAGACTCGAATTCTTGAGGCGATTTTTTGTAAAAATTTAATACTTTCCTTTTGTTTTTAAAAATCCATATTATCAAGACGACTTATAAGGATTTCCATCAAATCATAAATTTACATGCACAAAACTTCAAAACATGATATAGGTTTGTCCACCCATTAATCCTGCACAAGCAAATAATTTAAAAGAGCTTTTTGTTGTGCCTTGTCTGAGAAGTTAGATTTTGCATGCAAAATTGAAGAATTGTTTCCTTTTAATTATTACAAAGAGGATTAAATTTGTTCTTAAAAAAAATATATAAATAATGAAAAAAAATACAAAGGTAGACAACAAGAATCTAATACTTAGAATGAAATGGATAGACCACGAGAAATTAAACAAACAATAAAGAAGAAGATTACATTATAGATAGACTAAACTCTTGACTTCCTTGAGTTCTTATCGAGTAATCATGTGGTGTGGTAATGCCTTTTCCTCTGTTAGAAGGTGAGACCCATGCATATTCCTTGCGCTTCTTGTTCAGACCTTTAGATGCAGAAAGAAGATATTTTCCCCAGTAGCTTCCTCATGCATTCCATGAGAAGTTCACCTTCGAATACCAAAATTAAGAAACACACCTTAACACATAAACAGATACAAAAGCGGATCATGGTTCCAAGAACTCGAATATAATCACAAGCATGGAAGACACGCCATTATCCAACCGAGTGGGATAAACTATAAACATACAAGCAAAAGCAATCCTGGAAAACAACAGTTAGACAAAGAAACAGTTAGATGGAAAAAAAAAAAAGAAGCAATGAGCACTAACAAGAATCACATTCATAAAACAAAGAAAAAACTCAGGGAAATAACAAACAGGATACAGCCTTGAATCTCAGCAGAGGTTTCACCGCAAGTCTCTTGAGTATGCCCTCTACGACAAGGTGGGGCAGCGATTCCATCCTTTTGTGTTTTCTTAGCGTTCAATGAAGAACCAGACCACAAAAAAAGCAGAGCACAACTGATCTATCTCCCGAATAAAAGCTTTGTTGATTAGAAATTATTTATTCTCTATTTTGGTGATTGTTGTTTCATATGCCTCTCATTGTATCAAATTCACATATCCTAGAGTCTCCATATGTCTCTCATTGTCATTTATATATTTCTTGATTGTAAATGTTTGATTCTCTGTTTTGGTAATGTATGTTTCTCAATGTATCAAATCGACATAACATAGAGTCTACCTTATAGATGTGGATATATGTTTTTTAAACGTAAGAAGACACCCTTCTTGCAGAGCTTTAGCTATTGGACTACATTGCACTATCTACCTAAACCATTTTCTTATTTGTTACCGCTTTTTCTTAACAATGTTGTGTGTTGTTAGAGTATATGCACTTAACCCTTGGTGATTATTCTATATATACAAAATAGTATGTTTGTAATCTAGGGGAAACCTTGGAGATGGAGCAGTCTCCTTTGACTCTGGCTTTCGCAGATGCAGTTGGGGCAGGCAGCTTTTAACTAGGCTTTGTGTTGTCAGAGCCAACATTACTGCTCTCAGAGCTTACTACTAGCGCAGCTGAACAGAGGTCTTTCACCTTTATCGCTGGTCTCTGCAGTTTTGGGTTCATCATTCCTCCAGTTTATCCAAAAGTGGTGAGTTCTCATCTTTCACAACACCAAACCCACAGGAACTGCATGAGTAGTGTTTCAGCAAGTTCACTATATTATGTCCTCAGACAAGAAAGAACCTTCCCTAAAGGCTTATCTGCACACAAAAGAAAAAGAGAAGAAATGAAGAAGAAGAAGAAGAAGAATATGGTAATCAAGTGGAAACATGACAAAGCAATCCGGGAAACACACAAGACTCTTAACTTTAGACCAAAACCATACCGTGAAGAGGTTGCAAACTCGGACGGACAATAACAGATAGTTGATGGAAGAAGCAATAAGATCACATATTGCCACTGACACAAAAAGCAAATTTATATTGAGATAAAACATTTGTGCATTGAAAAATAAATAGCTAGCAAATTAATTTATTGAATAGAGAACAAACTCGGGAAATAACAGACAGGAAATCGGATGGACGACTTTTCCCAAAAAGCATAAGAAATCCCTGAAGAACTCTCTGACTTGGTTTCGGGGTCAAATGTCAACAGTGCTCGACCATACACATGATCACTAAACAACAACTTCTTCGTCTTCTTCTTCCCTCCATCCAAAAGTGCTAGTGGATGGAGCACGCATCGTGGTGAGACATCATAGCAAAATGCACAGATAAACAAATCTATGGTATAAATTTTGTCCCAAGTCTTGTTGCTTAAATTGAACGACCATATCACTTGGTTGTTCATCAAGGCCAACTCTGCTAGGGATACGCACAAGCGGTTGTCAAGGTTGCACATGACGATCTCGGAAGGATTGGGATTGGCAAAGGGAGCTTTAGAGATGACTTGAAAAGCTTCGGTGTGGAGATCGAAAGATACAACTTTGGTGTCTTGGCACTCTGTGAACCAATGAAGCGACCCATCTACAAACACAGGATCGGTTGAACCAACAACTCGGTAAGGAGAAGCGGGAGTGACATACCTCCAAGAGCTGGTGCTAAAGTCGAAAACTTCGCACGTGGTAGCGTTTTCTAGGCCCAATTCTGAAGAGTTGTATAGCCAAACGGCCTTGTAAGTGCCCGTGAATATGTCTTTACCGAATCCAAGCTTAAAGACTTTGTGTCCGAGCTTGGAGTAACTTTCTCCCAAGTCGATAATGCGTTGTTGCAACCCTCTGAGAGGAAGAGCCCGATACCATCTAGTGGTTGGGTTGACCACATAACCAGATTTTTGGCGATGGTAGAGACAAACGAGACCGTCACAGCTATTAGAGGAAACTAAGTACTGTGTGTTCTGCGTCTCCCAAGGGGTAGGGATATTGACCAATGATGATGAACCCAACACTAGAGTTCTTAAAAGTTCTGTGTGCGGAGGGTCACTACACCCGGACACGAAGAGCACATCTGGATCTCCTGATTGCTGACGACGGTGGTGCTTCCAAACTCTTTCATGGAAGTATCGTGATTCGATCGTTGATTTCTATTGCTTCGATACAGCTTTGAATCTCACCAGAGGTTTCAGAGAAACTCTCTCGATGATATGCTCAATGACGTCGTGGTACAGAGATTCAGACGTTTTTTTTACATTATTATTGTTAGGATTTTAGGAGTGTTGAGTTGTTGTTGATGAATGATGAGGAGAAACAGAGAAAGACTATTTATAAGAAAAACTCCTAAATCACTCAAGGAAAAGTCGAATCAGAAAACTATAAGCAAAAAAAAAAAAAAAAAAAGGAAACTTTACATTTATAACTTTGGGGCCTATTTGTAATTTTTAAGAAGTTAAGAGTAGAAAACAAATTAACGAAGAGTAAACAATTTTTTCTGTCTCGTCGTCGTCTCTCTCAGAGAGTGTAAAGGAAGCACCTTTTTCTCTTGCTTCGTAATTCTCAGAGAAGACACTACACTACACTGAGAGAGAGAGGAACACAAACCAAAAGCGATGTCGCAACTTTTATGTTCTCCTCCAACGGTGGCCAACTCCAATCTTCGCTTTCTCTCTTCGTCTTCAGTACTCGTCGCCGGCGGTTTTGGAGTGAAGCGCCATGGGTTCGCCTTGAAACCGACGACGAGGACGGTCAAGCTCTCGGTTAATTCCCGCCAGACCGACTACTTCGAGAAGCAGAGGTTCGGTGACTCTTCTTCTTCATCGCCTTCGTACTCCTCGCAAAACGGTGAGTCATCTCAATTTTGGTTACTTTAGGGTTTTAGCTTTGTTAAAATTTGGAAATTGGAAGCTTGAATCCAAAAGGGTACTCTTAGTTACTAGAAATTTGTAAACTTGGAAGCTTGGAATCCAAAAAGAGAAGTCTTTTTTTTAATATCTAGAGATGGAGCTCGTGTGTGAAACTGCTCAGTAGTTGATGTTTACTTGTGTTCTTTGGTTTGGAATTGATAGCTGAAGGATCGCCAGCTAGATTTTATGTGGGTCATTCGATATACAAAGGGAAAGCTGCGTTAACAGTAGATCCAAGAGCACCAGAGTTTGTGGCTTTAGACGTTAGTCTCTCTCTCTCTCCCAAAGATTAAAAAAGAGCTTCTAATTGTATAACTATGGTTTTGACTTTTGATTTCACATCTGATTTAATGTTTGTTGTTTTGGTAGTCTGGAGCTTTCAAGTTGTCAAAAGATGGTTTTCTACTGCTCCAGTTTGCTCCTTCAGCTGGTGTACGACAATACGATTGGAGCAAGAAACAGGTGTGGTTGGTTTTATCTCTTAACTTCTTCAGATGATTCATTAAGCTGTATACCTTAAAATTTGTTAAGACCATCTCACTGGATTTGACGTTATGAGGCAGTCTTTTTCTTTATTATGAATTTGAGGTAAAGCTTCATGTCAAAATGTTGCAGGTGTTCTCATTGTCTGTTACAGAAATCGGAACTCTGGTTAGCTTAGGCCCGAAAGAATCATGTGAATTCTTCCATGATCCATTCAAGGGAAAAAGGTAAACGTCATTACAGAGTAATGATAGTAGATGCATTCTTATTTTGCTTGTTTGTGATCGGTGTGTTTGTTGTTGTACGTAGTGATGAAGGAAAAGTGAGGAAAGTGTTGAAAGTTGAGCCTCTCCCAGATGGTTCTGGTCACTTCTTCAACCTAAGTAAGTCGATAGAAATCTTCTTTTTGTTTCTTGTCAAAACGGTTTAAACTTGATATCTAACGATTTTGGAGATTCGTCTATGTATTAGGTGTGCAAAACAAGCTTTTGAATGTTGATGATAACATTTACATACCAATCACTAGAGCAGAGTTTGCTGTTCTCATCTCTGCTTTCAATGTAAGATCATAAAATCTCTCGTTTTCACATTACATGCGTGCACTTGTGACTAAACATCTTTGACTAAACTTGTATTTCTCCTGTATTGCAAGTTTGTCTTGCCTTACCTTATAGGCTGGCATGCATTTGCAAACTCCATTAAACCTGAAGACGCAAACAAGATGAACAACGCTTCGCCTAACTATGGAGGAGACTATGAATGGAATAGATAATGAATCTTAGGGATAGATATATCAGAGATCATCCTACTTTTTTTTGGTTCGCTGATAGCGTTGATCTCTGTTCGTAGAGTCGTAGGTAGCAGAAGAGACTAAACGTAGTATTTTTTTTTTTGGTTTTTCCAGTCTTTTTGACCAAACGTGGAAGTGCATTTGTGTTGTCTCTCTCGGTTGTACCTCAAAACAATAGTCAATTGTTATCTTTATATTAGCTGTTATTTGATTTAAGAGCAAATGTCATAGCATTGGGAGTCCGAGTGATCCAAATGCTCAGGCTTGGGTCATTAGTGGATAAGAAAAATATGGATTAATAAAACAATGTTCTCTTCATGTCATGATGTCATCTTTACAATTTAAAGAATCTCATTTATCCAAACAAGTTAAGTTGTTTAACTAACTCTAATCGTCGGGTCGAAGTGTCCGGTTAATGGGTACAGTTCGCCCTAACGGTTAAATCTGGTTAGGAGTAACTCACTCGCTCGGTCGTCCAAAGGCCATAGGCAAATCCAACTTTACAGATATCTCAGAGGAGCAAGTTTCTAGAAGATCATTCCCCCCCTCACTGCGTACCTTATGATTTGGTATGATTTTGAACTTTAACAACATCCAAATTGTTTGTCTATGAATGGTGTTTTGTAACTAAGACTGCATATATAATGTTCGGATTATATCTATATATAATAGCAAACCCATTTTTTTTTGCGTCATCTTTAATCCAACGATTGAGATTGGTTTTATCATTTCATCCAACGGTTGAAATTTATTAATGATCTCAACAGTTGTAACTTTTTCCCCTCAAATCGTTTCTCTTCGTCGCAACTCCATCTTTCAAAAATTGCATCTTTTAATTTTTACATCTCTTCGTCGTACCTCCATATTTTATCGCACATTTTTAACTTTTACATCTCTTCATCGTACCCCAACTTTTTAGAATTACACCTTTTTATTGTTGCACTTTTATGTTTCACACCTCTATATTTTACACCTCTATGTTTTACACCTTTATATTTTACACCTCTTTGTTTATTATATATAAACTTTTACGGACTACAAAAATAAGTTTTAAATTTATTGTTTTCAAAGTATTTTTAAAAGTAAAAAGTAAAACAAAGAAATTTTTTATTGGAGTGTTTTTAAATCAACCTGCATCAATATTTATATCAATGTATTTTTATGAACTAACAAGTTATTGTCTATTCCGAAAAATTGGTTTTGTTCTCTCCTCCGTTTGTTCTCATATATTAGATTATAGATTAACGAAAAGTTTGGTTTTTCTTAAGTGCTTTGTTTATCTTTATGTTGTCGATTAGATAATATACTCAAGATAGCACTTACATTTAGTGGGGGTATTGGACACAAGATTGTGAAATAATTTATTAGAAATGTGAATTCTGGTGTTATTCGATTAACATATTATCAAGTCTTTTAAATTCATCTTTCATCTTTCATTGGATTAAGTACTTTCAAATAGTCTTTTAAATTACTTTAGAATCTAGTAATCATAAAAGAAAACATCATTTCACCATTAACAGTATATGCATGTTATAATGGAAACTTTACAATGTCTTTCTTACATACTTTATTTCAAAAATTTTTTTGTGCATAACACTTTATTTCATTTTTAAAGTCGAAAATTTTAACACATAATTCTAAACTTGTATTTGTATAGGACAAGGAATATTCGAATCACTAGCCAAAGCACCACTCTGACAATGGATGGATCTAATTCTAAGCGGCTGGCTACGCTGCTTTTATTGGTGATGACACAGCACTACAACAACATAAAGTATATACAATGAACTCTAATAGTAGTAATTAAGAAGTTTAAGCCTCTTAATTATTAAGTTTACGAGGATGTAGATCTTAAGTTTAATTAACAGCAACGACAACAAGTTCCCGGTGGAGGAGATTGGCCTTCACAGCAAAGGCAAGCAGGACATGCTACTCTATCACTTCCAGTAATGTGAGTATCTACAAAGCCAAAAGAAAAAATTATATTAACATTAAGAATAAATAAACTAATATGATTGTTATTGATTCCTTTAATTAGTTAGTGATGAGGTTCTTGCCTGCTGGTTCAGTGGGACTCCCAGTAGCATGAATATCTTACAAATATGAATAGAATAACGAGAAAACAGAGAAAAGAAGTTAATTGATAGGTAAATTCTTAACTTAATCGATTGATTTATTAAGGTCACTTACCTGCCATAGAAGAAAGAAAACTTGTTGGAGATAAAACTATGACTATGATGGAGAGGATCAGAATCATTTTCTTCATAGATCTATTAGTCATAATTAATGAGCTAGTTCTGAGTATGGCTTGTGTTTTCTAAAAGCTGATATCTAAGCTAAGTGTGTATTTATAGAATGTTAATGGATTACAGGGAGATAAGAATTGACTAAAAAGAAGAATACATGCATTTTTCCAAGGTTTGTTCAAATTTTTGTTGTTTGAATCTAATATTATAAAACTATTGTATTTTGAGATAATGTAGTTAAAGCGTTTCTGCATGGAATTTTTTTTACAACTCTTGAATATATATATCTAGACAGTTCAGTAATCTATTATTTAAAAGTATGTTTGAAGTCAAAGGTAACAAACTATTAATATACTTTTTGTTTGTAGTTATTGAAGGCTCGAAGTATGTTATCGTGTCATATGAGTTTATGACTCATACCTATTTTTCAATGGTTGATAATATCTTTCGAATTCTAAATTGAACTATTTTCTAGTCAAAGTTACATATCTTTTTAGCACTTCCGCGGTTCCGCCTAACAATTAGTATTACACGGAAGAAATCTACATGAAAATACATTCGATTTTTATATATTTTTATAATAAAAGAAAAGACAGTTGATCTTTATATATTTTTAGAATAATAGTTATATCCCATGTAATATGTTTCATTAACATTTCACATATTTATAAATAGATTTTATCCGACGATATAACACAAAAATATTTTTGTTTACAATAAATGTACTTGCAAATAGGATTGTAAATAGTTATTCCAAAGTTTTTTGACAAAATATACTTGCAAAATCTATATATAGATAAAATATATTTCCATTAATTGATAGGTTATTTATTATAACTAAAATTTCTATTTAACGTTAAATCATAAAATTTATACTTAAAATTTTAGTATGATAATAAACATTCCATTATACTTCATAATATTTTCTTTTTAATTATAAAATTATTTTTAAGATGTACTTTATATTTTTATATTTTATTTTAAAGGTTTTAAGAAATATTTGATTAAGTACAACTAATAAGTCTCTAACTAATTGAATTTATCATATAAAATAGACTTTAGAAACATTTATCAATTTGTAATTGTATTTTTAAAACAAATTTGTGTTAAAAACTGTTGTGTAAATCTCTACTTTTAAAATCTTTTATTTTTTGATGGTTTATAAAATTAAATTAACCAAATGATATTTATTTGATGGTTGTTTGGGCAAATTTTAACCGATTCCTACTTGAACAGTTCCACGGAATGAACGCGAAAGAGATTTTTATTGATTAACGCTCAAAATTACAATAAATCAATATCAACACCCATTGTGGGATGACCTTCTAAGCCATGGCCATTCCTTCATCAATAATAGTCGCTTGATAGGGTTGTACCTTGAGTATTCTTGGGTTCTTGACCTCCCCTCCTTTCACGCTTTTGGGACTCTTTCTTTATAGCTGCCACTAACCCTATATCTAGCTGGGTTGGGCTTAGTCTCGTCCGTTGCAACCTCATGGGTTAGACTTCAATATAGGTCGGTCATACAAAGATTATATATTGAAAATATAACTTATCTCTATCCTTGTATTGAATATCCATAATATATACGACCCTCCACATGATATATAATTAATAATCTTATCAATATAATATAAGACTTATCAATATGATATACGGTCTTATCAATATAATAGACCATATATTAAGATGACTAACATCGGTTTAAGCTTACCTAATCGGGATATAATCGAGAATTGTTATTTTTCCCAACAGTTTGCCCCTACTCTTCATTTTCTAATTTAGAATTTGGAGAGTAGCATGTCTATTAGATATGCTTGAATCTGTCGTTATTTCTAAATGGTGTCATTTCGACATGAGGCAGCTTTTCATTGATTGCTCATTCTAGCCACCCTTTTGCGTTGGAGAAGAGCACTGTGTGAGTTGACATACCGTTATGTCTTGTTTTGCAGCGTGGCAATAAGTAACATAACCGTCAACCTTCTTTTGTAGTTCGCACATTGTCTTACCTTTTTGTATTTTTTCCCCGACGTTGGCTTCGAGTGATAAGCAAACGCTTATAAACTAACTCTAAAGCATGGAGCGGACACATTTGGTGTCATGTGTCCAGCTTTTGGAGCTGAAAATTGTTGTCACTCGTGTACCTTAAGTCTCTCATCGACTTGATAATGATTTTGCCCCAGCCACAAATTAAATATATTTTCTTAGCTTCTTTTGTGTAACGTTTACCTTTAGGAATCTTTTTCTCAATGAACCAAACTAATTTGCACAAGCTTTGACTAGTCGATATCACTTGGCTTCACGTGGCTTCTGTAGATGTTATTGTTCTTCCATGTATTGTCTTCCTTGCCATAGTATTCCCTTTGATGTCTTTTTGAAGTTGTATATATCTTGTTTGTGTGACTCTCCGCATACGGGGTACGCCGTCACAGATAATTATTAATAGTCATTTTGTGTCCAGTGAGTTTTTGTGGATTTCTTTAGTCGATATTTCAGATGAAGAATCCACATATACTGCAATGACATTAAACCTATATGAAGTTGGCTGCTCAATCTAGAACAATATAGTTTACTTGTCGTTGAGGCAACCGCTTCTATTTGTGTGTTTGGGGAGTTGTTCTCCCATTACTTATCTCTTGTCTTTGTGTAGTACACACGAACCATAGCTAATCCGTTGTTGACTTTTCGTCTTGCATGTGCCCAATTATGTAAATTTAGAGCCTTCAACCTTCTCTTTTTTATGTGAGATTGATTTATTTTAGACCTTCGTACTTGTCCTTGGTGGTCGTATTTTTTCGAATCGAAACTACATATGTTTCCACACAAAAATCTTCTTTGTGGCAGCTTTGTTTTGTCGACGTTAGGATTTCCCTTTCTCAACACGTTTGCGACGCTATTGGCTATTTTTATCTCTTAAAAGTTGTTTTTCCTCTTGACATGAGACATCGACTTGTTCAGTTTTCATCTCCACATGTTCGATTTTTCACGAATTGCTTTATGTAGCCATTAGCAGGGAATAACTCTAACTAGACAATCTACTATGGTGATCGTCGAGCTTCTCTTTCTCAGAAGGTGTTTCAATTTTGTAACAGTCGCAACTGCTGCATTTTTTCTAGTTATTCTTAATAGGATTCAGGTTCTTTTTTTTGTGGAAAAAATGAGAAACGCAAAATACCTTATACACATTTTCATTAGCTACTTGTCTTGTTTCATGTGTCATTACAAAGATCACATTACGCATTGAAAATAATCAAATTTATGGAATAGAGAGCAAACTAAGGAAAATAACACAGAGTTGATGGAAGAAGCAATAAGATCACATTGTGCATTGAAAAATAATTAGCAAATTCTCCCAAAAAGCATAAGAAATCCCTGGAGAACTCTCTGACTTGGTTTCGGGGTCAAATGTCAACAGTGCTCGAGGATACACATGATCACTACACAACATGTCTTCGTCTTCTTCTTCCCTCCATCCAAAAGTGCTAGTGGATGGAGCACGCATCGTGGTGAGACATCATAGCAAAATGCACATATATACAGATCGATGGAACAAATGTTGTCCCAAGTCTTGTTGCTTGAATTGAACGACCATATCACTTGGTAGTCCATATCAAAGTGGGATAGGGATACGCACAAGCGGTTGTCAAGGTTGCACATGACGATCTCGGAAGGATTGGAATTGGCAAAGGGAGCTTTAGAGATGACTTGAAAAACTTCGGTGTGGAGATCGAAAGATACAACTTTGGTTTCTTTGCACTCTGTGAACCAATGAAGCGACCCATCTACAAACACAGGGTCGGTTGAACCAACAACACGAGAAGGAGAAGCGGGAGTGACATACCTCCAAGAGCTGGTGCTAAAGTCGAAAACTTCGCACGTGGTAGCGTTTTCTAGGCCCAATTCTGAAGAGTTGTATAGCCAAACGGCCTTGTAAGTGCCCGTGAATATGTCTTTACCGAATCCAAGCTTAAAGACTTTGTGTCCGAGCTTGGAGTAACTTTCTCCCAAGTCGATAATGCGTTGTTGCAACCCACTGAGAGGAAGAGCCCGATACCATCTAGTGGTTGGGTTGACCACAAAACCGGATTCCGTGTGATGGTAGAGACAAACGAGACCGTCACAGCTATTACCGGAAACCAAGTACTGTGTGTTCTGCGTCTCCCAAGGGGTAGGGATATCGACCAATGATGATGAACTCAACACCAGTGTTCTTAAAAGTTGTGTGCTCGGGGCCTCGGACACCATCAGAACATCTGGATCTCCAGATTGCTGTCGCCGCTTCAACTGTCTTCCTTGGAAGAAGCGTGATTCCATCGTTGACTTCCATGGCTTTGACACAGCCTTGAACCTCAGCAGAGGTTTCACCGCAAGTCTCTCGAGTATGCCCTCTACGACATGGTGGGGCAGCGACTCCTTCCTCGAGCAACTTTTTGTTCGACACCATTCCACTCGCCGTTCCTTCCTATTGTCACACACGATTACTTTTTATATATAAACAACAATTACTCTGACAAAAATATTAAATAGGAAAAACATATTCGAAGATGGAGAACCAAAGCTCAAAATTATGGAAAATATACATACATATATATATATATATATATATCTAGAAAATTAAGGAAAGAAATATATAAAAGATTACAATATTTGTAATTTACGAAATTTAACATTATCTCTTAGTAGTATTTTGGGTCATTAGTGCATGTGCACCTCATCATAAAGTAGGATAATAAGAAAAATCTGGAAAAATAAAATAATGTTCTCTTCATGTCATCTTTACAGAATCACATTTATCCAAACAAGTTAAGTTGTTTAACTAACTCTAATCGTCGGTTTTAAATGTCCGGTTAATGGGTACAGTTCGCCCTAACGGTTAAATCCGGTTAGGAGAAACTCACTCGCTCGGTCGTCCAAAGGCCAAAGCAAATCCAACTTTACAGATATGTTGCCAAGTTTCTAGAAGATCATTCCCCCCTCACTGCGCGTACCTTATACGTTCTTCCCCGAAACCATTCTTAGTTCTTTCCCCCATTTCTCTCATCGCACGGTGAAATCGAGAAATCGCCGATCTTTGATTCGATCGGGAAGCTTCTCTGATCACCGGCGGTCAACGCCGCGGACACAGATGTTTGCTTGAAGAACCTCTTCTCGCCGCGATCTTTGCCTCTCCTCCGACTTTTTTTTACTCGACAGCGAGATCTGTTTCCACGGTACCCTTTTCATCTGATCTTCAATCCTCGGTCTTTCTTTGCTGGATCCGTGGATTTTACTTTCATTTGAGCTGTTTCTTGTCATCATTTGGATATTTTTTGGTGAATTGATTCGATCTTTAGCTCTTTCTAGGCTAAAGTCTTAGTCTTTGATACAAGTTTCTTTGTTTCTAGGCTAGTTAGGTGTTATATAGGTCGTGGACTTTTTAGGTGGATTCGAATCTAGTACATATTTAGCAGTTTTAGCATACCTGTACCTGTGAAAAGTTTCTCCCATATTGTGCAGTTGATGTTTGTTTCTAGGCTAGTTAGCTTTTATATAGGTCGTGGACTTCTTAGGGAGATTTGAATCTAGTACATATATAGCAGTTTTAGGTTTTAGCATACCTGTGAAAAGTTAGTTTTAGGGTTTAGCATACCTGTGAAAAGTTAGTTTATTTGACCATGTTTAGTAGTAATTATAAGACTCATAGACGTTTTTGAGACCTCAGAATGATGAATATTTTGGTTGATTTCTTATTTAGACTAAAGGAGGATGTCGACTCCAGCAAGGAAGAGGTTGATGAGGGATTTCAAGAGGTTGCAGCAAGACCCACCTGCGGGTATTAGTGGTGCTCCACAAGACAACAACATTATGCTCTGGAATGCTGTCATATTTGGGTAATGGAACAAGGATCTTAGATACTATTACTGAGTTATGAAATATTCTGAAACATTGTCATTTCTGTACTTACTCAGTCCCTTTTTGTTTCTAAATTTGCAGGCCTGATGACACACCATGGGATGGAGGTAAGGTTATGTTTATGTTGTTGCAATTTGAAATTTTGGGAACGTGAAAAGTGGTGTGTTCTTATGTCTCTTTCTTGATGCTGGCAGGTACTTTCAAACTCTCACTGCAGTTCTCTGAAGATTATCCAAATAAACCACCAACAGTTCGGTTTGTGTCACGGATGTTCCATCCAAATAGTATGTCCTAGAGATACACAACATTTCTTCTCTCCATCTAGTTGATGTTTAACTTTTGGCTCCGGTTAACCTTTTTTTTTTTTTTCTGTATCTGTTGTGCAGTTTATGCAGATGGGAGTATTTGCTTGGACATTCTACAAAACCAGTGGAGTCCAATATATGATGTTGCTGCTATACTTACCTCCATCCAAGTAAATTCAAAATGCCTTACTGATGTCTTACAATGCCCTTAAATATTGGAATTACTCTCTTCTTCTCTAATCTGTTTTTCCCTTTGTTATTGCAGTCCTTGCTCTGCGACCCTAATCCGAATTCTCCTGCAAACTCGGAAGCTGCTCGGATGTACAGCGAAAGCAAGCGTGAGTACAACAGAAGAGTTCGTGATGTTGTTGAGCAAAGCTGGACTGCTGACTAATAGTAGTTAGTTGTAAGCTTTGTTAGCTCTCTCTCCTTTCTCTGTTTCACTCGTTGTCACCATTCAGCAACAGCTTCTTTCTGTTTTCAATTATGTCTTGTGTTTCCAAAACTCTTTAAGTGATTCGATGCTTTGATGGTTGGTTCTATGTAACCCAACATCCTTAAAAAACAACTTTGTACCAAACCAACTAAATTATTCACTTTTGTGTATATATGTATTACGTTTTTCTTGCTAGGTACCAAAAACAACTTTGTATTCTAGTTCAAAAATGTTGTGCTATGAAAGTTGTTAAGGGCTATTGGTCTTCTCGTTCTATTGCTCATTCGTTGCTTTGCTTTCTTTGTGACGATAATCCCATTTCTACCCCAAAAACTGATGCTTGACATGATGAGATTGGTAACCACAAGTATTAGTAGTTCCAATATAATGTTTGCTTCTGTTTGAGTTGTTATAAAAGTCTCGTCTCATTTCAGTATATTGCTTTTGAAGCTCTGCCTCTCTTTCGATGAGATTTACATTCATCTTGTTATATGGTTATTAACCGTTTCTTTGCTTCCTTCAGTGATGATGATTTTACATATTTCTTTTACGTCTACGATTACGAACCACCAAGCCCGAGGTTCCCACTGCTTGTCCATCCTTGTTGCACTTGAATCGTGTATTGCAGATTCCATACAACATCCTCTATCGATGGCCGCTTCCCTTGATCTTCACAGAGACAGTTAATTGCAAACTCAACTGTGGTTCTCAATGACTCATATGCATATGTTCCTCTCACACACGGATCTGCCAAGCTTCGCAACACAGATGGTTCGTCTCTCAAACCATTCTCCAGCTGAAGCTTCAAACTTCCCAACTCTGAAGATGCTGCCGCTAGTACTTTGCCTGTGATGATCTGAAGTAGTATCACTCCAAACTGGTACACATCTTCTTTCTCTCCATCTTCATTACTAGGGCTCTCCGTTCCAACCTGAAAATGCCCCAAATGATTATATATTTCATGAGATTAAGTCTTGGTTAGCTCTGGTTTGTATATTTGTACCTTGGATGGTAAAGGAATAGTATAACCACTGAGTTTTACTGTGAGTGTTTCATCAAGTAAAATATTCTCTATATCCAAATTGTTCCCAAATATTCCTGGTGCCACTCCTGTGTGCAAGAACTGTATTCCTCGAGCGACTCCAATGGCTGTAGACATTCTCTGAGGCCATTTAAATACCTCTTTCTTTCTCCAATCTGTCAAAAGAAAAAAATTCAAACTATTAGTTTTCCATCAAAAGTCAAGTATCTTCAAATCGAATTATCTTTTTCAGGTAGTACCGGTGAGGTAATCCCTCAAAGACCCGTTAGAGATGTATTCTTGGACGATGAAAATGGTGCTTCCGGCGTATGGATGATGATCTTGATAAGTACCTATGCAGTGTCCAAGAACACTGACCAAATGCATATGCCTTAGCTTTGATAAAACTTCCATTTGTTGAGCCAAATTTTGTGTTGAAGTCTTCTGTTTTAGCTTAATACACCTCACTGTCACTGCTATGCCTTCTCTAAGGCTACCTTTATAGAGCTGTTTAGAAATTAGAGATATTGATTTAAGTAGAGACTCAGATCAAGTTTATATCAGGTCGTATTTACATTTTCATTTACCTGTTCTCCACAGAGATTCGCTGCATCAAAATTGTTGGTTGCTTCTTCAAGTTCCTCCAAAGAGAAAACTCGGTACGGTGATAGTCCAATCACCGCGGATCTCATGGTTTGCGGTACTCGTCCTACATTTAAAATACTCAAGCTAGTTAAGTTAATGTGTGTGAAAACTTGATTCAAGATTTCAAAAGTAATAGCGTTGCATTACTTGCATCTGGTACTGTCTTTGATGTGGTGGACCTGGTGTTGGTGCTGCATACAGAGACCTTATCGACATTGTTTGGTTCAACTGTCTCTTCCTTTGATCCTGATTTTCTCATTCTAAACAAAACCAAGCCAGCCAAAACCGCTGAAACGAGGATCACACCAATGACAATGCCAATCACCAATCCAAGTTCTATTCCAGTATCTTCTTCTTTCATTTCTTGATCCTTAGTGTCAGACTTCACAGCAGCGACTGCTTGCTTTGCTTCGTTTTCACAGAAGGTAACTGGACGCTGGTATTTTGCAGAAGGAGAACCATTTACAGACAAGCAATTGAATGTGAAGAGCACTGTTTGGTTATGGAAGCTCTTGGACGATAAGCAAGATGGAAGTTTCCCAGTCAGAAGATTCCGAGAAAAATCTAATATTCTAAGCTTGGAGCTGCATAACGATGAATTAGGAAGTGATCCACTCAACAAGTTCTGTGACAAACTTAGATTTTGAAGCAAAGGAAGCGAGAACAGGAATCTTGGGATTGAACCAACGAACTTGTTGGAGGAAAGATCCAAGCTTTGAAGCTTATTCAGCTTCTTGATCTGTTCTGGAATCTTAGATCCAAAAGAGTTGTTCCTTAATGAAACAGTGATCAAATTACTTGCTAGTGAAGGAACAACTTCAGGACCTAGTTTATTACCGCCTAAATTCAGCTCTTGAAGATTCGACAATCCTCTGAGATCAGGAACACTTCCATTGAACAGATTGTTGGCTAGAACAAGACTTCTCAGGTTCTTCAACGACGAGATCTCTTTAGGAATTTTCCCAGAGATGAAATTGGAACTAAGATTCAGAGATTGAAGAGACGAAGATAACCTGATGATCTTTGAAGGTAGAGGACCAGAGATGCCTAGAGAGACAAGAGACAAGGTCTTTAAGTTTGAGAGTTTTGTAACGACAGTGAAGAGCGAGTCACTGGAGAATCTCCCAGGGAGCTTAACTGTTCTGTTTCCTGTGACGGTTAATTCGGTTACGTGACCGTTGAAACAGAGGATTTTGAAAGAAGGAGAAGAAGGGAGGTAGCAGAAACTGGTCAAGTTGGTCCATGATCGAAGAACCGGTGGATACTGTAAATGCTTTTGGATTTCTAATAGAGTTCTTGATTCACTTGATGTTAGCTGTGATTCTGAGAGTGATGGCAGAAGAAGAAGAAGGATAAGGAAAGTGAGAGTAAAGGTTTGGCTTTTAGAAGAATTATGCATTTTCAGGAAACAACTAAAGAGAAAGAAAGAAAGATTAGAGGAACAGAGATTAGTGTGAGTTGATTAGTGGTATTTAAAACAAAGAGGTGTTTTGTACATAAATTCTTGAGATCTTTTGTAGATCAGAAGCAGATTTTCTCGGGAAAATGGCAAAGAAGAAAAAATAAAAACAATGTTCTGGGACAGAGCAAGAAAGGAAAAAAACAAGTTTTTAAGTGGAGAGAAGAAGACAATAATAAATACAAATTTTTTTTTTAGTGTTCATCATCTTTTGTTGATTGTTTCACATTGACAGACTGTTTTACTGCTTCGAAGAAAGTGATGATAATATCTATTTTATATGAATTAGAGATCCTTAAAATACGTAAAATCCACATGAAATATCTGACTATTTATCTACTTTTTTTGATCCAAAATTTCCACAATTAGATTTATTATTTATATTTACTTCAACTTGTTATTATAACTAATTTCTCTGTAATGGTCAGACCTTTATATTTATTACTATAAGTCTATAACGATGCATTCATTGGATAGATCATAGATGCATAGACATGCACCAACCTATACAAGTATACATACATGCATGTTGTGACGAATAAATGTTTGTAGTTGTACTTCTCTCGATCTCTTCCCCGAAGTTAAAATTCTTCCATCTTTACAGATCAAGGATCAACAAATATTTATGGACCAGTGTAATGAAGTAAGTATGTAGTAAAAGTCAACCAGGGAGCAAGCTTTGTTTTCTTTACAGTTGACCACCAAATTAAGTTCCACGTCGCGGGTTGATTAGCAGTCTCACGTGCTAACTACCTCTCGTCAACGTAATGGCCGATCATTACCAAAGTCACCGTGGCTATAGTATACACACCTCATGTAAAAGAATTACATGTCCTAACCAAATCCTTACACCTTATGTCCATAAATATGATCATCTATATAGATTATTAATATATATACATCGTACTTTTTTTTTTTGCATGATCATCAAACCAATCAAACTAAACTAATAATACTATACCAATTAATTTGACCAATATATATTGTAATCATCGCGCTATTATTGATTATATATATAGAGATGTTTAGTTATTTGTCGGTGAGTAAGTTTAATTAGGAATTGAGGTGTCGTTTTGTTTTTGTGTGTTTTAGAAAGTGTTAAGAGATTCTAACAAATGTTCCGCCGTGTTTCTTTTGGTATGATGAACTGTCCATTACTTTCTTCGTTTATTCTTTATACATCTAACTCTTAATGTTCTTCTTTAAGTTGCCTGACTTAATTACGATCCTAGATTCCTAATTAAAAGAAGTTTGGTTGTAACAGCCAAAAAGTTTGGTTATATAAGCTAACACCAAACACCAAATTTTCATCCCAAATACAAGAAACCGTTCAAAGTAAGTTAAAATTTGTTGTACACAAAAGTTTGAAGTTCAAAACCCCTAAGGTTTTTATCAGAAGCACTCTAAAACATACAAAGAAAAAAGCTGATGATGAGACTCAAAACCAATATTTGGCCACAGTTTCCAAGTAGTCATGATTGAAAGATGTATACTTTTAATTTTTTAAAAACAAAAAGGCAAGGGTAGATAAAATGCGAGTTAGCAGGCACAGCACATGCATCTGCCTTTGTAATAAGCGACACTGCCAAAGCATCAATTAATATTAGTGTACAACATGCATATCTTCTTTTAAAATATCTTGTCAAATAACTTACTAAGCATTATTTATCTTTGGGCTTATAGGCTTGTTAAAGTTTAAACCCCATCCATATGTATCAAACTCACACTTTAGGCCCAAACATATGCATGCATTTTAAAGTCAAGTCCATATACTCACGTCTATTATATACTAATTCAGAACAGTTAATATTTTTTTTTCTTTTTTCTTTTTCTTTGTAATCATGCACTAAAAGGACTTGTACAACTAGGGGTCGAAATCACATATTCAAAAATCTACAAAAATGATATCACCAACCATTTGTACTAAAAGGATTTGAATTGAAACTATATATAATCACGTACAAATCTGTTTATTTATTGACAATAAATTACAAATACTATAGACAAATTCACTTATACACAAAACATACATAAATTCAAATTTATGAATAAAAATATCATTTGTCGTATTCTAATAATTTATCAAACCATCAAAATGTAAATGATGCATATCTAGTAATTGAAAACTTTAAAAAATTTGAGCTATTTTTTTTATATTATTACAGGATATTTTATCTCATTATAGTTTGAAAATACAACATTATAACCATTTTATAGATATAAGTTTTAGGAAATTCAAATTTATGAATAATAATATCATTTGTCGTATTCTAATAATTTATCAAACCATCAAAATGTAAATAATGCATATCTAAAAATTGAAAACTTTAAAAATTTGTGCTATTTTTTATATCATTATAAAATATTTTATCTCATTATAATTTGAAAATACAACATTATAACCATTTTATAGATATAAGTTTTAAGAAATTCAAATTTATGAATAATAATATCATTTTTCGTATTCTAATAATTTATCAAACTATCAAAATGTAAATGATGAATATCTAGAAATTGAAAACTTTAAAAATTTTTAGCTATTTTTATATCATTATAGATTGAAAATACAACATTATAATTATTTTATAGATGTAAGTTTTAGGAAATTCAAATTTATTAATAATAATATCATTTGTCGTATTCTAATAATTTATCAAACCATCAAAATGTAAATGATGCATATCTAGAAATTGAAAACTTTTAAAAAAAATTAGCTATTTTTATATCATTATAGAATATTTTATATCATTATAGTTTAAAAATACAACATTATAATTATTTTATCGATATAAGTTTTAGGAGAAGCATATATTACTATATCAGCATCTATATATATATATGTAAATATACATGATTATTAATATATAATATTATTAGGACCATAATTTACATGAAAATTTCAAAAAATATTATCTTATTAAATTTTGTAAATTTTACATTGACCCTCCACCCAAAACCAACTAAAATTATTAATTTATAGTATTTATTAATTAATTGAGATTTACTGTACTAATTTAGAACAATTAATATTATTTTTTTCTTAACTCTACGTTTTTCAAGTAGAAGTCGAAATCACAAACTCAAAAATCTATAAAATGGTATAACCAACCACTTGTACTAAAATGATTTGAAACAATATCTGATCACATTTAGAATTTGTCATAAAGTAAAATTTTTAGTTGTTGTAACGGACAAATGAAATTTTATCTAGATAGTTAAGGGGGTGTATTCAACTTGACATTTTAAGTGATTTGTGTAAGAGTTACAAATCATATGTTATTCAATCATGTATTTTAAAAAGTCTTCTGAAATCCACTGTTATTGAACTGATGATTTAAAAATCTACTTTAAAATCCATTAAAATCCCTTGTTATTGAACTGATGATTTAAAAATATACTTTAAAATCCACTGTTATTCAAAACAGTTATGTGGATTAGGATTTTAATAACTTTTAGGATTCTGGAGGATTCTGGAGGATTTGTTTAGTTAAAAATACAGAAATCCAAATCTCATGGTTTTAGGTGGGATTTGAAAGAATTTTACAGAAAATCATATGAACTTCCCTAAAATCTATCAAAATTCTAAATTTCCTAAATCCTATCAAATTCTCCAAAATTATGGTTTGAATACACCCCCTTAGAGAATAGAATACAATATCTCCAAAATTCTAAATCTTGACTAAAGTACAAGACGTTTGAATTTAGCAGACTAACCACTTGGATAATCACACCCTTAATTAACTGTTGATTCTTATTTTCTTTCCAGAGTAATCATCATCCAACGTTACGATCCAAAATATAAAAAGTGAGGGCATTTCAGTAAATTCAAGTCCATTTGACTCCTTTAATTTGGGCCCAGAAAAGGCCTAGATTTAAGACTTTGCTGCCAACACATCATTCCAAAAACGACGTCACTTTTGAACCGAAATTAATTTCGTCCATTCCTTTATTTTGTTCTAATTAATAAAATAAATTAATTAAATGAACTCTCTGTCATCTTTCTTCTTTCGCTATCAGTGGAACCGTTGGGAGAGACTTCACTGTGTGTGAGAGAGAGAGCTACTATGCTTTTTATAGCCTTTTTAGGTCATTGATCGATCTTTGTTCTGCCGACTTTATAGGACAACATTCGAAGAACAACAAGCTGTGTTTTAAGTTTGGTACTGATCAATCGTTTTAATTCTTCTGAGGTTGACGTTTTTTAATTTGCAAAAAAAAAAAATCTTTTAATTTCTCTACCCAGATCTGATTATTTCTTTGATCTCTGATTGTTAATTTCTCCTTTTTTTGCATTTCATTAACTCTGAATTTGTTGGAAAGGTTTGATTTTTATTTTGCTTATTTGCTCAATTGGAAATTTTACAGAGCTCCCTGCAACTAATTTTTTTTTTAGGTTTTTGTTTCTATTTTAGTTTCTGGATCTTCATGATTTTTGTTCTGAGCAGTCAGTCTTCAAGATCTCTGCTTTTTATTGTTTCACTTTATTTAATGCGTCGGTTGATTCATGCTACTTTTATGTTCTATCACTGTATTCACTGAACCAATGGCTTTAACTGATGGGTTGTGTCTGGGTGTGCTACTGTGTGTTTTCTAGGGTTTATATTTGATGATCGTTTACTGATTTTTTGCTTTTGGGTTTTGGGAATTAAAACTTGTTGAATGCTACACAGCCTCATGTTCAATGCTCATTATTGTCTATGGTGCTTTGATAAACTAGAAATTTCACAGACTTTAGCTTTTACTTGTGAAATTCACAGACTTGGCTTGTTCTTCTGCAGGTTTTTTCAGTTTAGCAACTTACTATTTTCAGACGCCATCTTGCTCTGTTAAGGATGGGAAAGACTCCTGGTAAATGGATCAAGACTTTGCTTCTCGGGAAGAAGTCTCCCAAGTCGAGTTTGGAGAACCGAAGCCAGAAACTGGTAAAGAATATGGGAATTTTTAGTTTATTTGTTTCCCTTTGAACATAGTATGTGGACACTTCTAACCAATAATGTGTTATTCGTTATGTACAAAGGGATCTGATAAGAAAGAAGAGCTGGTAGTATCGGTGACAGAAGATTTTTCAAACTTAACGGTTGATCCACCAGTGGTTTCATCACAACCAGTTCCGGCTTCTACTGCTCAAATTGTGGCAAACAATGGCGATGAGTCGAAGGATAATCTCGAGTCAGGGAATGACTTGGGAGAACTCGAGCTTGAACGAGCTGCAACTAAGGTTCAAGCTACTTTCAGAGCTCATCAGGTACTTATTCCTTGCCTGCATAGATTTGAAACATTTAAGATTCTGGTAATGATGTTTTGGTTCTTCTACTGAAGGCGCGTAGAGCATTTCGGACCCTTAAAGGTATCATCAGGCTGCAGGCAGTTATCCGTGGTCACCTGGTCAGAAGACAAGCCATTGCAACATATTCGTGTATATTTGGAATTGTGAAGTTTCAGGCTCTTGTTCGTGGCCAGAAAGCTAGATCTTCAGATAGTGGGATTGTATATCAGAAAACACATTTGGTAGAATCTCTTTATCACGCGTTGCTTACATAGTTGGCTGATTTTGTAGGCATGTCATGTTTTTGATAAGCTGTAATTTTCTTTCTTTCTTTTAGGAAGCCGGTGGTTCGGAAGCTTTGCAATCGAACACGTATAGTTGGATGGACAATCCCACAAAGTTGGTCTTTGTTAATAAGGTATTTGTAACTTATGTTTCATGGTGCTTGGTGGAATAATAAGTTTCGTAACTCCTGCTTGATAAACATGGATTTACCAATCCTGCAACATAACGTTTGTTATCTGTTTCTCTGGTTTTTCAGCTTCTTGCTTCTTCACCAACTGCATTGCCTCTGAAGATCCAATATGGTCCTGAGGAACCTAACTCAGCCCAGGTTTGGCTTGTACGCTGGACACAAGTTCAAGTTTGGTCTTCTGGTTCACGAGTAGCTAAAGTTGAGATTCCAAAACCTCAGTCAAAGAAGCGAAATTATCAAGCAGTGGTTGAAGCAGATAAGGCAAGGCCAAAGCGAGGTATCAAGAAACCATCTGGTCCAAATAGTGGAACTGGCGCCATCCGTTCTACAGCTGAAAGTGATAAACCTAAACGGAATGTGAGGAAGGCTTCCACGCTTAGTAAAGATTCCTTGAGAACTGAGAGTAACAAAGCTAAGCCCCATTCTAGAAAAAGTAGAAGCGCCTCAAAGGAGGTATCTCTTTTGGAAATTAAAGATGAGAAGCCCAGTCCTAGTCTCAAAAGGTCTTCGCTTTCAAACGGGTCAAAGAAAGCCACCTTTAGATCTGCTGAGAAGAAGAAAAAAGATACTGCTGATTCTGTGCAGATTGAGCATGAAGAGAAAGTTTCAGGGAAGGTTCTTGAAGGAGGAGATAATATTGAGTTGGCCGAAACGGAGAAAAGTACTCTAAATTCTGTGCAGATAGAGCCTGAAAGGAAGGTTTTAGAGAAGGTTCTTGAAGGAGGAGACAATATTGAGATTGCTGAAATAGAGAAAGATACTGCAGATACTGTGCAGATAGAGCCTGAAGGAAAGGTTTCAGGGAAGGTTCTTGAAGAAGGGGGTAATATTGAGGTTGCTGAAAAGGAAAAAGATATCACAGATTCTGTGCGGATAGAGCCTGAAGGGAAGGTTCTTGTAGGACGAGATAATATTGTGTTGACTGAAAAGGAGAAAGATAACACTGATGCAGTTCCGGTGGAGCTTGATGTTGTACAAGATGAGAACTCACCGGTTTTGGATAAACTGGAGGAAGATGAACCCAAAACTGCAGAGACCAATGATAAAGGTGATGACCTCAAATGTTCAGATGAGAAGATAAGCTCTGAGAACAGTAATGTTTGTTCTGATAACACAAAGCCTACTGAAAGAAGAGCATTGCTGCCTGCAAAAATTGACAATCAAGATCACGGACTTACACATAGCGGACGAAAAATCCCCAGCTACATGGCCCCAACTGCATCTGCAAAAGCCAGAGTCAAAGGAGAAAGCTCTCCGAGGTTTTCCCTAGAGAAGACTGAGATAAATGGGTCAGTGCGACGCCATTCACTGTCATCTCCAGCCAATGGTCAGCTGAGTACTACTACCATGTCTCCAAGGGCTCACAAACTTCTCCTAGCCTCAGCCAAAGGATCTATGAATGGTGACAAATCTCTTACTTCTTCCAAGGACATAACTCGTAAGCAAGACTCAAATTTACACGATTCTTTTAGAAGTTTTAAGCTTTACTTAAATAATAAACGTTTTAACCCATTTTTTCCTTATTGTTTCAGACAAGTCAACGAGAAGTGACTGGAAACGGTGAAGGCTCAGGCAAAAGAGAGTGTCATCTCATCATCTTACATGGTCGAATTCAATTACTTAGTGTGTTTCCTCTGCTTTTTGGTTTGGTTTGGTGAGTTTAGAGTGTTTGGTCAGTGTTCATGTTAATAACATCCTTTTCATATATGTTGCTTCAGTTTACTCTGATATGTTTGAAGAGACAAAAAGGTTTGAGTAAATAGTTTCATCTTTGTATACATCTTTTCATTCACTCCTCTCTAATTACACAGATATACCTGAATCTCAAAACCTCCATTTTACATATATTATACATACAAACTTAAGAGCATTTCTTCAATCTGTGCTTTCATCTTACCCGAGGAGGTTTATTGTAAGAAGGTAAAGGCGATGCACTGGGAGTTATGTTGTGCAGCGGCCGATCCTGAGAATATCTTACCGGAGATTTCTGCACAGGAGAGGCATGATGAGACCTCGGAGATTCCATATGCGTGTTTTTGGTTCCAGGTTTAGCAACAGATTCTAGCTGTTCTAATGTGACTAAAACCTCTGACATTTTCGGCCTGAGCTTTGCATCGGGATTTAAGCATTGCAACGCGAGATTAGCAGCTGTGAAAGCTCCCTTTTGAGGATATTGACCCCCTAGTTTCGTGTCCATTATGCGAAAAAGCTTCCTCTTATCACCAAGGTACGGTGTTGCCCAGTCCACAAGACTATATTCGCTTCCCCCGTTTGAATTGTCCATGGCACGTCGTCCTGATATTAGTTCCAGTAGTACGACCCCGAAGCTGTACACATCACTCTTCGCAGTCAATCTACCTATATGGAGGATGAAGATGAGCTTTCAGAAAGTGTCAAAGAAACAGAAACAATCTAAAAGTCAAAAATATTTTGGTTAAGCTTTTCAAGATCAATAAGTCAAAGCTTTGAAACATTCTTGGAAAAAAGCTTGTGAAGTGTTCTCACACAGAAACTGATAAAACCTATTTAGAACTACAGATTGACTCGTGGTTTTGTCTAGTTTAATGCCGCGTATATGGAACAAACCTGTGGCGACGTATTCAGGAGCTGCATAGCCATGAGTACCCATGACCTTCGTTGACACATGTGTATTATCACCAGTAGGACCTGCTTTCGCCAAACCGAAATCCGAAAGTTTAGAATTAAAATCCTGCATTAAGACACAGTTCCTAACCGTTAGGAATCATAAGCGAACCCCAAAAAGCTGTTGAAAGCGAGTTTTGCTAGGGTTTATTACCGAGTCGAGTAGAATGTTTGCAGCTTTGAAGTCTCTGTATATCACTTGTGACTTTGCTTCATGAAGAAAAGTTAGCCCTTTAGCTGCACCTACTGCTACTTTCATCCTTATCGCCCATGTAAGTGGCTGCGCACCACCTGCAAGAACCATGAAACTAAGAAACTTCCCAAGCTTCATCATAAATTCAAGAACATTGTTGAATTTACGGAAACATACGTCTAAAAAGATGATTCTCCAAGCTTCCTTTTGGCATGAACTCATATACAAGAAGCCTGTTTTCTCCTTCAGCGCAGTACCCAATTAGTAATACAAGATTAGGGTGACTAAGTTGACCAAGATAGTTTACTTCAGTCTGAAAAGAAAAAACAAAACAACATCTCAATGTCTGCAAAACACACACACACACAGATCAATCATGGTGAACTGAAAAAGGGAGAAGAAAAGTTACTTACCAACCACTCTTTATGACCTTGAAAACCTTCAGGCTTAAGCTTTTTAACAGCAACAACGATTCCAGAACCAGGTCGTGAAGCAGTGAGAGTTGATTGATCAATCCATCCTTTGAATACACAACCAAAACCTCCTTCCCCTAGTACACTATCAGGACGAAAGTTCTTAGTTGCGTTCTTCAGCTCGTTGAAAGTGAAAGCTTTCAGGTTTGGCGATGAAAGTATCTCTCCTTCTGTCCTAAGTGCTGGTAATGGTCGTAAACTGCTATCTGTGCTGTAAGAAGCTGTGCTTAGTCCTGAAGGTGCCGTTGAACGGCTTGTCTTGCTCGAAACTTTCGTGGATGAAGAAGCTGCTATACCCAAAAATGATCAATCAAACATATGAATACTAATTCAGATATAAACGTTGACAGAAACAAGTAACAAAACAGAGGAATTCGAAAGGTTTGACTTTTTGATGGTGATCCAGAGATGAACAAATAACTTAAAAAGTTACAAAGATTTAACTCTGACCCGCAAAACTATTCTTAAGAAACCATTTGGAGAATTAAAGAAGAAATCTCCAAGAAACTTAACATAGAAACCAAATTAAGTTGGAGAGGAGCTAATTACCGGAATTAGCATGGGAGCTATGGTTGCTATCCACTTTAGCTGATGAGCCAAAGCAATTACCCATTTCAGATAAGACCCCAATACGGAGAGACAAAAGCTACTGTTCTCTTGGAAACAATGGAAACAGATGATTTAAGACAAAAGAACAGAGTGTCGAAGAAACCAACACAAAACAAGCTTTGTTTTCTTCTACAATAATTTTTTTTATCTTTTATAGTCTTAACGGCGGCGCAGTGTCTGCCTAGCTGAATAGATAGACACGCTAATAGAATGAAAAATATTACAACATGAGAAGAAAATCTAAAAAAATAAGGAGAGAAGAAGGAACAAGGAAGGTGAAGAACATGGGATTGGGATCAGAAGCCAAAGAAGTGTACATAAATGATACAAAGTCGTCGTGTCCTTTTTGTTTTGTTTTGTTTCTAAATTCTCATAATAGTTTCTTAAAATGACAAAAATGCCCTCCAGTAGGAGAGACTATTATGAGGATAGTTTTGGTAATTTTTATGTTGTAAGTACGGTAACGTCATGCTCACGCCAATGAATCAACGTCGGATTATGCGACAGCTTTTCCGAATTTCTCATTCAGTAATCTCGAGTGATAATTATTATGGAAAAAGTCGTATTCACATCTATTATTTTGTGTCACTCAGATTTTATTAGACAAAGATATTTAAATTCTTCAGATATGAATATACTTATATTAATTCATAAATCATAATTAACTAACTCACGTTATAATTAAATTCATATTAAAATAGTTTATTAGTATTATTGTAGAACACGTTTTGATAAATCTATAATATACTTCAAGTATGGAACAAAATAAAATAAAAATTATATGGTATTGATTTGTTGTTTTATTCCAATTCCAGTTATGGTCGTCGTTGACGTCTGTTAAGGGACAAAAGAGTGGTGGGTCTGGATCGCCCACATCGTTGAAATTTTTTATGGCTATTTTTGCAATAATAATACTTGCTATATATATCGTTCACAATTATTAGTAGAATTACGTACCCTTTTAATTAATCAAGCCAGCATTCGGTATAGCAAGATAGTTAATAGCGATCGAGCCCTGCATCGAGGGATATCAGTTTCTTGTTGTTGGTGAAGATTAAGAATTCAATATATCATTTGACGCCGAGTACCAAAACTATATTCTTCGGACTTGGGAAGAAGTATGTACAAATGCACCTGCGAAGAGTCAAATATAGATAGACTCAATATCAGATGAAAAAAAAAAAAAACATTTTCTTTTTGTTCAAATCAAATGAGAAACATAGCGACGAAATTAAGATATATATTGTGCTTGGAGTTGAAGTTTAAACACTAAAAACCCCTTCTTTAGTGTTTTATCAACTCTCGTAGACTCGTAGTGGATCTCCAATTTTATAAACATGCGCCTACCGCGTTTATCCATATACAGTATTTGACAAATCCAGATTAATAACAAAATATTGTAGTATTTTTCGTCTTTTAGTTGGCCAGAGATGATGAACGATAGAATTAATCAAATACACAAATAGAGAGATTCAACGGTGTGTTATATATTATATATATATAGTACTGAATCATCAGATCATATATAACTTATATATTATATATATATAGTACTGAATCATCAGATCATAGATAACTAAAACAACTAAACCTAGCAGTAGAATCCGTATATTTGTAATCGTCGTTATAAGCATCATTTATATTTGAAAATATTGTGCAAAGTAGCGAGGTGGTTAACGTCTTCGTTTTTCAATTAATATCCTATGCATTGACCCAAGAAAAACTACGCAAAATCATACTCACATTGCTATTGACCGGCAAATTTTTTTTATTTTTTTTTTTGTCTTTTCACGTACTAAAAATTAAATATCATTTCTAAAGAATCTGACCAAGTCTCTTGTATACACTATTCACTCATAAACATGTGAATGAATTCACTCCTTTGACTCTTCAAACCAGATCATACAGATTCCTTTTTCCTCTTCTACGTGCATTCATTACGAGAACTATAGTAATATACGAAAAAAAAATTACCAAAACCACGTTGAACAACAATATGCATGAGTGCCATATTATGGCTTTTCCTAATCATATTTAATGTTTTCAACTCTGTCCCCAAAATGTGTACCTAAACTATCATATTCATCCCTAAATTTATTTCATTGAATAATTTAACCATTTGTATAAAAACGGCTAAATATATGTATTCCCAAATTGATTAAAAAAAACATCTACCGGGGTGTGCAGTTCGGCTACTAAAAGGCCCAGGCCCAAACCCAAGCTGTAAAATAGAAACGGCACGTAGTTGCAGTTTCTATCGTAAACATGGATAGCAGTGTACGTGACTTGGGTTTCAGAAATTAATCCACGTCTAATAACCAATCAAAAATAACATGTCATCTTATACATCCAATCAAAACATTACACGTGGAACATCTACGTCTCTCTCTCGCGCCTCCGGACACTGCCATCATAATTCCCGTTCCCACTTTGAGATCGATCTCATTAATTTCGATCGCATAACTTAAAAAAAACGTAAACAAAATTGAAAATTTCGAAATTGTTGCCGCAAGTACCACCGGAGAAAATATTTACAAGTGACAATGGAATCTCACGGTTCCGGTCTCCGGCGAGTTCTATTGTTGTCGTTCTGTGTCGCCGGGATCTGGGCTGCTTACATTTACCAAGGCGTTCTTCAAGAGACTTTGTAAGTAAAAGCAAAAAATTCTTAGGGTAGAATCGATCAATCTTGTTTAAGCTCTTTGATTATTTCTCTCGATTCTCTTTGTTCGAGATTGTTGCTATTCTAGGAATCCCTTGTTGGTGATACAAATTTTGTGATTTGGAATTTATAGAAGTGTAGCTGATGGAACTCAATTTTTTTTTTTTTTTTGCAATTTTTCGAATTTTAGGTCCACGAAGAAATTTGGAGAAGATGGGAAGAGATTTGAGCATCTAGCGTTTCTGAATTTGGCTCAGAATGTAATTTGCTTGTTTTGGTCTTATATAAGTAAGCTTTCGAATTTTTACTCTTTTATTCATTAGATGTATAGTAGAAGAGTAGATGAAGCTGATATATTTTTGTTTTGGAATTATTTGATAATGGGCAGTGATTAAGCTCTGGTCCAATGGAGGTAGTGGTGGAGCTCCATGGTGGACATACTGGAGTGCTGGCATTACTAATACTATTGGTCCTGCCATGGGCATTGAAGCTTTGAAGTATATTAGTTACCCTGCTCAGGTAATTTTCAGGCATCTTTAGCCATGGTACACTATGGTAGTGTAATGATTAACCTTTCTTTATGCAAATCTTGCTTTCTGCAGGTACTTGCAAAATCTTCCAAAATGATTCCAGGTGAGGTTTCAATTTAGAGCTTCAAATCATTACCTCGCTCAACACTTGCTATGTGTATCTTATAGATGTTTTTTTCCTACATGTAGTTATGCTGATGGGATCCTTAGTTTATGGAATAAGATACACCTTGCCTGAGTATCTTTGTACCTTTCTTGTTGCGGGAGGAGTATCCATGTTTGCCCTTCTTAAGGTAAGGCAGATCTGCACTTAGGAACTTTGATCATAACATTTGGTATACTCTGTATCTGTAAATGTAATAAACTTTCATTGAATTGGTTTCAGACAAGCTCTAAGACCATCAGCAAGCTGGCAAATCCCAATGCACCTCTTGGTTATGGGCTTTGCTTCTTAAACCTTGCCTTTGACGGATTCACAAACGCCACCCAGGATTCCATTACCGCAAGGTATGATTCTTGACGTTCTGTTAGAAACTTTATCCAGTCAGAATATCTAGTTGTTCATTTGGACATAAATCATCGTAATACATGGATGCAGGTACCCCAAAACTAATGCATGGGACATAATGCTTGGAATGAATTTATGGGGAACTATCTACAACATGGTCTACATGTTTGGACTGCCACATGGTAGCGGATTTGAAGCCGTCCAGTTCTGCAAGCAACACCCTGAGGCAGCATGGGACATTCTAATGTACTGTCTATGCGGCGCAGTGGGCCAAAACTTCATCTTCTTGACAATTAGCAGATTCGGGTCTCTAGCTAACACAACCATAACCACAACCCGTAAGTTTGTAAGCATTGTGGTATCGTCAGTGCTGAGCGGGAATCCATTATCCCCCAAACAATGGGGATGTGTGTCGATGGTGTTTGGTGGATTATCTTACCAAATTTACCTGAAATGGAGGAAGCTGCAGAGAATGCAAAAGAAGAAAAAGACTTGAAGCTGAGAATGAAGTTCCAGATTTTTGATTCTTCAGAAAATTTGTTTTTGATTTGGGAACAGTTTACTACAAAATATAAACCCAAGAGGTCTGAAAGTTAGAGAGACGAAAGCTTAGTCAAATTAGCAAAATGTAAACTAATGCATTAGTAGAAAACTTATATATATCAAAACCAAAATCAAATCATATTTCCACTCATACATGTCTTTACAACCATATGCTGCAATACAATATATCCTAGGAGGACAAGCAAGTTTTAAGTTCTGTTGTCTTCTTCTTCTTCTTCTGCCATGAGAGAATAGCAACAGATGAACAGGTAAAACTTGACCCTCTTCTGAGTTTTTCTTTTGGTCCTAAAGTTACACTCTGAAAGACTTCTTTATATATATGTGATAGAGATTCTGTACAGAGATGATGAAAACAAATCAAGAAATCAGGGGAAAATGCTCAGATGATGTATCTAAGTATGACCCTTAAGAGACAAACCAAAGAATTTTTCTTAAAAGACAACACTGGTGCCTTCCTTTGTAGATGGCTTCCTTATATTTTAGTAAGAAAAAGAAAGTGAAAGCTGAATCTGAGTATATGGCAGATTCTTGAGAGCTTTCTTTTGATGGGTGGCTAGAATTGTTACCGTTAACATTCTAGGACCAACGTAGAAACTTTTTTTTAAAAAACCCTGAGGAAGGAATGCAGATCATGGCATGCCCGCTTCACAAAAACTTCCAGGCCGATATGGCTGCAAAACCTAAAACGAAATCTAAGCAAAAGTGGGGAGAAAAAATCTCGTCTCCAAGGAGACAAAGCTGCGGTTTATGGTATGAGAGAGATGGATCAGAGACGGTTGGTTTACAAGCTATGAAGAAGTACTCTTTTGCAAGGGGGTGGTTTCGAAGGATTAGCACTTGGACATGGAGAAGAGGACTCAATCCCAAGTGTTTTTAGCAGGAAGCTCCTCTCCTGCAAAAGCAATCAGTCTTTTAAGACTCAATCTTTGTTTAACGCCTAAATACTGTATGATGAACATAAAAGATGAGCTTACACTTTCAGAGAATTGTGGACTTGGGATACCATCTGCTAGAGATCTGAACAATGGTGTGACCTGAACAGGCGAGCTGAACTTTTCTTCACCCGAGATGGGCAAACTCTCATCAGGATCTTTTGGAACATCGCAAGCTGAGAGGGACTCCTCTACAACTTGTTTATGTTCTGTCTGAGTATCTGATGATGATGGTTCTGTTCTATTATCACCAAACTGATCCAACATGATGGTTGATCCTGAACTATACTCAGAGCTAGCTGGTGAGTCATGAAGATCAGGTTGCCTAAGGACATCAATGAAAAGGTTAGACAATCAAAACCTTTAAGACAAACACAAAAGTTATGTAGTGACTAAAAGCTTTTTTCACCTCCAAGATGGCTGATTGTCTTCATAACCACTCCTCAAATCCTCTATAAGGTCCTTAAATTCCTCAATTTTAAAATCGAAATCATGTATTCCATATTTGAATAGATCATTTTCCTTGCCTTTATTCAAGAAATCCTGAAGGACCTGGACATATATGCATACAACAAGAGAGAGCTTTGTTATCAAGAAGCTTGAAACTTTTTGCAATTGCGTTATGTTGTAAAGTTTTGGTTTCTTGGCCTACCTTCCAAGCATTCTCCATGCTTTGTTCTGTGTTTTCTGCATTAACTTTTTGCGCCAAGGAGCTTAGAAGTTCAGCTTGTTGCATCAAAGCTGTCACTTTTGGATCATCCTTCTTAAGAAACATTCCTTCACCATCACTCTCCTTCACGTTGCTTGTTTGATTCTGGTCCTCCAAGCTATCATCAATACCTATGGCATTGCGTGCCAATACCGAAAATGGTGACCTCATGTTCTGTTTCATACAAGACTCAGGCTTTCCATTGTTACTGATATCTGTGAGATCTAGAATGTTACTTCTCCTGTAAAACATAAGAACCAACAAGGCACACAAAATGTGTGAAAATACTTGAGGGGGAGGGGAGAGATTTATGTTTATTAGTTCAAAACAAAGCATACCTCATTCTCTTAGCGATAGGAGCTTCATTCTCGGCTTTTTGCGGTGTACTGATACCTTCTAAGAACAACATTCTTTTGTTGGTTGAGTTGTTGTTCTCTATAACCATAGCTTCATGCTTGGCTCTCTTCTTACAAAGTGTTGTAAACCTGTTCTTCACAGCATTATCCGTTCTACAACACACACGCATACAAAAACAGAACAACAATTTAATAACTCTGATCTTATAATGATGACTTCACTTCACCCACCATTAGAGCTTGAGCTTGACTCTACCTGCCTGAAACCACCTTGGCTATCTCAGTCCATCTATTCCCAAATACTCTTTGTGCCTGAGAAAATCACACACATGAACATAAAAGATCAGATCACATAAACCACAAACACTAAACTTAAGAAAAGAAGATCTTATCCATGTAATGAAGTCTGGTGAAAGTGAAGTCACCTCACACAAAAGCATATCTTCTTCAGGGGACCAACCTCCTCTCTTGAAATCAGAGTTCAAATATGTATACCATCTGCAAACAAATATCCATCTCTGGATTCAGAGAGAGAGAGAGAGAGAGAGAGAGAGTGTGTGTGTGTATTGGCACAAAAATAAGCAGATCAGTTCATCAAATATATATGATATGGATGAAACCTTCTTCTGCATTGTCTTGTGCTTTTATCTTTGAACTTGGATGCAATGATCGCCCAACTAATATCATCAAAAAACACAAACAGAAACAATATAACTAACAACCTTTATTGAGAATCCCTCTTTTCAAAAAAAAAACAAAAAACTTTTCTCAAGCAATAAAAAACAAAACTTTTTTTCCGAGATGATAAAAGAGAAATGAATAATGAAAGCTCACTTTTCAGTTCCATGTAGAGTAATCTGTTCTCTTAGTATAACATCCTCCTGCAACTCCATGAAACCAACCCATTTCAGAATCAATCAAGAACAAAGCAATACTATACAAAAAAAAAAAAAAAAAACAGAGATTCATCAAATATACACACCTCTTGTGACCAAGAAACAATATGACGTTCCTTTTTCTTGGAATCTTGGTTGTTGTTAATATTCTTCTTTTTTTTCTTCTTCGTATCTTCCATTTTTTTCTTCTTCTTCTTCTTCTTCTTCTTTTGCTTCCTCTGTCTCTTTCTTACTCTATATATCCTCTCTCTCTCACTCTCTTTTTCTTCGACGCTCCGTTACCTTTTAAAAAAAATATACAACTCTTACTACTATATCACACACACAATGACTGCTTCAACTTTTTTCCAGGAAAATAAAAAGAAATATCAAGAAAAGAAAAAACAAAAAACCTAATTAAAGACAAACTCTGAAAAGGAACTCATTTTCGTCACTCAATACTCTCAAGTTTACCCTGCTTTATTTTATTCTCCACTTCATTCCTCTGTTTCGATATATATATATATATATATATATATGTTGTTTTTACAGAGATCGAGTTTCTCCAAAACCGGCTAAAAGAAGAGAGAAATGGCTTCTTTATATAAGAAAACTCTTTGTTGAGTCATTCAAGAAGTATGAACACATGTGTCTCGTTTTATCAAATTCAAAAAAATACGAGAGAGAAAAATAAATTAAAAATAACCCATTTTTTTTCTTGATTATTTACATATGTCTTCAAGTAATTTTATTTCTCTCTCCACATGAAAACCATTTTGTAGAACTTATATATATATATATATATATAGAAATATATTTAAGATAATACTAATAAAAGAAGAAAGAATTTAAAAAATGAAAATGGGAAAGCCAACGGAAGGAAGAGTAAGTGCGCGGGTATGAAGGCAAAGTTTGAAAAAATATACTAATAAAAACGCTGAAACCCATGACCTTGTTCTCCATTACTGCCTCCTCTCTTCACCAATTATATGTTTCTTTTGTCTTTCTTTCTTTTTTTTTTCCCCCATTTTCCTTTTGTTTTTATTTTATAGTCTCTTCTATTTTGGTTTATTGATCTAGGATACATCTAGTAGTACTCCATTGCCATTGGGTTTTGTTAAAGTATAGTAGAAGTAGAAGATATTATTGTAAGAAAAACACTCGCCATTATCTTACGGTAGCTTGAGTTTTGTGGAGAACATGATTACTTTTATGGGTTTCCTACACCGGGTTCTTTTTTTTTTTAAGTTTGGAATCAGTATATATCGGCACAATATATGGTTACATGTATATAATGGCATGTACAATAAAGTTTTAGTTTCAAGTACGATTTTATGTAAAAGTATTCTTTTTAGTTGTTTTTAGAAGGCCTTTTACTTTAATGATTTCTCGTAAAATTCATCTAGTAAATTATTTAAATTTTATTTATTGTGATCAGAATGTTTATGTATATTTGAAAAGAATAACAACAAACAAAAATTAGAAAATGGAGAAAAAGAAAGTATTGTGGATTTGAAAAAGAGAAAAAAAAAAAAAAAAAAAAAAGATGGTTGAGATTGGCAACACTTCGTTGGTGTTTTGTTAAAGAGGGTACATGACAAGTAACGTGTGATTCAACGGCCATTATTCGTTTGATTTTCAGGTTTCAAATTTTAAAAAAAAATTCCCAAAAATTAATTTATTTTTAATCTCAAATATATGCATACAAAAAAACTTAGAAAGTCATGTCCAATGAGCTGTTTCAATTTAATTTAGATAGACCCAAACGGAAGCTCCCACCAGTCACGACGAATGCAATTAATTTTGGTAACTACTTGCTACCACCCTCTCTAGAGTAGAGTCTAGTCTTTTAGTGTGTGTGTGTGTGTACAGATGAACGAAGTAAACAACCATATAGATAGTTGAAATTATTAACTCTTGAAGTCACTAATTTCTCACTCTCTCGTGAAAATTATTTACTATACTTACTTTTGAAAAAATGAGCCGGATTAGTCGTTTTTCTTGTATTTATTATTATAATCAGAACGATCGTGTTTCCATGTTTTATTAATATTTAACTTTAAATAAATAAATAAATAAATATCAAAGAGAGAAATAATCAAGGTTTTGATATTATTTCAAAAAACAGTATTCACAACAAAAAACAAGAATAGTTAATGAGTTATTATGAATTGTCGAGTTTTAATTGGAAGATGAGATACAAGCGATACATGTAGCGCGTGTGGTGCCTTTGGATTTGAATTAAGAAGACAGCGAAGCGCACCTCTGACATATCACATTTTATAAACAGTTGCTGTAAGAAAAATATTGTATTATTTTACTGTTACTTAATTGTCTTTTGTCCACATCCTTTGTGAATTTATATTTATATATATTCGCTTTTAATTGATTCTTTCAACTGTATATATATATATATAGTTAGTTTTATGCCCAAACGTTTTATTCTTCTCTTCTCAGTTTCTATTTTGTATTTATACTCTATTAATAAGTATATCAATTAGTGCATGCAGTAAAATACGATTATATAAGTGTCAACTAGTGCATCTGTGCATGCAGTAAAATACGAGATTAGCAATAAAGACTTCTAAAACAAGGATTGAATGAAACTTCTCTTTTATTATTAAGTGGAAGTGCTTTTTAAAGATTTATTATTTTAAAACAAAAAGTTTCGAACCGAGTCATAACTAGACGAAATGTTATAACAAGTGATATTTTTGTTCTGTATAGTAGAATTTGGAAATGGTTCAAATTAATCATATCTCAGCTATCGTGCGATTAATATTAAACGTTATAGTTTATGTTAACTTCGTTTGGAAAATTTTCGGTAGCCGTAGCGTATAAAGATAAACATTTCAGGTGGTTCCTATTTCCAGCCCTTTTTACTATTTTATTATAAAATATATACTGTAATAAAAAAAAATAACAAATGTCAAAACAAATATTTTGAAGGAAAATGATACATGAATTAACGTAAATATCTCAGCGATACCTTAGTAAATACTCTCAATACATAATAGATGTACTAATTTTGACAAAAAAAAAAAAATAGATGTACTAATTATAAAATATGATTTCGATTTGTAACTGACTACTGATGTATGCATATGGAGACAGTGAGACACATACAACTATTATTATACTTTTTTATATCATCGTCTATATGTCCATTGTCCAAGAAAATAAAGAAAAGCACATGAGCATTGTGCCAAGTTCATGTCAAGGAAAAGTCAAAAAATTCAATTTTAGTAGTAAGCGGACCAAACAAAATTCTAAATGCAATTAGATTGTCTTGTTAGAAAAACGATGTTTAACAGTTAATACTATTACATCCGGATTCAACTTTAGTTAGGCGAATATGCTAATTTGGTAATAACTTCACCACTTTCGTATATGATGAGCCTCTCTATATATATGTTTTTAGTTTGTCTACCCTCGTCCGACAATTAGTTAGTTGTTTTAGGAAGTTCATAAGATTTTTCAATTAATTATGCATATTATTTTGAGGTTTATGTTAAACAGGAAGATGTTTTGGCGGGAGGAGAATCAGTGACTCACTGTTTCATTCTGTTCCCTCCACTAAAATGTTAATGACTTACTGTACATGGACACCACCCACAATTTCTCAACACTTAAAATCATCATTCCATCAAATTAAACACACACGTAGAGGTGTATATAACTAGAATGGATGCATAAAATTAGATTCTCGAGCATAACATTGATGTGATCAACGATTTAACTACTTACATTTGCATGGGATATTGAGTTACACTTTAATATCTCCAAAAATCAATAATGTGGAAAGATAATTTATTATATTCTTATAGATATAATCATTTAGGTCGCTTGCGTAGTTTGACTAATGATCTTTCCAATGTATATACATATAGAGACCATACATATATAGTTTGAACATCTTATGAAAACAAAATCTAATCATTCTCACAAATTAATAAATTAACAAATGTGTGTGTTATATGGGGTATATGTTATGGAGCAAAAGGGTCGGTGGTATGAGAAGGCCCACAAGCAGACACCGATAGAGTTACAAGAAACCAAAAAAGGACTAAAGTCTATGATAAATAATGGAACCCTATGTAAAAGCCTTCCTTTCTACTTCACATTTTACACTACGAACACATTCACTTGTCCTCTTTTTTATTTTATTTTTACCTTTCTTTTATATAATTTATCCAACGAAGAAGTCTTAGGTCTTTATAATATTCGGTGCCTTTTTAATTTTCTTTTACTAACTTTATCTTCTTCGTCTTTTAATCTTTTTAAAATGGATCACATGAGTTTTATTGGATGTTTAACAAAGTAACAAAAAAAAAAGTTTAATTGGATGTTGATTTTGCTGCTGTTTGAGTACTGTGTCTCGATTCTAAGATGGGACGGGGTTATTTGTCCTCTCGTGTACATAATATTTTATTTATAAAGAGAACGTTTGACGTAATAAGATTAGTTTAACCAAGACATATTCAAACAAGAAAAAAGAAAAAAAAAAGTTAACAAAGACTTATTGTTAAAACAAATATATAATATATCAATAATTTAATCTGAATGAAACAAGCTGCATGGATTAAAACGTGCTTAGCTATGTTTTCCCCCTTTTAACTTATCTTTACGATCGGAAAGCAATAATTTTTAAGAAAGTCGAGATGAGCAAATCATGTCGTACGTAATTTGAGAGAACACTCCTGTAGATATACTATATAGACACTAAATATGTGTTAAGGTTTGGTTTTCGTAAAGATGTTCAAGAATTAGTTTTTTCAAAAGGGGAGAAAGGAAAAGTATTCCCTCCACCACATGGGTCGTTCTCAATTCTTTATGCCATTTTGTGTGGCTTTTTTTGGATCTACTGTGATTGAGAGTGAACATACATCTTCCATCACATCTACAGTTTTATTGGATCAATACCTAGCTAATGCTTTTGTACCACCTGTGTGTAGCTCTCTAATACATATAGCTCTCTCTGATATCCCCCAAACTAATTATGCATCTTTGCCAACACATCGTGTAGCCCCAGCTATAAACAAGTCGCTCTTCTTTTTCATCTTCAAAGTTTAATTCATCTAAGAAAAATAAAAGTTAGTTTAGCTTCTTCCAAGAATAGACATATATAGACGAGGTAAAGTTTTCGTAGTGCGGTAGTGAACCAACGCATTCAGTTATTTTATGCCTGGCATGGTCCTATTTTCAAAAGCTTTATAAAATATATGATCAATTCATAACCGGTCTAGGACCAGATCAGGCTGGTGACGTCCGCTGCAATTTATAATATATTTTGGACACTAATTATTAATTAAACCGTTCGATCGGACATTCCATCACGACTTCTCAGACCATTTGTAATCAACCTATACATTTTCGTATCCTAATTGAAGCATCACTTAACACTAACGGTTAAACTTTGAATTTCAAATTCTAAACACTAGCTAGTTTAGTTATATAGAAAAAATGTGAAAAGAGACGTATGTCTCTAATACAAAGCTATGGAAGTACGCCTAAGTAAGTGACTAATCATTCATGGGTCCATAATACAGCAATAATTCAATTAAATGACTTAATAACATTGTCATAACTTAAATACTCTATACTTATTATGATTTTTCACATTATGTTGGGTTATATCGACGTCAATTTAGGAGAAATAAGACTGAAATGTATTAATGAAATATGCTAAGGGTCCAAATAGAAAAAGACTGATTGAAATATTTCTATTTTCCAAGGCTATGGCCAACCCTAGGTGGACTTTGCAGCAAATAATTTAGACCAAGTCCGTGACAAAATTGCCTTATAATTCGCCAAATTCACAGTAAATTAAATAAACTAATATGCATATTAGAGTGATAGTTTTTTTTTTGTGTACTTTGTATTCTAAAGAGTTCCATCCTTATCCTCATCATGAAAGCAACACTACAATGTATGGTCTACTTAGCATGCATCTAAAGAAAAAGATTTGAGCAGTGAATTCTCTCTTTTTTTTTTGTCAACAGTGAATCATCATTTATTCCAAGTTAATATACATGACCATGTACATAGTTTTATATATGGACTCATCAGAATAAAAATGGTACTTTCTATAAAATTTCTATGTTTTAATTATATGTAGATCCAAACAAGATTTGACAGATGTTGGCCAAGCTTCTGATCTGGGCCCATGGCCGAGGCAAAATCGTCATTTCGTTTGGCACGTAAAAAATCTTAGATCAAAGTCCCATTATAAATACGTCACTGGTCACGTCGGATCCGGTTTTTTGGGCAATCGTGGAGAGAAGCAGAAAGAATTGAATCGTATTTACCAAGTTCTTAACTTTGATTGTCATTTTCTAGAACTTGACTTCATTTCTGCGTTAATAAAAGGGACCAAACCAGAATATTTCAATAAAGACTCGTGATCATTAATATTGTCGATTTCATACATCAACAATTTGGCGCCCACCGTGGGGCCGAGTCCTTCCGACGAAAGAATTTGAAGTTTAAGACGTTCCGAAAACCACTAGCATGTCTCACTCCAACCTCTCCAGTTCCAGCGACTAAGCGCCAACGCCACTCCGCGACCGGTCTCCCGCGAGACCGGCCAATTGGGGGCGCACTGCAAGGACGACCAACTTCAAGGCGTCAACAGAACCGAAGCTACGGGCGAGGACGCAACGCCACTGACCCGGGCCTGCCGTAGGCCACCGCGTGTCGCTCCCACCAATGGCGTAGCCGTGGCGCTACGTCTCCTGCTCATGAAACCGTTGCAGTCCATCCTACCGACCGCGAAGCCGTAGGCGCTACGCGAGTCGCTCCGATCCTCCCGACCGTGAAGCTATTGAAGACGCCCAAAGCAACGAAACGACGGCACCACGCGCGTGACAGTCATTCCCGTCGATCATCCAGGACACGTTAAAATCAGTCAAGCTGCGCTCGACGAAGCTGTACGAAGAACCTTGGACAGGATGAGCTGGTCAAGCGACACGATCGAATCACAAGGACGAAATGACCATGCAAGGCAACTTAGGCAATATGAGGACGACGCATTAGCACCACGCGCTCCGCGAGCTGGGATCTCGACGCTCCGCGAGCTGACCGACGCTCCGCGAGCTCACCTCAGCGCTCCGCGAGCTCACCTCAACGCTCCGCGAGCTGATCTCGACGCTCCGCGAGCTGACCTCACGCTCCGCGAGCTCACCTCAGCGCTCCGCGAGCTCACCTCAACGCTCCGCGAAGCTGACCACCATGCTCCAAGTTAGCTTACATTACGGCCAATATACCGCGAGCTGAGTACGGCGCAATGAAAGGCCGCGCCCACCTCAGTCATCGTCGGACCCAATGGTGAACAGCCAAGGGTACATTTCCAAACCAACAGCGTTCGCAGACCAACATGTTGGTCCAAGTCATTCCGAGAATGCAGAAAATCGCGCACTACGCCAAGAACTTCAGCAAATGCAAGCTCAGCTGAAGTCAATTACAACTCAGATGCACCGAGTAACGCGGAGCACCAGAACTCGAGACCGTACTAGCAGAGGCGCGACGTTCGCCTTTTACCACGAAAGTATCGCGTCAGGGTAAGACGCAACCCCGATACCAACAAAAAACAAGCGATGCCATACGACGGTAGGGAGATCCCACTATCTTCCTAAAGTCAATGTCCATCCATATTGGTAGTTCGTACTTTTCACCCGAAGAGGAGGACGCGGGAAGCTGTCGGTTGTTCGTTGAAAGCTTAACCGGGAGGCGCTGAACTGGTTTTCAAGACTCAAAGCCAATTCGATCGATGGTACGAAGCACTCACGACCGCCTTCCTTCAGCACCACCAATGTTTCATGCATGTCCCCGCATCAAATGCCGACTTATGGAGAATGCGTCAGAAATCCCAACGAATCGCTACGAAATTCATGACCAGATTCCGAGGAGTTGTATCCCAGCTTGCCATCAACGACGAGTCCGCGATAGGAGCTCTAAAAAATGCACTTTCCCATGGAACCAGGTTCAAGGAAGACCTGACAATCTTACCCGTCCACCTTTGCGCTGTTCGCACGTGCGAACCGATACATTGAAGTGGAGGAGGACCAAAGGAAAGAAAACCGTCACCAGACTGACGCAATTGAGAAGACAACCGAAAAAGCTCCAAGCTCGAAAAACAAAGCTGTAGACGAGTACCACGAACCCCGACAACACTACAACAGGGACTACGCTCGAGGCGAGAAAGGAAGAAAAGCAACAATGTTCGCAATCGATGGAAACGCGAACAGCATAGCAAGTCTTGGAACAAATGGCACCGAGTCCGATAATCCCGTTTCAAGGGCAAGCGCCCGTATTGCGAGTTCCACAAGTTCAACGGGCACTCCACTGAGGAGTGCAAACCCTTCAAATGCTGCTTCGAATAAGTATAAGAAAGGTGACGTCGACGTAGAACGGAACGGAGACGAGTTGTCACGCACAAAGACAACCAGTATTGCCTGAGGGACGAACAGCAGCACAGTAGACAACGCGAAGAGAAGCTGCAGCGCAGGATGACCGAGTGTGGGCCCAGAATGACCGAGCACGAGAAATCGCCGCTTACCTCCTCCTCCCAAGCGGAATCATGACGTAGAAGAGCACGATGAACCACCAGCTCCTCGTCGAAGGATCAACATGATCATGGGTGGCTTGTCAACTTGCCGCGATTCTGTTCGATCTATCCAAGCCTACTGCCGCGAAGCAGGAACAAAACGCAACATGCCCTCCCACAGCAACATGTCGAAGACATCCTCCGCTCCAATTACATTCACGAAGAGGATGCATGTAACGCAAGTCCGAACAACGACCCACTTGTCGTAGAAATGCAGATCGGGGAGAGCTCGGTGACAAGAATTCTTATCGATACTGGGAGCTCAGTGAACGTGATATTCAAGGATGTACTCATCCAGATGGAAATCGACTGCGGAACACGGTACACGAAACGCAACCTTTGACGGATTTGACGGAGATACTATCATGACCGTTGGGACCATCACGCTTCCATTTACGTCGGCGGCACAATGCAATGCTTCAACTTCCAATTGTGGACAAGCCTATCGTCTACAATGTTATTCTGGGACACCGTGGCTTCACAAGATGCGCGTCGCCTCAACTTACCACCAGTGCGTCAAGTTTCCTAACGCGCACGGTATCTACACGCTACGTGAGATCCATTGATGGCTCGGACTTGCTTCATCATCGAGAAAAAGATGCGGAACGCGAGAGCTTTCGTAATTGCCCAATCATCTCCACCGCGAGATCCGCGCACACCTCCTCCGAAAGAGTCCGTGATTCAAGTCAACATCGACTTGTCTGATCCCAAGCGTTGCGTCGGAATAGGCGGAGTTACCAATGGCTTTAAGAGACGAGCTCGCCAGTTTTTGCGTAAAAACGCAACCACATTCGCCTGGACGATAGATCATATGACCGGAATCGATCCGAGCTTACCAGCCATGAGCTTAACGTTGACCCCACTTACAAGCCCGTCAAGCAAAAGCGCGAAAGCTTGAGCAGAACGCACAACCGCGGTCAACGACGAGGTACGAAAGCTACTGACGCAGGATCAATCACGGAGGTTCGATATCCAGATTGGTTGAGCAACCCCGTCGTGGTTAAAAAGAAGAATGGACATGAGAGTCTGCGTCGACTTTACAGCACCTCAACAAAGCTTGTCCGAAAGACAGTTTTCCTCTTCCGCGCATTGATCAGCTCGTCGAAGCCACGGCAGAAACGAATTGTTGTCTTTTATGGATGCTTTCGGGTTACAATCAGATAATGATGCACAAGGATGACCGTGAGAAGACTGCCTTCATCACCGAGCAGGCACTTTCTGTTAGAGTCATGCCGTTTGATTGAAGAACGCTGGAGCAACATACCAGCGACCGGTGAACCGCATGTTTGCAAGTCAACTAGGACGAACAATGGAAGTCTATATTGATGATATGCTCGTTAAATCAGCTCAAGCCGCCGATCACGTCGCACACCGACGCAATGTTTCGAAATTCTCAACAAGTACAGCATGAAACTGAATCCGGCGAAATGCACATTTGGGGTCACTTCCGGAGAATTTTGGGCATCTCGTTACAAAGCGCGGCATAGAAGCAATCCGAAACAGATCTCGGCAATCATCAACCTCCCTTCTCCAAGGAACACGCGCGAGGCCAGCGCTCTGACGGACGCATTGCTGCGCTCAACCGTTTCATCTCCCGCTCAACGGATAAGTGTTTGCATTTTATCAGCTTCGCGCAACAAGCCGTTTTGAATGGGATGAGAAATGCGAGCTAGCATTCACGCAGTTGAAGGACTACTTATCGTCTCCACCAGTCCTCGCCAAACCCGAGCAAGGAGAAACTTTGTATCTCTACATCGCCATCTCATGTTCAGCTGTCAGTGGTGTGCGTCAGAGAAGATCGTGGAGAGCAACATCCGATCTTATATGTTAGTAAAACTCTCGATGGCGCAGAACTTCGGTACCCAACTCTTGAGAAGCTGCATACGCAGTCGTCATTTCAGCCCGCAAGCTCCGCCCATACTTCCAATCGCACACCGTCGAAGTCCTAACCAATCAGCCGCCGCGCACGATCCTTCATAGCCCGAGTCAATCGGGTCGCTGCAAATGGGCAGTTGAATTGAGCGAATACGACATTGAATACAAGAATCGAACATGCGCTAAGTCACAGTCCTCGCGGACTTTCTTGTAGAACTCTCTCCCTGAACTCGAAGCCGACCCCTCCACCTGAGATATGGTCATTACACGTAGACGGCGCTTCATCAAAAATGGGCTCGGGAGCAGGCGTACGGCTAACCTCACCAACTGGCGAAATCTTGGAGCAGTCATTCCGTCTTGCCTTCACCGCTACGAACAACGATGCTGAGTACGAAGCACTAATCGCTGGATTGCGTCTCGCGCATGGAATTGGAATCAAAAGATACAAGCATACTGCGATTCTCAGCTGGTCACGCACCAATTCAGTGGTGACTACGCAACAAGACATGCACGCATGGATGCTTATCTGAAAGTCGTCCGCGACCTCTCACAGCACTTCGAGTTCTTTGAGCTCGTCAAAATTCCACGAAGCGATAACGCTCCAGCAGATGCACTTGCAACGCTTGCTTCTACGTCCGATCCCGATCTCCGAAGAGTAATCCCCGTGGAGAGTATTGATCAACCCAAGTATCGACATCACACTCTTTGAAGCTACCTCCTCAACACGAACGTCGGCAAATCCCAGCAGTATCGTAGCAGTCGCCTCAGCAGTCACAGTCCTAACCCCAACAGCTGCGATTCGACCACGCCACTTACACCCGCACCCACCCGATACCACCTCGCGAGACGACTGGCAAACTGAGATCATAGCATTTATCGCGGACGGAATTATGCCGAAAGACAAGTGGGAAGCAAGACGCCTTCGCGTCAAGAGCGCGCACTACACGATGTTGGATGGTAACTTGTTTCGTTGGGAGGCAAATGGCGCTCTACTCATCTGCGTTAATTCAAAGGACGTCAACGACATAATGCGAGAGGTCCACGAGGGCGCCGGAGGCAACCATTCGGGCGGACGTGCTTTGGCACTTCGAATACGCCGCAACGGACATTTCTGGCCAACTATGGTCGCCGATTGTACCGCGTTTGCAGCCAAATGCGAGAAATGTCAGCGTCACGCCCCTTTCATTCATTCTCCGACCGAACTCCTGCGCACTACGTCGCCGCCCTATCCTTTTATGCGATGGGCCATGGATATTGTCGGCCCACTAACACCGTCCCGCCAAAAGAAGTACCTTCTAATCATGACAGACTATTTCACCAAGTGGGTTGAAGCGAGAATCATATGTCTCGCTGGAAGCCAATGAAGTTCAAAATTTCGTCTGGAAAAACATCATCTGCAGGCATGGACTCCCATACGAGATTGTATGCGACAACGGCCCCCAATTCATCTCGCTCCAATTCGAAGGATTCTGCGCCGGCTGGCGGATACGCCTTAGCAAGTCAACTCCACGATACCCGCAAGGAAACGGACAGGCAGAAGCAACAAACAAGACAATTCTTGCTGCATTAAGAAGCGTCTCGACGCAAAGAAGGACTCTGGGCAGACGAACTCGATGGCGTTTTGTGGTCTCACCGGACTTCTCCGCGCACTTCCACCGGACGAACCCCGTTCTCACTCGCGTACGGTATGGAGCGCTCGCACCAGCCGAAGTGGGAATCCCGACACTCCGACGATCTATGCTGGTACACAATCCGGAGCTGAATGACAAAATGCTATGTGACAGACTCCTTTTCATCGAAGAAGAGCGTGATCAGGCTCTGCTGCGCATCCAGAACTACCAGCAAGCTGCCGCAAAGTTCTACAACAAAAAGTCAAGTCTCGTTACTTTGACGAGGGGGATCTCGTCCTCCGCAAAGTCTTCGAAAACACCGCGGAGAAGAACGCAGGAAAGCTCGGCGCCCATTGGGAGGGTCCCTACTTAATCTCAAAGATCGTCAAGCCAGGAGTCTATCAGCTTCTCGAAGTGAACGGCACGCCTGTCCCGCGATCCTGGAACTCCGCCAACCTTAAGCGCTACTACCATTAGTTCGACCACAATTAACAAAAAAAAAAAAAAAAAAAAAAAAAAAAAAAAAAGCTCGTCACCGAGCATTCCTTTAATACGAACTACGATTGGTTTGATCCCTCTCGAGGGTACGTAGCGCAGCCTTTCACGAGGTCCAACTATAACTCTAATAGAAAATAAAATTTTCGAGCAAATCCTTCGTCTTCACAACGCCCTGGCCAGGTGCACAGTTCTACGTTCCGCATGAATGTAATGGTGAAATAATCCATACTTTACTTCGGTAAAGAATAAAAGCCGAGTCCATACTCGCAGCGCTCCGCATGGGTGCCGTGGTGAAATAATCCACGTCCTTACTTCGGTAAGGACTTATAAGCCGAGCCCAGACTCGCAAAGCTAGCAAGGCGCGAGTGAATAAGCCGAAGACCCCGACTCGCACACTCTTGCGATTCCTGCAGCACCCACAGGGTAAGCCGATCACGACTGAACGCACTAACTAGTACGACAAGTTTGCCTTGTGCGCTCTCAGCGTTACGGGATAACATATCCAGGATAAGCCAGGAGACGTCTGCACCGCAAAATATGCCCGTAACGACAAAGTCCTATTAATTCGAAAGCAACTTCATCATCATGAAGAAAACAAGAATAGGCAATAACTAAGTTCGTAAAGCAAAAGCAACCAAGTTCGCAAAAATCCGAAAGGAAAATACAAAATAGCTCAGCAATCGAGTTCAAGACAACAAGGATATATAAAAAAAAAAAAACAACAACAAGTAATAATACGAGGACATATCACTCGTTTGCGACATCATCAGCACCTCCACCAGCTGCTTCCGGGAACGGCTCGAGATCGTCGTCATCAAGTGGCGGTATCACAACCCCGTTCACCTTCGACTGGAACTCCTTTTCGCTAGCAGCAAGACGCGCCATCCTATCCGCGGGGATAGCAATGTCCTTATCGATCAACTTTTGTAGGCACTGTCTAGTTCCGGTCACCTTGAGGAGTAAGCAAATGGGGCTGCCTCTCGCGCGTGGCAATAATATGCGTCCTCAGACGATCAATACGCGTTGCGCCCCCATCACGACAGGCGGCTTTCGCACGTTCCTGCTCTCCACGCTCATCCCGCGCTCTCCTAAGTCGCTCCGACTCGGTAGTAAGTTTTCGCTGCGATTGCTTAAGCGAGGCCGCGAGTTCCTTGACCATCGCTGCGTTCTCCTTACTCGACCGCTCAGCCTCAACACACGCATCCCGAGCAAGCGAAGCCTCGTTCCTAGCAGCACGCACCTTGTCCTCACAGTCTCCAGCGAGACGATTGATCAAGCTCATCGCTTAAAAAGTCAAAACAAAAAATCCGACAACTAAATAAAGTCCGAATCGAAGCGAGCTGAAAGATCGAATACTTACCTGAAACTGTCGACGAACAGCTTGCTCGTACAAATCTTGACAAGTCGGATCACTAGAGGCGAGAAACGGAACGGAATCACCATCAATCCTACCAGCAAGGTCCGCGCAAGCTCGTGCATTCCCAATGAACGCTTGATCCTTCACGTCATAGCGGAACGAGAAGGAATGGTCAACCTGCGGATCAAATTCCCCGCGCCGTCCTCCACATAATGAGGACGCCTAGAACTGCCCCCACATCACTCCGAGGGCTAGAGCGCAATGACCTCTTCCGCGAACGATCACCACCAACTGCTAGAGCACGAGACCCCGAGGAAGGCTTCTTCGCGGCGCGAGCAGCAGCACTTCAAACGAACGGGATCGCGATCGGCCTCCCCCTCGGGGCAAGCACCTCGCCACCCTCGATCCCGACAGCAACGACCTCCGCACCGATCTCAGCGTTCGGCGCAACCTCGGTAGCGACAGCTGGCACTTCTCAGCGTCGAAAGATCAGCATAACACGGCATCGGACAATCCCCCATTTGCAACCCAACTCGTGAACCTGCAGGATAGAAAACGCCTTAGACACGAAAGCAAGAACATCACGAGGATGACGGCAAACTAACGAAACTTACAAGTCTTGAAATGCGAGAGGACTTTCGGCCACAGCAAAGTTGCACCCTCATAAAGGAAGAAGCTTTATCAACGACGTCAAAGTCACACGCTGCAGAAGCTGGAGGGTTTCCTGCAAATACAGAACAAAACGGTCAACAAACAGAATCGAAAGAACAGACACACCAACCCAACAACAACGGCTACCGGGAGTCAGGTTCCAAGCATGAGGACAAGCCGTGAATGGATCTTCAGCGAAATCTCGTTTATTTCCGCAAAGAAGAACCGTCTCCGCCAACCGTGGATGTTAGTTTTCTGGCCGCGCGTAATTGTGAGACCCGGCATGCAGCGAGTGAGGCAAAGTCCCGTACGGTCATGCGAGAATCGCGTAACGAGCTCGAAGAGGTCACAGCTGATCGGAATTCTCCTTGCGGCACAATTGTAGCAAGTCCTACCGCATTCCGAACAGAAGAGATGGATAGCTGCGAGATCGCGATTCCCCTTCTCGAACAATAGCTTGTTAGAAATTCCGGAATCGGAAACCAAAGGCCGCACTCGGTAAAAAAATCTTCGTACACACAAAGATAACCTTCGGGACAGTTCCACGGACGCTCATCGATGCTCGGAAGCGCAAGCTGCAGGTTGTGCGGCATATGGAGGACATCGAATAAGCGTGATACGGACTTACTATCGCGGAGTCGGTCCATCATAGGAGAAGCATTCGCCATCACCTGTCCGGGGAACTGGCCTTGCGGCTCTGGCACAATCTCTGCGGCGTGTGGAGGCTCTTTCTCTAGCAGCAAGGCCGGCGACCAGCGATCTAGGGACACGCTCCAAGCAGTTACGCTTTTCGTATGGGAGAACCTTCCCGCGGCGCTGATTTAGTGGAGGGGGGATCAGATTAGGGTCTTGGCTGTCCGTGGGGAACATTACTTCGAGCTCACGAACATCTTCTTCCGTTAAATCTGCAAGATCAGTCACAACACCTCCTCGTTCTGACGGCTCCCACAGGAAGGACAGCTCGGACCAGTTTCGTCAAGGTCTCTCTCCGGCTCGATACTGATCACCTTCAAGCTCCGGGAACATCGTCGAAGACATCGTCTCCATAATCCATTGCGCGAGACCTTGCAAAACCAACCAAGCAACCGGTCAGTATTGGAGAAAGGAACAACGTCGAAAACTCCGTACTGTTCAAGATAGATCGATCGCACGAACTATCACTCCCAGCCGCGCCTTTATCACCGCCCATGAAATAACTACGTCGCTCTCCATATTTCGCGACGCACAATTCAGTCTCATTCCCATACCGAATATTCACAAGGCTCGCCAGATTTTTCGCAGTGATCGTCAAGCAGTGACCTCACCGATCTGATCTCGCGAAGCGGTGAACTTGAGCTCGCAGGGTCCCATACGCCGCGTATGCCAACTTTGAGCTCGTCCCTACGCTCGGTTCGATCATTCTCGAATCGATAACAAGGAGCTCGTCAATTTCGAAGGCGCGACATCAACCTCGCCGCACCATCTCTCCACATTACCGCGCCATCCCTCCCTCATCACCGCACGTAACCTCTCCACCTCTTTCCGCCATTACGCCGCCGACATCTTCTTCGCGAGGAGCCGGGACGCCTCACGGTCCGGCCAGGGGCAGTGACGCACGGCACACGGCGGCAGGCAGCCGGAACCACGACGCCTAACGGTCGTGGCCCGAGCAGCGGCGAGACAGGGGCTGGCGGTCGGCCTGGCGGCAGCTACGGTGGCGCGGTGGGATGAGAGGTGAACGGCGGCGAGGTGTCATCGGCCGGGGCCGAGAGCGCGGCGGCTCTTAACCGGCGAGCGAGATCTCGGCGAGGCGAGGCGAAGCTGGCCGTGGCGGCGAGCGCAGCCGAGCGCGGCGTGCGCGCGCGTGCGCGCAGCGGCGTGCCGTTCTTTCCTCCGGACGGCGAGACGAGGCGAAGCCGAGATCTCGGCGAGGCGAGATCTCGTCGAGGCGGCGGGCGTGCCTTTCTTTCCTCCGGACGGCGGTAGCGAAGCGGCGTTGGCGCTTCCGGCAAGATAGCCGGCGGCGGGAGCAGCGGCGCGGCGAATCGGCAGACGGCGAGACACGTCTCGTTGACCCGGCGAGGGTGTCATCGACCGGCGGCAAAGGCTGAAATCTCGGCGAAACCATGACCATTCAAGCACCAAAAAAAAAAAAAAAAAAAAAAAAAAGGAAGGAGGAAGAAGGAGATAAGGAAGAAAGAGAAAGAGACTTTACCTTTTGGAGAGAAGAAGATTAATGAGTAAAAAGTTAGGTCGAAGCATATTTATATGGGGACCAGCGCGTTGACCGAGGTGAAAGGAAAACCCAATTTTTAAGCTGTCTCTATTTCGCGCCTCCGGAAAACGTGCGAACGTGCAAGATTCGTCCCAACGGACCTCGAAAAGCGTGCACGACACATTGATCATCCGGGATCTCGAGATATCTCGAAAAAGTGCGCAATGTATTATTCATCCGAGAAACCTTCCGGAAGGCCTTTAGGCCAAACAATCTTCTGTCCCTACGTAAAACGGAAGAGACACGGGAATTGGACCCAGAGGGCTCAAGCCATCGCACATCGGACTAGGGGGACCATTGTTGGATATGGGCTATGCCCCCACATGCCTAGAGCCAAACGAGAAGATTTCAAGAGATGTTGGGCCGAAGTCTTGGATCAGGCCCACCGGGCCGAGGGCAAAATCGTCATTTTGCCGGAGACGAGAAAAATCCTTAGATCAAATCCCTTATAAATAGTGATGTCATTGTCACGTCGGGGATCAGGTTTTGGGCAATCAGAGAGAAGAAAGCGATTAGTGAATCGTATTTACTAAGCTTAAGCTTTTGATTGTCATTTTACTAGCTTTTGACTTCATTTCTGCGTTAATAAAGGCCAAAGTCGAATATTTCATAAAAATTCATACCATTAATATATGGACTCATCAGAATAAAAATGGTACTTTCTACTAAAATTTCTATTAGTTTTAATGATGACTAGTATATAGTTTGTGAAGATCCACAACAGAAGTGGTGACTAAAAATCTCGACAAAACGTAATCAAAAGATTAATCCATAGATGATCATAATTAATGTAGAAAGAAAACAAAACTTAGTATAAACTATATAAAGTATGTGTTGATGGTGTTAGTTGTTGGAGGGAAAGGCCCAATTTCCCAAAGAGATTGATTGTAGTTTTAATGAGCTGAAAACGTTCGTGGGGTTCTCTTTTTCTGATCACATCATGCTCAAGTAGGAGCGGTCTCCAAATCCTACCACTCGGCTCCACGTGTCTTCTCTTCTCTCCTCACGTCGCTGCCCATTACATGTAAACCAAACCAAAAATTATTGGGACTTCAAGAAACTGGAATTTTAAAAAAAGAAAAGACTAAAGAAAGAGTAAGAGATTTTCCATGTAATGCATGCAAATTGAAATACATACTCGTGAAGTCGTGATTATTCGAACTCACTCTACGTAAACGATCGAGTTAATTTTGGATTTACGTTGATGGTACCTCTCGGTTTCGTTAGTCTAATGGTCATGTGCCATTTTCAACTCTACTTATAGTAGGAATTTGAACTCACTTGTTTTGTGGTAATTAACTTAAGAGGATTTGACCATTTTACGTCAGTTAATTTTGTCACGTATAAAACTTACATAAATACATAGACTTTTACTTAAACTAACAGTAGAAAACAAAACTAGGTCGTATTTTATAATGCAGTAATGTATATCTTTTGACCAATTCCTAGTCTAACAACAAAATATTTAATTTAAATCTGTACACTTTTTATATAATAGAATTAGGCCGTGCTCGTGGTTTTGGATATCATTCGGCTCTCTTATCATCACGAAGTTGCCTTTTATCGTTTATATATTCGCCACAACGTATGTAACTTATTATTGTATATAACAAAAGGGTATATTCATTTCGTTTGAGAGGACTCAGCTCCACCTCTTGGGTTATAGACTTCTAGTCAAGGCTAGGGGATGGAAATATGATACTGTAAATATTAAAAGTTGAAAATTTCAATATCCGATCGAATATATCTGAATGTTAACGGATTTTTATATCTGAAACATATGTATAGATAAATCCGTTAAAAATACGCTTATGCATGCGCCTAAGCTTGGGATTCCTACAAAGCGTGGGGCATATCGCTACATATTGGAGCCAGCTTTTCTAAACCCCTAAAACCATTCATTCTTCTTCTTTTGAAAATACTTTCTTTATATATATACCTACGACTCTATACAAGGCTACACACCTAAAAGCTTAGGAATCCAATGTCCATTATAATTTTACTTAGTCCTCCGTAATCAAATTTTTATCTTTTGGTTAAGGTGCCCTTTGATCATCAGATTCCCTTGAATATATACTAACCTTTTCAGTTTTCATTTTCATTTTCATTTTGGCTTTATACTAAGGTTTCTTATCGAAACAAACAAACAAAACAAATATCAGACGAACAAGTCGTGAACATAAAAACGGGAGAAAGATACTAATTTCTTTGCATGGCTTTTTTTTTTTCTTTTTCTTTGCATGGCTTTAATATACATTTACTATGTTTTGTTAAAGTTAGCATATATATAGTTTCTCCTTCTGCAATTCGTTCTATATAAATCACTAGAGATTTTTAATTTCAGCTTTTTTTTTCTATGAGGAGAAAAAAGAGAAGATGGTCTTACACAATTTAAGGATACTTGTTAGCCTGGCATTTGACCGAACTTCTACTATGCGCCGCCCCTTTTCTGTGTTTATGTTTAAATTAAAAAGACTGACCAATTCAGAATTAACCACTTTCCTTTTTGAGACAAAGCTATAGTATATTATAGTTTCTTTTTCTTTTTAGGCTTTTATAAAATTCTAAGTTAACATCCAAAGATTTCAGTTGGTAATTGTTTAGAAAATATTTACCATATAATCCTCATTATTTTAGTTATCTAGTAAATGTGCTCATGGCTGCATGCATCTAATTCAGAGACACGTATGTGTACGTATGCAATACGCGTACTTGTTTACACGTGTAGAAATGAAAAAATATAGATGCGCACGTACATGTATGATGTATGTGCACATTTGTGCCCATGCATGTGAATCAATGTGACATAAAGCATTGAGGACAAAGAGAGGAATCTGAATTCTGCAAAATGTTCTTTTTAATTGAAAGTTGAGAGAGTGGATAGAGAGAGCCATCTAATCTTTACAGTGCATATTTATGCTTTATGCAACTTCTATGAATTTCCATCGCCAAACCAACTTTTAACACTAAATATTTGAAAGCAATGTCATTCATAATTAGGGATTTTCACAACAGTAGTAAATAAAATAATTAATAAAAACAAGAATATTATGGTCAAAATTGGGGAAATGGGGAAGACTACCTAAGATTTGATGAGAATGTGTCAGTAGGCAATAGCTTTTAAGGCCTTTCTCCTGGTACTCATCAACATTCTCAAATACCAAACTATATCTATATTGTATATTCATTTATTTTCGATTCTTCTAATATTTCTCTAACACATTTAGATGGAATCCAAGAGATGTATATGGTCAAATTTAACAGAGATATGGACCATATGGTCAACAAGGCATCTGCATAACCATATTTCCTTCTTATTAAATATTTGTGTTTTATTAAAATTAAATTAGTACAAAGGAAGCTTTAAAATTTAGAGATTGATTTGCTTATGATGATTTTGGTTAAACGAACAAGAACATCTTTGGGCCGTTTCTTCGAATTATATTATGTTTCAACGATGTTAGCACTGCGCCGTCTGAGCTATAAATAGGTCCCAATGTAAAAAAGATTACTCGTTCATTTCGATTACATACAAGTGAATAACCGCTACACACTTACACTGTCTCGATAATTTAAAGGTTCATTGGTGGAAAATTTTTATTGCTTCACATGGGAAAAAAGTATATGCCATGTTATCCTCTATTGCGCTGATGACAGAGTCAGTGGCAGACCCACGTTGTGCATGGTGGTGACATTTGCCACCAGTCACTATTGAAATATATAAAAAAATTTACACTAAACAAATTTATTTAAGTGGCAAAGTGGTGTAGATTCGCTTGGAAAACCTTTGAGGTAAGGGGTTCGACTCCCTTTTAGGACGAATTGCCCCCATTAATATTTTATGCTGGTTCCGCCACAGAGTGACCCAGTCGCATAGATACACATTAGCATAATCCATACTCCTTAAACTAGTTTGATCATTTCCAACCATTTCATTCATTTTTTTAATCATAAGTTAAAAGTAACCCTGTTCTAAAGTTCTGTTTTTTTTTCCCGACCTAATTCCAAAAATCTCCAAATATAAAGTAAAACTTAGAGACTTATTTTTCTTGAATTGAAAAATACCTCGTCGTACTCTTAAAAGGATTTTATTTGGAAAAAAAAATTTAATGTGAATATATGATTTTATATGAAATATATTTTAAAACTGCAAACTTGGACCAAATAACTATTATGGCATAATGTATTGTTTGTATATATGCACAAAGAGATCTGCTAAGAAAGAAGAGCTGGTGATCTGTTTGCACAAAAAAAAAATATATCAATGAAAGAAGTTTTTTCAAAACTTAACGGATTCAGTTGTTGTTCAAAATGTTGTCAATATCGATGAGTGCAAAGATAATCTCAAATGAAAGAATGATTTAAGAGATCTATAAACATAAATGTAAATAATATTATATATTGATAGATAATGCTAAATTTTCTAAATTTCAAATATTGGATAATTTTTTAGATATTTTCTTCTTTAAATTTTTAAATATCTTTAATTTAATTATTTATTTTAAGTATTAACCAAACAAAATATTATACACATCTTAATCCTGATTGCTTCAAAGAATTCTAATTATTTTTTGGGTAGCGTAACGTTAAGCTTAACCAAACAAAATATTACACACATCTTAATCCTGATTGATTCAAAGAATTCTAATTGTTTTTTTGGGTAGCGTAACGTTAAGCTGTCCGCTAGGCCTGAGAATATTATCCGCTATCCGCGGATATCCGTATTTGTATCCGAATCCGCTCTGGAAAAAACGGATATCCGGACAAACGGATACGAATACGGATAGTGAAATATCGGATAAAACGGATACGGATACGAATACAGATAGTGCTAAATTTCAAAACGGATAACGGATATCCGTTTTTTCTCGGATACCATGTATTATATTCGGATACGGATACGGATAATACTAAATTTTAAAACGGATATTCGGTTTTTCACGGATATCCGGTTTTTTTATACGGATATCTGGTATTTTTGTCCAAAATACATATATATTTTTTTAAAAAATTTTTTACGGATATCCGCGGATATTCGCGGATAATCGAATTTTTAATTTTCGGATACGAATACGGATAACAAATTACGGATAAAACGGATACGGATACAGATATCTCAAAAAACCGGATATCCGCTCCATTTACAGGCCTGCTGTCCGCTATATCAACCGGTTCAGACGAAAGATTCCAATTTGAGGCAGAAACTCTTAGACTAAAATCTTGCATTTGAAACATATTTTAAATTATTAATTTTTTTTTCTAATTGATTTTTGAAGTTGGATAGAAAAAAGCTAAAATAATCATTTGAAACTGCACATCACTAAATCTTAACTGCATATAATTGTTATTATTATTTATATTTTATATTGTATTTATATTAATTTTAAAACTGCAAACTTTGGACCAAATAACTATTTTACATCCCTAAAATCAAGTGGAAAGATTTTGAACTATGTTGAAACTAATGGTTGACTGCGCTGATTTCGGTTTAGTTGTTTGTGGAGGATACTAATGAATTTGAACCATCACGTGTAAGTGTAACTATAGCATGATCCATGCCGTTTCACTTATCTACAAGAAGACTACATGCCGTTTCACTTATTTTAAAGAAGTTCACTTGTCGTTTCAATAGATGCCAACATCACTCAGTTTTCATACTGTAGAGTTAAAAATCTTTGTAAACATAAATAATCGATATCGAAATGATTCAAATTACTAAACACAATTGAGCGAATTAAAAATTTGCTTTGCAGTTTACACAGAACAGAGTAATTTTGAGAAAACGATCAAAAGCCTTTGGCGCCAGATTCTTTAAGAACAGCAGGCTGATCAGCCATAGATAAGCAGTACTTAGCAATCTCTCTGAACTTAGGAACGCTTCTCAAATCCACTTTTGTCCCATCTCTCAAAGTGATGATGATGTCACCCCATTCTCCTATGAACCTCGGCACGACTTGAACGTCCTTGATCACTTTGTACGAGAAATCGCTCCTGTCTTCTCCCGTGAGTCCCGAGATCACCGTCACGCGGAGGTTTGTGAACCTGTAACGGAGGTTAAAGGCTCGAGACACCGCGGCTAAAGTTAGTGGGAGCCAGAGGATGGTCAGGCCTAGGATGAGATTAGCCAACAGATCTCCGTAATGAGCTCCTCCGTCGAAGTAGATGGTTTCTTTCTTCACCGGTTTGGAATCTGAAGGGACGGCGGAGGCAGAGGAGGAAGCTAGTAGCAATCTTTGGTTTTGTCTTTGTAGTGATTTGGTGGAGGGAGACAGTGAAGAAGCGGGGAAGGAGATTGTGGTAGAGAGGAAGAGGGGTTTGCGGATGACGGAGGTTACGGCGGTTGACGGCGGAATTGAGGAAGAAGCTGCCATGAGAGAACGATTTGGAGTGTGATTGTTGAGAAGATAGGAGCGCAAGAGGATGATGATACTCTGTTTTTTGGATTCGATGTTACACAAAGTGCCACGTGGCGTAAGCTCTATGGAGAGCAAGTCTATCCAAATATTGATTCAATATCAACCGTAGATACCAGAAATTATATCAAAAACAGATCATGCTACTAATTAAGCCGATTAATGAATGAAATTAAACTTTAGTGTATAAGATGTAGTAGGTAATGCGAGTGTGTATATATTGTTTAGTATTCGTTATGATAAAATCTTTTCCCACCTATACTTTCATAAGCTAGTAGTTTATTCATGATCAGCTTTGCATCATATACTATTCACAAGACGGATACGGTTCTGATCTGGTCCTCTGTCTATAGTCACTGCCTTGAGCCGCGGCTACCGAGATCAGACGCAGCTTTAGCAGCTCGCTCCAACGCACCAGAAAGCCAAAGAGCTCCGTTTGAGAAGTAACTGCTATTGACAACACTAGTTGCAGCCGCTGCTGCGGTTCTTCCTGTGGCAGAGATGGCTGATTTAGCCGTGTCTGAAACATGGTACCTTTGGTCAGTCATTCTTACAGCTTCAAGTCCGGTAAAGATTTTGTCAGTAAGACCAATCCTCTGCTCAAATTGGGATACTCTAGCCATCGCCGCAGCTGATACACCGTGGGATTCATCAAAGGTTTTAGCTTTGCTTAAAGCGTCTTTGCCTAGCACGAATCCTGTTGCAAGCATTGATTTCACCACTTCTTGAGCTTTAGTCACTGCTTCTCCAGCGTTGAACTCTCCTCGTTGAGCATGAGGCTACCATGATTGAAGAAAGAATGAGCTTTAGATATGAGACCAAAACATCAAACTTACAACACAAAAAGACTACTGAACCAGTGATTGTAAGATTCTACTATTTTAACAAAACACAGAAAGATCAAAATGTGTAAAAAAGAGAGATTCATACATGTGAGTATGATTCATCTTCAAACCCTCGCGGAGTCGCATTCCAGAAATCGAACTCTTCGTGATGTTGTCCCCAACGAGTAATACAAACACGCTGATCCAATATCGTTGCGCCCTGAAGATAGCAAGGTATTCCAAAGAACAGAGTTATTCAAGCTCAAGCGACTCCCAAAGAAGAAAGAAAAAGGTGAATAAAATCGAAACAAGACTTACACTGAGTAAAACAGCAGTTTCTTGAGAATAAGAATCCCTGAACATCACATAAGCAGTACAAGCTTGCTCACCTGACCTGGTCTCGTTAACAACATACCAAAGTTTATCTTTTGAATCCATAATATGCAAAAAATACCAAATTTTGTCTGGAAGTAAGGTTTGTTTTTACCTGACAATATCAATATATTCGATTGTACCAGAGAAAGAGAAGAAATCAATAAGATCTTTCTCAGTAACAGATGGAGATAACCCAGTCACTTCAACACCATATCCAACTTGATGATCCATCTTTACTCAACAGCTGTAAAAAAAAAGAAAAATAAATATTAAAGAAACCCTAAAATATCTAAACATAACCTAATTCGACAGAATCATCACTTCCAGACGAAATCGAAACTCATAAAGATTAGGAATATATTCTTCCTGATCTCTACCTCATACTAATTTAGCTTTACATGATTTTTTGAAATTACAAGCGAAACTTGAGCAAGAACGGATTACAAATTGTATCAAGAACACCAAAACCGTTGATTCACACATCATATTACTATAGATCTAGAGAAGAACTTTACAGAAGCCGAAGGATCGAAGTTACCTGTTGCTGTTGACCAAACACACAGAGAGAAGCTTGAAAGAGAGACAAAGGTGATGATGTGAGTGGGGAAAGGTTTTAAGATTTTAAGTCTTACCTTTTCAGCGAATGAAACAGACGCAATTTCAAAAGTATAAACCGACGTCGTATGGTGGTTCGGTATTGGGCCGTTAATATATGTGAGCCCAACGATTCTAAATATAAAAATATTCCTGCATACAAGGCCCAATAATCACAAACTACAAATTATTTTCTAAAACAGTTTTTTTCTTGTAAAAGGGGATTATACTTTCTTGATTTTTTTTTACAGCCAATACATCCGATGTTAATTATTTCAAGAAAGTAATTAGAATAATAATTTATTGTTTCTACAAGAAGAAAAAAATCTATAGATAGACGATTCTAACATTCTAGAACCTTTTAAATTTTTTTAATATACTTTTGTACTGTTACATACGCATGTTTGATAAATAGTAAATATTATCTATCCAAACCGTCCAAAGTCCAAACACAAACAGGTAAAAATACTTTTTTTTTTCTCCGTGATAAAAAAAGAAAAAAAAATCTCGTAAAGAGACATATTGACAAAAAGAGAAAAAGAAAAGGGACGTGTGCCTAACAAATGTTTGATGTATTAGTGAAAAAACGCAAAGAACATTATTATTATTATTCTTTTGCAATATGAGCCGTTGGCGAAACCAATACTTACGTCTCTCTTTCTCCATCTCTCATTGTCTCTTCCTACTTCTCTTCACGGCCACGTGTGTATCAGAAAACTTCACATTGATCTAATTTAAGTATCTCAAAATTTTATGTGTGGTGTTCATCTTTTGTATCTTCTGACTCTGTTGGCAGTGTTCTTATGTATTTTTCATGGAAAACAAATATTCACTGTTCGAAATATGTCTTCTTTACATTTTTCTAGTTTCATTTTCCATTGCTTACCAAAATTATACCTATATTGAACAACAACAAGGTGCTACTATAAATTGGAAGCTCAAGCATGTGGATTATGAAACATTGAATTAATACGTCTATCTAAATAATAAGACCAGTATATTTAACAAAACTTTATAAGTGTTTTAAATTACAGGGAATAGTTGAGTATTGTTCCAAGTCCAAGATGAACCATTATCTTCACCATATATTGTATATGTGATGTAAGAAATTAAAATAAAGGTTGACCATTGACTAAAGTATCTCTATTGTTCTACAGCTCTATAGGTTAGATGTTTTGATTCGGATTGGAATTTCATAATGAATACTAATTAAAGAAAGATTTTGATATTGAGTTGACGTCAATTCGAAAATCTACAAAGACTACAACGTGTTTATCAAAACTCACCTAATTTTTCTTAAGTCACAATTTTTCTGTTTGTCTTAAATTGACTCGATTTTTAAGTCGATTCAAACATCACATTCCAAGTTGATATCTCCCATTTTTCCTCTATTGTTAATAATGTTTATTTCGTTTGAAAGCTTTTTTGATATGTGATTCTCAGTGTCTTTCTATGCGCGTTTAACCGATGATATATTATCTTTGTCATTATTGTTTCACAAAACATAAAATACCTTTGCCAACAAAACTGAAAGAAACATTTGATTTGGGTTCATTCAATTCCCCCCCACACCAAAAACTAAAATGACCGACCAAACATAATTATTATTGGATGTTAATCATGGATTGTTCTCTTCTCTCGGTATTAACCTGATGGGCAGCATAAACCATAAACCATAAACTATAAACCAATAACCAAAGCCAAACACAAAATGTTTTAATAAGATAAAAAATGTGTTGCTTTATCTTTAACCAAAAAAAAAAAAAAAAAATAGTGTATTGCTAAGACGATATGCGGTATTTTATATTATCCATATACAGAAAAGTTTAGAAAAGTAGATGTAATTTAGTTAGATACTTCAAAATCTATTAAATCGTCTAAGTTTCTTACGAAGAGCACGTGTTGAAATGAGTCGTTGACTTGAATGACAAGGTATTGTCAAAAGAGGGGCAAAAAAGAAGAAGAAGTAAAGGTATTAGGAGCCACCACGTTATCTCCGACTCCTTCCGACGGATAATTCTAAACAATTAGCTGGTATAACAACAATATGATACACACAACATTACTTTTTTCGATTTTTTTTTTTTCCTTTTTCGTAAAGAGAAGAAAATATTGTAATGTGTTTGTTGCAACTTGGCTTTGTAATGATAAATTTTTCAACCTAATATTTTTGTTGGCGATTTTTGTCTTTTTCCTCAATATAGTGAATACAGAGATGTATCGTGGGCTGTCACGCATCTGATGATGGCTCGTCAAGTAAATATTGTTAATCAGTCGCATGAGAAAGGCAATATTAACTATTCAAAAAAATGGATACAAACAAAATGTTGGTGTTGTTTCTCTTTAGCAAATCTTTCTACCCTTGGTATATTATGTAACATTAATATGTAGAATCTAAATAACACTTTTTACTTTAGGAATGTAATCATCAATTAAGACATATTAGTTAACTTAAGAGAGATTAATATGGAAAGAAAAAGAATGTGAACACACAATATATAAACAGATCACGTGGACAGCTCTTAGGATTTCACTTTCAGACACAAGTCACTAAGATACGCCCAAGAAAAACAGTCACACCTATTCGATAATTTTTGTAGAAAATTCAAAAGCAACCAAAAAAAATATATATATATATATATATTTTTCCTCCCCTACCGATACTCATGATTCATTGAAAACGAAAAGAGAGAGTAGAAAAAGTTAAACCATATGAAAATAGAAACAATCCATTGGGGATATCAATTCGTTTTTAAGGTTATATGCATTTCTGCGTGTACATCAAAATATCGTTGATAAGTTACATATACTTTAAAAGTTAAAACTCATATTGTTGACCATTGACTCCCAAGTTTTACAAATCTACTAGAGATTTTGATTAAAAATAAGTCCACAAACTTTATCTAATTTTTTTTTGGGACCAACTAAAAACTTTATTAAATTTTTATTCGGAAATAATTATTATAATATCCTAAATGTCCCAACGATTAAATTTATAACTTATAGAGTAGTATATAAAATATAGATCTTAGTTCTCTTCTATACGACGGAACCTAAAGAATCTATCTGTTTTCTTTTTCATCGCTTATTAAATTTTATTTAAGGGTTTTTAGTTCATATTTAGTCAACCAAATACCATACATTATACTTATAAGTTATAACCCATGTCTTACGAAGATAAACAAATTTAAAAATTAAGAGAAAAAACCGGTTATAAAGATATGCAAATTACTAATTATTTGATTAGATTAGTCCAGGTTACAAAGTCTTGCGAGTGGTAAAAGCACTTTGCTACCGTCCAAAATAAGATGGCTCTCACACGTGGCAATCGATGAGTGGATTACAGCTGCCAAGATGCAACTCGCATTAAATTTATAATAATCCTTTAGTTGCACGCTATTGATCTTTCGGCGCGACTTCAAGCTTATTCGATTTATAAAAAGTTTATAAATCAAATGGGTAAATAATAATACTGTAAGGTAATTATGGTACGATGCGACCTTTAACTAAAAAATATATTGAATATTTGTTCTATAAGTTTTCTCAAAAAAAAAAAAAAAAAAATCTTTACATATTTTAGCTTCAATAAATGTATATCTAAGGTATGTGTACGAAATTGTTTGTTTTTAAACCCGGCTAAGAGGAGATTAGTGACCATTTCTTATACAAAACATGTTTAAACAAGTGCATGCTTGTAATAAAAAAATATCGGAAGTGCATAGAATACGATGCTCATGCACGCACGCACATGTCAATCTGATAGGTTCCAAAGATAGACAGTATACCATTTTTTACAATTAAACGATACTACTAGATCATTGTTACATTTCTAGAAAAGCGTTGGTCCATCTATATTAAAAAAAAAAAATCACTAAGATCACGGAGAATAATAACCCACTGTTAATCAGAAAATTATCGTTATTATTATCAAAAGTATATAATTTTTTTTTTAATATAAAAGTAGAGGCTAAATGTCAATCAATCTCTCATGGGTTTTGAAAATGTCCATCAACTGAATCAAAACACACACGTCTAAGAAAACGGACAGTATTATACTATTATATATTCTTGATGAGGTAAAAGAAGAGCCCACCCTCCTCCTCACCCACCACCACATTCAGTTTAATATTTCTAGGTCAACGGATCAACGCCAACCACATAAGTAATGCAGTAATCTCGGTAATATAGTTCACTAGTAATAGTACTAATTAACAATACAGTACTAGTATTAAAATTAAGAATACACTAATACTATTAGTATGATTTTATGGGCACAAAAAAGAAAAAGAAAAGAAAAAAAAACTACCACGTGCGTGAACACGTGATCCGTGAACCTAGAACACTTTTGTCGACAGCTTTCTCGTATTCCTAATCTATAATCTATCTCTTTGTTCAGCTTACTCAGAGATGAACAAGAGAGAACATACATACTCTCTTTTCCCGTACAGTTTTTTAACTGAAAAAATGTTGTTATATTCCAAAAACAGAAAAATCAAAGTATTCTATTCCATTTCAAAAAAGTACTTTTTATTCGTTACCCCCTAAAATATATATATATATATATATATTGTGGAAAAAAATGCGTATAGGTACTTACTTTATTTTGTCCTCCTCCAATACATATCCACTAAAAAATTATAGTATATTCCATTAACACAAATTTCAAACCATATATATCTGGCCTTTGAATATGATACTTTCTATACCCTTAAGTGTTAGTAAAATCAGTTTAATGTACTGTTTTTTTTGTACATTAACCAAAAGAAATCATAAGTTGTGAATAGATATGGGGGATTTTTTTCTTGTTTCTAGGAGAAATGTGACGTACATAAAAGTTTTTTTTAAACTACAAAGCAAAAATTTAACATCCTTTGACCAAAAAAAAGAAAAGAAACAGGTAAAAAAGTACTGAAACTTTTAGGAACATTTATTATAACACTTTGAAAACACACTAGAAAACAAAACAAAAACAAAACTAGAAACAGATTGAAATTTTCTTTGATTTTTCAAATACGTTTATTTTAGACTTAAATTATTTCCTTATTATGAAAAAAATCTTATCTTGAATACAAAAATTTAGACTCCGGACGTCATGTTAGAAAAAGATACTAAAAAAACCTCTAAATAAATATTACTACATTTCAGTTAAATAATTAATTAATATTCCATTTGCTTTTTATTTTAAACCCGATTAAAAAAAAAAAAGAATAAACAGGGGAGAGAGAGAGAGAGACTTTAAACTTTGAGCCCTCCTGAGACAGAGAGGTTAAAACTCATTAACGAACGCTTCAGTCCGATTCGTAGAGAGAGAGTTGTTTCCATTTTCAAATTTCTAATCTTTTTTTTTTTTTTTTTTTTCGTTAATCCAAAATCCGTAAGTACCTTTTGTTTTGTTCTTATTACTAATTAGTATATAATAATAATAATAATCTCTTGTAATTCTCTTTCGTTGGTTCCTCTTTATACATTCTCCATTTTACTTTCTTTCTTCCTTCTCCGTCGAGGAATCATATTCAGATCAGTTTTTCATTTCAGTTTTTTTTTATTTTCTCTAATTTGAAATCTGAAGATCTGACTTTTGTTTTTCTTCTTGGCGATTGGCTTTTGATCTTTCCATAAAGAAACATTTCTTTTTCTTTTGGTTGTTGTTGTTGTTGTTGTTCTGAATCAATCCATTTGGACGATCTAATCTCGAAAATGAGAATACTCTGAATCATCCTCTCTGATTGGTATTTTGAGATTTTCTCATAAAGTCTCTCTCTTTATTCTTTTTCTTTTTCTTTTTTGTGTTTTGGTTTTGTAACATCGGAATCTGTACCGGAGAAGATGGTGGAAGATCGGAAGTTTTTAATATCAACAAGGGTCTTCTCAAGTTCTCGTCTTTCTGAATCCACGTGGCCTTCTTACATGTTTCCACAATCAGAAGAAGAAGATTCCTCTGACTCTACTAATCTCATCAATGGCAAAAGAGCATTGGTTGATGATGATGATGTTCATGAACACCTCAGACAGAGCAAGTCTCTCAGATTGTCTTCTATTAACGATGGCGATTCACTTATCAACGATATCGGCAGGGACAATTCCATCAGCTGTTTGATCCATTGCTCCAGGTCTTCTTACGGCTCCATTGCTTCCTTGAACCGTAGTTTCCGGTCTCTCGTGAAGTCCGGAGAGATCTACAGACTCAGGAGACAAAACCAGATCGTTGAACATTGGGTTTACTTCTCTTGTCAGCTCTTGGAATGGGTTGCTTTCAACCCTGTTGAAAGAAGATGGATGAATCTTCCAACTATGCCTTCAGGTGTTACCTTCATGTGTGCCGATAAAGAATCGTTAGCTGTTGGCACTGACTTGCTTGTTTTAGGCAAAGATGATTACTCTTCTCATGTTATATACAGATACAGTCTTTTGAACAACTCTTGGTCGTCAGGTATGAGGATGAACTCGCCGAGGTGTTTGTTTGGCTCAGCGAGTCTAGGAGAGGTTGCTATCTTCGCTGGTGGGTGTGACTCTCTCGGCAAAATCAGTGATTCCGCTGAAATGTATAACTCCGAGCTTCAGAGCTGGACTTTGCTTCCGAAGATGAACAAACCTAGGAAGATGTGTTCGGGTGTTTTCATGGATGGGAAGTTCTATGTGATTGGTGGAATTGGCGGGAACGACTCTAAAGTGCTAACTTGCGGTGAGGAGTTTGATTTAGAGACGAAGAAATGGACTGAGATCCCGGAAATGTCTCCTCCGAGGAGCAGGGAAATGCCAGCAGCAGCAGAGGCGCCACCTCTTGTTGCGGTTGTGAAGAATCAGTTGTATGCAGCGGATCATGCTGACATGGAAGTGAGGAAATATGATAAAGAGAGTAAGAAATGGTTTACGTTAGGGAGATTGCCCGAGAGAGCTGACTCGGTTAATGGTTGGGGATTAGCGTTTAGAGCTTGCGGTGAGCGGTTAATTGTGATTGGTGGACCTAAGAGTTCAGGTGGAGGGTACATTGAGTTGAATTCTTGGATACCAAAGAGTGATCGGAGTCCACCTCTATGGACATTGCTCGATAGGAAACATTCTTCGAATTTCGTATACAATTGCGCCGTGATGGGTTGCTGATATTATTAAAGGTTTTTTTTCAACAATAATTTTTATGATTCTCCTGCTTGTTTGGAGATGTCCAAAGTTACAGTCTTTTTTTTTTCTTCTTTTCTTATTTATTTTGGTTATAAAAGAAATTTATTTCAATTCAATTGGATACTCTTTGGTGGTATTGTAAGATTTTTGGAAAGAACAGAAACAGGTTTTTTTTTTGTAATAAGTTTAATGGAGAAAGTTCAGAATCAAGATTTTTTTTTTTTCAGTTGTGTCATAAGTTGTTGAATTTGTTTTCTAAATATAAAGTTTTGGTCATTTCTTTTAAATGTTGGCAAAGAGAATATATATGTGCTTTGCGTTTTCTCCTCTCAATCCCATATAAAAGAGAAGAAAAAGAGCTTTTAAATCATCTTATTATATAGTTGTAGTTTGCAAGAAATCTTGATCTTTTACTTGCAAGTAATTGCCAAAACTTTTTCAACATTCTCTTTCCTTTTCTTTTGGTTCTCTCTGTTTTGGGATTTTTGGTTCTTTTTATCAGAAAATGGTTGCAATAAATTCTTTGAAATGTAAAGTAAAAAAAGATGGGAATTAAACATGAAAATGGCAGTTTGAATCTGATTTTGACGTGTAGGTCTCTGTCGTTTTCTTTTGGATCACTCAGCCTTTTATGATTTTCATGAGATAGTAAGATCATAAATATTAAAAAGGACAACCACCTAACATTAGCTAGCTATGCTAAGCTTTTGGCTAGTTTCAATCTATTTACTTGTTATGCATACTAAATGAAGAGATATCAGAACAAAAATGGAGAAGAATCATCCAACCACCCATCTCTCTATTTTAAAACTTCAGTGATCTCTATAGTAAAAAGCTAACTATAATCCTTCAAATTAACAGTTGTTTTAACACTTCATGTAAAAATGTTAAATGAACCGTCTCCATTACTAAAATAAAAGAAGAATTGTACAAATTATTAAGCCTTACAACATTTCTTGTAATGTTATAGAATCAAACTACGTTTTCATTCAAAGTTTTAACCATCTCTGATCATTTATCATTAAAGCATACAAATCATATAATTCTACTTGGTGTGCTGCTTCAGTTAAAAGAAGAGGGAGGATTTCGTATATCAGATCTCAAAAGCCAACGACAAAACTTGCATAAGGTCACAAAACATGCAAAAGAAGGACGATACCAAAGGAGCAAGTATCATTTCAAAGATTAAACAAAAGAGTCACAAAACATTCAGAATACTGTTGTGTCCAACTAAGAAACTTAAACAAGGCCAGAGATATAAAGATAAGCAAAAAGTTTCAGACTGATTATAATTCTTCTTCACCGGAATGAGAAGACATCAGTTCTGACACTCTTCAATAGTGGGCTGGCAAAAAGGCACTTCCTGGCTGACGGTTAGCCAAAGGTCCATGGCATGAGAGGAACTGCAAAAGAAACCAAAGCATTGTTCAATTCAGGCAACAAAATATGATTCCAATAATGACTATTACAATTACTACAGCCCAAGAATCAAAAAGTGCTATAATTTGATGATAAACAATACCTTAGCGTTGACACCATCAGGAACAACACGCTTCTCTTGCCTCAACTTAGTGAAGTCAGCCCTGTTAAACTTCGTGAATCCCCTGAAATAAAATAAAAATGTCACAACACTTGATGAGTTAGCTTTGCTCGTAACCACAAAACAATGAAAACAAAAGTCCGGAAGGACAAATCTTTAAACATTACCATTTCCTGCTGACGATAATCTTTTGACGACCAGGGAACTTGAACTTAGCACGACGAAGAGCCTCTTGAGCATGGTGACCATGAGCATCCTTGCAACGAACAGACAAAAGCACCTGTCCAATAGCAACACGAGCACAAGTACCCAAAGCTTTTCCAAAAGCACCCCTCATACCAGTCTGGAGCCTATCAGCTCCGGCACACGAAAGCATCTTGTTAATCCTGAGAACATGGAAAGGATGAACCCTAATCCTCAAATGGAAAGCATCTTTTCCAGCAGACTTCACCATGTACTTGTTGCAAGCAATACGGGCAGCTTCAAGAGCTTCACTGGAGACATTCTCCTTCTCCCATGACACCAAATGGACACAGAATGGGAACTCATCAACACCTTTCCTCTTCATACCAACGTCATAGATCCTGATCTTGGGATCTGGCACACCACGACAGTAGCGAGACTTTGGGTATGGCTTACCCTTGATCTGACGGTAACACCTCGCAGGTCCTATACAACAAGATTCAGATTTGTTTAGCTCCAGGACACAAATCTATACAGCTCAAATCTATGATTCTTCTACTCACATCAACCAAACCTAGTCAATCAAATCGTATAAACCTAATCATTTCTAGGATGAACAGCAAAAATCAAATGAAGAATCTCTAAATCGCACGAAAGTGGAAACATCTGGTTAGATTAGACGAAGAAAGAAACCCTAAACGAGAAGATAAGAGAGATCGAGAAAACTTACTTCTTCCCATGGCGTCTCTCTTTTTTTTTGGTTCTTCTTCTTCTCCTTCCTCAGCCGAAAAGCGCGGCTGCTTCACGAAAAAAACAGATAACCTAGAAAAATGACTTCAATTTATAGATCCGATCTTTTTTTCTAGGTCAACAAGTAGCTACTGTGTTTATCTTATGGGCTTTTTAATATAGCCCATTATAAATAAAGGAGATTTTGTTAGGGCCCATAGATGGTTTAAGCTCTGTAATATATATTTAATCTTAAAAAAATAATTACTTGATTTACTGATTTATAGTTTTGTGTGTTTTTAAAATATGATGATGTACAGACGATTTGTTAAATAAAATATTCTCCTTCCTTATTTGTGAATTTTGTGTAACTTGATTATTTTGATGAAATCTTTTATTATCTTCTTGTAATTTTAAGATTTAAATAATATATATATATATATATATATATATATATATATCGATAAAAAAACGAAAAAAAGTTGCAAAACCCACAGAGAAACTAATCAATGGAACTGCTTCCACACGATGCCGTAGAGAGAATTCTAGAGAGAGTTCCGGTGAAGTCTCTGCTCAGATTCAAATCTGTTTCGAAACAATGGAAATTCACAATAGAGTCTCAATATTTCCAGAAGAAACAGTTGACCTTTGGCTTGAAACCAGTAGGAGATGATGATGATATATATGTTCTTTTGGTGGCCACTGAGCTGAAGACAGTGGTATTGTCTTATGATGATCGTCGTTGTCTTGTTGTTACTTCTGCTCCAAGGAATTTGGTGTTGGAGTCATCATCACTATATTTCTCAATATTATTAGGCGGCTGGCAAAATAGCTGTGACGGTCTTGTTTGCCTCAGCGCATACCTCAAAGCAAATCTTGTGTTAAATCCCACCACTCGATGGCATCGAAGTTTCCCTCCCTCCAGGTTGCAGCGACTCACCATCGATAGGTATCTGGAAGGAGAGATTAATTTATTCTCATACCCTCAGTTTGGATTCGGCAAAGACAAAATCAGTGGTACATACAAACCGGTTAGGTTATGTAACTCTTCTGAACTAGGCCTAGAAAACGCTACTACATGTGAAGTCTTCGATTTTAGCACCAACGCTTGGAGGTACATTACTCCTTCTTCTCCTTATCGGATTATTGCTTCCACGTATCCTCTGTATTTAGATGGATCGCTTTATTGGTTAACCGAGGAGAAAGAAACAAAAGTTTTATCTTTAGATCTTCATACCGAAACTTTTCAAATCATCACTCCACTTCCTTCTGCGGAAGCAACTCCCAAAAAAATCATCATATCCAACCTGAACAACCGCTTGTGCTTATCGTTTTGTAATCGGACCCAACAAGTGATATGGTCGTTCAGTTCAGAGACCAAGACTTGGGAACATATATATTCGATAGTGAGTGTTCTTACTCCTTTATTTCCACTAGCAATCCTGGAGAAGAACAAGCTTCTTTCTTCTGATGTATTTGGTACAGAACTGGTCATGTATGATCCCACGACCAAATCTCTTGATTCCGTTTTCAAAGACGTTTGCAAAGACGCCCCTTTACTTGGAAATCTGGTTTGTTATGTCAAGAGTTTAATCTCTATTTTGTAATTTGTTTTCACCATTTTCTTCTTTTGTATGCTTCCCGTGATACATCAATCTGATCTAAATTATACTAGATTCTTGTCTTCCAAGTTTACCGCTTTTTCATTATTAATTAACTTAAAAACACAGATTACAGTGTTGACTGAGTAAATTGGTTACATGATCCAAGGTCTGCAAATGTACCCCGAGAATCGAGATATATTATAAAATGTTGCAGAACAAAACCTTTCAAGCTTAGTGTTCTGAAACCAAGATCCGCTCTTGTATGTCTGAAAATGTCAGCACATCTTTTCCCCACAACCTAATATTTCAAACAAAAACAAACAAACAAAAAACAGTATGAGTCATGATGGAATTGAACATTGAGAAATTTAGAAACTTCGAATAAAACAAGTTAGAAAGTATCAGTGCCGCACCAACAAGCAATACCGATGGCGTTTGCTCCGCCTTTATCTGCTCCTTCATCATCTCCGACATGCACTGCCCTGTTTGTTTCTACGCTAATTTGTTCTGCGCTTGACATGGAGTCTTTAAATCTAAAACCTTTTGCAGTCATGTATAAGAAACAACAGTTACAGTTTAGGATGCAATACCTAACGCAGATTTGAAGATTCGTTCATCAGGCTTCTCGTATCCGACTTCTGAGGATACAATCACAGCATCGAACCTGCAAAAAACCAAACATTATACACGAAAACAGTTTATGGTGTTGTTAACTCTAACACTCAGATTCCGGATTCAAATAACAGAAGATGACAAAGCTTACATATCTATGACATTAAGATCCTTCAATAGCTTTCTTAGCCGGCTATCAAAATTAGACACCACAGCCATCTTAACTGCAATCATCTAACACCAATTTTAGAAATCAGCATTAACGAATACAATACGTAATCTTCGTCAACAAGGAGAGGAGAGAGTTCTTCAATGTAATAATAACCTCCAGCATCTTTCAGTAGTGACATTGTCTCATAAGCTCCTTCTGGGAGATGCCACGCCTCCCCATTTGCATAATACTAATAGAATAAAAACAAAAGATTAAACCCATCTTTTAGGCATTATCAATGGAACCTAAAGACTACTTAAAACAGTCTTTCATTCGATACTCACTTGGTAGACTTCTTCGAAGTAGTCATTATCAGAACAACCAGTAGCTTCGGAAACAACGAGCTTCCAGAACGGTCTTCCATCTCCCTGACAGTACAATGAAAGATTTTTTAATACAATGGCTTACAGTAACGATCTATGTTAGAAAGAGAGATTCACTAATTCATTCAAGGACCTGGTAACGCAACTTCTCAGGCCAAGGAGCAGAAAAAACTCTCTTGAAACCTTGCTTGATCTCAGCTGGAGTTGTCTTGAGACCTGAACTTGAAACACAACAAAAAACAACTTGAGGAGAACATCTAAAAAGTTGGTTTTTGGTACGAATCAAAGAGTGTAAGATAGTAAAGTGACCATATTTTTGGCCCAAGGAAGCGTAGGTTTCATGAACAGGTTTCGACAATTGCAGAAGAGTTCCTCCAGCATCAAGCAACAACCCATCATAAGCTCTCTTCATTGGCTTCCTTTCTTCACAAATGACCCAATTATGAAAAGCAAACAAAAATACAAAAAAAGAATCAGTTTTTTTGACAGCAACCCAGAATCATTCATCAAATTCCTAGTCTGATTCCGTTGAATAAGTAAGATTACCCAAATTTCAGATTCACTTGAATCAAAAATGCATCTCTCACAGTCACAGAATCCAATTCAATTTCGCCATTTTAATTGAGAAACAGAGGAGGAGAAAGCTACTAACCGGTGCTGAAAGAGACGGAAGAGGAGCGGAGAGAGCTGGAGAGTGGTCTCAAGGTTTCAAATAGATAGCTTCCTCGTGAACATCTCAAACAAGCTTCCATCTTTGTGAAATCCAAAATGTCAAAGATTACAAATTTGAGTCTCTCTCTCTAACAAAGATGTAACTGGTTTTTCTTTAGTTAAAGTTTTCAAAATAACCCTCAAACTAACTAAAACGTTACAAAGTAGCCCAAATATATAATGTGTGCTGTCTTACAAGAAAAAGAATCAATTAGTTAGGTGCTATTTTTGTATTTCTTAAATAGAAGATTATTATGTAAACTTTAGTTAAACCGTGGAAAATTTGCAATTTTACTTTTCTGAATTTTGGGTTCCTCTGAATAAACTAGAGTGTTTTGGTTTGTCGTGTAAACAAATAAACCCTGAGGATTTTTCGTGTTCGCCGGCGGAGATATAGCGCGCAGAAACGTTGACACACCCTCTTCCCTCTACGGCGAATTCTTCCTCGGAGACTAGAGATATGGCGACGGAGCTGGAAGAGCTTGTTGAATTTTTGTCATCTAATTCTCCAACAGTAAGCTTTTTTTTTATTTAACATTTGGTTTCATCTGTTTCTAAGCTATGAGGATGCGCCGACAGTTTTAGATTCTAGGGTTTTTTTTTTGTGGTTAGCGATGATTCTAATTGAATGAAAGAAACAAACTTGTAGGTGAAGAAAGCTGCGGTAGAGATTGTTAGTGGATTAACTGGTTCGGAGGAAGGTTTACAATCTCTAGCCAAGTATTCTGAGATTCTTCTTCCATCACTGTCTCGTCTTCTAAATGAAAGCAAGGTTCATTGGCTCAAATCTGAAGAAGCAAGCACTCTTTTTTTTTGACTGGTGTTGATAGAGATTGAAATGTTTTGAATTCAATTGTTTCCAGGAGGTATCAGAGCCAGCAGCTCAGGCTCTTGTAAATCTTTCTCAGAACTCTGAATTGGCAGGGAAGATGATTCGAATGGGTTTGATCAAAGTGGCCATGGACATGTTGTATAAGCCTGAGTCTTGTATTACTAGGTTGCTTGTTATGCTTCTAGTTAATCTCACTCAGTTGGATGATGGGGTTTCTTCTTTGCTTCAGGTCGTTTATATATCTTGATTACCATTTTATCTTGATTTATCAATTGTAATTGTGGAGAGTGGGGATTGTCTTTTGGTAGTCTAATTAATGGTGATGTAGCTAATTGTTTCAAACTTTATCCCTTTGTTAGATTGACGATGAGAAGATGCATGGACTACACATCATGAAGCTTGTTAGGTCATTTTGCAGGTCTTCTGGTGAAACTTCTGGTATGTTTTTACTACTTTAGTCTTTGATTGGTTACATAATTTGATATAATAGTCTGTATATGATATGATGATAGTCTGGAATTGCTTAATCTATATCTAGTTTATGTTTCATATAGCTAATCGCCGGTAATACTAACATTCTCAAAGTTCTAATGGTTGCTTCCTTAATGGTCCCATTTATATTCTGATTCTGATGTAATGTTTGCATTTGGAGATTGAATAGTTGTTAAATATTATGCATAGTGTCTTACTGTTAGTTTATGGTTTGCAACCGTGTTTGTTACATTGCTACTGGATAGAAAGACAAGATGAATGAATTACTGAATGTTGTTCTTATTTTTTTCACCAGATGATCAGTTTGAGCATGTCGGCTCCATCCTTGTCAACATATCAAAAACAGAAGATGGGAGGAAATTGTTACTGGAACCAAAGAGAGGACTACTAAAACAGATTATTAGGCAGTTTGATTCTACAAATCAATTGCGAAAGAAAGGGGTACGTTTAAAGGAGTTTGGCAGATTACTGTTTTTATGAACCTGTTACTTAATCTACCCTTAAAACAATTTAACATGGATTATGCTTATCGGCGGTTCAGGTAGCTGGGACTATTCGTAACTGCTGTTTTGAAGCAAAAAACCAACTCCAGAATATACTCTTGATATCAGAGTTTCTCTGGCCCGCTCTGCTCCTACCAGTTGCAGGCAGCAAGGTTTGTTGATTTTGCTTTATAGCTGTTACGTCATTGCTTAAAAAAATTTTTCTTCTTCTTTTATGAGAAAACAGTCTTTGATGATTGGGTTTTACATTGCTTAGACATACAGTGAGCAAGATATCTCAAAAATGCCACCTGAGCTTGGAAGTGCACTTTCGATTGAGCGAGAACCAGTTACTGATCCGGACATTCGCGTTCAGACACTTGAAGCTATATATTTGATCATCTTAGAGGTATAACAAGTCTCTCTCTCGCTGTCCGTTTTTCAACTTTCTGAATCCTGGTTAAGAATTCACCGAAACAAAAACTTACAAAACGGTCCTCTGATATATTATTATTGCAGGAGGCAGGTCGAAGAGCATTTTGGTCAGTGAACGGACCAAGGATTCTACAGTTGGGATATGAATACGAGGAAGATCCGAGAGCAATGAGAGCCTTTGAGCAAGTCGGTTCTTTGGTATGTTCTCATTAACTGACTCTACTTGACTTAAGATAACAACATCTTGCTTTCCATTGAGTAAAAGCGGCATTGACCCTTCCTCGCATTCCTATCTTAAACAGATTGTTGAAGAATCTGGAGGCCCTGAAGAATCATCGGAACCGACAAAAGCAGAGTCTTAAAAGTGAACATTTTTTGGCCGGCTCTCCGAAAGGAAGTAACTTGTCCTGTTTAGTGAACAAAGTTGTCTCCTCTCTTTACTATGAAAGAGTTGCAATTATATCTTGTGCACTAGTTGTAACACTAGAGAGAGTCCTTATTTACTTATCTTATTGGTCCTCCATCTTCTATTCTTTTTTATGTAATTTGATTTCATATTAGACATTTTCTTTTTAATCTTTTGTTTGTGAGAGACTAGTAGTAGTATCTCATACATTGAGCTATTTTCCCTAATTGTTTTGAATCTGGATCGGTAATCAAACAGATAAGGTCTAATTAATCTAACTGACTGTTTTTAAACATATCGTAATAGAGATGTTAAACTGAATAAACAAACGAAAGAAGAAGACACCAAATAATTGCCACCCCCACGAGGTAGCCACCGAATTGTGTCCAGTGTCCCACAATTTGGACAGAGAGGCAAAGGTCAAAATTCGATTTTTATTCTTTCGACTTTTAATTCAACAAATCTAATTATATTTTTCTAATTTTAACGATTCGCATTATTATAAAGTATTTTTTTAATTAGTATATAATTAGCCACACATTAAAATTGAAACCAGTTGGCGCCTTGACCATTAATTAAAAGCCACGTGGCGGAATCGGGTCCAACCTGGAAAAAAATCATATTAAGGATCTTTTTCCTTCTTCGTCTCTCTCTCTATATCTTTCCTCTGCATCTTCTTCTTTCTTCTTCTCGACGACAAAAAAAAACACCGAAAGAAGATTCCAAATCTAAAATCACCTTCGTGTAGTTTTTCTCTCTCTCTTAAAAAAAAGGGGAGGAATAATTAACGAAGAGTGATAAGATTTGCTTCAACCGGTGTTTGATTTCTCGAGTTGTGTGTGGGAAAGAGGAGGAGAAAATTATGGGTTTCGCGATATCGGATGAGTTTCTGGGGACATTCGTGCCGATTGTGGTGTATTGGGTGTATTCAGGGATGTACATTTGCTTAGGATCTATGGATAAATATAGATTGCATTCCAAGATTGACGAGGATGAGAAGAATCTCGTTTCCAAATCTGCCGTCGTCAAGGGCGTTCTCCTTCAACAGACTCTTCAAGCCGTTATCGCCGTTATCCTCTTCAAGGTATACCCCCTCTCTCAAATCTGTGATTTTTATATGTTTCTGTTCATCTAATATTGTTCGATTTGAATAAACTTAGGGGTTCTGATTTCATTAGCACCTTCTATTGTCCTGAACCTGTTTAAATCAAAAGGTTACAGATTTAGGATTCTACATATAGACTTTGATGTATTAGAAATTTGGATCTCCTGTTTTAGGGTAGAGGATTTGGTACATTTTGGATATGTTTGTTGCGGGGATTTCATATACTAGCATCATGTCCTGAACTTTTGTTTGGAATTTGTGTTTTTTTTAGTTAACAGGGAATGATGCAGAAGCTGCTACGGCGCAGCCATCTTCTGTTTTACTTTTGGCTAGCCAATTTATCATTGCTATGCTTGTGATCGACACTTGGCAATACTTTATTCATCGGTATATGCATCTCAACAAGTTCTTATACAAACACATCCACTCTCAACATCATCGTCTTATCGTGCCTTATGCGTATGGAGCTCTGTACAACCATCCACTAGAAGGTCTTCTCTTGGACACCATTGGTGGTGCTTTGTCTTTCCTCTTCTCTGGTATGTCCCCAAGGACTGCTATCTTTTTCTTCTCCTTCGCTACCATCAAAACGGTTGATGATCATTGTGGACTGTGGCTTCCCGGAAATCCATTTCACATCTTCTTCAGTAATAACTCTGCTTACCATGATGTTCACCACCAGCTCTACGGTAGCAAATACAACTTCTCGCAGCCGTTCTTTGTCATGTGGGATAGGATTCTCGGTACTTACTTGCCTTATTCGCTTGAGAAAAGAGCCAATGGAGGATTTGAAACACGGCCAATCAAAGTATCCAAAGATGAGTAGTTTTCTTTTGTTTCTTCAGGGGATTCTTATCATTGCTATTTTCGTTAGAGAGAACCACTATAACATTTGCGGACTTGTAATTGTACATACACTTCCAATCTATCCTTTTCTCAATCTGCGAGCATATGTTTCTGTGTAAGCTAGCAGTATATTCGTTTTGTAATAGCCAAGACTTCATATCTTCTCTCTTAATATTATCTGCTTTATAATTTCAGATTTTGAGACCTGGTTAGTGTCTCATCCATCTCCTTTATTAAGAATTGACATACACATACATACATACATACAGAGTCATTGCAGAGGGTTTCTTGCTTGCTTTTGTTGTTATTATCCTTTACAAACATGGCAACCGGGTAATGTATAGACCAATGAAGTGACGGCTCAATTATTAAAAAAGTGGACCTTCGAAAGCGATGCAATACTTATCTTCAAGATCTATTGATACTTTGGGAGATGTTTTCTTGACAAATTTGGATTCATTGATGAGGTTTACAAGATCTATTGATACTTTGGGAGATGTTTTCTTAACGCGTTTATACTGGATTCAGTGTATTGGTTTTAAGATTCAAAGGTTGTGTTTGATTAAATGCAGCTGGTAAGATCTGGATATTGAATTAGATCAACTTTAGACTGTCTCACAATCGCTTTTTTTTTTTCTCAAAACCTAACATTCCTCCTGAGTTGGTCACAGAGACATATCATCATCAATGACACAATTAAGGTTTTGCCCACGTCTACTTTATCTCATTATCATCACATGGTGATGAGATGATTTCTGGTCTTATGGACCAAGAAGATTCTGGATTAGCTTTTAAGACATGTTAGGTGAAAGGACACTATCATTGTTTGATTGAGCTTCCTCATTAAAGGCTCTTTTAGGCAACTCGTACGGGCTTTGATTAAACAGTTAAATCTAACACTAATCAGGTATCTTTCTATTGTTGAGACAAGCACATGAAAGTGAGGTGGACCATTTGTGTTTTGTGTCTAGTCTACGTGCTGCATTAAATCTGTGTCCAGAGTCAACAAAAGGTTACAATCACACCTCACATGGACTTGCATTCTTAGTTATGTCTTATTTGCAGATTAGACCTCAAGTGTCTAGTCTTCACATGGTGCAGTTCCTGAAAACCTCAGGCGATAATAGGTGAGTTCTTGGACCACGTTTCATCTTTACTCATTAGTCATTAGTGGTCATCAAAAGTATTTTTTTAGGGATTGATTCATAATTTTGTTTTGCAGTCCTCTATTGACAATCTTCCTTAATAAACCTGTTCAATCAAGCTCGACTATCACGTTGCAAACTCAATCTGATCAGGAATATTACTCTTAGGTACAAGAATTTGAAGATGGTATTAGCAAAACAAATGTTTTCCACTCAATAGACATTACATGCAAAGAAAAAAGAGCTTGGGACTTTTGGCATCATTAAGTATACAAAAAAGACGATTGCGTGTGAGAACCGGAACTACTGCTGATCCTCCTTCTTCTTTCAACGCTTGTATGATTAGCTTCTACGGGGAATCTTGGAACATAACTCGGTGTTCTGTTCATGCTTGTGTACGAATCACCAGAGACTCTGACAGATTTATGACTCTTGCATCCTAATAATAAACCACCACTGCTCGATTTCCGTCTCTGAGGAGCGGTTTCTCGGTTTGATTTCGCCATGATAGGGATTCGAGGAATCTGAAAAGACCGGTTCTTTTTTACAGGACTCGTTGCACATTCAGACATAACAGAGTAATCTGCTACGCTTTCCGTTACTACACTCCACTGTATGCTTACCTCACTCGGTGCATAACCATTTGGTGAGTCTGGATCACTGCTTCCTTGCCTTGCAAGGAAGGGCTTCCCCTTCCCTGTTAAGCTCTCAATCTCAAAAAGATCAGTACTTACATCACTCACACTCCCATCATCTTCTTCTTCATGCTTCACAGAGAATCCATGTTCCTCAGCTTTAGCAGAGCTCGCGTATTCCCATGGGAATTTCTTCTGAATGATTCTCTTCTCAACGAGAGGAGATCCAAATATTTCCAGAGACTTCCTCTGCTCTAATATTGCTTCTTGTTGCTGTTTATGAATCTTCATCTCTGAACTTAGATTTCCAGACCAGCTCAACTGAGTCTTGATCTTCTTCAGACCAGTGCTTCTTCTCTTGTCGTCGACGACATCCACTGAATTCCAGTTCGAACACACGCATCTGCAGCCAAGATTAGCGAGAAAGCTCTTCTTATTACTCACCTTGTGATTGCTACTAATATCCTTCTCCTCCTCCAAGTAACTGTTGCAGCTAGAGTTGTTCTTGGTGTTCTTGTTCTTCTCCACATATTTGCTCTGGAGCAACAAGCTCTGGCTATTCCAGCTGGATTCAGACAGAAGACTCGGGGTTCCCGAGGAATTCTTCGAGCTTTGCTTCGGACCAACGACGATTCTCTCAATTGGAACTTCAGGGATTGGAAGAGGAGACACAAGTCTAGGACTATGGTCGGAATCCATATCTCCATTAAAGTACTTCTCAGCACCAAACACACTGATCTCCAAATCTTCAGAAGCTTTCTTGTTAACTCCAAGAACATCTGGATTGATACCACCACTCATGAGATTCTGCTGCGTGAGAGCATCTTCCTTGTTTGTCAAGTAAGAAAAAGAAGTAGAAGAAGAAGAAAAGGACCATAGAGACTGCCACTGTTATTGTTGTTCATCATGAAATCAAAAGATGTGTTTGGACTTGAAGAAGAGGTAGTAGCCATTTTTTGTTTTGCATTAGTATTTCTTTGTAGATGATTTAGATTTTGACTATAAATAGACGAAATGAAGAAGTTACTGAAGCTATGTGTCACTTGTTCAATGCGTGTCGTGTAGCCTGTAGGTTCCATTAGTGGGACAAGATTGCATATTTGCCAGTAGAACTGTGCTAATGCTCGAAAGAACATTAATTATTTTTGTCTTGGTTACGAACGAAGACGAATATTTTTTATTATATGTAAAAAGAAATAATGTGGATATGATTCTCCTAGGGAACAAAATTACAAATTAGGAAACACGAGGGATGTACGTATTTTTGTGACATACTGTGACCTTTTTGACAAAGACCCTCCGAGTTGTTTTGGTCCTTGAAGGCTTTGGGCCTATTTTGAAATAATTGGGCCTTAATTTAATACGGGTGTTTTTTTTACCCGCCCGTGTTAGTCGGATCTTATCTTCTTCGTCTGTGTGGAAGTTCTCTTAGAAGAAGAAGGAAAAATAAAAGTTTTTTTTTTTTTTCCAGTCAAAGAGTTCAAAAATGGTTTCACAGATAGTCTCTTGTTTATCACAATCTTCGTCTCTTTTGTGTTTCTCCGATTCACGGAGGATCGTTCTGCCGAAGACTTATAACCGCGACGGTTTGAGCCGGTTTTCTCCGGGATTTGCTAGCCGCCGGTTATTTACGGTTAACCGGAGGAAGTGGAGATCCGCCTGCATTTTCAATTCTGGGAAAGAACCTGGAGGAGATGGAAAGGTTACTATTTCTCTGACTCTAGCTCAATCACTTTTCCGGTCTGAATTTTTCTGAAGGAGCTCTATGTTTTTTTTTTTTTTCTTTCAATTGAATCCAAATTGTATTGAATTGTGAATATAAAGGTCAGGTTTTTAAGAAAATATTAAAGTTTTAATTGGTTTTTATCTAGTTACAAGGAGGTAGCTCAGAGTGGCCGATACTTCAGAGGTGGGAAGTTCCATGGGAATGGCAGACGGTTTCCTTAACTTCGTTCGCTTGTGCATTAAGGTAACCTAGTCAAAAGCTTTCCTTTGGTTTAATTTAGGGTTGGTTTTGATAAAACTTAGACTGTGTGTTTGGATAAATGCGATGGTTGAGTAGATTGATTTGAAAGATGAAAGATACTCTCTGTTTTGGTGTAAGTAGTTAGATGTTCAGTGACTATCCTCTGTATGAACATATTTGTGTCTCAAGTTCTTAACTATATTGATGTATGGGAGTGAGATTAATTGTGTTCCCAGGCAGTTTTGTTTTGACAGGATTAACCGAGATGGCAGTCATACCGCTTTTAGGAATTGATGCTGAGAAACTGAGTTTGGACGATAAGGCGGAAATTTTGTTCCTGGATCAAGGGTACCAAAACTTCTATTCTTTGTGTGTTTCCAGTTACAAAGCTCTTTTTGTTTACTTTGCTAATATAAACTGATTATAGAATCTCACTGCTTTAGCTGATTTTACTTTGTGAAGTTAGTTCGTTCTTATGTTTTTAAGTTCTTGAAATGTCTTATGTTGAATGACTTTATCTAAATACTTGGCAGCTTAACAACTGCAGTGGTGCTTGCTGTCATATTCACTGTTGCCAAAACCTTCGAGCCACTTCCTGAAGATATTCTTCGCTATGGTACTTTGCTTTTCGTTTTTCATTAGGGATTGGTCTTGCAGGGCTTGTTCTTTTATTGGCATCTGACCATTCGTTCAATCTCCAGATTTGAGACAACCCTTCAACCTGCAAAAAGGATGGCTCGTGTGGGGTGGAATCGGTCTAGTTGGTGCTGTTGGTGCTATTGCGTTAACAGGTGTTGCTTTATCCTTGTTCAGGACAGAGGCACCCGAGAGGGAGGTTAGGAGGAGGTTTCACTACCATAGTTGTATGTTTTTTTTCTGAAATATTTGATGAATAAAAGTAATGATGCCTAGTGTGATGTTTTCAGGTAGACTCTTTGATGAAGCTTCTTCCATTAATTGGATCCTCAAGCATCAGGTATTTCCACAAAGCAATAAAATTCGTGAATGAGCATTAATACTAGAATTTTGATCACACTGTACATGATGATTTTACAGCACTTTAAGTTTAGTGGGAATAACTGGAATCCTAGCCCCACTTCTTGAGGAGACCGTCTTTCGTGGATTCTTCATGGTCTCTCTTACCAAATGGTAAAACCTCTTGTCTTCTTCTCATTTGGTTCTGGACAACAGCTTACTATATTTTGTTTTTTCTCGGCATTTCAGGGTCCCAACCCCAATAGCAATTATCATCAGCTCAGCTGCATTTGCCCTTGCCCATCTCACACCCGGTGAATTCCCACAGCTGTTTATTCTAGGTATAACATAACTCAGAACAATAGCATGAGCTTCTTCTCATGGTTATAAACATCTCTGGATGAAAATAAGTATCATTCTCTTTTCCATTCTGTTTAGGAAGTGTTTTGGGATTATCATATGCACAAACCCGCAATCTCATTACCCCGATGGTCATACATGGAATATGGAACTCAGGAGTTATTTTGCTACTCACTTTTCTTCAGGTTGAAAAACTCTCTCACTCCTATGATCACTACAATGTTTAAAGGACCGATCAACTCTTAACTTATGTTTGTCTTTTCCTTTGTTTTTTTTTGTAGATCCAAGGGTATGACATTAAGGAACTATTGCAGGCAAACTAGCTTTGAGCTTTGCTCTTTATTCTGTCCGCAGTTAACATCAAAAAGCTTCATTATGTAATCGGTTGTAGTAAGAAAGCTTATGTATTCGAGAAAGAATTCATACTTCATGCAATTTGGGTTTTGGTCGAGTTATATATGTAACACTTAGCCTTATTGCCACCACATCATGACAGTATTGCATGACTAAAATGATAGAGAAAACAAATTTATTTACACAGATTACAAAATATGTGTCTCGGCTTTACCCTATAAAGTGAAATGCTGACCTCCCCAATCGAGTTTTTGTTGAAAAACTTAATGCTACATTACAATCTAGGGAAATTGCTTAAGATCAGAAACTCTTAATTTAACATGCACAGAATCTTTTTTAGATTCTAATACTTGAAAGAAAAAAACCTAAGCTATAAGTTAGGACACTCATTGTTGTGAGCCAATTTCAGAAGGATGGTCCTGTCGCTATTGGATCTTGGTTAATAATTTCACACCACACATGATTATTCTTCAATCATTTCATCAGGAAAGATAGAGTCAATTGCTCTGCAAGACGTGAAAAGAAGAGGTTTGATTCAATGAATCCTCTCTTCTCTCCATTTACTGCAAACTACTCTCTTAACAGCAGCAATTCATGAATCTTTTCCTGATGAAATCATCGACAAGCATATACCTGAAACTTTTGGTGTAAAAACTATAACATCACGGCTCCATTGACAAATAATTAATCACGGCTCTAGGTTGCCGCGAGCTAAGCACCAACGCGAACCGAGTGGCCAAGGCCGCTGCTTCCTGTCTTTGTCTACGCCGATGCAGGATACTGATGGCTGATGCCATGATGTAGCAAGGAAGAAGAAAACTGGCAGTTCGGAGTAAGAAAAGCTGCAAAAACAGATTTTGAGGTAAAGAGTTAGAACTTCGATGAAACTTCCAGTATATGCCCGGAAAGATGAAGAAGAAGTGGCAACTTGATATGAAGCTTACAGAGAGTATTGAAGAAGGATCCTCTTCACCATCTGAGTAATCTGGTATAGTCAGTGCATGTCGCAATAGAAGAAGAGTCATCAACTGCAAAAAAAAGAGAAGAGGAATGTTAGAACTTGGTAAAAAGTCTAAAAGTGGTTTCATGAAACTTGTTGAGAAGCTTTTAGAGACTCACTATTAGAGCAGCTGAGCGGAAAAATGCAGCTCCAGTGGTATCTGAAGCTGTATATTCATCATACTCTGCTTCTAAAATCTGTCGTTCAGCTTCAGCGATTGCCAGTAGGCGTGGATCGTTTAAATCCAAACCTGAGATTCTCCATCCTCCACTAAAAAAAAACAGAGAAAATAAGTCATAAGAAAAGCAAACCTTAAGTTTTATGACAACAGAGCAATGGAACTGATCATAATACCCAATGTCAATAGTAGTTTCTTCAGACCGAGGTGGAGGTGGTGGAGATGTATATCCAGCTTGGTATGGCTGGGATAAGAGAAGTTAAAACGGGTGTTAATTTGAATCGAATTCTCAATCATCAAGATAAACTGTTATAAGGAAATGAAATGATCCTAAACTAGTCACCACCGCCATTAACAAATGCATTCTTGAATTGCCTCGTCTTAAAAGCTCATATCAAGACTCAGTTTCTAGTAATTTCATCAGACATTTCTTCAATCCTAAAGACTACCCACAACAAAAGGTGTATATATATATATACCTGATGACAGATCTCACAAAAAGTGTTTCCCTTTTCATTGCACCAGCGTTGAATACATTTCCTGTGAGCATACTGATCAAAACACATAAACTTGAGTCAGTCAAATACTCTCAGCTTTTCCTAGTGTGACCATCATCATGAACAATGAGAAGAAGAAGAAGAAGAAGAAACAACCTTTAAGGTACCATTGCAAGAACAAGGACTCTCAAGATTCTCAATAGCACAATCCTCCTGACAAATACGGCACTCCGCCAACGAAATCAGTGAATCCTCCTCCGTAGAAGTAACTCCGTCGTCGATATCAATTACACTATCCTCCGCGAGAACCGGTTGAATCAGTGGTCCATCGACATATACAACCATGTGATTACTCATCTCCAGTGTATTTCAAATCCAAATTTGAAAAATCCCTAAAGAAACAAAAAATCACGAGTATATGAAATCAGACATTCTGAGCTTTAAAAATCCCTAAAGAAACTAAGTTCAAGGATAACGCCAACGAAAATAGCGGAGATCGGAGAGACTGAATCGAGAAAAAAATCACCTGAGCTGAAAAGATCGGGCAGAGAAATGTTAGCAGAGAGACTTCCAAAAGGAAAGAGGAAGAAGTCCAAGAAAAAAGTTTATCGGGAAGATGAGAGAAACTTTGTTTTTCTATGGCAAATAGTATTATTATTTTTCCCGGAAAAGACGCTACTGGGGGAAAACGCTTTTTATAGCGGGAGAGATAGAGATAACGACGTCTTAAAAAGACTTAACGGCTCCGTTAGTTTATAGCCGTTGACCTGAGTATAACGGCTCTCCTAGTTGCTGCAATCTTAAAAACTAAAGTACTAGTCTTTGTTTCTTTTGTTTTTTTTTTTGCTAATAGCAGATCTATCATCTATCTAGTAATCTTATTATTGACAACATAGATTATTACTAATTCCTTATGATTTTTATACAACTTTATACAAGTTGTTTGATTAGTAGTTTAAAACCGAGTCAAATTAACTCCAAATAATACAGCTTTTCATCATCATCATCATCATACAGTATGTTGTTTTAATCCTATGATCAGTTCAAAACTCATCACTTTTTCATGAGTCTTTTAGATTCTTTTTTTTTTTTTTTGCTTTTTAACTGTCACTTATATATAATTTTTGAAAACCATTGTTTAGTTTTTTTTTTCCTTTATAAAAAAAAACTTGATACATTTTTGAGTATTATCTGAATATAGTCGATAGGTTAGTTTTATTTTTATAAACAACATTTTTCTATTAATTACAAGTGAATAAGGTTAACGGCAAGATACAACTGTGAAAAAAAATTCGATTCTTTAAAATAAGTAAACACTTGATCTTTTTTTCATTAATATAAACGTTTTTTTTTTTTTTTTTTTTTTTGTCAACTAATATAAACGTTTGGTTTGAGAAATATTAGAAGAAACATGTATAAACGTGGTTGACCATAAATTGTCAGGTAACATAAATGTTGAATTAATATATGTTGTAGTCCTAGTTGTACGGTTTGAAAATTATTGACCGTTGAGTTATTCCTTACAGAAATTGTCAAGTATTCCTCATTCATTCTATAAGAAAATTTTATTTAGTTGATAAGAAAGACATGGTCACGTATTCATATAATTCCTATAATCCTATATACAATAATGTGACACACAGTTGACCCAAAAAAGTGAACGCCAGATATACTCCCTTTATTGTAGAGACCAATAAATGTAAAGTTCTTTGGGATTTTGTAAGTTTTATTGTGTAGGTTCTATACTAATGTTTGCGTTAGAGAACCAAGGCAGTTTCTACAAATTTGCAGACCTAAAGCTTATTTAGGCTTTTAGTGGTTGTACAGGAAGCTCCAGAACAGACAAAAATTAGACTAGTCTGCATTTAATTTACCATTCACAAATGCATATTGGTATGCATACTAAAAATCTCCATACTAATATGCATTTGAGCGTACAACTCCATACCATTGTAAATTCACTATTGATCTGCATTTTTTGTTTTGTTTCTCAAAAGCTCCATATTAATATAAACTCCATACTAATCTGTTCCATACCACAGTCCAATGTATTGCTTACCAAAAAATTGGTATCCATCTGTCCGGTTTACACCATACTGTATAACCATTCAAAGCCTTAATGTAAATGTAGGTTTGGGTTTACATAGTGGATACGACGATCCTGATCCAAATTAGGAAGAAAAGAAAAAATTCCATTGGCTTCGATCAACATAATCAACTTTATTCTCGACCTACAATTATAATACTAGTATATTCTACGTAGAATTCGGGCTAAGAAAACTACTAGTGGTAATTATTTATCTATCACACAGGTTGTTACGTTGTAGTCTTGTAGACTTGAATAGTTCAGAGAAAGTAAAAGTCAATTTTCTAAAAAGGTAATATTAAAATTTGTAATTGGCACCTTCAAATAACTGTAAGGTCGCAGAGGTTTTCTTAAAATGTCGATATCATACACATACCGCCACATACGTATATTACCGACAATGCATATCGTAAGATCGATTACACACATACCACCACATATTGGCGTTCAATTTATTATGAGTACCTAACTTAACTATTCCACGAAAGGAAACGATCGACGACTACAAATACAATAATTTCAACACACAGTGTAACGTAGAATACAAAGTCAATTACACTCATTTTCTGTATTTGACTATACGTTACTTAAAAGCCAAACATTTTTCTAGATTTACCACTGTAATCAGAAGTGGGTGTGGCAGTGTTTAGTATAAAAGCGCCCAATGCCCAATCTAGTGGTATGTTTTCTTCTCCTGCTTTGCTCGCATACTTGATTCTGCATACAAAAAACAAACATACATATATATATATATAATGTTTTTTCTTTTTTAATGATATCTTTGTCCCAAAACCTACTACACTGATTATTCTTGAACTTGACCAATAATAACATGTACCTTTCATCATCAAGAGCAACACCAAGACTATTGTGAAGCATGGAGATTATATATGCAGACGAGAAGCAGTAACGATGCAAGTATTTGTCTTTAGTTGTTGGGTATTTCTCTTTCAGTTTCGACCATTCTTCTCCACAAAATCTCTTCCCAGCTGGAATCATTTCAGACAGCCAATCTTTTTCTTCCAACCCAAAGAACTGATTCAGACAGAAACATATTTATAAGAGAATAAGACCAATGTTCAATACTCCACAGAGATGGTTTGACGTCGATCAACGTCAATTATTTATGGGATTAATTATTACCTTGGAGGTGTGGTAGAAGTTTTCTGTAGCCAAAAAACTTCCTTGAAGATGAGGTGTAAATGTTGATCCAATAGAGCAATGCTTATAAGGACAATTCTCTGTAATCAAAGTGTCAAAACTGTACTCATGATCACGAGATCAGGATTTATGATATTCAGCTATACCAATAATGCTTTTTACCTTTTTCTTCCTGCAACATTGCTAATGTAGCGGCTCGGCATTTTGTGAAATCACCAGCAGCTTGAACTTGAACAGATGTTGTAATTTTGCTTTCTTGAGTCAAGATTCCGGATGATGAATCTTTCTGTGAATGTGTATCGTAGGTGTATCCTTTAGGAGTACATGGGTCTGTAACTATTCCATCCGAGTTTGCTGCTGTGTGGATTGAAACATCATATGAAACATTGACCTGACCTGAGTTCTTTACTTTATCAAAATTTTCCAATTTAACTTTAAGAGATTTATCAACAACTTACCTGAGTTCTTCAGTGTTTCCAATAACTTGTCTTCCGCTGCATCCTGCATGAAGCATTTTGGAAAATTAACAGCAAAAAAAATTGTTGCTTTTTGTACAATTTTAAGGATAATTACTAATTAGCAGCAAATTAACTAGGACACGGTTACACTAAGTTTTCAAACAAATTATATAAAGGATGAATCTAAATATATATGTTCTGCTTTGAGAAGTTACCTGTCCAAAGTCAAGGAAACTGTGAGTGTAGATTGTGTATGAAACATTGCCATAGGATATTGTACGTGAGAACTCAGGAGGCACATGCTCACTTGACACAAATGTCACCTATTTAAACAAATGGACAAACGTTCATCGCTTATAATATTTAACATCGACCAAAGTTGAAGTGTATATTAAGTCTGATAAATGCTCTGTTTCTTCGTCCAAATGTGCATCCAGCATCCAAACTCTAGTTTTCACTAAAAGTCCAATTGTTTTTGTAATACATCTAATATTTGTATCTAAACTCATATGTGTAATTTGAAAAAACGAACAGAGCCACATACTTTATTCTGGATAACAGATGTAAGAGAGAAGAGACTAAAACCTGTGCAGAAGCCCCACCGAGTTCAACAATCCCCGTTGTGTGCAAAGGATCACCTCCAAGCGAACCGAGTGCGTGATTTGCAACAATCCAAGCATATATACCTTCATCAGATCCTATATATTACAACAAGAGTTACCTCCCACCATGTATAATTGTAGGTCAGTGATCACTCTTAGCCCTAATCTTAAAAAACAATCGCATTCGATCAGTGAAGAAATATTTATTCCGATAAACTAACCAGAGATAACGGAAGCCCATTCGTCGCGGAAGTTAAACCCAGAGGATCTAAGAACTCTTCTGGTAACTTCAAGAATCTGTTCCTGAACTTGCACGTCAAGCAGTCTCATTCCAGCAGTAGCCATTAACCTAATGTCACTCTTCTTCAGCATCCACTGGGAACTCTCCCCTTGGCGAACTCCACAAGCTCCGCCACTGACTCGCTCGCTCCATCCGGATTATCAGCATACGATGACAAACCAGGACTCAACTTCAAACTAGCGTAGTGTTCATCACCAAAATCATAAACGGGTTTCCCGGACTCAAACCAGTACTCGAACACATGAACTCGTGTCCCGGAACTCCCAGCATCAATAATGACGCTGTAATGGAGTGAACTTCTTTGAAACAAACTCCTGGAGAACAGAGCTGAATCTGAAACGAAAACAAATAGTAACCCTAACGTGATAGCTACGGAAGCGACAGTTAGCAAGATAATCGATTTTGTGGCTTTCTTCGACTTGGGGTTAGTGAGCGTGTCCGTCGACGACGAAGATGATGGTTGGTCCTCAGGTAGAATCTGAACCTTGAGAGCATCCATTTCTGGTTTTATATGAATAACCTGGAGGAACAATCATTGCATCTACTTTTAATTTTACAGGAACCATAACGAAAACTGAAACAATAAATCAATAACAATATAAACGTAGTGAAAAAATACGTAACCGAGGCAATTTCTCTTTGTGTATTCTTCTGAATTAGACTAGAATTTGATTTTGTAACTAATACAGATGAGAAATTGGAGTCGTCCAGAATGGCCTTTGGAAGACTTATATATAAATAAAAATGAACTATATTCTGTAGACCTACTGTATATAATATTTTCTACATAATATCTTTTACAAAACCAATCATTCACAGGATAAGAAACTAGTGGTAACTGGTAATCTCTTTGTTGTAGACCTAAACTGTTGAAGAAAAGTACAACCAATTAAAAAAACGTGTATCATCCGATCCCAAAATAGAAGGACTTGCCAACAAAGGATTGTCGTCTGTCGCGGTGGTCCAAGTTCTTAGCCAATCCCATGCTCATATGGTCCCCATTAAGAGTTTTATATATCTCTGTTGGGTTATGCGAATATAGCTTCAGACTAAGAATCTAGTAGTGGTAATTGATCGAGATGTTTCTTTTTTTTTTCAACTTGATTGAGATGTTTCAAAACATTATATATTATATATTGAGAAGAACACAACAAAAACTGCATACAATACAGTCCCACTAACGAGAACAGACAATCCCACGCAGGGGAAAATTATTCATACACACCCACCAAAGGGCGTAGCTAACTTATTACATTGAAAAAAAAAATGATAGTTTCAACTTTCAAACACAATTTAACGTAGAATACAAAAAATATGATTTCATATTTTGTAATTGGCTACGTTACTTAAAAAAGCCAAGATGTTTTCTAGATTTACCACCTTTGTAAGAAGTGGGTGTAACAGTATCTAGGATAAAAGCGCCTAATGCCCAATCTAGTGGTATGTGTTTTTCTCCTGCGTTACTCGCATACTTGATTCTGCAGACAAAAACAAACATAGTTTATATCTTTGTCCAAAATCCGACATTGAGATATCTATAAATGTTCTTGAATTTATGCATTAATTATCGTTTACCTTTCATCATCAAGAGCAATACCAAGACTATCGTGAAGCATTGAGATAATATATGCCGATGAGAAGCAATACCCACGCAAAAATTCTTCTTCGGTTGTTGGGTACTCCAATTTCAATTTTGACCATTCTTCTCCACAATATTTCTCTCCAGCTGGAATCAGTTCAGACAACCAACCCTTTTCTTTCAACTCAAAGAACTGATTCAAAAACATATATAAAACAATAATTTTCACACAATTTCTTTACAAAATTCAGAAATATATTATTGACGTCATGAGACTTCAAGAAATATATACCTCAGCGGTGTAGTAGAAATTTGATGTAGCCAAAAAACTTCCTTGAAGATCAGGTGTAAATGTTGATCCAATAGAACAATGCTCATATAGACAGTTCTCTGTACACAAAGTACCAAAACTACACCCATAAGAGATCAAGATCAAGGGAAGACATTATTCAGCTACACCAATTATGAGATCTTTTACCTTTTCCTTCTTGCAAAAGTGCAAACGTAGCGGATCGGCATTTTGAGAAATTACCAGCAGCTTGAAGGGAGCCTTTCAATTTGCTTTCATCAGCTAAGAATCCGGATGAATATTTCTGTGAACTTGTGTCGTAGATGTACCCTTTAGGAGTACAAGGGTCATCAACTATATCATCCCCTGTAGAGTTTGCAGCTGTTTGGATTGAAACACCATATATGAGTTTCCTAAATTTAACAGTATAATTATTACCTTTAATAAAATCGTCAAGCTTAAGCATGTGATTACTTTAAGGATTAATTAAGAAACTAACCTAAGTTTTGTAGTGATTCCAATAACCTTTTTAGAGCTGCATCCTGCAAGATAACAAAAAATTATAGCTTTTTGAAAATTAGGAGAAAGGATAAAATCCGTTATCTTGGTAGCGTTATTTACAATTTTGGGAGGAAAATAAATAAATTCAGTGATTTTAGATAGGGGGACACAATTACAAAAAAAAAAAACTTTCCTAACAACTTTTTAAAAGGATGAACCAAAGAAAAGAAGTAGTCAAAAAAATAAAAAGCCTTTGGTCACAAAAAGTTACGTACCTTCCCATAGTGGAGGAAGCTGTGACTGTAGATTGTGTATGAAACATTTTTATAGGCTATCGTACGCGAGAACTCAGGAGGCACATGCTCACTTGACACAAATGTCACCTAAGCCAAAATGCACAAAAAAAGTCTTCGCTTATAATAGACATTTACCATATTTACCCATATATATATATACAAGTTGACTTTTATACCTAGTTGTAGTATTCCGTTTCTAAATTTGTGAGAAGAACAAAAGTTGTAAGAAAATCGAAACACAATGTTCTATTAAGTGACAAAAAAAAAAAAAAGGGAGAATTGGAAATAAGATTTTATCTTCAGTTTCATCTTATTAAAATTTATTATGATAAGATTTTTATCAAATTACGACACGCCGAAAATCACATTTTTCTACCAAATTAACCGAAAAATATGGCATCAGTTAATCTAAGTGATAGTTGATTTTTCTTTTCATAGTTTTCTTGTGCATACTGCATATAGCAATATTGACTTTTCCTATATATATTAAAAAATCAATTATTTTTGCATGTTTTTGTCAGCATCCAGCCACGTAAATACATTTGTCTCGATAACATATTTGAGAGAGAAGAGAGTCAGAGACTAAAACCTGTGCAGAAGCCCCGCCGAGTTCAACAATCCCCGTTGTTTCCAACGGATCACTTCCAAGCGAACCAAGTGCGTGATTGGCAATTACCCAAGCATATATACCTTCATCAGATCCTGAATAATATATTTTCCCAATATTATTAGTTTATCGAATAAAAAATATTAAAAGAAAAAGAAGAAGAAAAAACTAGCTAACCAGAGATAACAGTAGCCCATTCGTCTCGAAAGATAAAACCAGAAGATCCAAGAACTCTTCTTGTAACGTCAAGAATCTGTTCTTGAACAGGCACTTCCAGCAATCTCATCCCAGCAGTCGCCATTAACCTAATGTCACTCTTCCTCAGCTTCCTCTTGGGGATTCTATTCTTGGCAAATTCCACAAGCTTCTTCACTGACACGCTTGCTCCCTCGGGGTTATCAGCATACGCTGACAAACCAGGAGTCAATTTCATATCAGCGTAATGCTTCTCTCCGAAATCGAAAACGGGTTCACCGTACTTATCAAACCAGTACGCAAAGACATGAACTCGGGTCCCCGAACTCCCGGCATCGATAACGACGCTGTACCTGAGCGAAGTTCTAGGGCAAAGCAAACTTCCGGAGACTAGAACTGAAACTGAATTGGAAACATACAGTAGCCCTAACGCAACAGCCACGGAAGCGATGATCAGTAGCATGATCAACGATTTTGTGGGGTTCGACTTGGGATTTGCGAGCGTGTACGTAGACGACGGCGATGATTGGTGCTCAGCTGGTAGAATCTGAACCTTGAGAGCATCCATCTTTCAACCTGGAATGAGCATGGGATCCGTTGCGTTAACGTCTAAGGAACCGTAACTAACAAAATAATCAATAGTAAAAAACGCAAGCAAATTAAATAAAAAGACGTAACGCAATAGCAATAAACGTAGTGCAAATAACGCAAACAAAATTAAAAAAAAAACGTAACCCAATAGCTAGTGAGTCTTCCTCTTAGAGAATCTGATTTCACAATTGGAGTTAGAAATTGCCGTTCGAAGACCTACAACTTAAGTAATGAATTTCAACACCTACTCTCATTATAAAATAAATTATATTTCGGTTCAATAATGATTTAGAGATAAGAAATTTCTGGAAATTAGTAATTCAATTATCTATTTTCTTGACTTATACTTATTCGAGTAAAAAAACGTGTCTAACACAATCATCACTGGCCGTGGGACAGTTTCTCAATCAACAGTCATCACTGGCTATACATCTCAATGGCTCTTGATCTCGTCCCTCATTGGTTGTCGAGAAATTATATTGGTAACCAAAGCTTTTGATATCTTCCCTTTAAAGCCCTCTCTGCTGATTTTTATTACTTTCTTATGTTACGTTGGTCGACACATGCTTTGGGGTAGATTCCTTTGTAAAATTGAACAAATGATATGTATAACACTGTTTGCTACTCATTCGTGGTAATTAATATGCATTTATGACACTTTTTACAGCTAAAATGTTTTGAAAGTTATGTAAAAAGTGCAAACGATTCATACAAACCTTACAAGTCACACTCTAATTCAAATTGGTTTCAATTTTTTGTTATGGGTGGCCAACTAATTACACAAAAGGAGACTAATATGACGAATGCATAGCTTAAACACGAGTTAACGTAATGATAATAATTTACTTGTATTATGTGAAATAATGTCTTTTTTATATAGTAACTACAATATTAACTAATATCGTTTTTGTATCTGGCTAATTTACTCGAGTCAAGAATTTTTCTAGATTTACCATTGTAATCAAAAGTGGATGTGGCAGTATTTAGGATAAAAGCACCCAATGCCCAATCAAGTGGTATGTCTTGTCCAGCTTTACTAGCAAACCCAATTCTGCATAGTAATAATAATTATTATAAGGAAAAGATGACATAATTTTAGATCAAGAAGACCCAAAAACTGAAATGATCTAAATTACTTTGTTACCTTTCATCATCGAGAGCAATACCAAGACTGTCGTGAAGCATTGAGACAATATATGCTGATGAGAAACAATACCGAAGCAAATTCTCGTCCTTAAAAGTTGGATATTTCACTTTCAGTTTCGACCATTCCTCTCCACAGTATCTCTTTCCAGCTAATATCATTTCAGACAGCCAATCCTTTTCCCCCAACCCAAAGAACTGAATCATACACAAATATAAGAGACCAAACGAGTAAACGACCAATGTTCAAACAAAACATGAGATCCAAAGGATTATACCTTCGAGGTGTGGAAGAAATTCTCTGTAGCCAAAAAACTTCCTCGAAGGTTAGGTGTGAATATTGGTCCAATAGAACAATGCCTATAAGGACATTTCTCTGTACTCAAAGTAAAACCAATAAGAGATAGAAAATTGACACAGTGAACAATATTCAGAATATCAATTATGCGTATTACCTTTTCCTTCCTGCAACATTGCCAATGTAGCGGATCGACATTTTGAGAAATTACCAGCAGCTTGAAGTGAAGCTGTAAACCTGCTTTTTTCAGCTAAGGATCCGGATGAATCTTTTTGTGAACTTTTGTCAAGGATGTATCCTCTAGGAACACAAGGGTCAGTAAGTATTCCTTCCCCTGTAGAGTTTGTAGCTGCAAGGATTGAAACACTATTGAAATTTGAGGGGGAAAAAAACTTATTTCAATTGCCAAAACTCCAAATTGCAATTATTTCAAAGATTTATCAACAACTAACATGAGTTGTGTAGTGAATCCAATAACTTTTCTTGTGCTGAATCCTGCGAGAAGACAAAGTTATTAGCTTCTTGAACATTACCACGGATAAAAATTCTTTGTTTGGTAGCATGTTCTACAATTTTGAGGAAGCATAGAAAGTCAGAGACCACTAAGCAGCAAACAGGGACACAACTACATTAAGTTTCCAAACATCTAAAAAGCGCAAATTAAATACTCTGCTCTCAGGAGTTACCTGCCCAAAGTGGAGGAAGCTATGACTGTAGAGCTTGTATGAGACATTTCCATAGGCTAACGTACGTGAGAACTCCAGAGGCACAAGTTCACTTGACACAAATGTTACCTAAATGAATGCACAACCAGTCGTCACCTAACAGTTGATCAATTATCACACAGTTAAGCTATCAATAACAGATTTGACAGGGGAAAAAGCTAAACCTGAGCAGAAGCCCCACCGAGTTCAACAATTCCAGTTGTTTTTAAAGGTTCACCTCCAAGCGAACCGAGCGCATGATTTGCAACAACCCAAGCATATACACCTTCATCAGATCCTGGATAATTTTCCAAAATTTCCAGTAGTTAGCACTAAAAATCGGCCATGGATGGTATGGGACACATTTTACTATCACTCAACTAAGCTAATATAGAAGGAAAAAATAATGTAATCCAAAGTCTCACTGCAACATAAACCCAAACCACTCCAATACTAACAAGAAGTGTTATAAGAGCACCAACTAAAGGTAAACCTAAACATCTCAGCCAAACACTCTCTTTTATTTCCACAAATGAACAAGGCAGTAATCAACCTAAGATTCCCTAATCTTAAAGAACAGTTGAAAAAAACTAACCAGAGATAACAGAAGCCCATTCCTCTCGAAAAACAAACCCGGAAGATCTAAGAACTCTTCTAGTAACTTCAAGAATCCGTTCCTGAACAGACAATTCAAGCAATCTCATTCCAGCAGTAGCCATCAACCTAATGTCACTCTCCGCCAACACTCTCTTAGGAACTCTCCCTTTAGCAAATTCCACAAGCTCCGTAACTGACTCACTCACTCCCTCCGGATTATCACCATACGCAGACAAACCAGGACTCAACTTAAAACTAGCGTAACTCTCCTCTCCAAAATCAAACACCGGTTTCCCCGATTCAACCCGGTACCCGAATACATGAACTCGGGTCCCCGAACTCCCGCCATCGATAACGACGCTGTACCGGAGAAGCGAAACTCTTCGATTCCTCCGGGAGCGTACAATTGAAAAGCAAACAAACAATAACCCCAACGCGATAGCGACAGAAGCAACGATTAACAAAATAATCGATTTGGTTCGTTTTGACTTGGGTTTAGCGAGTGTGGACGGCGATGATCGGTTGTGGTGGTGACCAGGTGAAGTCTCAACCTCGGGAGGATCTATCATATCTGATTTGAATTTCAACCTGGAACGAGCATTAGGCCGTTGCATCAAGGTTTAAGGAGCTTTAACGAAATTAACGGATAAGGGATCATGAGATCTGAACGTGTACGCAAACGAAACGTAAAAATCCAACAATAATCGGAGATCGAGAGTGAGATCGGAGACCGCCGTGCCGTCTATGAAAGCTCTCCGTCTCCGATTTCGTAGTGGAGAAGAAAATTATTAGTCGACTCGAGTGGAGCGCCTTTTTTACGAATTTACACACCTGCTCCTCACAATTTGGACCGGGTCGGGTTATATTTCAAAACCATATCATTATCGGATCCTTCTAAGCGAAACATAGGTGTACTAAATTAGTAATCGCCCGGCTTTTTAAGTAGTCGTATCAATCAAGTCTATCTTTCATGGACCGGATCGGTTTAATCCAAGTAACCATGGTAAAAAAATTAGGATTTATGTATTATTTTATTTGTAAAAATAACACATGATCAAATCAAATTTTTAATACTCAACAAAAAATCAAAAGAATACTAAACCTCTTATTTATTTTATGAGTACTCGCTCGTTTATAAAAACAAGAATTGTTTGTAGGATCTTTTTGTTTTTTTTGTGGTTTCACATAGTGAATTTAAAAATAACGCTGTTAAACCATGACCAATTGAGAATCGGTAAGCACGTGTTAATGAGTTAATCAATGGGAAAGTGGATAAGTAGTGGTCGCTAATTCTATAATTCCACGTACCTTCTTCCTTCATCCTTCTCCTCCATTATTTCATGTTGCTTAATTATGTTTCTTTGTTTTTGTTAAAGGGTTCACTATATTATATATAACACGTTTAACGCTAATCCTGGACAGATGCTTTGCAATTAACTATGATTTTGCTACATTTGACCCTTCTTTACAAAGCATTTAAACGTTAGTGTGATCACATTGGTTGGTTATTGATATACTGGGTCACATGTAACGTACACTTCTCGTACTTTTTAATATTTTCATAAGATACTTTCTTCCCAAATTTTAATGTCAGTTAAGCACGGTAGAAATTGATATCCCCCATCATAAATATTTTTAAGTCATCTTTTTTGTTTTTTATGATCTCGTTTTGCGAATTGGCCTTTTATATTTTAAGTAGTTGGTCTGCCATTCTTGGATTATATAACATGGTGAACATACACGTTTTTGTAAAATATGCATAAATATTTAGGAGGTGTAATTGGATTTAGATAGACATTGTTGGTTGATTCTAAGAGTTGACATATTCGTTTGAGTTTGTTGATAGTGACCAAGTTCTCAAAACAAAGTCTGTAGATGTAACTAAAAAATTCATATAAACTATATATAAAAAAAAACAATATAAAAACGCAAATAGTGACGATTGAATGCATTATGAGACTTGAGAGGATTAAAAATTTAACTATCAATTTTCTAAAATATTAGACTGGAGTTTACTATCTACTTGTAAACCGTAAAAATGACTTTTCCCCAAAATATTAAAATACTTGTTTTAAGGAATCGGAATACACGGATCTTTTTTTAATTAATCACGAAGACATTAACAATAATTAATAAATAAATAACTAACTATTAAAAAATGGGGTATTACAAGGGATATGGAATTTTCATTTGTGTATAAATTGGAAGCCGAAATGTCTAATCATGCATCACAAAAACGAATAGGAAAAAAACAAAACAAAAAAAAAAAAGATGGGAGTAAAGGGTTGGGATATCCTCAAGTTTCTAATGTTTCAAAGTCTTTTCGTTTCACAGTCTCAAGAAGACTTTGATTTCTTCTACCTGGTTGTTCAGGTCTGTAATCTGATTAACCCATATTTAAACTTTCTGTGAAACATTTCTAAATTTTATGACCAAATTAAGTAATATTTGTTTTTATTTATATATGTGCATGCAGTGGCCAGGAGCCTATTGTGATACAAAACGTTCTTGTTGCTATCCAACATCCGGTAAACCTGAGGCAGATTTTGGTATCCACGGTCTTTGGCCTAATTATAAAGATGGTACATGGCCGTCAAATTGCGATCCCGACAGTGAATTTGACAGATCTCAGGTATACATATACATACAAAAATGATCGTAATATATTCCTATTTATTTCTTAAGCAATGGTTTTTAAAAAGAAATATATAAATTATGTATATGAATGTATAGATAGAGGACTTGCTAAGTAGTATGAAAAAGAATTGGCCAACACTATCGTGTCCGAGCAATGAAGGGTTCAACTTTTGGGAACACGAATGGGAGAAACACGGCACGTGCTCAGAATCAGTAATGGACCAACGTGAATACTTTAAGAATACTCTTAAACTCAAAGAAAAAGCCAATCTCCTCCAAATCCTCACTAACGCCGGTATATATATATACACACCACTACTATTCATGTGTATACAAACTCATCAATGACCATATTCTTTTGCTAATTGTAGGAATTAACCCGGATGATGGATTCTACGATCTGAATAAGATCACCAACGCGATAAAAGATGGGATTGGATTTACGCCAGGACTCCAGTGTAACAAAGATCCAGAGCGTAATGCCCAGCTATATCAGATCTACCTTTGTGTTGATACATCAGGAACTGAGTTTATCGAATGTCCTGTTTTGCCTAGAGGAAGATGTCCATCTCAACTCCAGTTTGCTAAGTTCTAAATCATATCTTTACGTGTTTTATTTGTGGTTTCTTGTTATGCTAGATCTCTTCTATTGTTATCTTTTAAAATTTTCTCTTATCAATCAAGTTTCTTTTCTCTTAATTAATTATATAACACATGATCAAATCAAATATTTAAATTGGTTTGATTATATATTGAAATTATGTAATAGGCAAATCGAATCAAATCAAATAAAAACAAAATCAATACAAATTTTTTTTTTTCTTTCTAAACTATAGGTTTGAGGTTGACTAAACTTAAAACTCTCGTTTATCTTATGAATACACTCATTCGATGATCAAACACGTTAGTGAATTTTCAAATAACGCTGTTAAAGCACATGACCAACTAACCAGTATTAATCACCGGGAAGTGGATTAGCAGTGGTCGCTAATTTTATAATTCCACGTACCTTCGCGGCCTTCTTCTTCAACATTTCTATGCTATTTCATGTTGCTTATATTCGTTTTTTTTTTGTTTAAAGAGGTTACATTTTTAACGCTAATCATAGACAGATCCTTAATCAATTAGCTATGATTACTACATTTGACTCTTCCTTACAAAGCATTAATTAGCTAATAATTAATTAAACGTTAGCTAGTATGAACATTAGTTGGTTATTGATATATATATTATCGGGTCACATGTTCACTTGTTCTAAGCCTGTAACGTACACTCCTCTTACTTTTTTTTTGTTTTTGTTTTTATACGATACTTTCTTCCCAAAATTTAAAAGGGATTAGGCTAAGCACAATAGAAATGAATATCCCTCATAAATATTTAAAGTCAATCTTTGTTTTTTTTTTCTAATCTCCACTCGATCGGATCAATCCGCGGAAATGGCCTTTTATATTTGAAGTAGTTGGTCTGCGATCCTTGGATAACATAACATGGTGCAAATAACGTTTTTGTAAAGTATGCATAAATAGTTGGTCGATTTTAATAATTGATAGATTTGTCTAAATTTGTTGAAAGCGACAAATTTCTCAAAACAAAGTCTATTAATATATCAAAACAATTAAAAAGCACAAAATAGCGATGACAATTGCCCTGTCCAGCCAATGAAAAGCTGATTATTATAACCATGTCTCCACCGGGCTCTCAAACTTCTCCTAGCCTCATCCAAAAGGATCTATGATTGGTGACAAATCTTTTACTTCTTCCAAACAACATAATCCGTAAGTAAGCAAGACTCTTATTTACACCATTTTTTAGAAAGTTTCAAGCTCTTTTACTCAGAACAATAACCTTTTTAACCCTTTTTTTTTCCTCGATTGTTTCATCATCTTACATGGTTGAACTCAATTACTTGGCGTGTTTCCTCTGCTTTTTGGTATGGTTTAGAGAGTGTTTTTATATTAGTGTTCATGTTTATAATATCCTTTTCATGTGTTGCTTCTGATTTGTTTGAAGACACAAAACGGTTGGGAGTAAATAGTCCATCTCTGTATACTACATCTTTTCACTCACTCCTCTATAATTACACAGACACATCTCAATCTCAAAACCTGCATTTTACATAGATTATAACATACAAACATAGAACCTAGCCAAAACCTGGATGTTTATGCCGGCCCGGCATTTAGGAATTAGGAGTGCCTTACCCAAAATTTTTAAAATGTGCCCTTTTCGCATATTAAAAAAAAACTATAATTAATAGTAATAAAAATAAAATCATATTAAAGGCCTTTTACATATCCTACAAAAAAAAAAAAGGTCTTCTACATCTTTAAGTAAAAAAGGTCTTATAAATATCTTACAAAAAAAAGGTCTTTTAAATATATATTGTTTAACAGATTTCTAAGTAGAAAAAGCCTTCAAAATTTAAGGTCTGAATCTTTGGCTTTAGTGGCTTCCTTTATAAGCCGGACAAATTAAATGCAAAATCATATCAGATCAAAGCAAAAAGACAGATAAAAACGTTTCTGTTTCGGAAGATAACAAACCGAGAGATAATATTTTTAAAACTAACATTTAAATTTTATTTGTTTGTTAGTTTTGTTACTTTTATTGAGGTTAAAGAGAATAATTTGGATCAAAAGCTCTCTGACTGTGATTTTACCGGTAAGAAATCCACTCAAGACGTCTTTGAAGTCTCTCAAACTATCAATATCTCCTCCCAAAGCTTCTCCGATCTTCTCCAAGACCAAATAGCCATGCGCGGCCTATTAAAATTAGATAAGCCAAAGAGCCGTTTGAAGATATGTATTTTGAAAAATCTGATAAACAAAAGAGCCGTTTGATACGTATTTTGATTTTTTTTTTTCCTAAATGGTTTGAAATTGATGAAAAATAGCTAACATGTGTTTTAGAAAGTCAACCTGCTTTGATCTATGATCTTAAAAAATCAAAACTCTGATCTAACCCATCCGAACACTTTTAGTTATTCAAAACAAAATCATATTAAAATTTATTTACTAAAAATTATAATTATATTAGAAATTTTTTAAAATTGGTTTCCATTGTTAAAACTTGAATAAATAATATTTAGGGTTAAATATTCGTAATTTTATTATTTAATTAAGTAGGTGTTTGTATACAGATCTCATAATTTTTTTAATAATTAAAACCAAATATATTTTAAAATTTTTCTTTGTTATATACTTATTTGTACTTTGTTAACTATTTACAAAGTGTTTATTATTAATTAATATATAGTTTAAATATGCAAAGCAAGACTCAAAAAAAATATCTGTATTTTCAACTTAATTTCAATTATTGTTTACTATTAATATATAGTCTATACTATACAAATCCAATAATAATAAACTTATACTGTTATACATACAACAAATGAAATAACATAAAATTATATAGTCTTAAAATAAACGACTTTAATTTCCCAAATATTAAAATAATTGCTTAAGGGAATACAGTATACGAATCTTTTTAATTAAGCACGAAAACATTAACAATAATCATAGTTGAATAACATATTAAAAATGGTATCATATGGAATTTGCATTTGTGTATAAATTTGAAGCCGAAATGTCTTTAATCATGCATCACATAAACGAATAGAAAAAAACGAGAAGATGGGAGCAAAGGGTTGGGCCGGGGGTATCCTCAAGTTTCTAATGTTTCAAAGTCTTTTACCTTCCACAATCTCAAGAAGACTTTGATTTCTTCTACTTTGTTGTTCAGGTCTGTCCTCTAATTTAACCCATTTTATAAATTGTTTTTTAAACAACATATATAAGCTTTATGTGAAACATATAAATTTTATGTCCAAGTGATTATGGTTTGTTACTATGTATTTGCAGTGGCCAGGAGCCTATTGTGATACAAAAAGTTCTTGTTGCTATCCAACATCCGGGAAACCTGCGGCAGATTTTGGCATCCACGGTCTTTGGCCTAATTATAACAGTAGTTTATGGCCATCAAATTGCGATCCCGACAGCAAATTTGACAGGTCTCAGGTATACATATACATTCATAAATGATGGAGTAATATTCCTATTTATTTATTAAGCTATGACTTTTTTTAAATATATATATATATTATGAATGTATAGATAGAGGATCTGCTAAGTAGTATGAAAAAGAATTGGCCAACACTATCTTGTCCAAGCAACGAAGGGTTCAAGTTTTGGAAACACGAATGGAAGAAGCATGGCACGTGCGCAGAATCAGTAATGGACCAACACGAATACTTTGAGACTGCTCTTAAACTCAAAGACAAAGCCAATCTCCTCCAAGCTCTCACAAACTCCGGTATATATAAAAAAAACCACTACTATTCATGTATACATTTTAAACTTATCAATGACCTTTAAATTTCTTTTGGTAATTAATTGTAGGAATTAATCCGGATGATGGATTCTACGATCTGAAAAATATCACCAACGCGATAAAAGATGGGATTGGATTTACGCCAGGAATCCAGTGTAATAAAGATCGGGAGGGTAACGACCAGCTATATCAGATCTTCATTTGTGTTGATACATCAGGAACTGAGTTTATCGAATGTCCAGTTTTGCCTAAAGCCAAAAGAGGAGGATGTCCATCTAAACTCCAGTTTGCTAAGTTCTGATTATATCTTTACGTGTTTTATATATGGTTTCTTGTTATGCCAGATCTCTTTGTTATCTTTTCTGATTTCTCTGCTTCTCCATCTTGTTTCTTTTCTCTTAATTATATATCTCTTCGGTTGTTATCTTTTCTAGTTCTTGTTATGTTTTTTTTTTTTATCTAAAATTTAAATAAGATAGAATTTGGTATACATGTGGACTAAAACATACTGCAATATTTCTCTTTATGCAGCATACGTACGTTTCATGAAAATTTAACCCTAATGCATGCATTCTAATAATGTAAGAAAAAATAACAAAAAATAGTATAATATAGTTATTTTATGTTACATTACTTACATAACAAATTCTTATTCATTAGCTTAAAATAGTTTAATTAGTTATTTTCTATGTATTCATAGAATTTTTATCGTTTCTATATATGAAAATATCAGTTTAAATGTAACTGTGGTTTTATTATCAATGTATCACCCAGTTTCCAAGTGTGAAATGGCAATTACAGTTATCTGTTACAAAAGCCCATTAAATTTACATATAAGCCCATCTAATTAAGCTTTGTGAAAGAGAAATGGCAATTACATTTGTCTTCGACCAACACTCTTACTTCCACACGAATCTCAAATTCAGACAAAAAAATCAATCTCCTCAGCATCCTTAAACAAAAAGGATGTTTTTGTTTCTGTTTTTTGTTTTTGTTTTTATACGATACTTTCTTCCCAAATTTTAAAAGGGATGAGCTAAGCACAATAGAAATGGATATCTCTCATAACTATTTTATTGTCAACCTTTGTCTTTTTATAATCTCCACTCGATCGGATCAATCCGCGGAAATGGCCTTTTATGTTTGAAGTAGTGCATATAACGTTTGTGTAAAGTATGCATAAATAGTTGGTCGATTTTTATTAATTGATAGATTTGTCTAAATTTGTTGATAGTGACAATTTTCTCAAAACAAAGTCTATTAATATATCTTTTGACCCAAAAAAAAAAGTCTATTAATATATCAAAACAATTGAAAAGCACAAAATAGTGATGATAATTGCATAACAATAAGTTTTCTAAAATATGAGATTGAGTTTACTGACCTTAAATAAATGACTTTTTGCTTAGCAAAGAATGAAAATAAATGACTTTAATTTCCCCAAATATTAAAATAATTGCTTAAGGGAATACAGTATACGAATCTTTTTAATTAATCACGAAGACATTAACAATAATCATAGTTGAATAACATATTAAAAATGGAATCATATGGAATTTGCATTTGTGTATAAATTTGAAGCCGAAATGTCTTTAATCATGCATCACATAAACGAATAGCAAAAAAAGAAAAACAAGAAGATGGGAGCAAAGGGTTGGGCTGGGGGTATCCTCAAGTTTCTAATGTTTCAAAGTCTTTACCTTCCACAATCTCAAGAAGACTTTGATTTCTTCTACTTTGTTGTTCAGGTCTGTCCTCTAATTTAACCCATTTTATAAATTTGTTTTTTTTTTTTTTTTTTACAACATATATAAACTTTATGTGAAACATATAAATTTAATGTCTAAGTGATTATTGTTTGTACTGTATATTTGCAGTGGCCAGGAGCCTATTGTAATAGAATAAGTTCTTGTTGCTATCCAACATCCGGCAAACCTGCGGCAGATTTTGGCATCCACGGTCTTTGGCCTAATTATAACGGTGGTTCATGGCCATCAAATTGCGATCCCGACAGCAAATTTGACAGGTCTCAGGTACATATACCATAAATGATGGAGTAATATTCATATTTATCTATTAAGCTATGACTTTCTTTTTTTTTTTTTTTTTTTTGGGCAACCTGATTTTTTAAAATATATATATATATATTATGAATGTATAGATAGAGGATCTGGTAAGTAGTATGAAAACGAATTGGCCAACACTATCGTGTCCGAGCAACGAAGGGTTCAAGTTTTGGGAACACGAATGGGATAAGCATGGCACGTGCGCAGAATCAGTAATGGACCAACACGAATACTTTGACGCTGCTCTTAAACTCAAAGACAAAGCCAATCTCCTCCAAATTCTCACAAACTCCGGTATATATATACCGGCCACAACTATTCATGTATGCATTTTAAACTTATCAATGACTATTAAATTTCTTTTGGTAATTAATTGTAGGAATTAATCCGGATGATGGATTCTACGATCTGAAAAAGATCACCAAGGCGATAAAAGATGTGATTGGATTTACGCCAGGAATCCAGTGTAACAAAGATCGGAAGCATAATGCCCAGCTATATCAGATCTATATTTGTGTTGATACATCAGGAACTGAGTTTATCAAATGTCCAGTTTTGCCTAAAGGAAGATGTCCATCTCAACTCCAGTTTGCTAAGTTCTAATTATATCTTTCTTTACGCGTTTTATGTAAGGGTTCTTACTTGTTATGCAAGATCTTATCTCTTCTGTTGTTATCTTTTCAAGTGTGAGAAATGGCAATTACATTTGTCTGCTACAAAAGCCCATTAAGTTTACATCTTAGCCCATCCAATTAAGCATTGTAATAAAGAATGAAATACCATCATCATTACGAGTTTTTTTTTTTGGTCTCTTCTACAAAAGAAGTTGTTGTATGCATATCCATTGTCGAGAAACAAGTTGAGAATAATAAATTAATAAACAAACGTAATAACAAATTAAGAAAATACTACTAGTAAATTCATTTTTTGGAAACATATGATTGTTTGGCACCTTTCCTTTTGTTTTTTATATAAGTATATGGTTAATGTCACAAAATTGCTGGGAAATAAATCCAAGAAAAGAAAACCGAAAAGTCTAAGAAACACAGAGAGCAGAAACACATGAGAGGAGGAATCATCATCGTAAGCTTCTTGATTTTACAGAGTCTTGTCGTGTCGTCATCTCAAACAGCACCACCAGACTTCAATTTCTTCTACTGGGTCAACTACGTATGTTTCCAACAAGTACATACATTTATGCAATATGTGTATACATACAATCTCACACCGTAATTTTATACGTATATGATCTGCAGTGGCCAGGAGCAATATGCGATAGCCAAAAAGGATGTTGTCCTCCTCCGACGAAAGGCAATAAGTCGCCGGATTTTATGATCCATGGACTCTGGCCTCAGTTCATCAATGGCACTTGGCCTGCCTTTTGCGACCAAACCAATCTCTTCGATATCTCCAAGGTTATATACATCCTTTTTTTTGTATCTTAATTATATTTTCGGTTTTGGGGATCTACTACAAGTAGTGAAGCCAAAGAGATTAACCAATTCGTCGTAGTAGTTTTACAAAACTATTCTTGGATTGTATCTGAATCATTGTTGAACAAATAACAGATATCAGATCTAGTAAGCAAAATGGAAAAGAAATGGACAGAGTGGGGAGTGTGGGTATGTCCAAGTAACGAGACGAATCTATGGGAACACGAGTGGAACAAGCATGGCACATGTGTCCAATCTGTCTTCGACCAACACTCTTACTTCCACACCAATCTCAAATTCAGACAAAAGATCAATTTTCTCAGCATCCTTAGACAAAAAGGTATACAAAAGTTTCAAGAAGCCAAAACGAAACCGTGGAAACTTTCTGATCATTGTATGTTGATCATGTGTAGGAATTAAACCAAATGATGGGTTTTACGGTTTAAATGAGATCAAGAACGCGATCAAGTGCGTGATCGGATTTGCACCAGGTATCGAATGCAATGAAGATGTGGAGGGGAATAAGCAGCTTTTCCAGATCTATATATGTCTTGATAATTACGCTAAAGAGTTTGTGGAATGCCCTTATGTTCCGGATAATTCATGTACTTCCAAGATCAAGTTTCCAAAGTCCCCGGAAAAAAAGAATCTCTTGGTGAGCATCTAAATGTGATGGCTTTCAGTTTCAACTACCTAGAAACCAAGAGAGTGAGAGTTCAATTTGTTTCAATAAGAGAGTGAAGGCAAGCAGCTTCTATAACTATATGATGAATGTAATGAGTTTTTGAGTAAAGAGTTTAAACCTATTATGGTAAGAATCCGTGTTGTGCAATTGCAATTTCAAAGGCTTGCATTCTTTCGCCTCGAGCACTTCCATTTCGATCATAAGATGATATCTCGTTAATCTTGAGGTCAATTGAAGCCTTAATGAGCTCCTCTCCAACCCGTTTTGCTGCTTCCTGAAAATACATTAAAATGGAATCAGACCATTACTAGTAGACATGAATGACCCTTTCAAACCAAAGACAATACTATTGTTACTAAATTATAGAGATGTAACTTCTAATATGACAAGAAACAACATCATCTAGCCTGGTACTCGATGCATTAATCTCTACGAAACGCAAACAGTTTCTCAGTTCTAACACAAATGAAGCAGAGACAATGTCACCTATACTATACCCCGCGTAGATAGCAAAGCAAGCTCCAACAAAATGCTACTCAACCGACTAAACGCTTCAATACTACAAATGGCTTAGATAACAAAGCAAACTCCAACTAAATGCTACTTAACCGCCTATTTTTTCAGGTGATACAGAAGTTTCAAAATTCACAGGGAGACTGAACTTACAATGACAGTACAAGGAGGATCTCCACGAATGGACTTCTGCAATGTACTAGCGTAGAACAAACACTTTTTGTTGAAGTCATCCACCAACATAGCATAGAGTTGTTTATCTGAACAGAATACTGAAAGCCTTGGTTTTGTTTGTGTTCCATTAAACTGTCCCAAACAAAAATAAAACAAAACTTCAAATTAAACAATGTTGCAAAAAGATTCAAACTTTTGTGTATCATACAAAAAACGCCTTGAGAAAACTTACCTTCTTCCTGCTCCTAATGTTCCTGGTTTTTGGACTCTCAACTCGAGCATTTCCTCTTGCTTCAATCACAAACGGCTTTACAGACATATCTGATAAAAAAACGGTAAAAAAAATTAGTGAACTAGGCAAGATAAAGTATAATAAAACATGGTGGAAGAAGAAGAAGAGAGTAAGACGAACTATACCCACTCACTTACTTGTCATTCCAATTGGATAGAGGAAACAAGGTTTCAGACGAGTTCCGAGAATGTCAGAGACTCTAAACTGAAAAGACGCGAGGGAACTCAAAGCAGACATGCGAAAGGTACCCATTCTCATTCGTAAATCATCGAAAGTCGTAAATTTTCACAGCGGAATTTAATCAAACACCTTCTGTGCAGCAAAGAACCTCTGGAAACAAAATAATAAAATTATAAATGTTCCTCTCACTCTCAGCGTTTTGGATATAACACAAATCATTATTTTATTTTATTTCCACAGTGTAAAATATCTATATCCTTTATTTTGTCCATTAATGAAAGAGGATAAGATTTTGAAATAATAATAAATAAAAAAAAGGAAAGTCTTAAAGCGTCGTCAATGGTTCTAGAGTCTTCTATAACCTTCGTTTCCTTTGTTATTGCCACTTCCTTCTTGATTCATGAAACTACTGTAACCTTCCACGAACATATATAATCTCCAAAACCCTTTTCTTCCACTTTATCTGCTTCGTAGCTTTCGATTTTTCTCTTCTCCTACTACTTCGCGAGAAAGTTTGCTCTTTTTTTTCTTTCTTCTCTCTGTTTTCTTGAGAAAGATTCTCTCTTTTTTTTTTCCTTTTCTTTGTTCGACTGTGTTAGCGTGATGTCTTCAGAGAACGATCTCGCTGTGTTTTCCGATGGTATCTCTCGTTTTTTACCGCTGATTTTAGCTGTAGCCGCCAGAGAAGCTGCTGAGGACGCTGATCAGATGGAGGTCACCATGGATCCGTTGAATCCAAGAGTGGTGATGATCAGATCGGGTCCTGGTCTCGAAGATTTCTTAGCCGGCGGAGGTAAAGAAGGTAGATCCCCGGCGACGAAAGCTTCTGTTGAGAGTATGCCACGTGTCGTCATCGGAGATATTAATAATGAGGAGAAGGGTTCTTGCGCGATTTGCTTGGAGGAGTGGTCTAAAGGTGACGTTGCGGCTGAGATGCCGTGTAAGCACAAGTTTCACTCGAAGTGCGTTGAGGAGTGGTTGGGGAGGCATGCCACGTGTCCTATGTGTAGGTACGAGATGCCTGTTGAGCAAGTGCAAGGAGAGAAGAAGGTTGAACTCTGGATTGGTTTCTCCGTCGGCGGGAGGAGACAAGGTGGCGAAACAGAGGCTTAGGTTTTTTAGGTTTTAGGGGATGAGAAAGCTTTGTATAGTTTTTGTTTTTTTTCGTTTTCTGAAATCAATTTCTCGAATTCAATGTATTTTGTTGCTGAAACTGAAACAAATTCAAGAACATGATTCATTCTCATTGCGGTTAATTAACAAACACAAAAACAAAGATTTTAATGTTTAGGGTTGTGGTTGTGGGCTTCCTTGAGGGCTAAGGAACTCTTGTTGTTCTTGTACTTGTGCTTCTCGTTCTTTGAGTATTTTGATTCCTTGATATCTTCCCAGCATTAGAACTGTAGCCATTGGGTTAGTCCCTGGTGATTCTTCAAACGTTGAACCATCAATGACTCTTAACCGCTTCACACCATTAACTTTATAATGTTCGTCTACCACGGATCCCACTACGCAACCGCCATGGTAATGATAATAAGTTCTAACATTCTTTTCACAGAAGCTCTTAAGCTCTTCATCACCTGCCACAAGCTTATCCTGTGACTGTGTCCCTAAGAAAAACGTCACTGTCTCTGACCTTGCTACATGTTGAAGATAGAGAACCATCTCTTGGCATGCGTCAAGGTCTTCCTTGTTCTCTAAGTAGTTGAATTTCACTGAAGGATTCTCCCTAGCGTCTGTGCTGTTAAGCTTGAGCCTTCCTTTGGATTTAGGGAACGCGATCTTTGCTGCTATGGAGATTCTGGTTGTGGTAATGTTAGTTGGAAGAACCTCGGATTCGAGTATGAATTTGAAACCTTCTGCTATTGCTGCCACTTGAGGTGGCTCGAGTGTGCGGTTTTGCGAGAATCTATCAACAAGAAGAGAGATCCCTGGATTATCCGACATTTTCCTCCCGACTTGTTTGAGATCGACAACCACAGGAATGTCAAAATCTCTTAGATGATTCTCTGGTCCAATTCCGCTTAAGAGAAGAATCTGAGGACTACCTAAAGCTCCAGCCGTGAGTATAACCTCGCCTCTATGCTTCTCAACATGAGCTTTGTAGCTCTTACTTGAGCTCCCATCACTCTTCATAAACCTAACCCCAACTGCGCGAGTTTTATTACCATCAAATATTATGCTCTTTACCGTTGCGTTTAGAAGAACAGTGGTGCAATTTGGTTTACCAAACCCTAAAAGATCTGCGGATGTATGCCTTTTACCACACTGATCATATATGCTTCCACCGATCTTTGTCCCTTGCGTGTGCTCCAAACTATACCCGTTATACGGATAAAACCCGGCTTCAAGAAACCCGAATTGCACAACAGATTGCCATTGAGTCAATTCAGGCATGAAGACAACCTTAGATTCAACCCATTTATACGAATCTTGAACCAGATCCTTGTCCCAACCAGCTTTTTTTACAAACTCTTCGCTAGCTCGGCTGTAAAATCCGCCATTTATAGCGCTGGATCCTCCAAGAACACGTCCTCTGTAGTTTTCGATTCCATCTAGAGAGGTGAAACTTTGTGCAACAGATGAGTAGTCACCTGTATTTAGCAGTGAGTATCCAAAGTTCTTTCTTTCTTCTACTAATGGATCTCCATAAGGCGAGCCACCGCGTTCAATGACTAGAACAGAGTATTTCTCAGACAGAGTCGCGGCTAAGGAACATCCCGCAGTTCCACCTCCAACAATGATGTAATCGAATGACTTGCCGGCTATATCTTTAGGATCTGTCGTCATGTATGGCATTTGCAGTCCTGAAAACATAAAACAACATTTAAATCAAACAGCTTCAAGGCATATATATGTGCTTAAAACAAGAAGACACACTCTACATTAGTACCTTGTGACAGATTAATGAGCATGGAAATGATAAAGAGAAACACAAGATGAGACATATCTAATGTTAATTTTTCTGATTCAGAGACAAAGTTTTGTCTGAACAAAAGGGTGTATGTTGGTTTATAAGTGGAAGAGGTTGCGAGTGTAAGAGAGATGATTTGTAATTTGTTTAGTGTAGACATAATGATCCGACAGGATGGTCAACATATAAATAATTTGAAAAAAGTTTGTTACAAGAAGGAACGCATGGTTAGAGATCATGATGCTCTCTTTGTTGGGTAATTATGAAAATTTCTCTGCATAATCATATATCCATGCCTTAAAGTCATGGCCCTGGATAATTATGATTTTTACCTTTTGCTGTTCCAACTAAGAATCTGAGTGGATGAAGCAACGACGTTAGTTAGGAAAAAATTCATAAATGGACAATTAAGTTAATAAACAATTAACCCTAACCAGAAACTAACAACATGAGATATAATCTGAAATTCATAACGATAAGAGTATGAGAAGAGATGACCACCATTGTCCCAAAGATCTAAAGCAATGTGTAGTGGACTGTATTAAAACGAAATTAACACATTCAAGGCATGTGATTAAGAAAAAGGAAATATTGAAAGAAGGTAATACAGTTAGTAATAACTAAACGACCCAACATTAATACCAATGAGGAAGCTATTGACCAAGCTATACACGTTATAGAAGTAGCAATAGCTTCAACAAATATGTATACCAAAGTTTAGCAAATGCGATTTTTATTTAGAAGAATTCTTCCAAAACCAAATCACTAACTTGTCGATCTAGTTGACTTGGCTCCACCTCTCTTTTTCTTTTGGTAATGTGTTTGTCCCTTTTCCCATAAGAATAGCTATTCTTATCCGATCTTGAATATATTTAGTTTCAAGTGTTAGTAAAGTGTTGACAGAGAAACAAAATATTATTTTTTTCACGAGAGTAAAAAACAATAAGTTTATACAAATTAACAAAGACAGTCATTTGTCATATTTCTTTTGAATCATGAAACCTTCTAATTTTTTTATGGTTTCTTGTCTTCTTCTCTTCTTTGTTATGAACAACATTAAAGGTAAAATTTATCTTGTTTTGTATAACCAATTTATCTAAAATTGTTTCTCTACAAATTTTAACACTTTCTTTGTCATTGAAATATAACAAATAGAGGTGAAAAGTATCCATGTGGAGCAAGGAGGAGTATGTGAATTTACAGGTGAATTCCCCGGAAAATGTGGCAATGACGGGAAGAAAACGTGCATAGAAGCCATGAGTAAGAAAGGCAGTTCAGGAGAAGGCAAAAAGAACTTACGTTGTGAATGTTTTGATAACCCTGTTGTCATCTTAGGTCGTCCCAAACGCATATGCAGATGTCGAAGTAATTGCTAATTAAGAAACTATAAACATTGTAACCAAAACCTCGTTTACTAATAATGAATGATCAACAAAATAATTAAGAGAGAGTGTTCGGTGTTGTTAGAAAGCCAGACTATAATTAATGTGCTTTCAGATTAGATTACTTTCGATCATGACATTAGTACTTAATTTTTTTTGTATAAATCTAATACGAAATCAGAGTACTAATCACGTTTTTGTTAGTGGCTTTGTCTCTAAACTCTAAAGCGATATGAACGTAGCCATGTCGTCATGCCCTTGTCTGATTCTTGTTGAATGAGAGAAATTTTGAGCCTAAAAGTTTGTTACTAAGGAGCATATGGTTAGAGATCATTATGCTCTCTTTGTTGAATATGAATTTTCTTATTTTGTTTCCTTCCATAATTATGTCCTTAACTTTAAGTCATGGAACTCATGGCCCTGGTCCCTGGATAATTATAATTTTAACTTTTATCTGTTCAGATAACATTATGAATTGAGAAACTATATTCACTAAAAAGTTGTTTTCATACAGATTAAAAATTACTTTCAAAAGTCGCATATTCAATATACAGTACCACACTACCACTTATTAATCAAATAATGATGACTTCATTCAACATTTATCTTTATCAGTTTTACATTTGAATGTTGGTTGGAATATTCACATCAAAACTATTAAACGGAAGGATAACATTTAATCATATAACCAAACGGCTCCAAACTTAAACAACAATGAGGAGAAGTAATCTGATCAAAAATCGTACTAAATTGATGGTGTTGGTCCATACCATATCATACAGTTTGGCAGTTTACTAAGCTGTCAAGACATACCGGAATCAACACAATTTAGATCCGCGATTAAACCGAACCAAAGACACTTAAGATGGTCACCAACAGATAGATGATTACTAGTTACATAACAATCAAAAAGCTCTAAACAAATTTTGTTTACAGATCTTCCATAATGAATACATGATCATCCAAGATCAATACTTGTCAAAAGGTTAAAAATTAAGTAGGTCAAAGAATAGACCTTTTGATCTCTCTGCTTCTTTTTTTTCTTCAATCTACCATGAAGCTTTCTCTTTCCCTCTAGAATGCACAACCGAGACTTGATTTGTCAGATTCTCCTTGGCCAATGAGTTACTTTTCTTGATTTTACTTGGAAAATCTTTGCTCGAGTTTCCTCTCAGTGAGAGATTTCTCCTTAACCGGTTCCGGTTAATCATCATCATGGTGTTTTTCGGGGGCACGTTAACAGCACTTTCAACACAGTCACCGGCCTGAGCACAACCCCATGGTCTTGTAGATTGTCCATCTTCACAAAGTGGTTTAAGCCTCGGGAGAATGTTGTGTGATTTGAAGAGTTCTCCTTCCTCTTTGGTGCATATTGGACAAACCGGGTCATTGCGTTGAGTCTTTGGAGTTGATTGGTCAAGACATTCTGCATGAAAGACATGTTGACATGAAAGCACTCCTGTGACAGGCATGTCTCTGTTTCTAACGATGGAGCGAGATCCCCAAGGAGATTTCTGCGAGAGGTTTCTATTACACAAGCCACATTTAAATGTACTTGAAGGTACTCTCTGTGCTTTGGTAGAGTTGTTATCCCAATCAAGAACTGGCTCTGCAACATCCACAGAATCAATGCTGCTTGTGGTCCCGCTGCTCCAACTGCAGGCATCCGCAGAATCAGATGTTATATCTCTAGCTTCATCAGATGGATGTAGTATAGGATGAACAGGCTTGGACAGGAAAAAGCGCCGGCTTGAGAAGTTTCGGTTAGGTTCAGAGTCACCAATATCAGAACAAGATGAGAACGAACCAACGTTTCTTGATGTACCAGGAAGTTGCTTAAGAATTTGGTCTGCAGAAGAGAGAAACAAGAAACGATATCAGAGCAAGAAACGATTTGAGTTGGCACGGAGAATTTGGTTGATGCAACAAACCTCTTCTAGTTGCAGAATCAAGATGATTAGGAGTCCAATGAGAAAGGTCGGGACTACGAAGAACATTAGCATTATTTGATGAAGTGGAAGAACCATAACAGCTAATACCATCAATCAATCCATGGACATCCCATCTCGATGAAGGTGGAGAGAAACTTGAGTTAGTCCTCCAATAAGGCTCATGGGGACGAAACGAAAACTCCCCACTTGCAGAATTTGAACTATCTGACTTCGCAGCAACACAACAGAGCGAACCCATACTCAGCTTTTACAATAGTAAGTCTGAAGACTACTCTCCAAAATCAAAGCTTAAAACACCCCTCTATGAGACAGATCTCGCAAAAAACATATTTTGGATTTGTTTACTTGTTTCTTTTAGCTTAGCACACCTGAGTTGAGTAATCAAAATAGCAAAAAAAAAGTTTCAAACTTTCAATCATCAAACAAACATCTAATAACTCAGGACATTACGAATTCACATTGTAGTACCAAAGCTCAATCAGAACAATGAAGAAGAAAAAAAAAACAAATCTGGAAAATTCAAAAGAACTAATCTACCTAACACAGTAAGTAAATCTCTTACTCACCCATCCTACAAGTAAGCAAAGATCTAAACTTTAGATTCTAAAATGCCTTTTTCTCTTTAGGAAGAAGATCAAAAGGAAAACAAAACAACCCACATTGCAATGAATATATGAAACTTTCCAATGACATTTAAAATGCGTATAGTAAAAGGGGCTTACTGCTTCAAAACTCGGAGAGACAAAACCAGGAAGAAGAGGACTGTTGTCGGAAGAAACTGAAACTACGAGCCGCGAATTCGATCGAGAAACCAAAAAAAGAAATAAAAACCCTAATTTCTTGGAAATGGGAGAAATCTGCTTCTTCTCCCTTCTTCTTTACTTTACTTTACTGTACTGTGTGTGTATGTAACTTTATGGGTCTTTTGTTGTGTTTTATTTTTACAAGTCCATATTTTAAGATGTATATATATATATACATATAATGGAAGTGAGTTTAAATTTAAAAGGCCAAAAAAATGACTCATTTATTTATGTACATTAGTAAAGCAAGTAATTAATGTAAGTTGAATGTATTTTGTTGACAAAATGAAAAAGTGGAATGCATTTAATTTTTAGATGAGAAAAAATCAAAAAATGAATTCGTTGAGTTTTTTGAGTCAATGAACTTACTTTGTTTCATATATGCAAATATTGAATCACTAATACTATGATTGTTTTGTTGTTGTTAATTTGTTATCGAGTGGCATGCCCTTAAAATTGATCAAATGTTTGCTTACTTACTAAAGTTATTCTGAATCCAGTTTTGAACCTCAGCTCAAACCCCATTTTTACTATAAGGTTTCAAATTTCTCTTGTTCTAATCGATCGTAGCTGATCAAAATGATAGGTGAGTTAAGAGTAAAAATATTTAATAAAACTATATATATATATATATATATATAATTTAGATAAATAAATTTTAAACTCATAACTTATAAAAACGTATCAAAAAATTTTAGCTTTCTATATTTTGGTCAATTTAAACAAATTTTTAAAATCATGAAATTTGAGTTGATTTTGCTGTTTCAAATTTTCGTTTTGTCGAGTTAAACAGATAATCAAAACTTATGAAATTTAAGTAATTTTGTAGTTTTAACATTCATTTTGTCAACTTAAACAAATAATTAATCCTTTAATTTTTTTGTTTTTTTTTCTCAACTTTCAAGCAAAAAATGGCACAATGGTACTGGTGAGCAATGAACCTTAAATCACCATAGTTGTGGAAAGACAAACTCCACATCATTCGTGAAATTCGAAGGTTTGTTTATGCTTCTCCGGAAGAGTCCACACCATGGATAATGTCTCTCCATAAAACCACATTACTCAGAGTGAAATACTTATTTATGTTCATCACTCCTCAAAAAACTTTGTTGCTTCCCATGTTCCTCATTGATTAATATTTAATATTCTATAACAATATACTAATAGTTTTTGATATAGAACTAGTTGATAAGTTTAGCTACAGCCTAATTCCTATATACAAGTATATATATATATATATATATAGTTATTTACATCGTTAATTTTCAATTAAAATGTATGTTTACAATCAACTACTATCGTTTGTAATAATTTTTTTTTTTAAGTGTTTCTTGTTTATATTCAAAATGGTGATAAATGCTATAAAACAGCACAAAAACAGTGTGTGTGTAACCAATTTGGTGTTAAACGAGTACAACCACAATCAGCACCAATAAACACAATGTACAATCTCAAGACGTTTCATATATCGAACCATGAACCTAATTAAAGTAACAATAATAGTTGTGAATTATCTAATCACATATTCCGTCTTGATACATGGCTGCTTCAAATGTAAGATAGGGCCTCATGTGACTCCAAACCAATTTACGTATTATATACTAACATTGACTTAACAAATTTCCTATCAATGGGACTACAGATAATTTAAAATTCAAGTTTGTCACTATTTGTAAAAAGATACTATTTATTTCATTCTTTATATTTGAGCTATACATATGATTGTATTCCCATCTAGCACATGCTGTTAACGAAGACTAATCTCGGATTAGTTGGGTAAGACGAAACAGAGCTACAATCAACCAAAGCCACCGGACACAAGTGGAATAAGAAAAAATATAAGTCATACTACTAATAATTTAGTTCTTTTTATGCTTTTATCAATATGTTATCTATCTGGTCATTTAATTTGTTATATAACCGACACTTAACTTGCTAAACCAACGAAATATGTCGTTTTCATTTTTAAAAATATTAGTTCACCAAACTATAACGATGGTTTTGCACATTATATTTTCAGTGTAGTTGGTGATCATAATAATAAAAAGTTGACTAATACACAGTTATCTAAAATCCAAAACTATGATCAAATCAGTAATCACTAAATCTTCGATGAACAAAATAAAACGATGAAAAAAAATATCATAATCCTATAAGAAAACCATAATAAAGGTCGTAATAATTCTCGAAGCAAACAATATAACGAAAAAATATATAATTTTCTTATATAGAGTGTTTTACGTGCCGTCACGTCCCGAAGAACAGTTAAAAAGAGAATAAAATTTAAAAAAAGCCACCTGTTTTGTTTTGTTAATCAGTAGAGACAGAGAGATATTTTAATAATATTAAGACGTTAGCCCCAAAAACTTCTATTTCTTCTTTCTCTGCTTTCAAACCCCATCATAAAAGCCAAAACTAAACCATTGAAGTAAGAAGTGCCAAGAGAAGCGGTCACATTTTCCGGTTAAACAAACAGATCATCGATCCGGTGAAAACTCCGATCATCGACCCTTTCTTCTCCGGTAAGCATTGCATGTTCTATAACTCTGTATTCATTAAAATGTTGAACAATTAAGTTCATCTCAAAATGTTTCTTTTTTTGGTCGGACGGTGATGTGTCAATGGATCTTGTTCGGTTTGTGTTCGTATTGTTTCTTTCGTAACTCAATTTTGCATAAAGAGATGTAATTTAGGGACAGATTTTGACCTAATCTCTGTTTCTTGAGTTATTTTAGCATAGTTGACCGACGAAGTCAAGATTGTTTTATATCTCAAACTAGAGCTGTCTCTTGTGTTGTTGCCAAGATCTGATCTTTATAAGTTGAATTTGAGAATGAATACTCAACAACTCTGTTTTGTGTAGTTCTTGATATAGACTAATAATCATACTTTCACCAGCTTCCCCTGAGGCATTGTGAACGGCATTGTTAAAAATGGCTAGCACACTGAGGAACGTTCATGGTAAGAGATCTAATTTGCAATCTGAGTTAAATGGAAATGGAGGAAGTAAGAGAAGAAATCTTCATGATCATGATACAGATAACAATGTCATTGGGTCAGAAGACACTGTGTATCGTTTCTTGTGCCCTGTGAAAAAGACTGGAAGCATTATCGGCAAAGGTGGTGAGATCGCCAAGCAGATAAGGTCTGAGACGAAATCAAACATGAGGATAAACGAGGCGTTGCCAGGGTGTGATGAGCGTGTTGTTACCATATACTCTACTAATGAGGAGTTGAATCGTTTTGGAGATGAGGGAGAGCTTGTTTGTCCTGCTTTGGATGCTCTTTTCAAGGTTTATGACATGGTTGTAGCGGACATTGATGATAATAATGATGGTGACGATGATGATGATGATGATGATGATGATCTTAGCAAGAAGCAAACGGTTACTGTGAGGATGCTTGTGCCATCAGACCAGATTGGTTGTGTTATTGGGAAAGGAGGGCAAGTAATCCAGAATCTGCGTAACGACACCAATGCTCAGATTCGTGTCATCAAAGATCATCTACCCTCTTGTGCTTTGGCTTTGAGTCATGATGAGCTTCTTCAGGTGAGATGATACAATAACATTCACTAGTCTAAAAAGGATTTGAAAATTCTAAATTAGCTCTCATCATTGTGTTGTGTTGGTTTATTTTTCAGATAATTGGAGAACCTTTGGTAGTTAGAGAAGCTCTTTATCAAGTTGCTTCACTGCTTCATGATAACCCCTCACGGTTTCAACACTTGCTCTTGTCATCTTCAAGTTCCATGCATCAGCCTGGTGCAATGTTAATGTCTGCAGCACTAACGAACTCTCACAGAAACTACGCTGTGCATAGAGATATAACAGATGCTAGGGAGTTTTGTGTTTGCTTCATCTGTCCATCTGAAAACGTTGGAGGTGTTATTGGAAAAGGTGGTGGTTTCATTAATCAGATCAGGCAAGAAACTGGTGCAACGATTAGAGTCAATACCTCGGAAACTAATGATGATGACTGCATCATTTTCATATCATCGAAAGAGGTAATGCAATATCTCTTATCTATCTGTTACCTCATACAAAGATTAAATATGGAATCTTTGACAGAGTTTTTTTTTTGTGTGTATATAGTTCTACGAAGACCAGTCTCCAGCTGTGAATGCAGCGATACGTTTACAACAGCGGTGCAGTGAGAAAGTGGGTAAAGATGCGAATGATTTAGCAATCTCCACTCGTTTACTTGTGTCGAGTTCCCAAATCGGGTGTCTCATTGGAAAAGGTGGAGCTGTTATATCAGAGATGAGGAGTGTAACAAGAGCTAATATCAAAATTCTTCAAAAAGAAGATGTACCAAAAATAGCACGCGAAGATGAAGAGATGGTTCAGGTGATTAGAGCCCATATGTATCTGGATTGTGTTCTGATCTTTCTTTTGTTATGAAACTAAGTAAATGTTTGTTTTTTGATGTTGTCAGATTACAGGAAATCCTGATGCTGCTATGAAAGCACTGACGCAAGTAATCTTGCGATTAAGAGCTAACTCTTTCGACATGGATCATGGACTTGTCTTGATACCAACATCTCTTCCATATACCGAAAGTTCGAACAATTCCAAGTACGCGAAACGCGATGACTACACTAAACTGGTATGTATTGGTCCAGAAGATTTGAGGATATTCCAAAGTTGTATGCATCATTCAATCTAGACATTCCACTAAAGTAAATGATTTTTTTATTTAATTGCAGAATTCGAATTCCAAGAGAAGAAACAATGTTTCTTAGAAAGGAAAGATTGAAGAGTGTGTTCAACAGTTTTCAGGAACTTCTATGTTGATGCAGTTTTATACAGAATGAATGTTTTACTTGTAGAAAGAAGAAAGTTGTCTATGCGAGATGTAAACAAGAGGGTGTCTTTTCATCTATTTATTTCTTTTTAGTTTTCTACTTTGGTATACTGTTTCAGTTTTCAAAAGTGTTTTGTCAATTCTACTTTTAGTAACCAATATTTCACTATCTGTTGTATTACATTAAAGAAAATACCAATATCTCTATAAGCTTTTTTTGTGTTTGAGATTGATGTATGAGCCCTCTTATTTTTTATTCCAGGATGTTTTTCTTTGTCACGCAGGAATTGCATTGTATGAGGCTATGAGCATATTCCACTTTACTGTTTCTCACAGTGTCGCACACTACTTGTTTTGCCGTTCGCTTCCAGCTTTTTCTGTCTTTGTGAATCAAATATGTATTCTCTGTTTTGAAACACAATTCAAGTTTTTGGTCTGTTTTGAAACACACGGAGCTTGAGCTTTAATCTTACATTGGTTAGCACTGATATGTCGATGTGGGACAAAGTTACAGTTATAATTTTACTGACTGTATTGTCAAACTCTGTAGTCTCTGCTTAACTATGGAAAAAATGATTTTATAAAATTGGACTGATGAAGTGATGGGATGAGCCAGGCCCGTGCAGTAGTGCAACGCATGGGCGACTCGTGAAAGCCCAGATAGCAAGCTATCTTAACGGGCTTTCTCCCTTAAAAAATAGAGTTAATATCGTGTGAGCCGATGGCCCACATATCAGATATTAAACTGATAAGAACAGATACTACACTTGATCTTAGCCAAAAGGCCGAGAAAGGTATGATTTGCAAGTAAGACTCAGCGTCCTTTATATACTACATAAGATTGACTACCGCTTCCCCAACTTGTCGATGTGGGACGTTTTCAAAAGAAGCACTTGCCTCATCTTTAAACAGAGTGCCCATATAGACATAACAGCTTTCATTAATCTTCAACCTTACACGTCAGAATAAAGGAGAGATTTACATCGTCCCATCACTAAAATCTTTGGAATTTTTCTATAGTCTGAATCGAATATTTTTCATCAATCTCAGAAAAATCACAGTTAAATTAGTAAACACTACAAAGTTTATAGCTTTGGATTATTAACTAAGGACATGAATATGATGCCAAAAAGAGAGTTCATATTGGTTGTTGTTGGAATGGATGTAACAAAATTAGAGCAGGTATGCTAAACACAAGATAACAAATAAATCTTTGCTCATTATATGTCCTCAGCAAAAAACCTAAATTCTCTGTCTTTATATGAATACTACTCTTAACGATGTTTTTTCTTTTATTCTTCATTATCATCAGCTATTTCAAAGTCTTAACCACTTCTTGAAAATTGTCCTCACTGAGGAGATTTATATATATGTATTAAGACTCTTTTTGTGTAGTAAACAGTCACATACAAAAAATGGAAGAAGCAAAGCATATTGAAGCTGGGGAAGCACAACGGATCGAAGCAGGGGAAGCAAAGCATATTCAAGCTAGGGAGGCACAACAAGGGATTGAAGCTGGGGAAAGTTCAAGATCATCTAGGAAAGTTATCACTTTTGAGCCAAAGGTGGTTATAAACAAAGGAATAACGGTTCTTGGATTCATTCTGCGGTTATTTGCTGTTTTCGGAACTATAGGAAGCGCGCTCGCCATGGGAACAACAAATGAATCTGTTGTCTCTTTGAGCCAGCTCGTACTTCTAAAAGCTAAATACAGCGACTTACCAACGCTCATGTAAAAGATTCAAAAATATCAATATCGATTAATCAAGAATTGATTGTGTACATATAACAATATTGCTTTGCTCTGCTTCATAGGTTTTTCGTGGTTGCAAACGCGATTGCTGGTGGATATTTGGTTCTTTCTTTACCCGTGAGTATCTTTCATATCTTCAGTGCTAAAGCTAAAACATCAAGAATCATCTTGCTCGTCATCGACACGGTATATATCTCTCCCTCACTTTTTGTAGCGCTATATAACAAAGAAATTCTAACTGTCTAACGAGGTGATCACTCAAAATGTTGCTATTTCTTGTCTCTCTCTATATATAACAATTAGGTGATGTTGGCACTGGTGAGCTCTGGCGCATCAGCAGCAACTGCCACTGTGTATTTAGCTCACGAGGGCAACACAACAGCTAATTGGCCACCGATCTGCCAGCAATTTGACAAATTCTGCGAACGCATCTCTGGATCTCTCATCGGTTCTTTCGGAGCATTGATCTTGCTCATGCTTATTGTTATCAATTCTGCTATCTCCCTCTCACGCCACTAAGATATCTATGCACATACGTATATCGATCTGATTTTGCATAGAAATCACTATGTAATGTGTGTTGCATCTGCACTAATTTAAGGTCTTAAAATTATATATCCAATGTAATGTAATATATAAAGAGTTCATAAATTTTATGAAAAGGTAGATATATACAAATACAACTGAATTAAGCAAGAAGCTCGACCACGTTGTCTATCGATTTCAATGTCTTCTCGTAGTAGAGATACGACTCGTACACCTTTGGCGTCCGTACGTAAAAATCCAACTATAGTATCACAAATATTTAACAATACATTGTTACGTTTTAGTCTCTAATCCACATAATATCTCGTCTTTGATCAATAAATATGAAAACCCAACATTATATATATATATATATTTTTTTTTTTCTTTTAAAAATGTGATATTATCTGATTATCGCTTTAGTTACAATTTGCAAGTTGGCATTATATATTTTTGTTGTTACGTTTTAAATCTTACTTTTATACTTTAGATATGAAATAATACTATAGTTCTGTTTTTTAAAGATGGATCAATAGTTAACTTATACCTCACTCATGTTTTCGACAAGCTGGTTTGCGGCCTGAACGTAATCATTGCGGCGACTCTCCGGCAAGATGTTCATGGCGTTGGTGAGATCCTGAGACAGATAAGCCTGTTTCAGTCTTATGTAGAATATAACGTACCTCCACGACATGTGGTCCAACATCTCCCTCATGCCTCTCAATCCTTCAGCCGTCTGTTTAATACGCGCAGCCGCATCCTCAGGCGATAGTCCCGGCATAAAATATTTCTCTTTTATGAATGACCTCGTCCCCCATTTCTCCTGTGCTAACGCTGATGACGTGACGGCAGCGCCGCCCAAGGTAGTGAATGTTATAAGCGAAGTCAGCAGTGTTCTCCGGCGAGTGAATATATCTTGTTGGGATTCTCCGGCGCAGCATATGACGGAAAATGGTGGATTTACACGCCGACGGTAACTTGGCCGGAGGAGGAGATACGGTGGCGGAGTGTTGGTCGTGAAAGAGCTCATTTTTATTGTTACTATTATATTTTTCTTCTCTGTTTTTTTTTTTGAAGGATAGGAAATGGGAGGAGCTCAAAACTATTGTCTACTTGAAAAATCATAATGCTTGCCACGTCGGATGTTATCTCTAAAGTTTTGTATTTTAGAATTTGTGAACATAGAGGCCCATCAGACTGAAAGGCCTAAAAATTATTAATTATGTTACCCAAACGATGTCGTATTTATTTTTGGGTAATCAAACTCTGTGATGCACATTGAGTTCAGTTTAGTAATCAATTCCGGTGAAAATGGAGCGGCGGAGCCGAGGGGCTGGAGAATCGCCGACCGGAACGAGGATCCTGCTTGCGTCACTATCCGCGATGGTCGCAGAGTCAGTTACGTTTCCGATTGATCTCACAAAGACCAGAATGCAGCTCCACGGTGCGCACCGGATTGGCGCTATCGGAGTCGTATCGGAGATTGCGAGGAAGGAAGGAGTGATTGGTCTCTACAAAGGTCTGTCTCCGGCGATTATGAGACATCTGTTTTACACGCCTATCAGAATCATCGGATACGAGAATTTGAAAGGATTCATCGTCAGATCTGAAGCTAACCACGGCGAGTCTCTTCCTCTCGCCACAAAAGCTCTCCTCGGAGGATTTTCTGGTGTTATAGCTCAGGTAACGGTGCTTCTTCATCTGTGAATCTTTAGAGCCTCCCATTGACTGCAATCTGGATTTACGCTAACCGATTTGAATTGGACAATCGATCTCTATGTTTAGTTGCCATTGAAGATGCTATGTAGATGACGGTATTAAGAAGGGGATGTTGTCAATGGTTTCTTGATTTTTAGGTGTTTCTGTTCTTAGTGTAATTTTAGAGTTGGCTGCTACTTTAGGTTGGTTTGAAAATGAGAGAATCCATTGAGATTTACATGTTGAATTGCTCAGTGTGTTTCATATATCCTTAATCCAAATGATTTGCTTGCTTGTTTTCCGCTACTTGTTACAATTAAGTTCCCTCAGTTCAGTGATTACAACTTGAAGTTCTCTTGCGGCCATGAAATGTGGCTATATTCTAGAATTGACCGTTGAGTGTTTTCTATTGTACGCCAAACTAAAGTGCTTCTTATTGTGTTCATACTAGAAATGCAGGTAGTGGCTAGTCCAGCTGACTTGGTTAAGGTGAGAATGCAAGCAGATGGTAGATTGGTGAGCCAAGGCCTGAAACCGAGATACTCAGGACCAATCGAAGCTTTCACCAAAATCCTACAATCAGAAGGAGTAAAAGGGCTATGGAAAGGTGTTCTTCCAAACATCCAGAGAGCATTCCTAGTTAATATGGGAGAGCTAGCTTGTTATGATCACGCCAAACACTTTGTCATCGATAAAAAGATCTCGGATGATAACATTTACGCGCACACTCTTGCTTCTATAATGTCGGGTCTTGCTTCTACAACTTTGAGTTGTCCGGCTGATGTGGTGAAGACAAGGATGATGAATCAAGGTGAGAAAGCTGTGTATAGAAATTCTTACGACTGTTTGGTGAAGACTGTTAAGCTTGAAGGAGTAAGAGCTTTGTGGAAAGGTTTCTTCCCTACATGGGCAAGGCTTGGACCGTGGCAGTTCGTGTTTTGGGTCTCTTACGAGAAGTTTAGACAACTAGCAGGGATCTCTTCCTTCTAGACCTGAGAAATTGGATTTCGGAGTTGAGATTTGGGTTCTTCCTTCTTACACATCTGGTAAGAAAACCTGAGAAGTAGCATATATCAGTTAACTGATTAAGGTGATAAACGTAACATAAATTGGGCCCGAAAGAGTAGGCCCAAATATTTTTATAGATTTAAGTTTTCAAATTGAGTGATTAAACTACATTGGCTATCCTATAAAGTAAGAATTTAATAATAATTTTTTTTGCAGAATTCTGAAAAAGTTTGTGATGTTTTGGCACATATCTATATACTTAAAAAAAAATGGTATGTTAATGAATAATTTATGCTTTTTTTTTTTTTTTTTTTTTTGTCAACAATAATTTATGCTGATGTTAGTGTATTTCGAGTTTTGTTCATGTAGTAAATAGGAAAAAAAATTGCATTCATGTATGGATGGATTTATCAAAGGATTTTTTTGTTTGTCTGTCAAAGATATTTTTCATTTTTTTTAAGAAATCAAAAGCCTAGGAATTTGATGTTAAAAAGAAGAAGAAAAAGGAAAAAAATCTAGAAATTTAGCGCGTGGAAATCGTTGCGTAGACACATATTGATGTCAGTTCCTTGTCTTTAATATTAAAGCAGACATCTGAGTTCTGAGGGACAGAAAAAAACACAACTTTGTCGCAAGCAGAAAGGTCTCTGCAGATCCAGATTACTTCAAGTTCGATTTCGTTTTTCTTTCTTTTCTCCAATAAGATAAGACACTCTGAACACTTCATCGACTCCTTTTGTTTTCTTGAGCAACCCGAATAAATTAAGGTACCTTTTTTTACTTATCAAAAACTCTTTTGAGTAGATATATAAAGAGGATAATCAAAGTTAGACTTGATTTTTACCCAGAAGAAGCAAAAATAACGAATCATCTTTGTCTATTTAGCTTACTCGATTTGTTTTTCCTCAATTGAGAGACGCAATTGATGCGTAAGAAAGTAGTAAAAAAGGGATGAGAATGCATCTTGTTTACGCATAGTTCTGTAATGGGTTTCTTTCAGTTTAGACGTAATTGATGTTTATCCAGAAGAAGTAGATGTTGTGATGAATCATCATCTTGTTACAGTAGTTCATTAGCCAATTTAAGATATAAAGTTTAAAACTTTTTCTTCTGATTCGTTGAAAGTCTTTGTCAAATTCAGACTACTTAATCAGAGAGAATTGTCTTTGGTGAAAGTGTGAAACTAAATTATCTATACTGATCTCATCGATTACGTCACTCTCTACTGATGTTTTTTGCTCTATAACACTGACCTTAGGTTGTTGTTGTGTTGAGTAGAGAAAAGTCTTCGTTCTCCATTGAAGATAATGGCGGAACTAAATGGAGTCAGTCCGACTATAGACTTAGGAGAGGTTTCTGATAAGATTCTGAATCAGAAAATCCGTGAAGCGAGCGAGAGATGGGGATGTTTTAGAGTGATTAACCATGGAGTTTCATTGTCTTTGATGGCTGAGATGAAGAAGACTGTTATTGATCTCTTTGAGCGTCCATACGAGGTGAAACTGCGTAACACCAATGTGTTACTTGGTAGTGGTTACAGGGCTCCAAATGAAACCAATCCTTACTATGAAGCATTAGGCCTCTATGACATGGCTTCTCCTCAAGCTGTCAATACCTTTTGTGACCAACTTGAAGCTTCTGCAGATCAAAGGTTAATTTCTTTTTGTCTTTGGTTTCAAAAAAAGGGTTCTTGTGATGGAACATTGATTTATGTCTTGATGGAACTTTGGAGTTTGCAGGGAGATTATGGTTAAGTATGCAAAAGCTATCAATGGACTTGCAATGGATTTAGTGAGGAGGTTGGCAGAGAGTTACGGGCTGGTTGAGACTGACTTTTTCAAAGGATGGCCAAGCCAGTTTCGGATAAACAAATATCATTTCAAACCCGAAGCAGTCGGGAAGCTCGGTGTGCAGTTACACACTGATTCCGGGTTCTTGACCATTCTTCAAGATGATGAAAATGTTGGTGGACTTGAAGCTATGGACAGTTCTTCAGGAAACTTTTTCCCTATAGACCCGTTGCCAAACACGCTTGCTATCAACCTCGGTGACATGGCTACGATATGGAGCAATGGAAGATTGTGCAATGTGAAGCATAGAGTGCAATGCAAAGAAGCAACATTGAGGTATTCTATCGCCTCCTTCTTATTGGGACCAATGGATACAGATTTGGAACCTCCAAGTGTGTTTGTGGATGCAGAACATCCGAGACTATACAAGCCTATTAGTCACGAAGGGGTACGAAATATTAGAATGACTAAAAAATTGCATGATGGAGAAGCTCTCAAGCTTATCACCCATGAAGAGTTAGATAATTGACCTGGCTACAGGGCATTGCAAGATGGTTGCGTTATGGAATTAGAAAACTGCAGTTTATTGTCAAAGTCCTTAGGATGAGAAATAAAGATGTATTTCTTTCTTTTTTTGGTGGTTCGAAAATAAAGATGTAAACCTATTGGATTGTTGCACAAATATATGAAATTTTTTACCTTTAGTTATTTATGGATGCAATAATACTCTTGATCTTCTGTCAACGAAAATAATTTTTTTTTATCTAAATTATATTCAGTACCTTTAGAGTTGTTATATTAAAGATTGGAGTCCGGAAGTAAATAGTCTGGTTTTGTCCAAATAGCCACTTGTACTTGAACCTGAGCGTTATAGCAAAACTATTGGTAGATTGAAATTATTATATAATTTTGCTTATTCTGTTCTTGAGTTGGCACAATTTATGCAAGAACCATTGGCGTGCAACTTGAAGAGGAGTTCAATATCTAATATGCACAGAAGGCAGATGCATGCACCCTACTTGGTGGCTGTAGATCCGCCCATGTCGCCACATGTATCTCAAACCACTATATTAAATGTGTGTGTATACGGTATACCAATATCACTAGACTACATCAGTTTGGTCGATTTAATTTATCTACTTTTGAGTAATTTGGAAAAAAATTAGCCAAAGATAGAAAAGATTAATTTAGAAAGTTGTATCGGTAGGCATTAGTGGTTTGTACATGTAGTTGCATACTTGATACTTGCATCACTATTTAGATTACAATTTGCAGGTATGTATGTATGTTTTTTTAGCAAAATTATGCCGGTAGTAAATAATAAATTTCACGTGGAAAGATCTGTGCAAACTGCAAAGGCATCGACGTAAGTTGCTTCTCTATACAGGATTGGCCAATTGGGACTTTTATAACTTTTTTTGCCTTGAATGAGCCATCCCTTTCCCAATACATCTACTCATTTGTTTTCTCGAGAAAATCTAGAGACAGCAACATCCCCGACGAAATTCCTTAATTAAGGTACTCCTTTATTTCTGAAAAACTCTTTAAAACTCACTAATAAATACGTCACTCTGTTAAAATTACTCCATTTAGTTTTTAATTTCTATACAACCATTGGCCTAAGTAGGGGTTTGCGCTGACTTGTGCATGCATATTCTGGTATTAGTTAAATAATCTAATTATACGTAGTCCGCCAGATATACGACTGTAAGACCATGCATGTATTGTACTGTTACATATGAAATGTAATTAAATGTAATCAAATAATTGAAGGGCCTTTAAGATAAGTCAGAGGATAATGGAAACAAGGCTCCATGGACACGTCCCTAACACATGGTGTGCCAAGATCTATGCGGTTGTTGAGAATCCAATACTTAAATCGACCTTAGATCTTGAGCTACGTAACCAAATCTCTGGTCAGACTTTTATCTATTGCATACTCAAGAGATATACATCTTAGAGAAAGCGTCTTATAAAACTCTTTTGACCAAAAAAAATTAGAGAAAGAGTAAGAACTCTGTTTTCAAGCATACATATAGACACCCACTCACTGACCCACACAATCTATCTTCAGCCTCACACTATCTAGATATAAACGTGTTGCACGTTTTTTTTTTTTTGGTTGCAATTCCACGTGACCCACGCTCTTCATTAACCCTTTTTAGATATATTAGGTTTTTCATATCTTTGTTTCTTCCTCTTCGTTCAAATGTCTTTGTTGAAATAAACTACCTAATATGGTATTGAATACTGATGATTAATTTGATCAATTATGAGAGAGAGAACGTCTATGGTCTAATTACATCATTAGTTACGTCATTCTCTCGTAGGATGGCCCTTCTTTATAAGTAACATTGGACAAAGGTTGTGTTATAAGTAGCCAACAACCTATTTTTCAACTTCCCTTCGTACCAAAAGATCTCGGAGAAAAGATCATAATCAATGGCGGATTCCAGTGGAGTAGTCATTCCAATTATAGACTTGAAAGATGTTTCTGATAAGTGTTTGAATCAAAAAATCCGTGAAGCAAGTGAGGAATGGGGATGTTTCATGGTGACAAACCATGGAGTTCCACTGTCTTTGATGGCTGAGATGAAGAAGAGTGTTAGAGATCTCCATGAACTTCCATGTGAGGTGAAAAGACGAAACATCGATGTGATACTAGGAACCGGTTACAAGCCTCGAAGTGATTTGAATCCTTTGTATGAATCATTTGGTCTTTTTGACATGGCATCTCCTCAAGCTGTCAATAGCTTCTGTGACCAACTTGATGCCTCTACGGATCAAAGGTTTCTTCTGTTCACCTCTTCATTTATACATATCGTTGCTATTGATTGCACATTTGGTCCGGTTCCTCATATTAGATCTAAGCACACAAGGCCACCCAAAGTTATTGTGATGGAACTTTGATTTTTATAGTTTGGTTGTTGCAGGGAGATTATGCTTACGTATGGAAAAGCTATTGACGGTCTTGCACGGGAACTAGCAAGGAGATTAGCGGAGAGTTACGGAGTAAAGGATTCACAATTTTTTAGAGGATGGCCGAGCCAGTTTCGGATGAACAAATATCATTTTAAACCGGAAACAGTTGGAAGACTTGGTGTGTCTTTACACACAGATCCTGGTTTCTTGACCATTCTCCAAGGTGATGAGGATGTTGGTGGGTTTGAAGTCATGGACAACTCTTCAGGATCTTTTGTCCCCGTAAGCACGTTGCCGAACACACTTCTTGTCAACCTTGGTGACATGGCTACGGTGAGTTCAAAAATGTGTATACCTTGAAAAATCTAACCCATGAAATTAAACGCACAAGTCTTGTTGGTTTTTTTTCTCTGACAGATTTGGAGCAATGGGAGGTTGTGCAATGTGAAGCACAGAGTGAAATGCATAGACGCAAAAGTGAGGATTTCTATATCCTCATTCCTATTAGGACCAGTGGATAGTGATCTCGAAGCTCCGGATGAGTTTGTGGATGCTGATCATCCACGACTATACAAGCCTATCAGCGACGTAGGCCTAAAAAAGATTAGACTGAGCAAGGATCTGCATGCTGGCGAATCTCTCAAGTTTATAACCATAAAAGACTTCAACGACTCAACGATAGATTAAAGGCGGCTGTAATACGACCGATCGAGAACTGTCCTCAAATATTGTTTACCTACCCCCTAGTAAGCAAATAAAGATGCATCTTCATCATAATTTTGTTGCTTAGTAATTTATTTATTTTTGTTTTTCAAAGTTATATTGTACAGTATACTACTAATAATTATGGGAAAGATTAAAGAAGCTGTTAAATCTACATTCATACAAATATAGTTTTAAGGCTGGGTCATGCATTCACAATGACAGAGACAGAGTATATTCAATTATTCACACGTTGGAGAGTGAATATGATTTTCAGATCATATCATAAAATCACAGCCTTTAAACTCTCTCGCAATCATCGCCAATTAACCCATTACGTACATGAAGATAAGAGCATCATTACTCAACGTTTCTCAAAAAATCAAAAAAAAATATTTTTTTTACAAATTATTATTATTTATTTATTTTTTAATTTCTGTTCCACTTAACAAATGACACATGTCTTGTTTGCTCCGAGAATCGATTCTCAGGTAACTCGGAAAAGTAACGGTTCCTTTCTTTTTTTCCTTCTCTTTCTTCCTTTTATTATTTTCTAATCTATATATAATAGCAAACCCACTTTTTTGTGTCATCTTTAATCCAACGGCTGAGATTGGTTCTATTATTTCATCTAACGGTTGAAACTTATTAATGATTCCAACAGTTGCAAGCTTTTTCTCTCAAATCATTTCTTTTCGTCGCACCCCCATCTTTAAAAAATTGCACCTTTTAATTTTTGCATCTCTTCGTCGTACCTCTATCATTTATCGCACCTTTTCACTTTTGCATCTCTTCGTCGCACCCCCATCTTTCAAAAATTGCACCTTTAATTTTTTTCATCTCTGGTCAACGTATCTTCATCTTTTATCGCACATTTTCACTTTGCATCTCTTCGTCGTACTCCCATCTTTTGAATTGCATCTTTTTATTTGTTGCACTTTTGTTTCACACTCAATGTTTACACATTTATATTTTACACCTCTTTGTTTATTATATATAAACTTTTATGGACTACATAAACAAGTTTCAAATTTATTGTTTTTAAGTATTAAAAGCCCATATATAATAGAAACCCACTTTTTGTCATCTTTAATCCAACGGCTGAGATTGGTTCAATTATTTCATCTAACGATTGAAACTTATTAATGATCCCAACAAAGTGGCTTTCTCTCACATTGTTTCTTTCGCCCACCCCATCTTTCAAAAATTGCACCTTTACCTTTTGCATCTCTTCGTCGTACTCCATCTTTTATCGCACCTTTTCACTTTTGATCTCTTCGTTTCACCCCCATCTTTAGAATTGTACCTTTTTGTTGCACTTTTTGTTTCACACCTCAATGTTCTATGACCTATATGTTTTACACATTTATATTTTACACCTTGTTTATTATATATAATTTTTATGGACTACAAAAACAAGTTTCAAATTTATTGTTTTAAAGTATTTTTGTAAAAAATAAAACAAATTTTTTTATTGAGTGTTTTTAAATTAACCCTGCATCAATATCTATATCAAGGTATTGTATGAACTAACAAGTTAGTGTCCATTAAAAAAATTGGTTTTGCCTCCATCCATTTTTCTCATATATTAGATTTAGATTAACGAAAAGTTTGGTTCTTCTTAAGATTGTTTGTCTTTATGTTGTCGGTTAAATAATTTACTTAACAATTACATTTAATTATTTACTCAAGATAGACTTACACAAATTTCTTCAAGTTAAATAGACTAACAAAAAGGACATGATATCAATATCTATAAAGTACGTGGGGCGTAACAAAGGGGCGTAATTTTTAAATAATGGGCCTGTTCGTTTTAATTTGATGAGAAGTTTTTTACAATAAAATATAGGAAGTTTTGTCTCAATGATTTTTTTCTTTATCATTTAAATGTAGCATGAGTAAAATAATGCTATGTAATTAGTATTACGACGTAGCAAAGAGTAAAATGCTGTGTCAATTAATAATTTCTTCTAAGATTTCTTTCGTTAAAAAATGCAAATATCTAAATTTTCGTTTTAATTTTGAAGAATTTTATGAATGGAATATCTTTTAATCTAATGCAGATTGTTTCTATTATCTCATCTAACAGTTTAGAATTATTAATGATCCAATGTTGCAAGTTTTTTTTTAATAATCTTTTCTTCGTCGTACCCCTATCTTTTAAAAATCGCACCTATTAATTTTACATCTTTTGCTTTCACACCTCTATATTTTCACACCTTCTTTGTTTATATATATATATATATATATATACATATTTTTATAGATTTTGAAAAGAGTTTTTGTTCTTGAGGTTATTAATGATCTACCCTTTGTTAATGATCTCAAGTTGCAAAGTTGGGTCCAACAATTGTGTTTCTTCTGTTGCACTCCCAACTTTCCATGTTGGCACTCGTTACTTTCACACTTTGTTTTACACCTCTTTGTTTATATAAAGTTTGATATTTTGATCCAACAATAAGGTTTCTTTCGCCATACCATTAGCTTTTGGTTGCCTAATTAGTTTGCACATTTTGTTTTTCACACCTGCTTTTTCACACTCTTTGTTTTTATATATATGTATACATATTTTTATGGACTTTGAAAATAGTGTTTGTTATTTGAGTATTATTAATAATCTCACCCTTTGTTAATGATCTCAAAAGTTGCAAAGTTCGGTCCAACAATTGTGTTTCTTCGTTGTACCCCATCTTTCCATGTGGAACCCGTTAGTTTTCATACCCTTTTGTTTTACACTCTTTGTTTTATAAAATTGCAATATTATAATCCAACAATTTTGTTTCTTCGTCATAGCCCTAGTTTCAATGGTCAAACTTGAGCTAAGACCTTTTGTTTCACACCTCGTTTTCACACTCTTTGTTTTTATATGATACGATTTTTATGGATTTTGAAAAGAGTTTTTGTTATTCGAGTACACAATGATCTCACCCTTTGTTAATATAAAGTGCAAAGTTTATGTCCAACAATTGTGTTTCCGTTGCACTCCCAGCCTCTATTTTGGCATCCGTTAGTTTTCACACCCTTTATTTTACACTTTTGTTTATATAAAGCTGCAATGTTTTGATCCAACATTGTGCTTTTCGTCATACCCTCATTTCAATGGTTGCACTTGTTGATTTTCGCACTTTTTTGTTTCACACCTTTTGTTTTTATATATATAGAGATTTTTGATTTTGAAAAGAGTTTTCGTTATTTAAGATTATAAATGATCTCAATTTTTAATGATCTCAAAGTCAGCAAAGACTCGATTCAACATTGTGTTTCTTCATCTCATCCCCAACTTTCCATGTGGGCACTGTTAGTTTTCACACCTTGTTTTAGGACTCTTTGTTTATATAAAGCAGTTGTTTTGATCCAACAATTGTGTTTTTGTACGTAGAATTTGATTTTAATGTTTACAAACTCGTTAGTTTTCGCACCTTTATTTCACACCTTGTTACACACGTCTTTATTTTCATATTTTGCATCTCTTCGTCGATTTCATCTTAAAAAATCGCACATATTAATTTGAACCTTTTCACATCTTTATGTTTTACTCCTAAGCTGAAAAGAAGTCGAACGCAAAGCGGCAAAGATCCTCGCCCGCGATGGAATTTTACACTTTTGTTTATTATATATAAACTTTTATGGAATACAAAAATAAGTTCCGAATTTATTGTTTTCTGAGTATTTTTAAAACTTACAAGTTAATAGATAATATTATAGATTTATATGTTTATATATTATATAAACTCACTTTTAAGGGTCAATTTAAATATAACGGATGGGATTATTTTTATTAGCTCATCTAACTGTTTATATTTGTTAATAATCTTAAAAGTTACAATATTTTGATCCAACAATTGTATTTCTACGTCGTATTCACAACTTTCAATGTTCACATTTATTAGTTTTCTTTGTTTCACACCTCTTTGTTTAAAAAGAGTTTTTGTTCTTTGAGTATTGTTTAACACCTCCAAATTTAAAAATCCTGAGTATTATTTTCTTATAATTTATTAATTAACATTGATTCACTCATCTTTGTTTTAAAAATTGGATTGTTTTATTTATTGACTCATTCATCTAACTTTTGTTTGGTGTGGTTTTCCATCTCACCGTATTGATCATCTCTTTCAAGTATTAATTTAGGTAATTAATTGTGATTTCTAATTTTTCATAGATTTATCTTTTAGTCAATTTGGTTGGTTGCAATTGCAGCTATAAGCTCTTTCTCCCTGATTCTCATATTACTTTTTATAAATTTCGATAGAATAATGAGTTAAATTTTATTTTATGTAAATATTCAAAATTGATTATCTGAATATGATTCAGAAAAACCTAGATTTTTATACCTTTAATATTATTCTCTTAATCACTGAATCGATTTTTATTTTTATATATACAATAAATATTTTATTTAACTAATTTTGTTAATTCATCTTAATTAGTCATTATTTATAATTTTTATATTATATAGTTAAAAATAATCATACTTCGAAATATGAAATTAATAATGTTAATATTCTTTTTTTCCCGCTCTTAACGCACGGCCACATCCTAATAAGAATAATAAGAATATCTTGAGAGATTTACATCAAAAAATGGGTACAATAAAAATTAATTTTAAGTTTGTGGAAAATATAAAAGATAATCAATAGTTCAGGGGCTTATTTGAGATTCTTTAGAAATAAAGTAGGATACAGAATAAACGTGTGCTAGTCACGTGCTCATCTTTCTAGTTGTGGGAAAATAGCGAATATCGTGACTCGCGATCTGACTCACTGATTTTTGCAAAATCGTCGTCGCGTCAGTGAACTTCGCCGTCAGAGAGAAATCGAGATACGGAGATGTAAGATACCATCTCACCATTGTTGCGAAACTTAAGTTACACAAATTTTGGGCAACGAAGATGGAAAGTAACAGTTACAGTTCTCCGATCATCTGGGTAATCAAAAACCTTAAACCCAAGGCTCCGATCTTTGTAAGTCTGGATTCAGAGATGTGACCAGAACAGCTTTAAGTTTAGGTGTTCTTGATATTTTAGTTTGTTGTGATTCTAAATTCAGGTAACAGTTTCTCTCTTTGTGTACAAGATACAGTCCAAAGCCAATGATGAACATAACAAAAGAAGATGATGAAGCTAACGTTACTATCAAAATTCATCTGAGACATCAACTAGCTTAAGGCCAGTGGTCCAATCCTCACAATACCTAACAAAAGGGGAGATTTTGATTGCCTTGGCTTGACAACCATGGCGAGGAGCTCTAAGAAAACAAGGCTCCATCGACATGGCCCTAACACATGGTGGATCAGGAGCTCTGCGATTCCTTGGTTCGTAGAGTATCCATGGCTTTAATCCTCCAAGACCTTGAGCTACATATCCAAACGTAGACCTTGTGCTTGTGACAAGTTTATCAGTTAGGCTTAGGAGGTAGATTTCGGCAAGCGCCTTTTGGTCATGAACCTTCTTGTCTGTTTGTTGAACCTTTTCTCCACTTGGCTGATAAACTTCAATGATCTCTCCTGTCCAACTTGGTCGTTGCAAATACATGTTCTGTAGTTTATCAGAGTATTCTGGATGCAGAGATGTGACCAGCACAGCTTTAAGCTCTGTGCTTGTTGATGATGTGTTGTTAGTGACTTGTGATTCTGGTGTGGCCAATTCAGGCAGAAGTTTCTCTCTTTGTGTACAGGATAGGATCTGATCCATCACGTGCTGGAAATATCCAGCGGGTTTGCTAAACACTCGTATTTGAATCCCAAGTCTCTCATCTGCTCTAGATAAGTAAGCAGTGTAGGATCTAGTGATCATACCCCAGACTTGGTTTGTTGGGTGAAAAAGATACCGAGCCAAATGATGAAAGACGGTATCTTTCTGTGGGAATAGCTTAATGAGTTCGTCTTGGAAACTTGGGATCAACCATAGAGATGGAACAAAGTAAAGGTTGGATTTGACGACAAGCCAAGGGACTTTGCCAAGGAAAGCTTGATCTCCTTCACAGAAGAACATTTTATCATGATCCCTGGAATCATGGAAAATATCAAGATAAAGATGTGACGGTATTGTGGTTGTGTTAATGGCATGATTCTTCAACATTGTCCCGTAACAACGCGGGTGTGTCCGGTTGAAGCTATCTAACTGATCCGTCAATGGAAAATCCAGAGGAAGTAGCCAGGAAGACTCCGGAAAAGGCTCGCAGAAGAGGTCAGGAATATCATTCCGTTGGTCAACAAGAACGACTCTCTCTGTCAAGAGAGCATAGAGGAAGACAGAGACCAGAGAAAGCATTCTGTTTCCCAGCCCAAACATAGGCATCCACACTACATAACGACATTCATGATCATCAAAGCTTCTTACATCGTTGTGACCAATCTGCTCTGTAGCTCTCTTGTAAGCCTTTGTGCCAGGACCGCAATGCTTGTGAAGTATCTCGTAACTTCTAAGCTTAGAAACAAGATATTTCGATGGTTTGTATGGTGAAGGTTTGCGCAAAGACGGCTGCTGATACCTACTCAAGCAAGATTTCTCATCAAAGTCTGTGGCAAGAAGCCCTCCCAGAAGTTTATCCCTCGGTTGTTTGAAACCTTTTTTAAGAGTATGACAGAGAGGGAAGATGAGTTAGATTTTTGTTTCTGCTAAAGTAAATCAACCCATAAAAATATGAACGGTCTTGTTACCTGCAGTGAATGTAAAATCAGACTTGTGGCGGTTGAAGATGTTGGAGGATGATAGTAGTACCACCAAGCTAACTACTAAGCACGTGGTGATTGTTGTCGTTAACTTCATACCGGAGAGATCCTAATTGAGATGTTTTCTTCCTGTTTTCCACTTTCTTCCTGTTAATACTGATTATGGTTTGGGGATGAAAGAGTTGGAAATGGAATATGTTATGAGACTATCAAGAGGTGAAGAAAGTGAAAACTAATAGGTTTGCTGCTAATTATCTTACTAATATTTTAGAGAGAAATTGAAAACCTCTTATGATAAAAGTTTATTACATGCCATATATTATGTTTAGTTATTCTTATTTTTTCTTAAACAAAGTTTAATTTGAGAAAAAAATAAACAAATTTTAATAATACTAAAAATGTTTTGAAAGAGAATCTCACAATTTATGATTCAATAATATGTTTCCATAGTACTTTTTGTAACTGTTTTCAAAATAGTGAAATAATCTTAATTATTAACTTTATAAATGAAAATTTAATTATATTTATGGAATAAAATATGCAAATTTGTGTTGAATACAAATACAAAATTAAAACATAAGTAGATGAGAATTAATACAACAAAGGTTAAAATTATATAGAGTAGTTACCATAAAACAAAAATTAATAATTAATAAGAAACTTTGGTGAGGATGTTAAGTTTTTGTAGGCATTTATCTGAAAATAATCGAATTCAAAATATATTGTGAAGGTCTGTCCGTCAGAGAAGCCTGTGATCTGCGGGATCAACTAGCTTAAGGCCTGTGATCCGATCCTCACAATACTTAACAAAAGGGGTGGTCTTCACTTTCTTAGCTTGACAACCATAGAGTGGAGCTCTAAGGAAACATGGCTCCATTGACACGGCTCGAGCACATGGTGGATCAGGAGCTGTGTGGTTCTTTGGCTTGTAGAGTATCCATGGCTTTTATCCTCCAAGACCTTGAGCAACGTATCCGAACGTAGATGAGTCGCTCGTGACAATGTAATCCATTAAACTTAGAAGATATATCTCAGCGAGTGCCTTTTGGTCGTGAAGCTTCTTGTCTGTTTGCTGATACATTTCTTGGCTTGGTTGGTAAACTTGTATCATGTCTCCTGTTGAACTCGGGCCTTCCCAATACATGCTCCTTAGTTTCTCCGAGTACTCTGGGTGAAGAGATGTGACAAGAACAGCTTTGCGTTTTGGGCTTCTTGATGTATTAGTGACGATGACTTGTGGTTCTGAAGCAAACACTTCCGGTAATAGTTTCTCTCTTTGTGTACAAGCTAGGATTTGGCTCATGACGTGCTCGAAATATCCAGCCGGCTTGCTCAACACTCGTACTTGAATCCCGAGTCTCTCGTCTGCTCTTGATAAATAAGTATTGTAGGATCTTGTGATCATACCCCAAACCTGGTTTGTGGGGTGAATTAAATAGCGAGCCAGATGGTGAAAGACTGTTTCTTTCTGTGGGAATAGCTTGCTTAGTTCGGTTTGGAAACTAGGGATCAACCATAAAGATGGAATAAAGTAAAGGTTTGTGTTGAAGACCAACCAGGGGACTTGCCTGATGAGACCTTGATCTCTTTCACAAAAGAACATCTTATCATGATCCTCGTAATCGTGAATAAGATAGAAACAAAGGTACGAAGGGATGATGCTTTCTATCGTAGTGAAGTTAATGGCATGATTCTTCAACATTGTTCCATAACAACGCGAATCTTCCTTGTTGAAGCTATCTAGCTGATCTGTGAGTGGGAAATCCAGAGGGAGTAGCCATGAAGTACTCGGAAAAGGCTCACAGAAGAGATCACTTATGTCCTTGCGTTGGTCAACAAGGACGACTCTCTCAGTCAAGAGAGCGTAGAGGAAGACTGAGGCAAGAGTAAGTATTCTGTTTCCGAGCCCGTAAACAGCAATCCACACAATGTATCTGCATTCACCAACAGATTTGCTTGAATCAATCTCATAACGACCATCATGAAGACCAAGATTCTCTGTTGCTTTCTTGTAAGCGTTTGTGCCTGGACCGCAACGCTTGTGAAGCTTCTCATAGCTTCTAAGCTTAGAGATAAGATACTTGGATGGTTTGTATGGTGAAGGCTTGCGATACAAGGAAGAATGATACCTACTCAAGCAAGAATCTTTATCAAACTCTTCAGTAAGTAGCCCTCCTAACAGTTTATCCCTCAGTTTTCCGGAACCTATTACAGGAACATGAAGTACTACTAAGTCAAAGGAGCATTTCTTGAGTAAACAAGACCAAAAAAAGATGAATGATGTTACCATTGGTTGTAAATTATGAAACTTGTGGTTGAAGATGCTGAAGAATGATAGTAACATCTATGAACAAAATAGTAAGAAATTGATTATCATGAGCCTCATCTTCAAGTGATTTCAAATACTTGAAATGTGATTAAACCTCGGATTCTAATTTTGGTTAAAAATCTTGCTACTTTTGTAGTATGGATATAAATGTTTTATGCATACTATAACCGTAGGTGGTGGAGACAACATTGATGGTGAAGATTCTTGTCTCTTTGTTAATACAATCTGATATTTCAAATGGTGTGGGACTGGAAGTGAAGTGACCTGCCTTTCCTTCTTTGGCCTTACAATCTTGATCTTGAAATCGGTACAATTTAGTGGCACCACCGGTTTAACAGGTTCCGGTTTGATTTGATTTTTTAATAAAGATTTGGAATCGGTTCGGTTTTGGTTATCATGTTAAAACTTAAAACCCTCAATCGTCGTCGGAGATAAAACTCTCTTGTCAAATTCGTCTCCGCCAGTAGTAATTTTCCGGCTGCCACAGGATCGGGAAACGTCTAATGCGGGTTTTCCGATTCCGTTGTTCTCGCATGTGAGAGGATTGATTCGTAAAGCACCCTCTTCTCGATTCTACGTGGTTCCTGCAGCACTTGACCGGACGAGCCCTTCAATCTCACAGTCGGAGCAAGTGAAAGAAGGTAACTTTGATTGTAATGTGCTGGAGTTGAATGAAATTGGGGTTCTTCGAGTGTTAGATACTATGAAAAATGATCCTTTTCTTGCTTTGTCGTTTCTGAAACGAATTGAAGGAAATGGGTCTTTCCCTAGTCTCCAAGCTTATGCAGCTGTGATCAGAATCGTTTGTGTTTGTGGTTTGGATCAGAAGTTGGATCATTTTTTTGTGGGATTCATTAGAAGAGGAGATGAGGCACGCGGTTTCACTGTCATGGATTTGTTTAATGCCATTGGAGAAGCAGAAGAGGAGGGAGAAGGGTCATTGCTGTTGTTGAGGAGCCTCTCCAGTGCCTTTGTTAAAGCCTATGCTAATCTTGAGATGTTTGACGAAGCTATCGATATATTCTTCCAGACTAGTCCTCTAGGATGTGGTCCAGATATAAAGGCATTGAATTTGATGATGAACCTTATGATTGCTTCTGGAAAATACAGTATGGCGGTGGCTAGTTTCTTGCAAATAGAGCGGTTGGGGTTGGATGCTGATGCGCATAGTTATGTGCTAATGGTTCAAGCATTGCATAGAAACGAGGATATAAAAGGACTAGAGAAGTTTCTTAGAAGACTGTTTGACTCTGAGACGAGGAAGCCTTGCCTGTTTTATATGACTTTCATCGAAAGACTCTGTTTAAATAACATGTCAGGTATAGCTTGTATTCTACTCCAACTACTGAAGGAAGCAAATATTCTGGTTGATAAGAGTGATCTTGGAATTTCATATCACAAAGTTGTCCGTGGTTTATGTAATGAGATGAATATAGAAGATGCTGAAAAAGTTGTTCTTGACATGGAGGAACTTGGGATTGATCCGCATGTCTATGTTTACTCTGCGATAATTGAGGGACATCGCATGAATATGAATATACCTAAAGCTTTGGATGTTTTTTGTAAAATGATGGAGAACAATGTAAGAGTAAATCGTGTGATTGTAAGCTCAATCCTTCAGTGCATTTGTCAGATGGGAAAGTTCTCGGAAGCTTATTTTTGGTTTGAAAAGTTTAGAGAGATGAACATCTCTCTTGATAGGGTTTGCTACAATGTCGCATTTGATGCTTTGGGAAAGCTTGGCAAAGTAGAAGAAGCTATTAAGTTGTTTCGAGAAATGACTGGTAAAGGAATAGCTCCTGACGTCATCAACTACACGACTTTGATAGGTGGTTGCTGTCTACAAGGTAAATGTTCTGAGGCCTCTCATTTGATGACTGAAATGGAAATAACAGGTAAAACACCTGATAGTCTTGCATACAGTGTTCTTGCCGGTGGATTAGCTAGGAACGACCTTGCAGAAAAGGCACGCAAAACTCTAAAAGGGATGGAAGATCGTGGTGTAAACCCCACTTCCGTTACACACAGCATGGTCATTGAAGGCTTCTTTGCTGCTGGTAGAATAGACAAGGCTGAAGCTTTCTACAAGAGTTTGAAACATCGATCTCGGGAAAACGATGTAAGTATGGTAAAAGGTTATATTGAAGCTGGCTGTCTTCATCAAGCCTTTGAACGAGTCAGTACACTAGAATTCCCTCTTCCCAAGAATGTATATTTCACACTATTCACTAGTCTTTGCGCCAACAATGATTATATCGGCAAAGCTCAAGACTTACTACGTCGAATGTCAAAACTTGGAGTTGAGCCTGGGAAATGCATGTATGGAAGGTTAATTGGTGCTTGGTGTCGAGTTAATAGTGTGAGAAAAGCCCAGAAGTGTTTTGAAAGATTAGTTACTAAAGAGATTATCCCTGATTTGTTCACTTACACAGTCATGATTAACACCTATTGCCGGTTAAACGAGCTAGAGCAAGCCTATGCTCTTTTTCAAGACATGAAGAGGAAAAATGTCAAACCTGATGTGGTAACATACACAGTTTTGCTCAATAATACTCCAGACTTGGATATGAAGATGGAAATGGAAGCCTTCGATGTTAAACCAGACGTTGTCTACTACACGGTTTTGATTGATCAGCAGTGCAAGATTCAGGATCTTCAAAAGGCGGAAAGGATCTTTGATGAAATGATAGGTAGTGGATTGGAGCCTGATGCTATGCCTTACACAGCACTAATAGCTTGTTGTGTTAGGGATGGATCTGTACATAAGGCGGTCAGACTTATGCAAGAGATGTCGGAAAAGAAGATTGAGCCAACTGAAGCTTCCGTGTTTATAGTTCACTATGCTAGAATAATGGCCAAGATACTTCGTAGAAGATGATCCAAAAATTTATGAAGAGAGCTTATATCTAGAAGGTCAAGAAACACGGTTACTGGTATTAAGAATAGAGAGTTCTTTATCAGTTCTCAAGACATTTAGTTCTGCATCACCGTAAATGAGGATGTGAGCTCTCTGCTCATGTCAATGCACTTCTTCTTTGGGAAAGAAAAAAGGACCGAGATGGGACCGCTACGTTTCGCCGTTTCCTATGGAGCTTGAGAACAGAGGAACCATAAAGGTAGAAACTTTGCTTATCACAGAGCATTTTTTTCCTAGAGAATTAACCAGTTCTATGTTTTAAACATTTGGTAAATGATGTTTTTGATTCGTTTTTCCTTTGAATGTGATAAGATTTTGATTCCTAATCCACAACACTACCCGATGCAGGGATTCAGGTAAGCACGATAAAATCACCAAGAAGGACGAGGTATCAGAAGCTCTGAAACAGAGGATTTTCAAAGGTGGTTGACACCTAGAAAACCTCACGAGGATGTAAACGACAGAGCCTTACTGACTTTGATTCGTAAGTAAATGTAAATGTTCTTAAAATTGTTTCTGTGCATTAACATATTAATACAGAGTATGTAACTGTAAACTGTAAAGTGTTAAGAAATTCCATTAAGCATTCAAACATGATTCCTTTTTATTTGTGTATAATATAGTTATTGACGACTAAATGATATAATTATTGACGACTCTAAAAGGAAAGATAAAAACTTTGATTGTTACATTACATACAATCAGAAGAATTCATCAAAAGATTCTCTGTTTTAGTAACTCACAGTCCAATAGAAGCAGCTATAGTAAATAAGATCTATAACTCATCAAAAAGCTTAAGCCCATCGTTCCCACGATCCTCACAATGCCTTACAAAAGGAACTAACTTCCCTGAGTCAGTTCCCCAATCGGCTTCACATCCATGAGACGGAGGAGTAAGGTGACAAGGGTCCATCGACGTGGATCGAATACACGGTGGATTAGGAGCTGTTGGACCTGTTGGCTGATAGAGTAACCATGGCTTCAACCCTCCAAGACTATGAGCAACATATCCAAATGTAGACCTTGCGCTTGTGACAATGTTATCAGTGAGACTTAGAAGATACATCTCGGCGAGGGCCTTTTGGTCGTGAAGCTTCTTGTCTGTTTGTTGAACCCTTTCTCCACTTGGCTGATAAACTTCGATTATCTCTCCTGTTGAAGTCGGTCGTTCCCAATACATGTTCTTTAGGTTGTCAGAGTACTCTGGATACAAAGATGTGACAAGAACAGCCTTAAGTTTCTGTCTTTTCGATATATTGAATTTTGGTTCTTCTTGTGCAGCTGCCTCAGGTAAGAGTTTCTCTCTTTGTACACAAGAGACAACCTGATCCATAACATGCTGAAAGTATCCAGGTCGATCACTGAAGATCCGTACTTGTATCCCGAGCGTCTCGTCTGCTCTTGATAAGTAAGCATTGTAGGATCTTGTGATCAATCCCCAAACTTGGTTCGTGGGGTGAAAAAGATACCGAGCCAGATGGTGAAAGACTGCTTCTTTCTGCGGGAACATCTTCATTAGTTCGGTTTGGAAAGTTGGATTCAACCACAGAGAAGGAACAAAGTAGACATTGGCTTTGACAATCAACCAAGGGACTTTGTCGACTAAAGACTGATCCTTTTGGCAGAAGAACATCTTGTCATTGTCCCTTGAATCATGAAGAATGTGAAGATACAGATGCGGCGGGATCAAAGTCGAGTTGATGGCATGATTGTTCAACATTGTTCCATAACAACGAGAGTATCTCATGTTGTAGCCGTTGATCTGTTTCATCAATGGGAATTCAAGAGGAAGCAACCATGAAGTACCTGGAAACGGCTCGCAGAAGAGATCACTTATATCTTTGCTTTGATCAACAAGAACGACTCTCTCAGTCAACATAGCGTAGAGGAAGACAGAGGCAAGAGTAAGTATTCTGTTCCCAAGCCCGTAAACCGCAACCCACACGATGTATCTGCATTCACCAACAGATTTGTTTGCATAATTCTCATCATCATGACCAAGAATCTCTGTTGCTTTCTTGTAAGCATCTGTGCCTGGACCGCAACGCTTGTGAAGCTTCTCGTAGTTTCTAAGCTTAGAGATGAGGTACTTAGAAGGCTTGTACGGTGAAGGCTTACGGTACAACAAAGATTGTTGATACCTACTCTGGCAAGAACCTTCATCGAAATCAGCTGTTAAAAGCCCTCCGATCAGTTTATCCCTTGGTGTTTCGGGTTCCTTTGAATCTGTTAACAAGAACTATTAAAGTCAAAAACAGTAATTCTCTCTAGTTACACAAAAAAGATGGATGTGGTTTTATTTACCGTTGGATGTAGCAACAAGAAGCTGGCTGTTGAAGTTGGTGGAGGATGATAACAACACTACAGACCAAATTAGTAAGCCACAACTAATGACTGCTAGCAGAAACTTCATCTTCGAACCCAAACTGCTGAAAACTTCGCCGGAGATCTGAAATTTTTGATACATGTTGACTTAAAGAGTTTGATCAGTTATAACTAAGAGATGATTCAAAAAGAGTTATATATCTAGCGTGAGTTCAACTTCTGATTCTTAACTAAAGGTGAAGAAACAATGTCGTAATCTGTATAATGCAAAGTGTTTTGAATATTCTAATGGGTCATTGTTAAGTTGTGACGATCAACGAACTTCGTAACGTGACTCCACATTTGTTTAATATTTATATTAAAAAAAAAAGTCTTTGATCTTCGATTTATGTGACTCATCAAGCTGTGTTGTATTATAAGGTTTTTATCAACGAAGGAATTGGCCAATAAAGGAGTTGTTTTGAATACGCAACAAGCCTCATAATGTTGAGAACTTGGCATGTAATCACATGTCACGTATTAGATTGTGAATTTGACTAATCATATTCTATTCTTTCGTCTATGGAAATAAGATTAATCAGATCCGGAAGTTCGCGTTGTTGACTATGACGAAGAATAAAGAAAAGTAAACAAATTCGATTTTATTATGTACATCTTCTTATTGATTGATAAAGCCAATCCCTAGCTTCCTAAAACAGCCTAATTTTGTAACTTTTACTCCCTTAATGTTTAGCTAAGCAAGTCGGGTTTCTTATAGAAAACTTATTGCAACTACTAAACGACTGTTTTTTTCCTAATGAAAACGTATGGAATATGGGGAATTTAAGTCAGTCAATTGTCAAAACGTATGGAATTTAAATAAGTTTGTAACAGCTAAACTCAAAATTAAGAGATAAACAGCCTATCCCCGACCTTTCACTAAACCAAACCAAAATCAATGATTAAACCAGCCTAAACCAAGGAACTAAAATCACCATCACTGATAGCCACAAAGGGTTTTTTTTAGAGGATGAATGTTCCACATATAACTGGAAAACTATGTTGAGATTACTAATCATAAGATTTATTATTTGTTCAAATGAAATTTTGTTCATATTTTCGATATACATAAAACTAAAGTATATATTGATGAATGTGTACTTAAATAATATGAACAGAAGAATTGTATATAAATTTGTAACGTACCTTGCATTGAGTTGTCGATGGTTGAGTTGATGATCTTTGACAATGTGGTTGTTCTTTAACACAAGGATCGGATGGTTTTTTGGTGTCCATAATGTTTATCAAACTATAAAAATCAAAAACACATATAAAAAGGAACACTGTTTTTGAGGCAAAGCAATCAGAGAAGAAATCAAAATCGATCAAGACGAAAGAAGAAACATTAAGGAAAAAAACCCCAAAAAAAAAAAAAAAATGGAAAAAAAAAGAAGAACAAGAAAGTGAAAAGAAAAACAGGGGATTTTGTTTGGTTTTTTTCAGCAAAAAAGAGAGAGTAATAATATTAAAACATTCATATGTATATTAAAAAAAAAGTGATAAGGTTTATGTCTTTAAGATTATTTCCATATTTGTGTAGTTTATATATACACACACAATATATTTCGGTCAATAGTCATAAGTAGATATTATTTGGTTTCCCAAAGAAAGCTTTAATAGTCCAAAGTTAACATAAAAAATAATCTTTGAACATTTAATTTTGTGATATGCAGTAACATTTTAAATAGGTAAGAAAACATTGACTATTTCATAGAAAATTATAATATTCTTTTCTTCAGCACACATATATATATTAATATCTACAATTAGATTATAAATTTCATTTTCTGACACATGTTACCGCCCAACTTTATAATTATTCGTCATTCTTATTTTATTAAGTTTTTTTTCAAATAACTTCTTTGTTAAATAATTAATATTAATTTTTACTACATGTTAGGACATCAAAATATAATTAAACAAATATAAAAATCTTATAATTGCTTTCAAAAAAACAAAGATACTTTTAAAGAATTAAATTTCAACATACAAAGGTTTTGCCACAGAATTTTAACTGATATGTAAAATCAAATATCCAATAAAAGTAGGGAGTGTCTTTTACTTTTTAACCTAAGTTTCTCCAAATCACTGTAAATGCTCTGTTTTTCTCCTCTTCTCCAAATAGGTTAGGTTAGCTGACATAGACTTCGAGCTCAAGAATCCGACAGAGAAGTTCCTGTTCGGTTGAAATTGCAGAAGCCATGTTTCGGACCAGAACGTGATTTATTTAAAATTTTTGATTCTTATGACATCTGTATACATGTTGCTTTACACAAATAAATTACAACTCATCAAAGATCCTCTGTTTCAATTTGTAAAAATAAAATCTCTATAACTCATCTTTGGTATCATCAACTAGCTTAAGCCCATAGCGTCTAAGATCCTCACAATGTCTTACAAAAGGAACGATTTTTGCTGTGTTAATACCCTTTTTGGCTCCACATCCATGAACCGGAGGGGTAAGGAAACAAGGCTCCATGGACACACCACGACCACATGGTGGATCAGGAGTTTTGAACTTCTTTGGTGTGTAGAGTATCCATGGCTTTAATCCTCCTAGACCTTGAGCTACATATCCAAATGTAGACCAAGCGCTTGTGACAAGCTTATCAGTTAAACTTAGGAGGTACATCTCTGCTAGAGCCTTTTGGTCGTGAAGCTTCTTGTCTGTTTGCTGAAACCTTTCTCCACTTGGCTGATAAACTTTTACTATCTCTCCTGTTGAAGTCGGTCGTTCCCAATACATGTTCTTTAGGTTGTTAGAGTATCCTGGATTCAGAGATGTCACCAGGACAGCTTTAAGTTTTGAAGGGTTTGTTGTATTTGTTACTGGTGATTCTTCTTGTGCAGCTGCTTCAGGTAAAAGTTTCTCTCTTTGTGTACAGGCTACGATCTGGTTCATTACGTGCTGGAAATATTTAGTTTGTCTGCTGAAGACCCGTACTTGAATCCCAAGTATCTCGTCTGCTCTTGATAAGTAAGCATTGTAGGATCTAGTGACCATACCCCAAACTTGGTTTGTTGGGTGAAAAAGATAGCGAGCCAAGTGGTAGAAGACGGTGTCTTTCTGTGGGAATAGCTTGATCAATTCGTGTTGGAAACTAGGGTTCAACCATAGAGATGGGATAAAGTAAAGATTGGATTTGACAACCAGCCAAGGGACTTTGTCGACTAGAGATTGATCCTTTTGGCAGAAGAACCTCTTGTCTTGATCCCTGTAATCATGGAGAAGATGAAGATAAAGATGCGATGGGATTGTAGTCGAGTTAATGGTATGATTCTTTAACATTGTTCCGTGGCAACGCGAGTATTCGCGGTCGAAGCTATCTATCTTACCCATCAATGGGAAATCAAGAGGAAGTAACCATGAAGTACCAGGAAAAGGCTCACAGAAGAGATCACTTATGTCCTTGCGTTGGTCCACAAGAATGATTCTGTCTGTCAAGAGAGCATAGAGGAAGACAGAAGCAAGAGTGAGTATTCTGTTTCCAAGCCCATAAACAGCAATCCACACAATATATTTGCATTCACCAACAGATCTATCTCCAACATTCTCATCATGATCATGACCAAGCTTCTTTGTTGCTATCTTGTAAGCATCTGTGCCTGGACCGCAACGCTTGTGAAGCTTCTCATAGCTTCTAAGTTTAGAGACAAGGTATTGAGAAGTGTTGTAAGGCGAAGGTTTGCGATACAAGGAAGACTGATACCTACTCAAACAAGAATCTTCATCGAAATCAGCCGATAAAAGCCCTCCTAACAGTTTATCCCTCGGTTTTACGGAAACCTTCGAAGAGACTGCAAGAAAATGAGATATTAAGTCAAAAGGATAATTTCTGAATAAGAAACTCAAAATATGAATGATCAGACCGTTGACTGTAGCACCAAGAAGCTGGTGTTTGAAGATGTTGGAGAATGATAGTAACATCAACGACCAGAGTAGTAAGCAAGTCAAGATTGTTGTTATCATGAGCTTCATCTTCATACCGAGAGACCATGAAACCTTCACCGGAGATTTGAAATAGTAGATGATATTAATTTCAATTATTGTTAGGAGTTTATAAGTTATCAAAGAGTTTACAACTCTTACAATGACCAAGTCAAAGAAACTTGTAGGTTTATAAATATCCTAGATGTGTTGCGCTGTGAAAATTGAAGAACTCCGAAAGTGGCCCCAACAATTTTATAGTGTGATCTGCTTAAAATATTTACATGTATTTCCATTTATTACAATAAAAAAAATTTGATGTTGGTGTTTGTACTCAAATTAAAAAATGGCAAATAAGAGAGTTGTGTGTTAATCAGCAACAAAGCAATTGATGTTGAAATCTCAACAAAACAATAATACAATATATATATATATATATATATATATATATGTCATGGAGCAGCATTTTCTGAACTGTTTTGTGGACAAATTCAATTTGGTTGATATGAATAATGTGTACCTTCAATGGTTCAACAAAAGTATCATTCCGGTTTTGGAAATGTTGATGTCATATTTTTAACAAAAAAAAAAATGTTGATGTCATATTGTCATCTATGGGTCATCTTTTTTTTTGTTAATGTTAAATTTATACCAATAAAAAAAGGTTTACATTTTACAATGAAACCCAAAAACACACCAAACTCTTAAGAGAGAGAGCAGTGATCAATGGAACACTTTAAAGTACTAATGAGCTTAGCCACACTAAAATGGGCTAGAGATACAACCAAAATAGAAACCAAGGAGAGAGTCATGAGATGGGTCCTCCGGTGAGATAGAGATCAGTTATGGGTCATCTTATCTAATACTATTATTATCAAAGATGAATATGGATGATCTCTTTTGGCTTTTGCTCTAAATCTTCCTCCCAACAAATAAACCTTTTCCACTCTGTCTTAACAATAACAAAAATGGTATGGAATAAGAGTTAAAAAAGATGGTGGAAGTAGACATATTAAGCTTGATTTTGGTGAGAACTAGGAGGAATAAAACAAAAGAAACTAAACAAATTTGATTATTTCGTATGGACTATCTAATGGCGTAGAAAGACACACGGAGACGAACACGATTCTTACACAACACACTACTCATGCCTAGGCTAGACACACATATTTCACCTAAGTGTTAGTAAAATTAAAATCTAAACTAAAAAATATTCATAATCTCATAAAACAATTATTTTTGGAATAGTTTCAAAATTAGTTTTTTTTTTTGGTAAAGATATTTTCAAAATTAGTTAAATCTCAATTGAAGTGTTTTTTTTTTTTTTTTTTGTAATCCGTTTCATAATTTATAGAGATTAAAATTTATAGAAGTAAAATTAACAAATAAATAAATAAATACTGTAAAGTGTGAAAAAGTGAAGATCACACAAAGAAAGGGTTTTTGAGGGGTTTTAAACATAAGAAAGACTTTTTTCGATTTCACATTCTCTTCGCTGTAAGAGTCGGCGGCGGCACCGAGAGAGAGAACCCTTAAAACACATCTGAATCCCCCAATTCCCTCAAGATCCGATCTTTGTAGACAAAAGAATGGGAATCATATCATCCACAGATCCAAAAACGGAGACTTCCGAACCCAAATCTCAAACCAACGAAGCTCCATCAGAGAAACTGACTCCATCTGAGGAAAAAGGGAAAGATCAGTCATCCCCGTCGGAGAAACTTGGAGATTCATCAACTGTCTGGAGAGATCCAGAAGAAGAAGGAGGAGACGCAGAGGATGAAGAGGAAGGAGAGTGTGGGTTTTGCTTGTTTATGAAAGGAGGTGGCTGCAAAGACTCGTTTGTTGCTTGGGAAGAGTGTGTGGAGGAAGCTGAGAAGAACAAGGAAGATATTGTTACCAAGTGTATGGAAGTCACCTCGATGCTTAAGAAGTGTATGGATGAACATTCTGATTACTATCAGCCCATTCTCGCTGCCGAGAAAGCCGCTGAAGCAGAGGTGAAGAAGGAGATCGAATCTGAGAAGAAGAAGGAAGAAGAAGAGAAGATCTCGGAAGAGGAGGTGGCTGCTATGAAGCAAGCTCAAGGGTGAATTGAAAGGATTTAGGTAAATTTTTTCTTGTTTATGGGAATGGATATCAAAAATATTGGAGTTTGGGGATTAAAATTGTTCGTTAGGAACAGAGGAAATTACTTATAAAGATCGACCATTGATGGTTTAAGTTTCTTCTCTAATTGAATATGCCATTTTGTGTGCGAATAAGTTGATTGATTGAGTTCATCTGAATGAATACTCCCTTCTTCTTTTTTTAGATGATTCCAGAGAGGGTTTTGTTCCCTAAAGGTCATTACTTTGTTGATCCCATGAATGTTTCAGTTGATTCAATAGATAATTTTGCTTTTTAAAGGTCATTACTTTGTTGATACCCATGAATGTTTCAATGATTATTTGTGGTTTGCTTTAGCTATTTCTTCACTTGAATGTGATTTGTTGCTTCTGGTTCCAGCATTTTCTAGTTTGTTTGAAGATCTAAGTTTACTTTTGTTGTTGTCGTTTCATTAAGATACACTAGCCTTTCTTTCTCACTTCAATTCATTATCGATCATGCTCTGTTTGGTTGGTTGAAGTCTCCTCGAAGATGAGCATCTTTACAAATCCCAGGTTTGCCTTGGCATGTATCAGTTGTAGGGAGATATGAAACATTACACAACCTCATATCTCTTATCAGCCACCATTCATGACCATATGGTTTTATGCTTACCTTGTTAACCATACTATTTATATGTTAATTATGCTTTCGGCAATCATGTTTAGAAAGAGCTTAGTTGTCACTTGTCAGCAGCCAAGTATGACTGACATCTAGCACTGCCTTGATCATTTATAGCCTTATAGGGTTGGATCTGAAGGGTTTTTTTTTTTTTTTTTTTTTTTTTTGCTTTGAGTGAGACAAATCAAAAGCCAGCATTGTCTCTGCATGATTTTCAAGTTACATGAATCTCTAATTCTGTCTTGTTAGTATGTTTTGAAAATATATGATCCGTGTGACAAAAGCCTTTTTCGAAAAGGCCCTTTTTCGAAAAGGCCCCGAGACCTGAAGGAATTAGTTAGACTTGCCTCGTGTATTATGTATGCTTCAATTTTTAAACCAAATTTAATTGTACGTAGACACAAAGATAGAAATATATGTATTTCTAAAAGTATGAAGAAAATGAACAATTGTGTCTGTGTGTTAAGATTTGACCGTGTCAGGGTACTAATCGTATTTTCAATTTAGGAGTCATGTCCAAAAGAATTATGTGAAGGAATTGTAATTATCAAATATTTTTTTAAAAATGTAATTATCAAATTCCTATGTATATCGTGTGATTAACAAATCCCTATTTGTTTTGTACTTATCAAATCCCTATAGTATATACTAGAATATATTATGTGGCCTAAAGCTTATGCATTAGCTGCTTTAGGGGTGGGCCAGGCCTGTAGAAGGCCTAATCTTGTAAGCATGGTCAGAAGTTCCTAATCTCTAATATTTTGCTTAACAAATGCCTATTTCTATAAATATCTCTAATTCTCTATCATAACATCATGTTTCAGTGAGACAAATAAAAGCACTTTTACTTGATAACAACATGAGTATGTGAAACTCGAGATATATACTTTCCTTGTTAAAAGAAGAAGTACAATGCCAAAGTCAAGATTTAATTTGCAATAAACTGGAACCGATCAGGTGATGTAAACACACACAATATGTCATCATCTACTCGCCAAATGAAATAATTTTGAAAGTTAGACCATTTCAGTTTCCTGAATCTTAAAATGATAAATAGAAGAAAAGTTGCAAACTTTAAGCACAGTCATCATAATCATAAGAGTATACAAAATTCAATATAAGCTGCATCGCATAAGTAGTTTGTGTAGATGATACCACGTCAAAACTACACAATATGTTTTACTTACCGAAATTTATTACAATGGAAAGTGATCACTACGCTAATTGTCATCATCATCATCATCGCTAGTGTTTTTGTAGATTCCATGTCTGGAACTCTTTAATTGCAACCAAACGTCAGTCATGGTTGGTCTCTTCCTTCCGCTAAGATTCAGACACCTTTTTGCCAGGTTTGCGATAACCATGACTTGTCCGAGCTTACAGTCATTTCTTATTCGAGAATCTATAATGTCGAAAACTTTATTCTCTCTTACGGCAAGATTGAAGTAAGCGGCCAATGTTCTGTTTTCCCCAAACCGCTGGAAAGAAACAGGTTTTTCGCCAGTGATGAGCTCAACAAGCACAACTCCAAAACTGTAGACGTCGCTCTTGTCCGTAAACTGGCTGGATTGATAGTCATAGTACTCGGGATCAACATATTCTGGAGTACCTATAACCGCAGTTGTCAGGTGAGTTTGATCAACGCTTATAGACCGTGAAGTTCCAAATCCGAAACCTTGGCTCGGTAACTCTCATCTAACAGTATGTTTGCAGATTTTATGTCTCTGTGATAAATCGGAGATGCCGCAGCCGAGTGAAGGAGAGAGAGCTCCCGCGGTGTCTATGGAATTCGCACACGTAACTCCCACGTGATTAATGTGTGATCATCCTCTTCATGAAGAAGTTGGAAAAGGTTTCCGTTGGGAATGAACTCGTAAACAAGCAGGGGCACCTCTGTTTCAAGACAGCATCCTAATATATTCACGATGTTGCGGTGGTTAATCTGAGAGAGTAAGCAAACTTCGTTTATGAACTCTTCGAGCTATATCTTGATCCACGACCTTAGATTTCTTTACTACCATCAGCAAGCATCCCTTTGAACACTGTTCCTTGCCCACCATGACCAAGCACTCTGTCTAAACTGAAGTTCTCTGTAGCTTTCTCCAATTTTAGAGCTGAATACAATTGCTTTTCTACGTAGCCTTCTCTTGAGGCCAATTGTTGCTGCAACAGAAGACCTCCATTTTGCTTAAAGAACTTTTTCATGCGGTTGGTCTTTCTATACTTCTTAATAAAGATGTATAGCCATATTCCAACGCCCACCACTAACACTGTCAAACCTATGCTGACCCCTACAAGTGTTATCAATTTCGTCAATTGTCTTACAGTTTTAGTAATTAAATAAAATGTATTAATTATTCAAGATAAAATTTTGAAGAAGATATATGTTACCAAAAACTAATTTCGGAAACCTATTTTGTTTCTTAACCAAAAAAAACAAACAAACGAATACGTACATTCACTCCCACAACATCAATAAATTACAATGTTATTAATTTATGAAATTCACTACTTTAACCCAACAAAACTTAATTGTTACAAATTTATATATTCTTTAACTCAATCTTAATATTTGATTTTCTTTTTGACTCCACAATATGTTGCTACTGTTTGATTTTCTTCAGTTAGCCTCCTAACAAATATCTTGTGAATTAGAAACTCTATATGAATGCTTAAAATGTGTTATACTTCTACGATGATGGGTTATTTCGGTTTTCGCTCTATTCTTATTCATTATGTTATTTTAATTGTCAAAAATGAACTCTCTAACATGTCAATTGATATAGATGGATGGGAAGACAAAGTTAGAAAAATGATATCAACAAAAGATACATTCCAATTATTTTTCTGACATAACTACATTTCTTATTTATTTTAACTTACATCTAAATGTTTTTTTAATTAACTATATTTAAACTTATAATATATATATATATGTTGACTTTTCCATCTGATTTTGATGATTTTAAAATAATATATGTGAGAAAAAAAATCAGACCGACTCAAATTCATCCAATAAACTAAACTTCTAAAACCTGAATTTTGTACTATACTAATGAGATTATGAATCTAGACAATATGTTTTACAAAGTAACAGAAGAATCACCAATGATTATTTTGAATATTTAATAAGTGTACTCATGATTTATCATATGCTCCATTGTTTACTCTTTAATCTTGTAATCACCCTTAATATTTAAAAATTGGAATAATGCATATTAAAATATGGCTCATGTCATAAAAATTTATGAAATATCTTATACTATATCTCGCATTAAATTTTGAATAAAAGTCATGAAAAGAAAAATGTGTCAAATTTAATGGTTTTTAGATTCGATATATTATCTCTATTTTCTAATCATTTTAAAATAAATACTATAGTTACCATTAAATTATTTTGTGAAACTATTGTTTTCTATTATTTCATGGGGTGATTAAGCAATTATGTTATTTTTCTATGTTTTAAAGACAGTCAAACTGTAACTTATAGAATATTAAATATAACTTAATTTTATCTGAATTTTGTCTTTAATACAATATAGATGATTAAAGAACATATGTTAGAACATATACAATATATATATATATAATATACAATATATATATTAGAACATATTTTATATTTTTTAAATTAGTCTATCATAAATTAATTTGGCTTCAGTTTTTATTATAAAAGTATAAACCCTTTTTTTTTTCTAATTGGTTTGATCAGTAATTTTATTTTTAGGTTATATGGTATATGCTTTCATTAGGAAATATATTATATGTTAAAACTAAAAAGAATGTTATGATACCATTATGCTATTTTTCTTTCTTTTAGTACATATTTTTTAAAGGTAGTCAAATGGTAACTTATATAATATTAAATACAATTTAATGTTATCTGAGTTTCGTCTTTAATACAATATATATGATTATTGAATACAATGTGATTTTTAAATATAGTAGTACATTCTATATTTTTAATTAGTCTATCATAAATTAACTTGGTTTTAATTTTTACATTAAAAGTATGAAAACTTTTTTTATTTTAATTGGTTTGATCAGTAGTTTTATTTTATCTAAGTTTTGTCTTTAATACAATATATATGATTATTGAATACAATGTGGTTTTTAAAAATATATTAGTACATATTCTACATTTTAAAAATTAGTCTATCATAAATGAACTCGGTTTCAATTTTTACTTTAAAAGTATGAAAACTTTTTGTTTTAATTGGTTTGATCAATAGTTTTATTTTTAAGTTATATGGTATATGTTTTCATTAGAAAATATATTATATGTTAAAACTAAAAGTTGGAAGAAATATATTTTTGTAACAATGTGATTTTTTTTTTTTAAAGTAAACTATACACCATATTAGATAGAAATAAAATAAAGTATATAAAAAATGTTTAGTTTAAGAGACAATGATGTAGATACGTGGGTCACAAATATGTAGCCAAACGCCGCATAAAAAACTGTCATATTATATAAAAATAAAATGATGTGCTTAAAAAGAAAGTTTACAATTCCTTTTTCTTTGTTTTTCTTTTATTATTAAAAAGTTTTAACAATTTTACAAGTAATAAAAATTTCCCAATACCTAAGAGTCATTTCGAACATTTTCGGATGCAGTTCATATATATATTAACCCTTTTTCCGAAAATAATGTGCAAAAACAAAATAATGATACTGTTTGTACCACTTCAAATTCAAACTAATTATGGACTACTCCACAAGCTTAAAGACGAAGCGTACCATTTTCTCAAATGCATTGTTGGCTATGATTAGATTTGTATGTTCTAGTTTGGTCAAGGGACTACCAATTCGGTCTTTTGTTAGCATTTTTGGTAATTTTGGTCACATGCTCTGCGCTTGAGCACAAAAAGTTCCAAATAGCCAAACCAGCAAATCATCGATTATATATGGTCTTTTTCCTGGGGCGTGTTCTTTTTAAAGCGAAGAACTTCAAATTTACATCACCGGACAAGACTGCCAGAATCTTCACAAGGACTTGATACTTTCTTATGGAAATCGAATGACACTTCCACACTGTAATCCAACAACACTTGACAGCTCCTTCGTGATCCTCCCTACAGTTCGTGGAATTATATGATATGGTTCAAAGCCGCAAAACCACCGTATTGGTTCGCTTCACTTTGTGATTACCCTTTCGTCAACGCCTCCCAACTTTTGATACACTTTTAACATGTGGCATCACAACAGTCTTAATTTACCCACTTCGTTCTGTCGCCGGTGAAACGCATGACACCACCTCTTCTCTGGATGCTCATTTTTGGGCCAGCTTTGATTTTTTTTTGCGTCTCACGTTTACCTCAGCCTCCATAGTCCGTACGATCAAACGCTTCCTGCTATTGAACGGCAATTAGATGTATGGCCACTCTAGCACTCTCATAGAGTCCTTATTCTCGCTACTTCTTTAGGTGATTCTTTACATTAAAATCAAAACACAAACTATTAACCATGGATTGTAAAAACTATCAAAATGCTGAAAACCAAGTGCAACCATTGAAACGTAGCATTTAATGCCAAACACAATCTTGCGGATCAAAACATTGAATTTTTATATAAACAAAAAGGTGTAAAACAAAAGGGCTGAAAACTAAACGCGCCAATATGAAAAAGTTCTGTCGTTGTGAAACGGAAACACAATTGTCGACCCAAACATCGCAACTTTTGTATCATTAATATGTTTAATAGGTGCGATTTTTAAAAGATTTATGACGAAGAAACACGATTATTAAAATTGCAACTGGGATCATTAATAATTTAAACCGTTAGATAATAACCAATCTCATTCATTCGTTATAATAAAATCGACATTAAAAATGGCCATATTATATATGAATGACACAAAAGTTTGTACTTATCAAATTATATATAGATATTGTAATATTCTCATCTAATGAACTAATTGTATGTAGGGCAATCGTTATCTCTAAATTATATCATTCACAAAAATATTTCAACCTAAATCCATAACATCCGATCTCTCTTACGGCCGGCATGGGGATAACGTCATCCAGGGATCTGAATCAGGAGAATTCCGATCCCAAATCTCAAAAAATTCCAGTCCAGTCAGAGAAAGTAGGAGATTCGTCAAGTACTGTTAGGAAAGATCAATTACAAGTGTTCATGATGGAAGGTGGATGCAAGGAAACATATGGGGCTTTTCAAGATTGCGTGGACAACGCTGAGAAGACGAATAAGGAACCTATCTCTACGTGTTATCCGATGTTGCAGAAGTGCATGGAGGCTCACTCTGATTACTATCACCCCTTTCTCGATGCGATGGAAAGTGCTGGAAAACTGATGATGAAGGATTTCTTGCCCTCAGCTGTTTCGCGAGATTCAGTGGAATCACCAAATCAGTTGAAGGCAAAAGAGGAAGAGGAAGAAAAGTTGTTTTTGGGGTTTATGAGAGAAGGTGGTTGCAAGGAACCATTTAGAGCTTGGGAAGATTGCTTTGATGAAGCTGAAAAGAACAAGGAAGATGCTGTCCTTAAGTGTGTGGGAGTTTTTACGAAGATGACCAAGTGTATGGATGCTCACTCTGATTACTATCATCCTTTACTCGCGTCCAAGAAAGCTGCAGAAGAACACATGGTGAATGAGCTTCAAGCCTTTCTCTCGGAAACAAACTGAGGGGTGTTTGAGTGGATTTTAGGCATTTTTTTAATGGTTTTTTTTTTTTATGTAGCAAAGAATGGATTTGGTTTCCATATGAATGACACTCTTCTTTTTATTTGCTCTAAATGTCATTACTTTGTTGATGCCCAAGAATGTTTTCGTCAACAAATATTGTCCTCTTTTTTTTTGTGGTTATTTCTTCATTTGAATGTGATTTGTTGCAAAGGTCAGATCTTTTTGTTTTTAGTGATTGCTTTTCCAACACATTTTTGTTTTTCTTTTGTCTTGAAATCAGTTTGAAAAGTATATATCCTTTGTTGTTCACTTTGGGCTTAAGACACGACACTAGCACTAGTGTTGTTGTTTCACTTGTGAAGAGGGTTTATATGCTAGTGTTGGTTTTGTTGAGGTTAAGTCTCCTCGAAGGTGAAATGACCTACCTGACTTAAATGAAAACTGTTACAAATCCTAGCTTTAACCGGTTTGTCGTGTTTTATTGTGTCTTTGGTTGCTAACTAGGATCACAGTCGATTCAAATTAGTTACAGAGGGAAACATTGAATAGAAAGGATCATATAAACTGAACGAAGTGAAGAGTTTGAAGAATACTGTGTTTTCTTTACACGAGTTACCACTATATATAGAAGTTCGTTCGCTGAGCACAAGAGAATGAAGAAGAATTTGTTAAAATCCCTATTCTTATCGAAGAGAATGGAAGGAGAAATAAATCTTCCTACTCGAAATCAGTCCTATAGTTTACACTTCTTTGTCTTTATATATCACCTCCATAAGTTGACCATAAGAATCAAAAGGATCCAACTACCTACTCATTATTCGGAGGTTTAATTATAGAACACCAAAAGATTGGAACCTTATGTTATATGCATTTTACTAATAATGCTTAGTTCTAAGTTCTAACATTTGATGTTCAAAGCTGATTCCCTTGGCAACCGGTGCTCAGGTATATGCATCAAATATACTTCACAGAGAGTAAAAATATGTTAATTTCTAATTTTCTACCACATTAAATCATCAGAAAAGTATAAGTATGAAGTATATGAATTTTAATTTTAAATTATATTATATATGAATTACTGGATTGTACTAATGTACTTTATACATTGCATATGCAGATATGCTAATTAAACCATAATTTTATGGATACAAGTATTAATTCATGTAAATCAATTAGAGAACTTTAGTAGTGAAGTAAGTTATCGTACCCAATACTTATTCACTTACAATATTGTTATTTTTACCAATAAATCATACATTTTTCACTCATTTTTTTTACCCAAATTTTAAAATTAGAAGAAATTTTAAGTTAACAGTTTACTTCTCTAGATTCTAACGTTAAGTTACCATTTAGTATTAAAAAAAAATAATAAGTATTAAAAAAAAGTTTGTCGTCATTTGGTATTTCAAAATTTTAACTATTTTACAAAATTGACCATCCCTGCGCGATTAAACACCACCTAGTGATTCGGTATTTGAATAATTCTGTAAAAATAGCAAAATAAACCATATACTACATGTGATTTGGTAATGATAACCAATAAGAATTATATCGTTAGAAACCACCAGAAAGAGACCTATATTAGAAAATTCAAAAATATCGAGCTTGTGATTTGGGCGGGAGACAGGAAAAACAATGAAGTATCGGTGGTTGACATGGGCGGGAGGAAAACAATATCACCACCGTGCAGATTCCGTCGTGCTTACCGCCGGCAATGCCGTTTCGGTAGGAGCGAAACGTATTTGCGGAGATCGAAAGAATGTCTTATTTCGTGAATTATGAGAACAGCGAACGCAACAACAACAAAACTGATGAGTTATATGTATCAAGAAGTTAAAGATTATCCCATTTTTCAGCACATATGCAGTGGATCATAGTCCTCGCAAAAGCGAAGATAAACAGAGTCCACCCAAGAAACCAAGAATCTCATCACCCAGGAAAAAAAAGTAAACTCGATCTCCTCTGTTTTTTCTCGATCAAAACACCAGAAAAAGTAGCCTAAACCTAAATTAATAAACCCAGAAAAACCTCATCTAAACAACTCTTACATCGTCAAGATTCTGATCAGAAGAAACTGAACCTCTCCATGCAAACTTGTTCGGCGAGCGTAGGATGATGATGAGGGAACTCCTTCCTGATACGGTCATACATGCTTTGCGTACAATGAGATTGAGAAGGCTCTCTGATCGTCCCATCCACAAGTTCTTCCTCACGATCAACAAGAACTTGCGTACGATGAGATTGAGAAGGCTCTCTGATCATCCCATCAACAACTTCTTCTTCACGATCAACAACTTGCGTACGATGAGATTGAGAAGGTTCTCTGATCGTCCCATCAACAACTTCTTCCTCACGATCAACAACTTGCGTATGATGAGATTGAGGCACTCTGATCGTCCCATCAACAACTTTCTCCTCGATAACTTCTTCTTGAACCTCCGGGTCCTTCTTGTACCACCACGTTGGGAACCTCGCGTCTCTGGGAGTACTGAGTATCTTTAAAGCGATTTCGACTAGCACCGAATATAGCGTACTCGCCACCTTGCCCGCCATGTTTGTTTTCTGCAACAGGGAGAGAATATGGGAAGTATACGAGAGATAAGAGTACGAAGCAAGTATGTTTCAATTTTTGGAGGGTTTTTATATCTGACCTCACCAAGAACATAATAATAATCCTAGAGCGTTTATTTTTCAGTTACTTAGTAAATTTTTTTTTTTTCAAACCGGTGACTTGGCATTTTATCTTTTAAATTTCTTGGCATATAACATTTTTTACTGGCTCTGCCTGCCATATTTAAGCACTGCCTTCAATTACAAGAATTTTAATTATCTAAATGGAGAAAGATTCTTTTACATTAGAGCCCTGAAGAAGACTCAAATGTGCCATGGACGATAACTTTTATAGAGATCTCTTGAAGAAGATATATATATATATATATATATATATATATATGTGTGTGTAAAAACATTAAACAACTTCATAGCTGTTTTCAGCCTCCATTGACGACAGTATGATACTTTTGCTTACCTTTTTCGTTTTAATCATTATCTTGCTGTTTATATATTAATTAAGCTTTCCACAATCATGTTTAAGGAAAGCTTAGTTGTTGTTCTGAATTTTCTTTGCTGAAAGAGTTGGAAGTTAGATCAGTGGTTATATCTCAAGAAGATATGAACGGATAGTGACAGTCCTTTAATTTCACCCCATTTTCCAACTATTATTGTTCAACTTGTGTTTGGTTGTAATTAAACTACAATCAGAGTCGCTTCATATTTATTGGTACCAAGGGTGAAGTACTTAAATAGAAAGAATCATATAAATCGGTATGATTACTAGTTTCTTTGCATTGATTTTCTTCAACTATTCTGGTTTTCAACGTGTGTCTGATTGCAAATTAGGATAAGAGTCGATCCAAATTATATTAACCAAAATGAACAATCTGAAGGCTCACTTCCCGACGCAAGCTGAACAAGTCTTAAACAAACGTAGAACATATAGGCATATAGCCTCTCGGTTTTTCTTTGTGCTCTTGTTCATTGTATTTGTCTCTTCTTCTCTCATCTCATAGATAAATTATGTTACGCATTTTTAATTAGATTATAACTAAAAGAAGGTGATAAGACAACCAAGATCTTTGAGCCTTCTCTCTTGGTAAATCACAAGTTCTCTAATCCTAGATGATTTGGTCAATTTGTTGAAGCACCCTCTTCTCACCAATCCTTATATTGGGAGCCAGTTCCAAATTTCCTATCTAGGGTCACAATTTCCTTCTTCTAAAACTTCTCATCGTGTAAAGACCGATGAAGACGAGCACGAAATGAGTGCTAATAAGTAAATTACATTCATGTTCTCAATTTCTCAACGTAATGTTGTACTCTTTTTTATATATATCAAATTCGAAACTAGAGGTATTTTTATATAATTTGAGAATTGACTGAAATTAATTAAACACTAGTATAGGATAAATATTATGTAAGACGTTAAGAACTGACTCCACAACTGTCGATTAGATATATTTTAAAAAAAAAAAATATACTAGTATTGTTGATTTTACAGATAACCAATTTTAGTCAAATTTAGTTGTACTTTAAAATATTGTTTACACTTTACACGCACTTTAAAATATTATTAGGTTATTTAAGGATCCCATGCAACGTAATCTAACGCTCATAAAATAATGATATAGAATTACAAAAGGAATATATTTTATACCACATTACATATACGTCTAATCCATCGTCGTCCTCTCTTAATTGTACCATTCAGAAAATTATTGAACCTAATCCATCGTCTCCCTCTGTTATTCATTCACCGTCTGAATCACACCGAATTCCATAAGATCCGATCTCTCTCACACAGGTCACGGCATGGGAATCACGTCATCAGCAGATCTGAAACCGGAGAATTCCAATCCCAAATCTCAAAACAACTCAGAGGAATTGGGAGATGATTCGTCGTCAAGTGTTTGGCGAGATCGATTACGAGTGTTTATGGAGGAAGGTGGTTGCAAAGAATCATATAATGTTTTTCGAGATTGCACTGAAGAAGCTGAGAAGAACAATGAAAGTATCGGTAAGTGTTTGCCGATGCTGAACAAGTGTATGGAGGCCCATTCCGATTACTATCAACCTATTCTCGCAGCGGAGAAAGCTGCTTTAGAACGGTTAACGAAGGGTTTCAACAAGCTCCCAACGGTTGGGAAAGTTTCAGATCAACAAAAGGACGAGGAAGAAGAAGAAGAAGAAGAGAGGGTATTAGCTTTCCTGAAAGGTGGTGCTTGCAAAGATTCCTTTATGGCTTGGCTTGATTGTTCTGAGGAAGCTGAGAGAAACAAACAAGATTTCATCACTAAGTGTGGTCGAGTCTCTGCTACGTTATCCAAGTGTTTGGATGATCATTCTGATTACTATCATCCGGTTCTCACTGTGGCTAAAACTGCTGAAGAACACATGGAGAAGGAGCTCGAAGCTTTTTTCTCTGGGAAGCAAGCTTAGAGATGATTATGAGGATTTAGTTTTTTGTTTTTAATGTTTTGAAATTATATGATTGGTGTGACAGTCTTATTCACCACATTCTTTTAAAAGATATGATTATGATCATGGATCCACCTAGTCCGTCCCGAAGGAAGGTCCCGAAGAAAGCAAGGTGAGAATGTCTCCCATGGGCATCGCGATCCACTTTGTAGCTAGGTTCGGATACGGAAAGGTTAGCGATACCGCAAGGATGCACTGATGGCGTTAGACCCTAGGTTAATTCGTTCGTTCGGATGTTTTGCCTAGGCGTCGTTAACCTTCACGTTGATGTTCCCGGCTTCGGTTTTCGCGCTTGTGCGGCTTTGGCCTGGTTTCGTCCGTCTTCTCTCTGCTCGACCGAATACTTCGGGCGAGTAGGTTGAACGATTGGTGGATTTGGGCCAACTGAACGTTCGGCGTATGAGTGGTGATCGGATAGCTAGTGTTTGTAGGCTCCGTGCTCGCGCATCGAACTACTTACCACCTATCCTTCTCAGTTAGTTCACGAGCGATGATATGCTCGATGATCGGTTTGGGCTTGTGTCCCCAAACACTTGTAAAAAACAAAGTCCCCAAACACTTGTAAAAAACAAAGTCTCCCTTAAAAAAAATCTTCAAGTTTATCTGCAATAATCCCGAGAGGTTCTACTTTATGACTTGGTAGCATTCTTTATCAAATATAGCCAAGTCGGTTCAAACGCCCAAACACTCACAAATGTGCCTAGCGGGAGGGAGGATGGGGCGGGTAAGTAACACTTGGAAGAAAAAAATTACTTGGACCAAGTAGAAAGAAAACTCTACAAGTGGGTGGGTGGTGGTGAGGCTTGGAACAATTGGAACTAAGTGTTAACTGCTTCCCAAGGGACAACAATGAACAATGAAGAGCATAGCACATACTAAAGAAGAATTGGGATGAGTGCATAAAGGGTTGTTATTATTATGATACACTTGGTCAAAGGAACAAAACAAGAAAACAATTGGAACTAAGTGCTTGTCACGGGTCACTTGGAAAACACGTCCGGAGTGAACGGTGCCATCGTCCGGAGTGAACGGTGTCATCGTCCGGAGTGAACGGTGCCATCGTCCGGAGTGAACGGTGTCATCGTCCGGAGTGAACGGTGTCATCGTCCGGAGTGAACGGTCCCATCGTCCGGAGTGAACGGTCCCATCGTCCGGAGTGAACGGTCCCATCGTCCGGAGTGAACGGTGCCATCGTCCGGAGTGAACGGTGCCATCGTCCGGAGTGAACGGTGTCATCGTCCGGAGTGAACGGTCCCACGTCCGGGAGTGAACGGTTGCCATCGTCCGGAGTGAACGGTCCCATCGTCCGGAGTGAATGGTCCCATCGTCCGAGTGAACGGTCCCATCGTCCGGAGTGAACGGGTGTCATCGTCCGAGTGAACGGTGCCATCGTCCGAGTGAACGGTGCCATCGTCCGGAGTGAACTGCCCTCGTCCGAGTGAAGGTGCCATCGTCCCGAGTGAACGGTGCCATCGTCCGGAGTGAACGGTCCCATCGTCCGGAGGTGAACTCCCATCGTCCAGTGAACGGTCCCATCGTCCGGAGTGAACGGTCATCCGGAGTGAACGGTGCCATCGTCCGGAGTGAACGGTCCCATCGTCCGCAGTGAATGGTGTCATCGTCCCGAGTGAACGGTGCTATCGTCCGAGTGTGCCGAATCTGCCCACGTCCGAGAGTGAACGGTGCCATCGTCCGGAGTGAACGGTCCCAATGCACATACTCTGGGTATGTCTTTCAATAAAAATAAAAAAAAAAAAAGAAAAGAGAGACACCACTCTGCTCGCATGCACTTACCGGAGGCACCCCACCCATCTTCTCTAGCTTAGGTGTCAAGATGTGATTGGTTCAATTTTTTTTTAAAATAACTAATTAAATTAAATAATTTTATTATAGTAAAATATTAATAAAATAAATCGAGATCCTAATTTTACAGGTTGTGCAATAGCTTCTATAGGGTTGGATCTGAAGGGTTTTTTTTTTTTTTTTTTTTGCTTTGAGTGAGACAAATCAAAAGCCAGCATTGTCTCTGTATGATTTTCAAGTTACATGAATCTCTAATTCTGTCTTGTTAGTATGTTTTGAAAATATATGATCCGTGTGTCAAAAGCCTTTTTCGAAAAGGCCCCGAGACCTGAAGGAATTAGTTAGACTTGCCTCATGTATTATGTATGCTTCAATTTTTAAACCAAATTTAATTGTACGTAGACACAAAGATAGAAAATATATGTATTTCTAAAAGTATGAAGAAAATGAACAATTGTGTCTGTGTGTTAAGATTTGACCGTGTCAGGGTACTAATCGTATTTTCAATTTAGGAGTCATGTCCAAAAGAATTATGTGAAGGAATTGTAATTATCAAATATTTTTTAAAAATGTAATTATCAAATTCCTATGTCTATCGTGTGATTAACAAATCCCTATTTGTTTTGTACTTATCAAATCCCTATAGTATATATATTGTAATATTCTCATCTAGTGAACTAATTGTATGTAGGGCAATCGTTCTCTCTAAATTATATCATTCACAAAAATATTTCAACCTAAATCCATAACATCCGATCTCTTACGGCCGGCATGGGGATAACGTCATCCAGGGATCTGAATCAGGAGAATTCCGATCCCAAATCTCAAAAAATTCCAGTCCAGTCAGAGAAAGTAGGAGATTCGTCAAGTACTGTTAGGAAAGATCAATTACAAGTGTTCATGATGGAAGGTGGATGCAAGGAAACATATGGGGCTTTTCAAGATTGCGTGGACAACGCTGAGAAGACGAATAAGGAACCTATCTCTACGTGTTATCCGATGTTGCAGAAGTGCATGGAGGCTCACTCTGATTACTATCACCCCTTTCTCGATGCGATGGAAAGTGCTGGAAAACTGATGATGAAGGATTTCTTGCCCTCAGCTGTTTCGCGAGATTCAGTGGAATCACCAAATCAGTTGAAGGCAAAAGAGGAAGAGGAAGAAAAGTTGTTTTTGGGGTTTATGAGAGAAGGTGGTTGCAAGGAACCATTTAGAGCTTGGGAAGATTGCTTTGATGAAGCTGAAAAGAACAAGGAAGATGCTGTCCTTAAGTGTGTGGGAGTTTTTACGAAGATGACCAAGTGTATGGATGCTCACTCTGATTACTATCATCCTTTACTCGCGTCCAAGAAAGCTGCAGAAGAACACATGGTGAATGAGCTTCAAGCCTTTCTCTCGGAAACAAACTGAGGGGTGTTTGAGTGGATTTTAGGCATTTTTTTAATGGTTTTTTTTTTTTTTATGTAGCAAAGAATGGATTTGGTTTCCATATGAATGACACTCTTCTTTTTATTTGCTCTAAATGTCATTACTTTGTTGATGCCCAAGAATGTTTTCGTCAACAAATATTGTCCTCTTTTTTTTTGTGGTTATTTCTTCATTTGAATGTGATTTGTTGCAAAGGTCAGATCTTTTTGTTTTTAGTGATTGCTTTTCCAACACATTTTTGTTTTTCTTTTGTCTTGAAATCAGTTTGAAAAGTATATATCCTTTGTTGTTCACTTTGGGCTTAAGACACGACACTAGCACTAGTGTTGTTGTTTCACTTGTGAAGAGGGTTTATATGCTAGTGTTGGTTTTGTTGAGGTTAAGTCTCCTCGAAGGTGAAATGACCTACCTGACTTAAATGAAAACTGTTACAAATCCTAGCTTTAACCGGTTTGTCGTGTTTTATTGTGTCTTTGGTTGCTAACTAGGATCACAGTCGATTCAAATTAGTTACAGAGGGAAACATTGAATAGAAAGGATCATATAAACTGAACGAAGTGAAGAGTTTGAAGAATACTGTGTTTTCTTTACACGAGTTACCACTATATATAGAAGTTCGTTCGCTGAGCACAAGAGAATGAAGAAGAATTTGTTAAAATCCCTATTCTTATCGAAGAGAATGGAAGGAGAAATAAATCTTCCTACTGAAATCAGTCCTATAGTTTACACTTCTTTGTCTTTATATATCACCTCCATAAGTTGACCATAAGAATCAAAAGGATCCAACTACCTACTCATTATTCGGAGGTTTAATTATAGAACACCAAAAGATTGGAACCTTATGTTATATGCATTTTACTAATAATGCTTAGTTCTAAGTTCTAACATTTGATGTTCAAAGCTGATTCCCTTGGCAACCGGTGCTCAGGTATATGCATCAAATATACTTCACAGAGAGTAAAAATATGTTAATTTCTAATTTTCTACCACATTAAATCATCAGAAAAGTATAAGTATGAAGTATATGAATTTTAATTTTAAATTATATTATATATGAATTACTGGATTGTACTAATGTACTTTATACATTGCATATGCAGATATGCTAATTAAACCATAATTTTATGGATACAAGTATTAATTCATGTAAATCAATTAGAGAACTTTAGTAGTGAAGTAAGTTATCGTACCCAATACTTATTCACTTACAATATTGTTATTTTTACCAATAAATCATACATTTTTCACTCATTTTTTTTACCCAAATTTTAAAATTAGAAGAAATTTTAAGTTAACAGTTTACTTCTCTAGATTCTAACGTTAAGTTACCATTTAGTATTAAAAAAAAAATAATAAGTATTAAAAAAAAGTTTGTCGTCATTTGGTATTTCAAAATTTTAACTATTTTACAAAATTGACCATCCCTGCGCGATTAAACACCACCTAGTGATTCGGTATTTGAATAATTCTGTAAAAATAGCAAAATAAACCATATACTACATGTGATTTGGTAATGATAACCAATAAGAATTATATCGTTAGAAACCACCAGAAAGAGACCTATATTAGAAAATTCAAAAAAATATCGAGCTTGTGATTTGGGCGGGAGACAGGAAAAACAATGAAGTATCGGTGGTTGACATGGGCGGGAGGAAAAAACAATATCACCACCGTGCAGATTCCGTCGTGCTTACCGCCGGCAATGCCGTTTCGGTAGGAGCGAAACGTATTTGCGGAGATCGAAAGAATGTCTTATTTCGTGAATTATGAGAACAGCGAACGCAACAACAACAAAACTGATGAGTTATATGTATCAAGAAGTTAAAGATTATCCCATTAATTTTCAGCACATATGCAGTGGATCATAGTCCTCGCAAAAGCGAAGATAAACAGAGTCCACCCAAGAAACCAAGAATCTCATCACCCAGGAAAAAAAAGTAAACTCGATCTCCTCTGTTTTTTCTCGATCAAAACACCAGAAAAAGTAGCCTAAACCTAAATTAATAAACCCAGAAAAACCTCATCTAAACAACTCTTACATCGTCAAGATTCTGATCAGAAGAAACTGAACCTCTCCATGCAAACTTGTTCGGCGAGCGTAGGATGATGATGAGGGAACTCCTTCCTGATACGGTCATACATGCTTTGCGTACAATGAGATTGAGAAGGCTCTCTGATCGTCCCATCCACAAGTTCTTCCTCACGATCTGTTGGATAATTCCAATTACTTGAAGGAAAAGATATCTCTTAAGGAGTTTGCTTAAAGAGATAATGATGAATACAAAATAAGAAATCTAGATAAGTTCAAAAGAAATTTAGATTAGGCTTTGTATTCCTTATAGGATTAGGAGGAGCTAATCTCTATATAAACAAGTGTCTATGGGGAGATGTCCCATAAGAGACTAAGAGGTTTTGATTTAGTTTTGAGAAGAGTTTCTAAATCAATAAAGAAGAGCAAGTTCTTTAAAAACCTTTTAGTCAAGTTCGATTTTATTTGGTATCAGAGCGGTGATTAGAAGGGGAAGATCTCATCATCAAACATGGGAGACGACACCAACGTTCAAACTCGAACAAAAGACATCGGTACCTCATCATTACAATGTCCGATGTTATCCGCTACAAACTATACTGTTTGGGCAATGAGGATGAAACTTATGCTGGAGGTTTATGATGCTTTGGAGACCATCGATCCTGGGTCAACTGATAGAATGAAGAACGTCACGGCAAAGGCACTTCTTTTTCAATCCATCCCTGAGAGCTTGATCTTACAAATAGGAGAATTAACAACACCAAAAGAGATTTGGGGGGCCATTAAGTCACGATACCTAGGAGCGGAACGCGTGAAAGAGGCCAGACTCCAAACTTTGATGACAGAATTTGACAAGATCCAGATGAGCGATTCCGATACGGTTGATGATTTTGTAGGAAAGATACAGGGAATAGCATCAAAAGCAGCATCGTTGGGAGAAGCCATAGAGGAAACAAAGTTGGTTAAGAAGTTTCTTAAGGGGCTTCCAAGATCAAAGTTTATTCAGATCGTAGCTTCTCTCGAACAAGTCTTGGATCTAAAGACTACGGGATTTGAAGACATAGTTGGGAGAATTAAAGCGTACGAAGAACGTATTGGCGAGGATGGTCAGAAGGAGGACCAAGGAAAACTTATGTGGACAAGCTACGATCAGAGTAATCGTGGAGGTCGTGGAGGTTTCCGAGGCAGAGGCAGAGGCAGAGGTATTGGTGGAAGAGGCAGAGGACGTGGGAGGTCCGAAGGACAACATTCAGGAGGAGAAATTGGTGAAAATAATCAAAAGCAGAAGAAGGATAGATCAAAAATCATATGCTGGAGGTGTGACAAGCCGGGTCACTTCTCATCTATCTGTCCCGACAGACCAAAACCACAAGAAGTAAACCTGAATGAGACTCATACAGCGGATGATGCTCTCTACGTTCATGAGGTAGTCTTCTTGAATGAAGATAAGGTGTTTCCGAAGAAATATGATACTAAAAATGACGGTGAGAGTTTGTGGTATCTAGATAATGGTGCAAGCAACCACATGACCGGAAACAAGCATTATTTTTCAAGTTTAGACGAAAGCCTCAACGGAAAAGTAAGATTCGGAGATGGATCTTGTGTTAACATTGTTGGCAAAGGAACAATTGTGTTTGTTAGTAAAACAGGAGAGAAGAGAGCTCTCGAGGAGATTTACTACATACCAGACTTAAAGCATAACATAATAAGTCTCGGACAAGCTACGGAGAATGGATGTGAGGTACATATGAAAAAAGAAACTCTGTATCTAAGAGATCCTTCAGGACAGCTGCTTGTACAAGTCACAAGATCACCAAATCGCCTTTACAAAACACCAATAGAAATAAGCTACCCAAAATGTTTACAAGTTCAAAAGGAGGATACGACATGGCCGAGACTTTGGCATGCGAGACTAGGACATGTAAGCTTTGGTGTTCTAAACAATATGGTTAGGAATGAGATGACCATAGGAATGCCAAGAACAGTATATGAGAAGCATGTTTGTAATGCTTGTCTAGCCGGTAAACAAACAAGGAACACGTTCCCAACAAATACAAGTTTTCGTGCGACACAAGCTTTGGCACTAGTTCATGGAGACTTGTGTGGACCGATCTCTCCACCAACACCATCAAACAATCGGTATGTATTTGTCTTGATTGATGACTACTCGCGTTATATGTGGACGATTCTACTGAAGGAGAAAAGCGAAGCATTCGATCGATTCAAAAAGTTTAAGGAGTATGTTGAGAAGCAAACAGGCTCGACAATAAAAACTTTTCGCACCGATAGAGGAGGAGAGTTTAACTCAGCTGAATTTAACTCATTCTGTGAAGAGAATGGGATCTCAAGGCATCTAACGGCACCCTACACACCACAGCAGAACGGTGTAGTAGAAAGAAGAAACAGAACCTTGATGGAGATGACTAGAAGCATGCTCAAGGGAATGAAAATTCCAAACACATTATGGGGAGAAGCTGTTCGACATTCAACCTATGTGATAAACAGAGTAGCTACAAAGGCCTTAGACAATCAAACGCCATATGAGAGTCTTACAGGAAGAAAACCAAACATCGAGCACTTAAGGATTTTTGGTTGTGTTGCGCATACAAAGATTAATGGTCCATATCTGAAGAAGCTAGAAGAAAGATCAAGGACAGTAATTAATCTTGGAACCGAGCCAGGCTCCAAAGCGTATAGACTCTTTGATCCGGTCTCAAACAAAATTGTGGTTAGCAGAGACGTGGTCTTCGACGAAGAAAAATCATGGGACTGGTCGCCTGCAACAAGAATAGAAGACGGAGATCCAGGGATGTTCACCTTACCACACTATGAACCAATAGAAGTCAATGGTGAACAAGAACATCTAGATGAGCAGAATACTGATCATGATCCCATAAATCAAGAGGAGGAGGACGAGGTAGCAGGAAAACAGTTACAGAATCAAGTCGGAGCTGGAAATCAACAGAATCAAGTCGGAGCTGGAAATCAACCTGTGGAAACTAGATATGGTCGTATGATATCTAGACCAAGGTATCTTGATGATTATGTCTTGTTAGCTGATATTGAAGGCATAAAGCTGCTACTCACAATGGATGGAGAGCCAGAGAACTATTATGAAGCTGCTAGTTCAGAAGAATGGGTTAAAGCCATGAAAAGTGAGCTAGACTCGATCATAAAAAACAGAACCTGGGAACTTGTTCAAAGATCGAGTAACATGAAGACAATAGGACTAAGATGGATCTTCAAACTCAAGAAAATGGCTGATGGATCAGTGAATAAGCACAAAGCAAGACTAGTGGCAAAGGGCTATGTTCAACAACAAGGAATTGATTTCGAAGATGCTTTTGCACCAGTTGCAAGAATCGAAACCATAAGATTACTCATAGCTTATGCGGCAACTAGAGGCTGGGAGATTCACCACCTAGACGTTAAAACAGCTTTCCTGAATGGTGAACTAAGTGAAGAGGTATATGTTTGCCAGCCTGAAGGTTTCGTGGAGGAAGGGAAAGAGAATCATGTTTACAGACTTCACAAGGCCTTGTATGGTCTACGACAAGCTCCTAGAGCTTGGAACCTGAAGCTGGACTGTGCTTTAAGAGGGATGAAGTTTCAGAGATGCTTGAAAGAAACCTCTGTTTATCTCAAGAAAGATGGAAGGGATCTCTTGATAATTGCTATCTACGTAGATGATCTTTTTGTGACTGGAACCTCGCGGAAAATCATTGATGAGTTCAAGGAAGCTATGTCGAGAAGATTCGAGATGTCAAATCTTGGGAAACTAACATACTATCTCGGTATAGAAGTGATTCAAAGTGAAGACGGGATCAGAATCAAGCAAAAACGTTATGCTAAAGGTATACTTCTAGATACTGGGATGGAGACCTGCAATCCGACTCACACACCAATGGAGGCAAATTTAAAGCTATCAAAGGCTGAAAATGAGAAAGAAATTGACGCCACAGAGTATAGGAGAACAATCGGATGCTTAAGGTACCTTGTTCACACAAGACCAGACTTAGCATATTCGGTGGGAGTTCTTAGCCGCTATATGCAGAGCCCGAGGAAGTCACACGGTCAAGCCTTGAAGCGTGTGTTAAGGTACATAAGAGGAACAACAGACATGGGTTTGTTTTTCAAGAGAACTGGTACAAGGAAGGTCATCGGCTATAGTGACAGTAGCCATAACATTGATGTGAACGATGGTAGAAGCACATCTGGTCACTTGTTTTGTCTAGGATCAGCGCCAATCACATGGACGTCGCAGAAGCAACCTACGGTTGCACTCTCTTCATGTGAAGCAGAATTCATGGCAGCTACCGAAGCAGCAAAGCAAGCTATTTGGCTTAAGGAGTTGTTACAGGAAATCCAAAGTGAAGAAGAGAAGATCACATTAAGGATTGACAACAGATCGGCCATAGCCTTGACTAAAAACCCAGTTTTTCATGGGAGGAGCAAACACATTCTCAAGAAGTATCACTTCATCCGTGAATGTGTGGAGAGTGAGCAGATCGAAGTTGAGCATGTACCAGGCGTGAAACAGAAAGCAGACATACTCACCAAGCCGTTAGGAAGAGTCAAGTTTGAAGAAATGCGAAGTCTCATCGGAATGGAAGCAATCAAGTCTTCAGAAGTTCAAATTGGAACTAAGGGGGTAAATGTTGGATAATTCCAATTACTTGAAGGAAAAGATATCTCTTAAGGAGTTTGCTTAAAGAGATAATGATGAATACAAAATAAGAAATCTAGATAAGTTCAAAAGAAATTTAGATTAGGCTTTGTATTCCTTATAGGATTAGGAGGAGCTAATCTCTATATAAACAAGTGTCTATGGGGAGATGTCCCATAAGAGACTAAGAGGTTTTGATTTAGTTTTGAGAAGAGTTTCTAAATCAATAAAGAAGAGCAAGTTCTTTAAAAACCTTTTAGTCAAGTTCGATTTTACGATCAACAAGAACTTGCGTACGATGAGATTGAGAAGGCTCTCTGATCATCCCATCAACAACTTCTTCTTCACGATCAACAACTTGCGTACGATGAGATTGAGAAGGTTCTCTGATCGTCCCATCAACAACTTCTTCCTCACGATCAACAACTTGCGTATGATGAGATTGAGGCACTCTGATCGTCCCATCAACAACTTTCTCCTCGATAACTTCTTCTTGAACCTCCGGGTCCTTCTTGTACCACCACGTTGGGAACCTCGCGTCTCTGGGAGTACTGAGTATCTTTAAAGCGATTTCGACTAGCACCGAATATAGCGTACTCGCCACCTTGCCCGCCATGTTTGTTTTCTGCAACAGGGAGAGAATATGGGAAGTATACGAGAGATAAGAGTACGAAGCAAGTATGTTTCAATTTTTGGAGGGTTTTTATATCTGACCTCACCAAGAACATAATAATAATCCTAGAGCGTTTATTTTTCAGTTACTTAGTAAATTTTTTTTATTATTTTTTTTTTTCAAACCGGTGACTTGGCATTTTATCTTTTAAATTTCTTGGCATATAACATTTTTTACTGGCTCTGCCTGCCATATTTAAGCACTGCCTTCAATTACAAGAATTTTAATTATCTAAATGGAGAAAGATTCTTTTACATTAGAGCCCTGAAGAAGACTCAAATGTGCCATGGACGATAACTTTTATAGAGATCTCTTGAAGAAGATATATATATATATATATATATATATATATGTGTGTGTAAAAACATTAAACAACTTCATAGCTGTTTTCAGCCTCCATTGACGACAGTATGATACTTTTGCTTACCTTTTTCGTTTTAATCATTATCTTGCTGTTTATATATTAATTAAGCTTTCCACAATCATGTTTAAGGAAAGCTTAGTTGTTGTTCTGAATTTTCTTTGCTGAAAGAGTTGGAAGTTAGATCAGTGGTTATATCTCAAGAAGATATGAACGGATAGTGACAGTCCTTTAATTTCACCCCATTTTCCAACTATTATTGTTCAACTTGTGTTTGGTTGTAATTAAACTACAATCAGAGTCGCTTCATATTTATTGGTACCAAGGGTGAAGTACTTAAATAGAAAGAATCATATAAATCGGTATGATTACTAGTTTCTTTGCATTGATTTTCTTCAACTATTCTGGTTTTCAACGTGTGTCTGATTGCAAATTAGGATAAGAGTCGATCCAAATTATATTAACCAAAATGAACAATCTGAAGGCTCACTTCCCGACGCAAGCTGAACAAGTCTTAAACAAACGTAGAACATATAGGCATATAGCCTCTCGGTTTTTCTTTGTGCTCTTGTTCATTGTATTTGTCTCTTCTTCTCTCATCTCATAGATAAATTATGTTACGCATTTTTAATTAGATTATAACTAAAAGAAGGTGATAAGACAACCAAGATCTTTGAGCCTTCTCTCTTGGTAAATCACAAGTTCTCTAATCCTAGATGATTTGGTCAATTTGTTGAAGCACCCTCTTCTCACCAATCCTTATATTGGGAGCCAGTTCCAAATTTCCTATCTAGGGTCACAATTTCCTTCTTCTAAAACTTCTCATCGTGTAAAGACCGATGAAGACGAGCACGAAATGAGTGCTAATAAGTAAATTACATTCATGTTCTCAATTTCTCAACGTAATGTTGTACTCTTTTTTATATATATCAAATTCGAAACTAGAGGTATTTTTATATAATTTGAGAATTGACTGAAATTAATTAAACACTAGTATAGGATAAATATTATGTAAGACGTTAAGAACTGACTCCACAACTGTCGATTAGATATATTTTTTTAAAAAAAATATACTAGTATTGTTGATTTTACAGATAACCAATTTTAGTCAAATTTAGTTGTACTTTAAAATATTGTTTACACTTTACACGCACTTTAAAATATTATTAGGTTATTTAAGGATCCCATGCAACGTAATCTAACGCTCATAAAATAATGAGATATAGAATTACAAAAGGAATATATTTTATACCACATTACATATACGTCTAATCCATCGTCGTCCTCTCTTAATTGTACCATTCAGAAAATTATTGAACCTAATCCATCGTCTCCCTCTGTTATTCATTCACCGTCTGAATCACACCGAATTCCATAAGATCCGATCTCTCTCACACAGGTCACGGCATGGGAATCACGTCATCAGCAGATCTGAAACCGGAGAATTCCAATCCCAAATCTCAAAACAACTCAGAGGAATTGGGAGATGATTCGTCGTCAAGTGTTTGGCGAGATCGATTACGAGTGTTTATGGAGGAAGGTGGTTGCAAAGAATCATATAATGTTTTTCGAGATTGCACTGAAGAAGCTGAGAAGAACAATGAAAGTATCGGTAAGTGTTTGCCGATGCTGAACAAGTGTATGGAGGCCCATTCCGATTACTATCAACCTATTCTCGCAGCGGAGAAAGCTGCTTTAGAACGGTTAACGAAGGGTTTCAACAAGCTCCCAACGGTTGGGAAAGTTTCAGATCAACAAAAGGACGAGGAAGAAGAAGAAGAAGAAGAGAGGGTATTAGCTTTCCTGAAAGGTGGTGCTTGCAAAGATTCCTTTATGGCTTGGCTTGATTGTTCTGAGGAAGCTGAGAGAAACAAACAAGATTTCATCACTAAGTGTGGTCGAGTCTCTGCTACGTTATCCAAGTGTTTGGATGATCATTCTGATTACTATCATCCGGTTCTCACTGTGGCTAAAACTGCTGAAGAACACATGGAGAAGGAGCTCGAAGCTTTTTTCTCTAGGAAGCAAGCTTAGAGATGATTATGAGGATTTAGGTTTTTTTTGTTTTTAATGTTTTGAAATTATATGATTGGTGTGACAGTCTTATTCACCACATTCTTTTAAAAGATATGATTATGATCATGGATCCACCTAGTCCGTCCCGAAGGAAGGTCCCGAAGAAAGCAAGGTGAGAATGTCTCCCATGGGCATCGCGATCCACTTTGTAGCTAGGTTCGGATACGGAAAGGTTAGCGATACCGCAAGGATGCACTGATGGCGTTAGACCCTAGGGTTAATTCGTTCGGATGTTTTGCCTAGGCGTCGTTAACCTTCACGTTGATGTTCCCGGCTTCGGTTTTCGCGCTTGTGCGGCTTTGGCCTGGTTTCGTCCGTCTTCTCTCTGCTCGACCGAATACTTCGGGCGAGTAGGTTGAACGATTGGTGGATTTGGGCCAACTGAACGTTCGGCGTATGAGTGGTGATCGGATAGCTAGTGTTTGTAGGCTCCGTGCTCGCGCATCGAACTACTTACCACCTATCCTTCTCAGTTAGTTCACGAGCGATGATATGCTCGATGATCGGTTTTGGGGCTTGTGTTGCGTAAAAAACAAAGTCCCCAAACACTTGTAAAAAACAAAGTCTCCCTTTAAAAAAATCTTCAAGTTTATCTGCAATAATCCTGCGAGGTTCTACTTTATGACTTGGTAGCATTCTTTATCAAATATAGCCAAGTCGGTTCAAACGCCCAAACACTCACAAATGTGCCTAGCGGGAGGGAGGATGGGGCGGGTAAGTAACACTTGGAAGAAAAAAATTACTTGGACCAAGCAGAAAGAAAACTCTACAAGTGGGTGGTGGTGAGGCTTGGAACAATTGGAACTAAGTGTTAACTGCTTCCCAAGGGACAACAATGAACAATGAAGAGCATAGCACATACTAAAGAAGAATTGGGATGAGTGCATAAAGGGTTGTTATTATTATGATACACTTGGTCAAAGGAACAAAACAAGAAAACAATTGGAACTAAGTGCTTGTCACGGGTCACTTGGAAAACACGTCCGGAGTGAACATCAGTTTCCAAAGTGAAAAAGACTCAATTGGGTTCATCGTCCGGAGTGAACGGTGCCATCGTCCGGAGTGAACGGTGTCATCGTCCGGAGTGAACGGTGTCATCGTCCGGAGTGAACGGTCCCATCGTCCGGAGTGAACGGTCCCATCGTCCGGAGTGAACGGTCCCATCGTCCGGAGTGAACGGTCCCATCGTCCGGAGTGAACGGTGCCATCGTCCGGAGTGAACGGTGCCATCGTCCGGAGTGAACGGTGCCATCGTCCGGAGTGAACGGTGCCATCGTCCGGAGTGAACGGTGCCATCGTCCGGAGTGAACGGTGCCATCGTCCGGAGTGAACGGTGCCATCGTCCGGAGTGAACGGTCCCATCGTCCGGAGTGAACGGTCCCATCGTCCGGAGTGAACGGTCCCATCGTCCGGAGTGAACGGTGTCATCGTCCGGAGTGAACGGTGCCATCGTCCGGAGTGAACGGTGCCATCGTCCGGAGTGAACGGTCCCATCGTCCGGAGTGAACGGTCCCATCGTCCGGAGTGAACGGTGTCATCGTCCGGAGTGAACGGTGCCATCGTCCGGAGTGAACGGTCCCATCGTCCGGAGTGAACGGTCCCATCGTCCGGAGTGAACGGTCCCATCGTCCGGAGTGAACGGTGTCATCGTCCGGAGTGAACGGTGCCATCGTCCGGAGTGAACGGTCCCATCGTCCGGAGTGAACGGTGTCATCGTCCGGAGTGAACGGTGCCATCGTCCGGAGTGAACGGTGCCATCGTCCGGAGTGAACGGTGCCATCGTCCGGAGTGAACGGTCCCATTGCACATACTCTGGGTATGTCTTTCAATAAAAAAATAATAAAAAATTAAAAAGTTGAGTAAAAAGAGAGACACCATGTCTCGCACCAGACCCACGGAGACACCCATCTGATCTTCTCTAGCTTAGGTGTCAAGATGTGATTGGTTCAATTTTTTTTTTAAAATAACTAATTAAATTAAATAATTTTATTGTAGTAAAATATTAATAAAATAAATCTGAGATCCTAATTTTACAGGTTGTGCAATAGGTTTGCTCTATAGGGTTGGATCTGAAGGGTTTTTTTTTTTTTTTTTTTGCTTTGAGTGAGACAAATCAAAAGCCAGCATTGTCTCTGTATGATTTTCAAGTTACATGAATCTCTAATTCTGTCTTGTTAGTATGTTTTGAAAATATATGATCCGTGTGACAAAAGCCTTTTTCGAAAAGGCCCCGAGACCTGAAGGAATTAGTTAGACTTGCCTCATGTATTATGTATGCTTCAATTTTTAAACCAAATTTAATTGTACGTAGACACAAAGATAGAAATATATGTATTTCTAAAAGTATGAAGAAAATGAACAATTGTGTCTGTGTGTTAAGATTTGACCGTGTCAGGGTACTAATCGTATTTTCAATTTAGGAGTCATGTCCAAAAGAATTATGTGAAGGAATTGTAATTATCAAATATTTTTTAAAAAATGTAATTATCAAATTCCTATGTCTATCGTGTGATTAACAAATCCCTATTTGTTTTGTACTTATCAAATCCCTATAGTATATATATTGTAATATTCTCATCTAGTGAACTAATTGTATGTAGGGCAATCGTTCTCTCTATATTATATCATTCACAAAAATATTTCAACCTAAATCCATAACATCCGATCTCTCTTACGGCCGGCATGGGGATAACGTCATCCAGGGATCTGAATCAGGAGAATTCCGATCCCAAATCTCAAAAAATTCCAGTCCAGTCAGAGAAAGTAGGAGATTCGTCAAGTACTGTTAGGAAAGATCAATTACAAGTGTTCATGATGGAAGGTGGATGCAAGGAAACATATGCGGCTTTTCAAGATTGCGTGGACAACGCTGAGAAGACGAATAAGGAACCTATCTCTACGTGTTATCCGATGTTGCAGAAGTGCATGGAGGCTCACTCTGATTACTATCACCCCTTTCTCGATGCTATGGAAAGTGCTGGAAAACTGATGATGAAGGATTTCTTGCCCTCAACTGTTTCGCGAGATTCAGTGGAATCACCAAATCAGTTGAAGGCAAAAGAGGAAGAGGAAGAAAAGTTGTTTTTGGGGTTCATGAGAGAAGGTGGTTGCAAGGAACCATTTAGAGCTTGGGAAGATTGCTTTGATGAAGCTGAAAAGAACAAGGAAGATGCCGTCCTTAAGTGTGTGGGAGTTTTTACGAAGATGACCAAGTGTATGGATGCTCACTCTGATTACTATCATCCTTTACTCGCGTCCAAGAAAGCTGCAGAAGAACACATGGTGAATAAGCTACAAGCCTTTCTCTCGGAAACAAACTGAGGGGTGTTTGAGTTGAATTAGCCATTTTCTAATAACGGTTTTTTATTGGTTTCCATATGAATGACTACTCTTCTTTTTCCATATAGAGATTATTTGCTCTAAATGTCATTACTTTGTTGATGCCCAACTGACCATGAATGTTTCCGTCAACAAATTTTGTCCTCTTTTTGTGGTTTCCATACCTATTTCTTAATTAATTTGAATGTGATTTGTTGCTTTCTGTTTTTAGCTATTCCGGATCTTCCGGTTCAAATATATGTTCGGTTCAATGTAATTATGCATAGTTGTTATAGAGTAATACTAGACTCACATAGGCGGATCTAGACTGTATTGGGGTCAGCTGACCCCACTTAATTTTTTTTTGGTGTATTATTAGTTATAAATTCTAATATGACCCTTCTAAATTTTGTAATTTGACCCCTACAAATTTTACATTTTGATTTTAACCCTTACAAATTTACATTTTTACCACATTTTAAACTAAATTTCTGTTTTGAACCTCTAAAATTTGCATTTTTATCCTTATTTTTTCTAAAAAAAAATTATTTTAACCCTCAAAAATTTTACGTTTTTATTCTTTTCAGAAAAAAAAAATATTTAGACCCCTCTAAAATTTTTATCTGGCTCCGTCACATTTATTCATAGTTTTTTTCACGCACGTGTTACGTAGGTTGTTTAAGATCCATGCAACTTTTAATCTTACGTTCAGAAAATAATGAGATATAGAATAACAAAAGGAGTACTCCATAAAATTAATTTACATATAGATACGTACGTCTCTTAATTATACCATTCAGAAAATTATTGAACCTAATCCATCGTCTCCCTCTGTTATTCATTCACCGTCTGAATCACACCGAATTCCATAAGATCCGATCTCTCTCACGGGTCACGGCATGGGAATCACGTCATCAGCAGATCTGAAACCGGAGAATTCCAATCCCAAATCTCAAAACAACTCAGAGGAATTGGGAGATGATTCGTCGTCAAGTGTTTGGCGAGATCGATTACGAGTGTTTATGGAAGAAGGAGGTTGCAAAGAATCATATAATGTTTTTCGAGATTGCACTGAAGAAGCTGAGAAGAACAATGAAAGTATCGGTAAGTGTTTGCCGATGCTGAACAAGTGTATGGAGGCCCATTCCGATTACTATCAACCTATTCTCGCAGCGGAGAAAGCTGCTTTAGAACGGTTAACGAAGGGTTTAAACAAGCTCCCAACGGTTGGGAAAGTTTCAGATCAACAAAAGGACGAGGAAGAAGAAGAAGAAGAAGAGAGGGTATTAGCTTTCCTGAAAGGTGGTGCTTGCAAAGATTCCTTTATGGCTTGGCTTGATTGTTCTGAGGAAGCTGAGAGAAACAAACAAGATTTCATCACTAAGTGTGGTCGAGTCTCTGCTACGTTATCCAAGTGTTTGGATGATTATTCTGATTACTATCATCCGGTTCTCACTGTGGCTAAAACTGCTGAAGAACACATGGAGAAGGAGCTCGAAGCTTTTTTCTCTGGGAAGCAAGCTTAGAGATGATTATGAGGATTTAGGTTTTTTTTTGTTTTTAATGTTTTGAAATTATATGATTGGTGTGACAGTCTTATTCACCACATTCTTTTAAATGATATGATTGATTGCAAACTATAAGATCAGAGACCTTTCGCAAATTAGGTACGAAGAGTTTCAAAGTTGAATAGAAAGAATCATATATAGACCAAAATGAACAATCTGAAGAATATGTTTTTTACGCCAATTTACCACTAGAGATCGAACCTTATGTGTTATGTGATATGCAATTGATGCATCCCTACCAATTCCCATCTGACAGAACAAAAAATTAAGAAGAAGAGAGACTGTGTATACAGTTTAATGGGCTTTGGTAGCTAAAGAGTATTGTATATTCACGGGTCTTCTGAAACTACTAATCGTCTTTATCATCATCTTCATCGTAGTTGAACGGTAATGGAACCGACTTGAAGGCTCGGTATTTCCCGACATTGTTCAAATGCTCGTTCTCTAATCTGTTTTTTCCACAATCCAAACAAAGACAGAGAGTTACTAATTTGGAATGTTAATGCAACACATTTTGTGGTGTCAGTGTAATTTGAGTTTTGAAGTTTTTTTTTTCACCTGAAGAAGTTCCATATACCACGACGAATGATCTCAAGACTAGCCACAATGGTAACCATCGTCTGTCTATGCATGAAGGAAAAGTTGAAGTCCAGAACCGTCTGGATCCACGCAAATCTCAGCAGGACATTCAAAACCTGGTACATGTTCCAAGATCAGTTGCTATAAAAACATCTTTAGACTTGATGAAAAAGTGTTATGGAGACTCACCATGGCTATGAAGTATACTTTCTTCTGTGGAACGAGGAGTTTATCTCGAAGCCAACGGTTTTTGGATTTCCTGTTTAGAAGACCCCAATCATGGACAAAGTCCCACCAAGTGCAGAATATCGCAGCTATAAATGAGAAGACAGCGGCTAAAACCCTCCACGCGACTTGACCTTTTTGGATGCTGTAAGCCGTTCTCAAGCAAACCGCCACTATAGTCAAGAAGTACTTGAGTCCGTTGTACCCTTGTTCCGGGTTTTTTTCCTCAATTAGCCGTCTCAGGCACTGTATGAGTAACAAGTTTTCGTTATGGACTGCTAGAATTTGGATTTTTATTTTTGAGGGCAGTAAGTAACTATGTACCTGAAGGAGGCGAGAGACATAAGGGATGACAGCAACAATGAAGAAGAAAGTGTTGTAGACATCAGAGTCTTTGCAAGTGCTTTTTCTTTTTGTGAAGTCTCCCCAACCATAGTAACATATGTAGAACTCGATGCTTCGAAGCGCTTGAACCTGGCTAGTTAATTGATCTCCCAAGAAGAAATCAGGCAATGTAACCTGCATGGGAAAAGGACGGTCAATACCTAACTAGAATAGGATTTTTACAGCATTCTCTTTGATTGATGATCGCTTATTTCATCTCTGATTAATTACCTTGTAAAGAGGAGCGGCGAGGCAATGAAACAGACAAGTGAGGAAGAAATAGCGGCTCGAGCGGTAAAAGTAGTTGAATGGCAGGACTAGAACCATGAACATAGCCTGTTAAAGTAGAAACAAACATCACAGAGTTACTATGCCACTGTTTTGAAGTAAAAAAATTTGAAAGACTTCCGGGTTTGGGGACTTACAGCAAGTAGGATAAGAGGAAGAAGTTCAGTTTTGGCTTTATAGTCTTTCGTTTTGGGGTCTGCCTCCATGTCAAGATTGGCAAGAACACAAAGCAATGCAAAGACTCCGATGCTGAAACCAACAAGCAGGACTTGTCTGTATCCAAGTTCAGTACCTTGCTTGAACCCAAATATGAAGGAATAGTTTACTCGGTATCGCCTCCAGTAGTATATATTACCAGCATACATGATGATGTGCAGCACGATAAACCCGAACAAACTGCAAGGAAGAATACATTCTAAACAACACATTCCAACACAAATGCTCGATATATAACTTCTTAAGATGGCCAAGTTACTAAGCTCTCTTACCTATAAAGAGGGAACATAGTATTCATGTATTCCTTCTGGCCTTCTTTTTCCAAGAGATTTCGGGTACGGATGATCGCGACAAGAGCCACTATAAGAGAGAAAACGCATCCAGCCGTAAAACCTGAAACACAATATCCTCATAAGCACCACAAAGTTTGAAAAAATACAAAATGACAATTTATGCAAGCTAATAATTTGTTTACCTGTAGAGAATGTAGTTCTATGTCTCTCTCGTTTCGCTTGAGGTCGTAGAATGTTCATTGCTTTAGTTCGATTAGCGTTAGCAAAATGCTTTATGAATGTTGCTTCAACACGCTCCATGAGTCTCATAACCTGTTTCACAACAAAGCATCGATACGTGAATAAAAAAACAGAGGAATTGATGAAGTTACTTATCCAAATAAAGAAAAATCTCATAAAACATCTTTACCTCATCAGAGCTTCCCAAGGTTGAACTATCAACCACTTTCATGTAAGTCCTCGTTGCATCTCTCGACGTTATCTATAAAGAAAAAGACATTTCGTCGAACACATTACAGTTATTCTGAAACATATAAAACCCTCCTCAAAATAAAAAAAATCTCAAATCTTACCTTATCATACTTCTTCAAGATCTTCGAAAACGCCAATACATTCAAAAAACTGCATAAATATTATCAAAAACTCGAAATCAGAAACCCATCAACGATCATCAAAAAAAAAAATTCAAACTTTAAACGCACCTATAGCTCTTGAGAAGCCGAAGCTTGTGATAAAACTCAATGAAAGCACGCTTGAGACTCTCTTCGACTTTCATCAGATTCTCTCTGCTGAATTTTAACTCAGTGTGATTAGGTACTTTGAGAACTCCTTTAATGGTTGAACGAGGCGTCTCTTTTGTGTTGTTGATCTTGACTCGATCAAGAACTTCGAGCGGAGCTGGTCTCACTGCTCTCATTCTGCTCGTAGTCACGTCATTAACTGCTCCGGAAGAAACCACCGATGTTCCGTTTTCTTCTTCTTCTTGTTCGTCTTCATCAACTTCCATCAGCCCAGCTCTGCTCGACCCTCCTTCTTGTATTACTTCCAAGTGCTCTTGACTTCGAATTTTCACTACAAATTTGAAATTTTCGGTTTGGTATAAATTACGGTAACATACAATTTAAATTAAACCGGGAATTAAATTTAACCAATTCTAATCCGGTTTTGGTACAGTACCGTGTAGAACGATCTAGGTTAGCATTGTTCAAAAATCAAAACCAGATTTTTAATTACATTATGAAAAAAAATAAAAATTAAAAAATACGTGGTGGGGGGGATCTTAATGTGTTATACATCTTATCCATTACATTTGATAATTTATTTAAAAGAAATGTTATATACATGAATATATACATGAATATAAACTAGCTCAAGTGGAAAAAAAAAAATCATTAACTTAAATGAGGATATCATTAAAAAAAAATCCAAACCTACTAAAACAAATTAAAAAATTTACATATATAGTTCAGTGGGTAGTATATGATAATATGACTCAAACTCAAGTGGACTAAAAAAACAAATCATTAAAAATCAAATCTCACTAAGATAATTTTAAATACCAAAAAAAATGACTTTGTTCATTGTTTAAGCCTGGAAAAAATATATATATATACAGGAACTCTAATCAGGACTTGATACAATTGTTATGATATGATTTTGATTAAGCCGGCGGAAAAAAATGAAAACAAAATCAAATCCGTCTTTGATTACTAAGAAATCTTTTTATATACATTATTGTCGGCTGGCACTATCAATTTTAATCAATCTAGACATAAAAGTGGACCAGAATTTAAATTTGTGTTTTTGTCTTTCCATAAAGTCGGTGAGTTAGGTGAATAGAGTAGATATGTGTATTAAATTATATGCTTACTAGATTTAGCTCCGGCGGGAGTTGAAGCAGAGAGAGCCGCCGCGGAAGTAGCTATATCAGACGCTAATCGAGTTATCTCCACCGTTCTTTCTTCCCATCGCCACCCATCTGGATTCTCAACTTTGACACGAAACGCTATCAAAGCGTCCATTTGTTTGTTAAGCATAGCAGCTTCTTTCAACACTTCTTCAACTTTCTCTTTGTAAAACTTATCAACTTTGTTGAATTCATCGTCTAGTCTTCGGAAAAACACTAGCTCGTACTCTCCTCCTTCCTCCGCCGCCATCAGAAACGTTGTTTCGCAGCCGTGACCCGAGGTTGTGTTAACAAGGATTGGTCCCGGCGTCGTGGATGATGTTGCCGTCAACTGTACACCTTCTTCGACATCATGAGGATGACCGCGTTTGTGTCTACCCGGGGTCGAGACTAAACCGCTAAACGCACGGTACAGAGTCATTTTCCGGTTTAGTCCTCCGCTGTTCTTGGCACCACCATGAGAAGGATGTGCATTGTTGGTTCTGCGTTGGAATCTGACGATTTCTTTGAGACGTTTCTTGAGGAAATCGTAGTCCATGTAAGCTTGTTGCCACTCTGGCACCATTTGAGACGAGAACTCTTTCCCGAACTTCATGTTTTCGATTCTTGAATCGAATCGAATCTATCGTTCTTGTTTGGATCTCTCTTGTTTATGTGTTTTTTTGAAAAAAAAAAGAAATTGTTAAAATCTATAGTTTATGTTTGTGTCTGAAGAAGAAGAGTCCTATATATATATACAAAAGAGAGAAACAGAGAGACTAGGTCGTTTATGGTTTTTTTTTAAGGATGTTATAAAGATTTTGATTAGAAAAATGGTTTCTAATTAAAGTAACTAACTTTATAGCTTTCTGAATCATCTTTATTGAATTCTTTTCAACGTGAATTCAGAGAGGGCAACTAAAAAAAGCGCGTGGGTACTATATGTTCAAATATAGAAATTCGAAATTCATTTTTTGTTATTGCTCTTTCGGTTATAAATAATTTTATGTTTCTAGTCCTTACGGTATAATAACAATTTGTCAAATAGATTTCGATATTTTACATTAACCGTAGTAATGTGAAACATTGTACTTCAGCTTTTACTTTTTAGTGTGAGAAATAGGACATTTTATTTCCCTTTGTTTTACTCCTTCTTGCAAGAAATATATTTAAAAAATAACCGCGTTGATCTACCGGTTAGAAAAATATAGGTGAGTAATATCCTATATATTAATATGAAGCACACTCTAAAAAAATTGATGTGTCCGTCGTCAGAGAACTGTGTGCATATTTTAGCAAAATACCTTTAAATTTTTTACTTAATAACATTCACATGCCATTGTATTTTTTAAAAAAACAATTAACTAAATAATAATTAAAAATATCATTTTTCACACAAATTTAAATATCACATATTAAAACTAATTAAATAATTACATACTATTTTAAGGCAAAATTTTATTAAGATTTATTTACAAATATACAAGTCAAAATTATATTGATTTCTTAAAATCAATATAAGTAAAATAATATAAAAAGGCTATTAAAACATATCAATTAATAGAAATTAAATCAAAATAAAGAATATATACCTTATTATACAGATAACTTATTAAACATATAACTTATTAACATAATCATGTTATTTTTTATTTTAGTATTATTACCATAATAATTTAATAATAAGCTTTCAATAGTTATTATAATTGAATATAAAAAGAAGTATATTACCCCTCCATTATCTCCAACTCATTAAAAGAAACTTAATTCTCAATAAATATAGATTTATATCAATTCATAAATAAATATAAAATGACAACAAATTAGGAGATATCATGATGTGTGATTATATATATATATATATATATATCCAAGTTTGTAAACTAATTAATCTCAACATTTAGTGTGATTAATCATTAAAATTGAAATATTGATAACTAAATAGGAATATACGTTCTAATTGTATATTCATCTATGTACTATTAAAAAGGAATGAGACAATTAACCATTATCATTATAAATAAACTTAGTACCAAAAAAAATCATAATATATTTAAAATGAGTGATTATTAGATTATGCAAAATTGTTATATTTACTCGATAAACAATAAATATAAATTTGATTTTAAAACACACAAAAATATATATTGCCATAAATTGTATATATTATAGATATTTTCTTTTCCACATTCACATATTTCACGGGTGAAATGTATTCTTACACGAATACGTTGATTTTGGAATTTTGTTCATTTTCATAATGATTTTTTTGTAATAATCCATCGTTTATAGAAAATGTTAACCAACCAAATAACTCAAAAGATTTAAATAGCCAAATCAAAATATTAAATCAATAAACTAGATTATCTTCAGAAAATTTAGCTTAGGATACAATTGTTACTAACATATAATAAAATTTAATAATTAAACTACCGAGTAATTTAGTATATGTTGTTATGGTTACATAAGAAACATACATAATTGTTATGATTACAAAATAAAACATAAGAAGATATGAATTTGATTTTTAAACTACACAAAAAAACATATTGCAATAAATAGTAACATCTTATCAATATTTTCTCTACAATAAAATCTTTTATACATTCAAAATTTTATGGGTGAAGCGTACCTTATACACGAAAACACAGCTTGAATAAATAAATAAATTTTTTTAATTATATATTATATTTAAGACAAATATATATTAATTTTACGATAATAATTTTTTTAAAAATAATTTATCCCAGAGATAGTGCTAGTAGTTACTTAATCGTTAAATTATTAATCAAATAGTATGAGTTAATTAGTCACCTCCTAAAGATTCATAAAGATTAGTCTTAAATTGACTTATATGATTATGATTAATTAATCCATCAATCAGTGGGTCATCTCTCGAGAAATTTGATATCCCTAGTGGACGACTCTCTCTGGTCTCGGTGTCAGACCCACTTGGGCGGCTCAAGGTCGATATGGTAATAGTATTGTCATTGCTAAGTGAATAGTTTGGAACCTAAAAAGTTGCTTTACACGTAAATATGTATGCATAATTGCATATGATATAAAATATTCCTATTTGTAATTCTGTTTGAGTATTTTATGAACGTAAATTACGTGGCATGGCACTAATCAACGTAAGTTACGTACGTGCGTGAAAAAAATAAGAACAAGAAATACAAGATTGCAAGTTATTACGAAGAAAATTAAAAAAAGCAGATTATAATCATTTGATCAAGTTGGTCAAATTATAACCTGGTTTTTAACCAAACAAATAATTAGTTTTGAAAAGTTGAATTAATATGACACTTGAACGGACAAAGAACAAATGCATCACTTCTAGTCTTTTTTTTTTTTTTTGTATCATCACTTATAGTTATCAAACAATAAGATACTTCTGGTATAATAATTAATAAATGTGAAAAAATTGGTTATATGTACAATCAACATTCAACACTGCCAATCGTTTTCGAGTTACTTATAACTCACCAACAGCTGTTGATAGTCGATTTTAAAGGTCTCACATCGATCATCAATTCATCATTATATGCTATCCAATAAGGCTATGCTTTTAATTATTTTAATTATATCATACTCCCTCCTTTTATTTTTACTTGTCGTTCTGAACTTAATTTTTTGTTCCATATTACTTGTCGTTTTATATTTACGATGCAACTTTATGAATTAAATTTTCATTTTTGCCTCTAACTTTTAGTTTATAAATTATTTATATCAAATGAACTAGTGTATTAATGAAGGATAAAACAAAAATTTTAAATGTTTTCTTAATATGTGTGAAATCACCTAGAACGACAAGTAATCTAAAACTGAGGGAGTAGTGTTTTTTTGTTTGTTTATTAAAGAGTAGTTTAACTAGTATATCAATTGGATTATTTATTCTTTATATCAATATAATCAATATGAGTATATACATATATATTATTAGCCATCCATTTTGACCTTCTCAAAACACTTAAATTAATTATCAGAGTCCGTACGTCGAACTAAAAGGAAGCCTTATACAGTAATAAGTATATAAGAATACCATACTAAAAGTAGATTTTTCTATTTTGGTACGTCCATATGTATTATAAGCAAAATAAGATATGTTCATGGCAAAGAAAGAAGAAAATATCATATAAAGCGGATAGAATTTAATTGACCAGATCCCTGAATTAAATCGATCCAACAACCATCACGTCATGCCGTCATCCAGAATATTGACTGAGTTTTGTGGTTTTCGTGACAAGTATTTTTCTCAGGTCTTTGATTTTAAAATTTGGGCCGATGAGTGAGTTATTATCAGGTTAGGTACCACGCGAGTCTCTGCGCGACAAGCGGTTTTATGAGAATCTGTGTTCTTCATATTTTGGTATTTAATTTTGTAAGACAAATTTCGTATATTTTGACAAAGAAAAAGTCTAATTGCATATTATAAACTGAATCAGTCCTATCAAACTTAAAGAAAAAAAAAAAAAGTATTCAAAATGGATGAAGTGTCTCTAATCCCAAGGCATTCTGATCGTGCCTTAACTGTAACTGGGTGTGGTGGTCTCATATCCCGTGGACTGTGGACCGTGGTCAAGGCAGCACACGAGAGTGGAAAGTTCCGCTCCTTTAGGTTTTATTATTTTCTACTCTTTCAAAGTATTTTTTATAATTATTATTATTAATTAGATGATACAAGTATACAACCAAATTATTGATAATTACTTTACTCTTTCAAAGTATATAAATTAATATTTATGCCTCTTTTAGTATGGATGGATTAATATCTAGATTATAGTTTTTGGTTTTTTAGTTTTTTTGATAGATTATAGTTTTAAAAATTTTTGAAAGACAATAATTTTTTTTTTTTACAAAAAAGGAAAAAAGGAAAATCTTGTGGCTTTTTCTTAAAATCTAAAATTATGTGGATTCTAGTTTTTCCCATTGAATGTTTATAGTTGTTGTAATGGATTTTTGTTTTTGTTTTTAAGAGTCTACTTTTTAATCTATTCAAGATTTTGTAAATATGGTCTTTCTAAAATTTAGGAAATCCGATTTTTAGATGATTTAAAACATTTAGGAAATTTTATTTTGGTTACATTCGACAAAATTCTCAAAACTCAAAAGTTGAAAATTTAAAATAACTGAACCAAATTCATCTGAAGTCCCAAGACTACTAAAACCGTCTTGTTTGAGGTTTTCACTTTCCTCATTAAAAAATTATGTGACATTTTTTATATGTTATGTTTATTATTTTTTATTTTGTAAAATGTAAAAACTAAAAATTATAATGTATAATCCAAAAACTAAAAACTATAATCTAAAAGCTATTTAAAATCTAATAAATGGCCTTTGTCAAAAATTGCAAAGAAAATCTAAAAACTTGTATTCCTATTATTCATGACATGAATGGTTGTTGGTTTTTAAATAGCTTTTAGATTATAGTTTATGTTTTTTAGGTCATGAATGGTTATTAGTTTTTAGCGCTTATCAATATATGATAAATCATTAGCGCTTACAACTGTAATCACTTGCGCCGATTCGATATCTCAGTACACTACCACGTCATCGAAATTGAAGGAAGCCCAGCATTTTCATCTAAACACTTTGTATCTGATTTTTTTTAATCTATAAAAGTCATTAGAAATAATGAGTTACTGATTTATATTAATTTTAAATCAATCGAAAACGCTCGTTGTTCAAGAAAAAAAAATACTTATCTTATACTCCCTCCGTTTCAATATATTGGATGTTTTGAGGTTTATTTGGTGTTTCAAAATATATGATGTTTTTAGGTTTCTATGCAGCTTTTAGAGTAGTTTAATAGTTTATATTATATAGTCTTGTTTATGATTGGTTAAACTTTTATAAAGTAGTGTTTTTTTAATCTACGTGTTTTACTCAAAACATCCGATATTTTGAAACGGAGGGAGTATTTGATGGAGAGACTGTGTGTACAGTATTTGTATATTTGACCACTAACTTACAAACTCAACACTTAGTTTGATAGTTAATAATAATGGGCCTTTTACAATAATGGGCCTTCTACATTTTGATTCTTCACTAGAGATTCTTTTATTTTAGAAAAATACTTATGTCTGTGACATATTATTATCCACACACTCTGTATTTCACTGATACTAACCCCGCCAACGGAAAACCACCATGTCAGCCTCCGTCGCCGTCGTGACGGGTTTTCTCCGTCTCCCGTCAATTCAAAAGTCTAAATACCACTCCTTTCTCTTCTCTCGAACCAAGAGATCTCTGGTGAGACCCATTTCCGCTTCAAGCTCAGAATTGCCGGAAAATGTTCGGAACTTCTGGAAATGGCTGGGAGACCAAGGAGTCGTCTCCGGGAAGTCTCCGGCAGAACCTGCGGTTGTACAGGAAGGTCTGGGACTTGTAGCCAGACGTGATATTGGAAGAAACGAGGTCGTATTGGAGATTCCTAAGCGGTTGTGGATAAACCCAGAGACAGTTACGGCTTCCAAGATCGGACCTTTATGCGGAGGATTGAAGCCGTGGGTTTCAGTTGCTCTGTTTTTGATCAGAGAGAAGTATTCACAAGAGTCCTCATGGAGAGTTTATCTTGATATGCTTCCTCAATCTACTGATTCTACTGTCTTCTGGTGGGTTTTCTCCTTCTCTGATCATCAGTCACGGAATTGTTTGTTCAAAGTTTGGTTTCTCTGGCTCACAGTTAGCTAATGATATGTCTTCTTCGTGAAATGCTCCAGTACAGGTCAGAAGAGGAGCTTGCTGAGCTCAAAGGTTAATCCTTTTACCCTTTTCTTCTTCTTCTTCTTCTTCTTCTTTCCATATACAGATCATTGTTTAGATTCATACCAACTGGTTTGGGAATTAGTTGTTGATTCACTACTCACTAGTAGTAGCTGATGGTGAATCAAGGGACAATTGAGCAAAACATTATGAACTGATGTGGTTTTTGTTGTTTGGCTTAGGGACTCAATTGTTGAGTACCACATTGGGTGTGAAAGAGTATGTGGAGAATGAATTCTTGAAACTGGAACAGGATATATTACTGCCCAACAAAGATCTCTTCTCATCCCGCATTACACTTGATGACTTTATCTGGGCGTTTGGGATTCTCAAGTCGAGGGCGTTTTCTCGCCTTCGTGGCCAGAACCTTGTCTTGATCCCTCTTGCTGATTTGGTAAGCTCCTGTAAAGAACTATCCATATAAGCGACAGCTATCTTCTTTATTTAGACAATGTCTTAGTTGCAAAGAATCTTCATACATTGATGCTTGTCTCTGCAGAGAATCTCTGACTACAATGTGTCATTTTGAACAGATAAACCATAACCCTGCGATAACGACAGAAGATTATGCATACGAGATCAAAGGAGCCGGCCTTTTCTCTAGAGATCTCTTATTTTCCTTGAAGTCACCTGTTTATGTTGAAGCAGGACAGCAGGTAAACTTCAGACACTGTTACTTAGTTTAACCCCTCAAGAGTATAAGATCAAGCCCTTTTAATGCTGTGTGGATGGTCTATTCCACAGGTATACATTCAATATGATCTGAACAAAAGCAATGCAGAACTTGCTCTGGACTATGGTTTTGTGGAATCAAACCCTAACCGAAACACATATACTTTGACCATAGAAATACCCGAATCAGACCCATTCTATGGGGATAAGTTGGATATTGCTGAGACTAATGGGATGGGTGAGACCGGATACTTCGACATAGTAGACGGCCAGACTCTTCCCGCTGGCATGCTTCAGTATCTTCGCCTTGTGGCTCTTGGCGGTTCAGATGCTTTCTTATTAGAATCTATTTTCAATAACACCATATGGGGCCATCTTGAATTGCCTGTAAGTCGTTCAAACGAGGAACTAATATGCCGTGTTGTCAGAGATGCCTGCAAGTCTGCTCTGTCTGGTTTTAGTACCACCATTGAAGAGGTATGTTTATGTCCGAGCTCTTTTCTTGTACTGTCTTTGCAGCTACTTTACACTCATTGCATTTCTTGCTCGTCTTCATTGTCTTTCATAGGATGAGAAGCTTCTGGAAGAAGGAAAGCCTAATCACAGGTTGGAAATTGCTCTTAAGATAAGGATGGGTGAGAAGAGGGTGCTTCAGCAAATCGACCAAATCTTCAAGGATAGAGAGCTTGAGCTTGATGTTTTAGAGTATTACCAAGAGAGAAGGCTCAAAGATCTTGGTTTGGTTGGTGAGCAAGGGGATATCATCTTCTGGGAAACCAAGTGAGAATTAGCTTAGCTCGTACAGAAGTCCTGCAAGAACAAACTCGGGGACCGAAAGAAAATCTTACTGGTTTGGTCTCAGACCGTAGAGTTGAATCAATCTCGAGACAGAAGAATTAAAGGAAGAGACCACAATCTGTATATTAAGCTATTGCCAAAAGCAACTTTTTTGAATTTTCTATAAGATGAGACAAAATCTTCTTTTAGTTACATCTTAACTTACGTAAAACAATCAAATTAAGATCAGCAACTATGCAGGAAAGCTGAAAAAGTTACAAACAAAAAATAGAAAAAAAACTCAGGGAAGGAACTGTGCAGCTCCCGTTGAAGTATTTGGCACGCCGTCCTCTTGCAGAAGCAACGAGATAATATGCTAAAAACATGACTTCATCAACGTGTTAAATTGGAATTTCTATGGCCAAACAGGTCGTGGCAATTTGTACCTTCACAAAGACACTCTTGAGGGTTTGCGTAGAAGTAATCTTCCTCCTTAGGTTTGTCAGAGATTACTCTTCGGTGTGTAGGGGCTCCTGTTCGTTTCTCATGGGCTACCTTGACGGCTTCAGCAAACTGATCCCACGTGAGGGTCTTATTGTGATGCAAGTCTAGTAGCTCCACGAGTCTCTTACGGTCAAGCAGGACTGTCTTCTTATATCCAAGGTATCTGCAAATTCAACACATAAAGACCAATTGTGTTTTTATATAGAACTACAGGTATGGTTTTCTTAACACTAACTTGTCAGTTGTCATGAAAATGAATGCATTCGATACCAAAATAATTACCTCCGATGACCTTCCACCACTTTTGCCATGTTTCCATCATAGGTAGGAATAAAAGTGTTGCTGGCTACAGATACCATAAAATCTAAAGCAGCCATTTGAGATGAATGGTTCTGAAACTGTTGCAGCTCCGCTGACTCCAGTAGCATTTCCTTCTTTACCTATAACAACATGTGTGCAAAACTGCTAAGAAAACGTTCATATGTAATGAAGATGCAGTTTATCACTCGTTGTAGCAAGAAAAGGGAAACCAGAACTGGTAGACTCACAATTCTCGGGAATGCTTCCCTTAAAACGGATAGCCTATGCTCGCTCCCATAAATCTCACCAGCTGCAATGTATATCTGTGTATTTTTCTCGAATCCTAGTGCTTTTAGAACCAATGCCACCTCCTCTGGCGTCAGAGGACAAAGCCCTTGCGCCCTCCTCTCCTCAGAGACTATCTCCTTCTCTCTCCACCAGGGATATGTGTACCTAAAAAGAACACAAAAATGGACCCATACATTAACAACAAAATCTCATCTTTTTAGTCGGAACACCAATTCAGGGCAGATGTTCTAAAGACAAACCTCATCTTTTTTAATTCTTCAGCTTCTTCCGCAGTGCAACCATGAGTGCAGCCAGAGAAAGCTAACATGTCCATCTCATATCTCAGATGCAAAGCCACAAAAGGCCCTCTTTGTTGTAGAATTCGAACTAACTTAGATCCCAAAGCCTCAAGCTGTGGAGTGAACTTAAGTCCCTGGAAGTTCACCCGACACCTGAGCCACTGCAGAGGGAGCGGAAGACCATTGTTTGCCAGGCGGGTGTCAGTCCTATTGAAGTGTACAACTTTATGTTTGTTGAAAAGGGGCAATACCTGAACAAGAAATTTAACCAATCACAAATGCAGAAAGACACACAACAAGAAAAAAAAAAGAAGAAATTTCAAAATGCTTGCAATTTTGTTGCCATAACAATGTCTTGTGGTAAGTATAGTAAAAAGGAACCAAAACAGCAAACTACACATGAAGAGCACAAACCTACCTGCTTCAAGTAATATTTTTCATCAGACCAGCTCACAGGAGGCATTTCGAACATTTGATAACCATACTTCCTTGTATACCGTTTAGGAAGCCTCCTTAAGATCCGAACTTCATCTCTTAATGAATCAATGAAATGTCTCACATTAAAAATATCCTCAAAACCACTGGAAACCAAAAAAATTAGGATGCTTTTAGATCGCTACAAAGATAGACATATATCAGAAGTGAAAGATCCTAATAAAGATAGAAGAATGAATATACCTAGGATCAGACCAGAAAGATGTTTTGTCAAGCTCAGGAACAACGAGAGTGAGGTTTAATAGGCGAGCAACAGTCACCATATCACATATCTGAAAACAAACATAAAATCAGAATTTGGAAAAACATCACAAATCTGAATCGAAAAAAAAAAAAGAGGAGCAATTAAAAGCAAGTGACCAACCGCGGATCGCATTTGATTCAATCCACCATTACAGGATACAAGTAGTATACCATTGCTTGTATAATTTCCTACAAAAACGAAATCAATAATCTCGTTAAAACTCTCAAGCACCAACGAAGACGAAATAGAACCCTAAAAAAAAAAAAGAGAGAGAAAACAAAGACTGACTCGGAGGAGGAAGAGGAGGTGGGAAAGGAAGAAGCTCGACAGGGGCAGAGAATCTAGAAATCTGATTGGTTAATAAACCAGTGAAGATCCGGGAATGCCAAAGCTCACCGGCGGCGAAAAGCTGAACCAAACACGTCCAAACCAAAATGCTGGAACAAACTCTAACGAACCACACTTGTACACGAGGCTTGGGAAATGCCGAAGGAGGCGGAAGCTTATTAATATCGCTTCGCGCCTGAGTAGTCACACACTCCGATCTAACTTCCATCTCCCTCCTCCAACGATCGTCTTCGCCGCTTCATGAGAGATTAAAATAATTTCTAAAAACCTAAATAAAAAATTCTCCGATCTTGTGAAATTTTTTTATCCTTCAAAATTGCAGAAATTGATAAAATTAGAAGAGAAACGCGAAATGAAATGCTTCTCTTCTCTCTTCCTTGTGTGTCAATGGTTTGAATCTCGAGGTGTTTTATTAAGAAGAAGAAGAAGAAGAAAAAAAAATTCACGAGACGGGAAAAAAAAAAAAAGAAGAAGAAGGAGGTGGTAACGGTGAGAAAGATGGGAAATAAGTTAATAACCGTCAAGTGTCTTCTTCTTCTATTTATTATTTTTCCCCACAGACAAATTTCATTCTATTTGCATTTTTAAATATATTATATTTACTAATTCAGAAAGCTTTAACTACTAAATACCAAAAAAGAATTTCTTTAAAATATTAGAAGAAAAACATAGTAGTCCAATATTAAATAGAGGAGATTTGAAGAATATATATATAAATTGTCAAGAACAAAGATTTCAAGAACATTCAACTATGAAAACATGTAATACTATAATAAGAAAGAAAGAAAGAAAGATGACACATTTTGCCTTTTTGGTAGTCGTTGTCATTCATTCGTCAACGAATACACCTAATTGTTCTCTTCCTCCCTAACTTTATTTATTGTCTCAATCTATTTATTGCACTAATCACGTTTCAGTTAACAAAAAAAAACTGTTTAATCTCTTTTAGTATGGCCCTGTTCGTTACAGTGTCGCCGGCGACACCTTTCAGCGACTCAAATATAACATTGTTTTTAATGAGTTTTGAAATGAGTGACACGTGACGTAAAAAACAGCGAAAAATAAATGATTTTTCAGTCGCCGCGTCGGTTAAAACGATCGCCGGAAATTTCAGCGACTATTTTTTTGTAACTAGCGACAATAAATCCCAACTCCAGCGACTATTTATTTCTGATCAATCATGATTTTGCCTGTATTTGCGTCATTTTTTCCGGTCGTTGCAGCTGTTTCAGCGTCACTCTTCCGAACAGGGCCTATGAGTTTATCCGGACATCTTCTAATTAAATATTGTAAGACTTATTGTTATAACCAAAAAGAAAAAAAAAAAATGAAATGAAATTATGACTCATATAAACTCAACTCAGTTTTGTATTTGCTTTGCCATTATTAACATCCCTTCCAAGAAAAGTTACTATTTCTCCTTTACAAAAAGAAAAAACTTGAGTACAGTTATTTTCTTGATCAAGTTTAAAATTAACATTACTGAAATGATTTCTGCTAATTTTGGGGGTTGTACACTTGAGAGGACAAGTCCAATACTCTGTTGGGCCTTCATTTTATAGCCCAGTTGAGAGGTCTTTTTTTTTTTGTGAAAACTTTAAAAGAGAAGCCCAATTGAGAGTTATCAGTTTTAAAATTTTTAAAAACTACTCCACGTGTTTCAACGAATGAAACAATTACACGTGGCAACGTACGTATGTTTGACTTTCTTTGTCTCCTTCCCTTCCCATTAACCCACAGAAGATAGAAGATTAGCTTTGAAACCGGTCAGATCGATTTCTCTCTCTCGTTCGATATCGGAGCCGTCATGGATCTTCATCGGAGCACGATTGTATTGTTAATCCTTTCAATTCTATCTCCGGTGACGATATCTATGCGATACGAGCTGACTTCTGGTCACACGAAATGCATCTCAGAGGAGATTCACGCAAACGCAATGTCCGTCGGTAAATACAGCGTCGTAAACCATAACGAAGATCATCATCCTCTTCCTTCTTCCCATAAAGTCACCGTCAGGGTAATTACGTCTTTTGAAATCTCCTGATCTTAATAATTTTATTCGCATTTTTCCTTCGGATTTGATTTCTCAGTATGTATAATGCAATGGTGTTTTTTTAGGTCACAACGCCGAAAGGATTGGCTTATCACGAAGCGGACGGTGTAGAGTCGGGACAGTTCTCGTTTACAGCGATCGATACAGGGGATTATATATCTTGCTTCACCGCCGTTGATCACAAACCGGAGACCACGCTGACCATTGACTTTGATTGGAGGACCGGTATACATACCAAGGATTGGTCTACTGTGGCTAAGAAGAGCCAAGTTGAAGTAAGATTTTCGCCTTCTTCTTTACTCTTCCAAGTCTTAACTTGGTCAAACTAAAATCTCAATAGAGTAAATAGATTTTGATGCTTTTGTTTATATGAAGAATTGAGCATTGTGCTCGGATGTGTGGGAAATTGGTAGCTAAGTTAGACCAAGACATTATGCTTGAAACTGGAATGTTATATATGAATTGAGAATTGCTCTGTAGTCTATAGGTTTCTAGATTGTGTTGGTGCATTGGTTTGGTTTGAACCTGCAAGACTGCTTAGGGTTCAAACTCCAACTGATAGGAATTTGTGTGGTTGCTGTCTTGCATATGAAGAAATTGACTGATTAGTTTACATAGGTAGTTAGGCTTTAACATACAACAGAGAAAGACTAGCTTGAAATGTGACATATAGCCAGCCTCTTAAAGAGATTGCAGAGTTTAAAAGGAATGTTTTGTTAACCTTTGCCATGGTCGTATCTTGATGTTATTTGGCCAGACGATGGAGATTGAGGTTAAGAAGTTATTTGACACCGTGAATTCCATCCACGAAGAGATGTTCTATCTCCGCGACAGGTAATTAATTGCAACAAAGCATGTTTTCCCTTCAAGTCGCTTTATTTGAGGAAGAGAATGACTCAAAACTCAAAAAAAAAACCCAATCCTGATATGGTATAATGCAGGGAAGAAGAAATGCAGAATCTGAACATATCGACGAATTCGAAGATGGCATGGTTGAGTTTTGTATCGCTTGCAGTTTGTTTATCGGTCGCAGGTCTTCAGTTTTGGCACTTGAAGACTTTCTTCCAGAAAAAGAAGCTCATCTGAATTGTACTCAAAACCCTGAGACTATAGCGTTATATAACACAACTGATTTCATTTTTGTCGACCTATTTATTTTCTTACTGGATGTTTCGGAAATATACAATTTTATATGATCGTAACATTTCATTAACCTGCAATTTCAATCCAATCCAATTCATGGAACAATAAAAGCTCTTTTGTCACACTATTGTAGTAAGTCGTTTACTGTAAAACAGATGAAAATATGAAAAAGAAACAATCTTTACAAAAGACAAGAAACAGAAGAGAATAATAAGCAAACAGAATGTCACTTTCTTGTTTCTGGTTGTTCTTTTTTATAAATAATGATTTGGTGTATTATGAAGTGAATAAGCCCCAATGGTGATCTGATGGTAGAGTTTCCTTGATCTTTTCAAGTCTCTTGAGGATGTCCAGAAACGACGGTCTTTGGTTCATGTCCGCTTCCCAGCATTTCACAATTAACCTGTCATAAGAACGAAGACTGGTTAGTTAGTTAACATGTAGACTAAAGCTGGTTTCCATATGGCCTTGGTTTGCTTACTCTCTTAAATCTGGTGTGCATCCTTTGGAACGGAATGTAGGTCTGTGTCCATCTGATACATGTTTGGCTGCTTCATATGGCTCGTGGTTTGCAAACGGTGGCTCTCCTTCAAGCATCTGGATACAATGTGATGATGAAATTAAGGTTAAAATTCTCTGAACTTTGGTTCTGTTTATTAGAGACAGAGTTTTTTTATATCTTGCTAAGATTTTAGTACCTCGTAAAGTATCATTGCAAAGGAGAAGACATCAACTTTCTTGTCATATCTTCTATGCTTGAACACTTCAGGAGCCATATACCGGTCTGGTTTTGTTGCACAAAGAAGAGATACCAAGGAGGTGAAGTTAGAGAAATGAAAGAACAAAAAAGGGAGATGACATCTGCTTTTACTATAAAACAACACTTACAGCTTCCGGTTTCACCAGTCATTTTGTAGACATCATGAGAGTTTTGAACCTTTATGAGTTTACTAAGCCCAAAGTCTCCAACTTTCAAGTGGTCTGCACTGGAATTAACCAGAAGAACGTTCCTGAAATAAAAAAATGCAAGAAGCAGTTTACAAACAGCAAATTTGTAGTAAGAAACCGAGGCTCTATGAAGCAGTTTAGATTACCTTGGTTTAAGATCTCGGTGAATGATAACATTTGGTTCATTGTGAAGATATGTCATTCCTCTGTAACAAAAAATTTTAGAAACCATTCAGGCCAACTATGATGAACAAACTTTCACATGATATCTCGAATGTTAAAACTTCAAGTACCTCGCGATATCCAACGCAAAGTTGACAGCAGTTGCTGGAGTAAGACCGCCCTTTTCCTTGAGGTATTGATGAAGATCTCCCTGTGAAAATTATATGAATCATTTTTAGTTAGCCAAGAAAAGAATTTGCAGAGATAAAAGACAGTTGATAGCGAGAACCTACCCCGCGCAAGTATTCGGTGATTAACATAAGAGGCTTTCTTTCGGTTACCGCTCCTAAGAATTGCACTATATTAGGATGACGAAGCTTAACAAGCAAATCAACCTCATGCCTGAAGTCCTGACTGCATCACAGCAAATATGGAACTTATGAAACACAAGAAACTTAGGAAAGAGCAACTGAAATATAAGCGACAGAGATAAGAACTTACATAACAAGTCTATCATCTGAAAGAGATGGAAGAATACGTTTCACAGCTACTGGTGTTCCTCTCCAATAGGCTTTCACAATCTCACCAAAGGAACCCTAAACGAAATTGAGACCAACCACCAATCAGCCAAAATAAGCTCCCTACCTAAACTCCATCAAACTGAACTAAACACAGAGAATGCTTGAAATACAAACCTTTCCAATCATTGCAGCATTTGAGAAATCCAGCTCAGCAGGTTCAATTTCCCAGTCACATTTTTTTGGAATCGGTGGTGGCACCGGCTTCGGTTCAAAGTGACTTCCATTTTGACCCTGCATCAAGAATTTACTCAGCCAGATACAATGACTAAAGTGTCTCTTTGAATCTCTGAAAACAAGTATAACGAACAACAGTGTAGTAAGCATCTACTTCAGAGAGATGATGAAAGTTCCTAAATTTTGAGCTTTTCATATTCAATAGCAATCAAACTACCCACCCTAAAGAATGAAACAAAACGAACAATGACTAATCTAAAGCAATACACATTACAAGATCAGAAAGAAAGTTCAAAAAAACTCACATAAGATAAACCGCCATGAGATTTCAGCAGTTCAATCATCTTCTGCTTCCTAGCTCCTTCTGCATCAGCCAAAGGCTTCAAATACCCAAAAATACAAAACAATTCAGATTCAGAATCATAACAAAGTTAAGAGATTTGAAGGGAGGAACACAAAAAGGAAGAGCCTTTTTAGTTACCGTGTTCTTCCACCTATCCTGAGCGTTGACATCAGCACCAAACTCGAGGAGACATTTAACGACATCGAGCCAACCGTGAAGCGAAGCAACGTGGAGAGGCGTTCGTTTGTCGTAGTCTCTGGCGTGAACCAAAGAAGGATCTTCCTCCAAGAGTTTACGAACTGCAGCTGCGTCGTTTTGGTGCGCGTGCCACAGAATCAGAGATGTTCTACTCACACGTGCCTTCTCCTTTTGTTTGTCGTATGAAGACGGTGAAGGCACGCTCGTTCCCGCAGCAGTGGCTTGTTCGCCACCGTCTCCAGCCGCCGGTGGATCAGAACTCATCTCACACCCGATTCAGCTATAAATTCAGAGAAAAGAAAAGAAAAAAACAAAAAAAAAAACGATGAGATTTTCGAAAAAAAAAGGTTTCGATTGAGCGATACGATTACAAAGAGTGATTGAGGAATCAATCAAATTCTTTACTGTGAAACCCAGATTAGAGGAAGAGAGAGATGGTGATTCTCTCTATTTCTTGTTTTCTTCTTATGTCCTTGCTTGTGTGAACGTAGATCATCGCCGTTAACTTAGCCGTCAAGTTGATGACTTTTTCATCCGTCTATTTTAGTGAGTGTTTTTTTTTAACTCTGTCACCGTTATCTCTGACTTTTCTCTTTTGGTCCTTTTTATTATTAGTGACCGACTAAGAAGGAGAGGCCTACTTAGGGAAGGAATCAAAGGGATCAATGATGTGATTAGTTCTTTAGAAAGTTTCAGCCATTTTTAATTGAATAATGTAATTTAGTTTGGATTTGGTTAATTTTGAAGAAAATTACAAATAAATGTGATGTAAATTCTTACAATAATACAATGTTCTAAAATTGAAAAGAAGAATGTTCACCTTGATTTTACCCTTTTTGAGTTAAAAAAAAACAAGTAAAACAAAGTGCTAAAAATTTTGACAAATCAATACAAAAATACTATATGGATCATATAATAATAACCGTTATGGTCTATATGAAATGTTAGTAGTCAACGATCCGGATAACATGGAATCACATCTATCACATGACTTCTATTAATACCCACGTATATCCCTTTGGCATCAAGTTTTTCTTTTATTGTGAACAGAAAAAGTCACTATTTTTCATGTTAAAAATTTCAACTTACTGTACATTGGTCATTTTGTCAACTAATCATCACACCAACCATAAAAACAAAAACAAAATCCGAACTGTAAACTAAGTGAATTAGCTTTTAAAAGCCTTCAAGTAAAGATCACACAGCTTCAAGAGAAATTATGAGGAGCAATATCAGCATGGAGCACAAGTAAAATGTATATATATACACACACGGTTAATTACAGTTTAAGAGTATATACAAGTATAATTAATTATTGTAAGGTGACCTACATTGTTTCACAAGCTATTTACCATCCCTCAAGTCCTCAAGAGAACGCTTACGGGATCCAAGATTACGCTCCAGCGTCTGAGGTGTGGGTGGTGTTCTTCCCCGGCGGAAGAGCACTGCCAGTGACCTTGTTTTCCGGCAAAGATCAAAAACCTATTCAAACAAAAAAAAACCAAGCAGATCGTTTTCAAATGTTCAAGGCAACAAATTTATAGAATGAGATGATATCTTTGTCGCATAATCTTACAGATGAGGCCTCAATCTCAGCGACGCCTTCACACCCTTTTCCTCCACCTTGTAATAGGTCACAGTATCTAACAGCCTCATTCACATCTTCAAAAACCTTTTCAGATTAAAAATAATTGTATCACATTTTCTTGATTTCAATAAGGTGTTGGAAGTGATTCATTGAAAGTTACTTACCAATACTCCATCTCGAATGTCTTCTACAAGCATATCGAACTTAGTTTTGGGTCTAGACTGTTTTTTCTGGTTGCTGATCCGACTAGGAAACAACAGTCCAAGTTCTTTCTCTACTTCACTGTTACAAACGGATTGCTACTGTTATGCAAGGAAGATTTATAAAAAAAAAAAGTAAAACTATTAAAAAATAAGCTCGAGTGGACTAGAGTTGGAACCTGTGGTTTGTTCTTGTTTTCATGGTGCAGATTTGGTTTTCTCTCTGTGTTAGTACATATACAGGCTTCGAGTCTCCTCTCCATGGGTTGGACTCCAACACTGAGATAGTTGTCAAGACACAGTGAGAGAGGGTTAGTCAACGAAACCACCAAAGCAAGATACACAGAGCACTAGAGGAACAACATCAATTCCTAAACTTCAGACCACTTATGTTCCCATCTTATGAGTCCTATATCTGTGATATTTCCTATGCATCAGCATTTCTGTGTAAGATGAGATGATAAAACCGTGTTGTGCAAAAAGTTATGGAAACTAGAAATCAACAATTTTCCATATCATAGTTACAGCTAAAAGCCCTCTTCTCCTAGAGAGCTTCACTGACTGTATGTGACACAAAGACTAAACTCTGGCATTGTTCAACAAAACGATTTGATTCCTGTCAACGAAGACAACGCACTAAGGAATTCAAACTACTACAAAATTACCAGATTTTTCTAGAGAAACGCAGAAATTGAAAGCGCAAAGCACAAAAACGCAATTAGCAACCTCAGTTCCGGAGCTACATGGATACGCAAATAGAATTTTCCATGATGAGTAACCAAAGTGATTGAGAGGATTATACCGTCATAGCTGGTGGAATCAAACGTCTGCTCTAATTTCCGACGCATCTCGTAAGCACGAGACGAGACTTGCCTTACAAACTCATCGGAAGTCCCAGGAATCGTACCGTCCAAGTGAAGCGCCCGCTCTACTTCCTCGCTCTCTTCTTCTTCTTCATCGCCACCGAGCTTATCTGATCCTCCTCCTCCTCCGCCGCTGATCGATTTACAGCTAACGAACAGTCTTCTTCTCGAAATCGAGATTCCTCTACCGGAGCTGGACAAGCCGGAAAAGTAGGGACGAAGACGAATCGATACTGATCGTGAAGTTGAAACGGAGATCGTAGTAGTGGTGGTCGGAGGAAGTATGATAGAAGGAGATACAGATATAAGCGACTCCATTTGAACTTCCTCTTCTTTCTATTTTAATTCACTCTTCTTATATTCTTCTTGCTCTTCCCTTTCAGAGATCAATCGGAGAAATTAACGATTCTCTTTGCTTTAGGTTTTTTAATTTTCTCGAGAAAATTCACGACGTAACGTAAACGACTCAACAGAGTAGAAAAAAACTCGTGGAAGCTGCTACTGAAGCGGCTGATATTTTCCTTTTGGCGGGTCCCACAATTATCAGAACCTTCTAACTCCATCTAAGGTTTTCATATTTCAACAAAGTGGAAACACTCTAATGGAGGGGCTTAATTGATATCTGAATTAGAAACACATATATATTACAAAAAAAAACGTAGAGAGGTTACATAAAATGCTTCAGTCATTTTATATAAGGTCACGAACCAGTTGTGCCAGTTTCAGGAGAAGATAAGCCGTTAGATACGGTTTCATCATCGTCAAGCTGTGTTGATTCTTGATCAGGGAATACCTCGAGTCGCATAGACGGAGCAATGTTGTTAACATGAAGCCATGTTAGTTCCCATAAGCTATCTCCACCAAGGGCACTTCTTTGCAAAAGCACGCCTTTGGTCTTCATCACAAGCAATATGTTCTTCAGAAGCTCTGGCACTGATTCCTGGAGCTTGTCGCTTTTCTTGCCCCTTACTTTCACTTTCATGTATTTCTCCATTCGGGTTAGGACACCCAGCCATAGTTTGCAGAAGGTAGATAACTGTGATAGCTCTTGGAGTTGCTGAAGAAACACTTTGGACAGAAGTTTGATCGCCAGAAGCAATGTGCCTTCCATGTTTCGATAGTCTTTCTGTGCCCCAGCAGCTAACTCAAGTAAGTCATCTAATACCGTGAAGATTACTTTGTCAAAGCATTCAGACCACATGCTATGTGTTAGGTTGATCCCATCTACTCCCCCTAAACACTTTTGTAACAACTGTAACGCGTGGTTTCGTACATCCTCTCTCTGGACTAAACACACTTTTCTTAGTCCCTGGACAAGCCAAAACCACATTTCCCCAATATCTTGTGACATCTTCCCGAAATCTTCTTCTCCCATGTTTTCCTTAGCTGTGCGAGCCCATTTAGCCAAATATTCTAATGAATCTCCCATTAGATCGAGGGCACGGATAGACCGTTCGGATTGTCCCACACGTGATTCAGCAAACTGTCTTGCAGCATCAACACACAGTACATAATTGGCTGGATACAAGTGAGTTCCTTCAGACATAACAAAGGATACTGCATTAAATCCTGCTTCAGAAGCTTCTGGGTGCCGGGCTGTGATGGAGAGTAAGGATGTGATTGTTCTCCATCCGGCCTGAGACCTGATGTGATTAGCATTGGCTTTCACTAGACGGCTGACTTCAACTGCAATTTGCTCACAATAGGCATCCGCAACACGTGCATCCAGTTTCAGCACTAGCTGAAGAGATCTCAAAAGCTCATCAGCTAGGCTTTCTTTATAAGGAAGTAGTCTCTGGCAGATCCGAAGTAGACCGAAGATAGCTTTATCCACTAAGTTGCAGGGCATCAACGTTGACTGAGCAATTGTAGCTATATGTTCATAGACGCCTTGCCAAAGGAGAACGATCCTGTCTCTGTTGTTAAGAGTGATTGCGATAAGCAATTCCAGACAGAAAACTGCAGTATCCTCATCCTCAGGAGAACTGGTTCCTTTTTGTGGCCTACCTGCAGCCCAAATGAGAGCACGTGCAAGCTGCAACAAAGATTCAGCTTGTAGAAACTTGCTTTCGGTAAATATGCTGTCAATGTGACACTTCTGAATTGTTTGAAGTGTTCGTTGATGAGCTGCAAGCTGTTGCTCAGTAGGCTGTGATCTTGGCTCTTCTGTATCAAGTGAGAGAAGCTGACTAAACCTTCCCATCAATCCGGAAGATCTCCTCGGAGTTCCCATCGACTGTAGATGAGCTGAAGATAGGGAATTCGCGAGAGGCTTTCCTTGTCCTTGCTCAGATGATAGTTCAGATTCATCAGCTGCATCACTGGCTACACGAGCTGGTAAAAGTCCAAGTTTATGTAGCCGTAAGATACAGTCCAAGATGTTCCTCCAACCCGTACGTATATAATCTCCATATTTGTTTGCAATTGTAAAAATAGTGATAGTAGCCATCCTTGCTTTTGCGTCATCACCAAATGCAAGAACGGGTTCATCAACAGATGATGGATTCAAGAGAGTGGTGAATTTGCAGAGAGACACAACCAGATCATCAAGCACATCTTCAAGATGGTGACACGCAGATATTTTAGCAATAGCCAGGAATCCATCGATGCATGTCTGATAAACGTCTTCATGTTCCGCATGGTCAAAAACGACTGATATGGCAGCAATGGTTGGACCAGACATAATGGCAAACATATCATGGTCCAGATAAGCCCTTGAATCAGCCATAATATACGGAGCAGTTTTCTTAGATTTATGCATCAAATCAATCCAACGGCTGGGAGTCATTTCAGGAAACCCTGCACCTTGTTCTGGAGTAGTCCTGATCTCATTGTTGCAGATGGAGTGATAGAGTTCAGACAAAAATTCTCTAGGTAGATCATTTCCTCCATTGATATGCCTATTGTTGCGAATAAAATCTTCCTCTGTCATCTTTTTCTTTACTTGGACATTGTGTTGATCAGTGTTAAGCATGATAATAGAGTATGATAACACAAGAGCAGCATCCTTGTTCGCCAGAATCTCAGGAGACTGCATATAGTATCTTTCAGAAAACGCCTCAAGCACTCTCTGTATTTTCTGAGATTCTCCAGGCAACCTGAAAGTTTCCAAGAAGAGTCGGAGTGCAGTATCCAAATTCATGTACTGGAAATCGAAAGTCCCAGCAAATTCATTGAGAACCTGAACACAGAATTCATCATGGTTTCCAAGAAAATCCCCAACAAGGTTCTTATCAAGCCCAGCAGTATATCTGAAAAAGCAAGCTACACTTTGTGGATCAAGTTTGTCAGGCAAAAGATGTGTCCCTTGGAGAAACTCTAACCCCTTCTTTGGATCCCTGTTAAAGTGATCTGCTCCAATCATCAACCTTCTCTTGATATATTTTCTTCTGCGTACAAATGAAACCCAGTGATTTGGGTCACTATAATTGTCACACTTAACCATCCAGAAAGGTGTGTACTCATCAAGATGGACAGGACCCAAGTCCAAACCAGTTAATCCATTACTTATCCTCTCAGCCATTCCCTGAATAACAGCAATTAGACCATCCAGAGCCAGAATGTGCATTGCGGACAAAGGACAGTTCACAGGAAATGTGCTCTTCGATAGAAGATTAGAAAGCTCTTCAAAGACGTTGCTGCAAGTTATATCACAATCAAGATTGGCATACATCTCCACCATAAAACTCTTCTGCCTACAGAAGTTCACAAGAGCCTCCATAGCAACCTCTTGCTGCTGATACGAGGGCCCATATTTTCCTTGAGCAAGCCTTAGAATCACACAGGAAAAGAATGCCTCAAGCTGCAATTTGAGTTCGGTACGTAGATGTTGATACAAATTGAGCACAATGCTGCAAACCATCGAAAGAATAAGGGGGCTCATTGACAAGCCGAATTGCATCAAGTTACGAAATAACTCATCTTGAATTAAGCTTAACAATCTTGGGTGATGGCGGATTGACGATCCACCAAGTTCAATGGCTGAGTTTATCAAATTCAACGCAAACAGAGGCACATCTTCATCAAATGCTATGGTGTTTGATCGGGAGCCCATCCCAACATGTTCAACCACATTAAGCAAAGAGCATAAAAAGTGAAATATTTCCACCATACTTGGAACTCCGTATGGCTCTGTCATTATATGCAAATCATATGGAGAAGCCGCCTTTCTGCTTCCAGGCCCAACTGGTCCATCATCCATCAAACTTTGAGCACCAGATGCAAAAGTTGCCACAGAATTTTCAGTGTCATACTCGGAATTACCATTTCCATCCTCGACTGGTTTACTCACAATGGCATAATCGTTGTCTACTCCAGCTTTCTGCAACCATACAATATACCATTAGTACTCATTCCACTATAAGTGATATATATGAAAACAAGAGAAAAATGTGCATAGAATCGCATCCGTTGGGAAAGTTCTTCCGTAACAAATTAATTATTTACTAGATGCAGAATTCCTAGTCTTCTTGTTCTAATAGTGCTCTTTGACTCACACTAGGAAAATAAAATCTGAAAGAAGATATCCTACAATAAACTTGTACTCCAAACATACTTTAATCAACTGGAAAGGTAATAACAAGGACCCCAATAACATACCTCTTGTTTGATGCTTCCAGCTCTGTTGACTAGTGTATTTTCTGTTCTGTCAACGTCTGGGAGATGCGCGAAGATACACCTTACTAATTCATGCATGGTGTGGCGAGCTACACGTTGCAATAACTCACCTTTCATTCCTGCTTGGTGGACAACACGAAAACAGGTATTGACGACAGTGCATACATGCTGATTGCTTAGCATAACTGATGCTTTATTTTTCATGCATGCCAGAAGAACCTGCAGGATCTTCATTAGCACAACCTCTTCTGATGCAGGATCTGTCACCTCAAATCGGCAGCTTGTCACAGAATCAACCACCAAGTGCATTGCGTCTTCAATATTTGCAGTATTTTGATCAATTACATTCAGATTTAAGATCTTGTAAACTGATGACAAAGCAATGCTGGTTATTGGTGCTCCAGTTTCATCCGACCGTATCACATCAAGAAAGGGCTGAAGATACAACATGGGACTAATCGTATGCCATGGCTGGTTCCATGAGAACACCTGTTTTCTAAGAGCTTTAAGTGACTGAATCAACGAGTGTTCTAGTTGATCATCACCAGACATGTATCGACCTCCCCATCTTACATTTCTTCTCATAACCGCTAAAACAGCAGCAATTTCCGTATCAATCATGCATGCTAAAGTGGTTGTATTGCTTGACTCAGTACTCTCAAAATCCTCAGGCTCTTCCTCAATGGACTTAATTCCAGAATGCAACTTTAGGCGACCCATTTAATCTGTTCTAATTCTTCAGCCAGATCCCAAGGCACTTCAATGCTTACGATCTTCCTGGCAGAATGTAAGGTGGATACAGCCAGAGGATATATCCTTCACAGATAAAGGCCAAACTCGATCATTTCTGGCCAAAAGAAAAACCAGATTAGATTAAAAGTGTTATTTTAAACAAATAACAAACTCTTTTAGAGAGCTCTTAAGAAAGACAATCTCGTAATTTCTCATATCATACATTCCATAGTAGTAACTTATGTTGCAGATATTCCAAATCACATCACATTTAGTTTATGAGTAGCTACGCAACTAATCTCAACAATTTTGAGCCCCCAAACAAACTAATTCCTACAAATCCCTAAATAGCAAAGTTTGTAACCTCTTTGTTATATCAATAAACCTGATAACTCTAAACCCATCTATAACAGCACCAACTTATAGAGTTAAGGAGTCACTAATTCCGGTGGAATCAGCTTAGATACAATTCAGCAGACCAGTGACAGTGTCACGAAACTATACAAAATTTCCGAAACTATTCTGGGTTCTTCAGATGAGCAAAATCCCGTCAACACGAGAGAGAGAACTCGAAACAGGTATCGCTAAATCTCATAATTTGGGAAAAATAACAGCAATGCGAATCAACAACAAGAAGAAAACTCGTTCGACGCTACCTAGTTCAAAAACTGAATAAACAAAGAGAGAGATAACTTCTGACTTCGATTTACGAGCATCAATGCCACAACGAAGGAACGATAGAAAGAATTAGTATACGAAGAAGAAGTTCGAAGAAACGAGATCTGTAGATTTACTTACTGTTTCCTCTAGCGATTCAGAGATCCGTCGCCGGGCTCCGATGACGAGAAACAGAAATGCTTTTGAGGAAAGCACGATCGGAAAATCTCGGGGAGAGGGAGCAAAGACGAAGAGAGAAAGCAAAAAACAATAAAGTAAGTGATCGAATTTACGGAAACGCCCCTGTCTGGCAAAATACCCATATTTCTAAGTAGAAGGGTCTGTAATTCATGATATTTAGTGCTTTAGACCCCCCAAAATATTTAAAGCTTTTAACTTCATGACCCTAATATACAACAAATGGGCCTGTGACAGGCTCACATTAAAGAATTTACGGGCCCAAATAATAGAACCTTAGTGCATGCCTTGTTTTATTCACCTCACTATATAATTTGGTTTTGTTATTTTCCTCCAATCATATCACTTTTTGTCATTTTCAAAAAAATGGGAAAATCAAATCGTATTAAATTCTATTTAGAAAAAGTATATGTTACAAACAACTGTAATACTACTACTATATACTAGTTTTTAATATGATATATAAATTCTGTAGAAAAGTTGAATAATTCGTCTTTCATGTTGTTGAGGTGGTTGCCTTTTGCCAGTTTGTCCTTATGGATTAGTGGGAGACAATACTTTTTAGAGTTTTATAATCGAAAAATAAGTAAACCGAATTAATACTAACTTGCCCAACATAAAACTATGTAAGGAATTAGTATACACCAATAAACATTTTATAATCATAAGATATTTATGACTTCTTGCTTTGTCTGTTTTAGGTATTCTTGCACCCGAAGGACATGTCTCTTTCATGTTTAATTAGTGTCAAAGAAAAATGAACAATCATTTAATAATTTATACTACTATATAATATGTTTATCAATCTATGATTCATCATCATCATTATATGCAATAATAAAAATATCTAAATATCTAGCTACATTCATAGGTTGTGGACGAAAAACGTTAGGTACTTTTATTCATTAGTGATTATGCGTAAATAGATAACAAATGACATGATTTTTTTAAAGAGACAAATGTTTTCGAATTGATTAGATATTTATATGATTTACATATCTGGTTCTTGTTTGTTTTTGCATTCCTTGCTCAAATAAAGCACATTTTCCCGCATGCTTTTGATCTGCTCATGTGGTCTCAGAGAGATCGATCTTCTTCTGATGCCTCTCAAGTTGAAACTGAGCTTGAAATTTCTAATACAAATTTACACAAGTTCAAATATATTGTTTGGAACGTATATGCTTCTTAATTCTATATTAATTTGTATGATCTATTTCACTATTTGGTATCCACGGAACAACTAAAGTGCACCGGTCTCTGTTTTAAAAAAGTATCAAAATAATACATAGATCAATTTAATAATCGAGACTTATTTTAGTTTAGTTATTTAAGCATAGATCACTGAAAAATGAAGTTAGTATGAATATAATCAGTTTTGGTTTAAATGGAGTTGTCATCAAATTTATTGTTAATTTACCTAATTCTTCAAATTAAGTAGACATTGTAACTCCAACCAGATAAATGAGAAAAATTTATAACAAGAAAATTTAATTACGATGACATCACGTAAGTAAATATGTCTTGATTGGTGTTAATTTGTAAGTCTACCAACTACACTTACAGCTGCCCAAGCTCTCTTAATTGGAATTTAAAGCTTCACCCATTAATATCTCATCTTCCTCTTATAATTAAAAACTATTTTGGCAAAGACCATCCTCAGCTAAAATTAAAATTTTGAATATATGCAATTAACTTATTTTAAAAATAGACTTCATTAGTTATATGTATAGTAGTACAATATATACATTATATATGTAATATATACATGACTATGTAGTGGTGGATCCTGGAAAAAAATGTATCCAGATTAAAAAAAAAAAAAATTATAAGCTTTTTAAATAGAAAAAGGGACCATAGGTGTAGTAAGGAGGAGTCGAGCAGAAGTTTGGGAGGTCAACCTATTAAAAAAATATCAACTATGCTACTGAATTTTTCACAAAACAATTTTCAATATTTTGCAAAACCTAAATATCGCTATTTTCAATCGATTACTTTTTTAAAGATTGATTTTATATTTTATATTATACAGTCTTGATTATAATTGGTTAAATTTTGTAAAAGTAACCGCACTGTCTATTTAAACGGAGGGAGTATAATTGTAGTTCATACATATATAAACTTACTGTAGTCATATTAGGAGGTCTCAGCAACCCTAACAAAACGTATCGTGGTTCTATAATAAAAAAGTTGGACTGTTATATTAGTGGCTGTCGAATTGAATTAATCCAATCTTTTAGTATTTCATATATACATATATGTACATGTTTACCTTTATAAAAACTAGACCTGGTGTGCTTGGAAAAAGTGCACCCAAAGGTTTTCTTACCTACCTAAATTTGTATCTTTTGGGTGAGAAAAATATAGCCATCACTTCTAACAAATTTTCTTTTTATTAGTATATAATATAATCTATTATCCCTATGTTTTTTTAATGATCGGAAGACTTTACAATATTTATATTCGAGAATTTTTTTTTAGCAATAGATGAATATTTCTTTCTGGAATTTCTTTTTGATAATTTTTATATATTGCATATTATAAATAGTTAGTCTGAAATTTATAAATATTGCCAATGTAGTAGTTACATATAATTTTATTTTTGTGCAGAAATGATAGAATAAAAATCCAGAAAAATCATGGCCAAAAATCATGATTACTTTCTTTTGCTATATAAAGTAAAATTAACGTACGATATATAAAATATGAGCCGTCAATAGCACAGTTGAAGTAAACAAGAATCCATTCCTTCAAAAAGAAAATAAATAATAAACAAGAATCCATTGTTGAGTCTTTTTCCTTGCAATAAACGTCATTTTTAACCAAAAGAATTAATACCATCTAGTTTAACCGGAAGTGACATATGTAAATAGATGTAACAATTTAGCAAATAAGAAAAGAAAACATATAATCAAAGTGGAACTAGTCTAAGTTTTGGCAGTCTTAAACATAATTTTAAAAATGAGCAACTCACCTACTTTAAACAGTTTTCGTTGGAATTATATAGTTTTTTAAAAGTGAAATAAATAAATCTTGTTCCACAAACATAGAGAATCAGGTAAGTCTCTTTCATACAACAGCTTCAACCAGAAGATTATAAAATGAAAAATAAAATACTGTAAACTATAGAGAAAAAAATAAAATCAATGATGAGAATATATCTGCGTGGACTAGTTACTCTCCTACGAAAAGGACTTCGAACTAACAAATGGCTTTTTTATTCACCTTTTTTAGCTCAATATTGTTTTTATTTTAAGTAGTTTATTGTACTCCTAGACGGCTTTAGCCTTTAGTTGATGTACAATAATCAATTAATCTGCTACGTATGACAGATTAATACTAATAAATAACAAACTGTATTGTACAACGACATAATATAGCAAAAACATTTCCACCACTATATACCAACATAGTGATTGAACATTAGGCATTAGCCACTACTTGTGTATACGAACCACGTCGAAGTACCATGTTTTGTTTCTTTCATGGATTACCTATGTGTGTCAGAATATGTATACAGAAAAAAACTCATGATGTCGTGTGTGTGTCTATCAAATTGGCAGCATGCATTAACTAGCTAATTCTGTGTAATATTATAGGTCGATCATCGATAATATAATAGATAACAATAGAAACATATACTACATTGGTAAAATTATAAATGACGTTTTTAGTACATAATTTTTACATATATATATTAGGTTAGGATGCCGTATACATTAAGCATATGATCCTCGAGAACTTCACATACGAATCTCTTTTATATATATATATATATATATATATATATAAAGAAAATGTTAATTCATTGTCCCAACGAATTAGATATTTCTTTCCATCATCGTTAATATCTATATGGAACTATAATTTTACGTTCAGCTGATCAACGTTAACATTTTCTTTGCCATTGTGTGTTTGCTCCCTTAAAGATCGGGTAAAAAGGTTCGTAAAAATGGGATATGTACGTAGTACATGGAATCGATGAGGAAGAAGACAGGGTATTAAAGAGAGGTTAAGAAATTAAGAAGATCTTTCCATAAATGGCGACACGTGCTGTAAATAAATAAATAAACTCATATGTTCTGTAATGTAATTAATACGCTGTTTCTTCTTCTTCTTATCTTACCCGCGCGAGCGAAGTTCATGGGTCAATCAAAAAAATATAACAAAATTACTACATTTTTTTTTTTTTTTTTGTTACCAGTGATAATCATTGAAGTGGACAACAACAATTAAGAGGAGAGAGAGAGGGACAAAAGAAACAGAGAGATTAAAACGGGGAAGAAGAGATGACTTTGGTAAAGGATCCGAAGAAAACGGGTTACTTAAGAATAACAGTGTGTTTATTCTTAATCTTCTCTTAATACCTCTCTCTCTCTTTTTCTTCTTGTTTATATTTTTGATTTGACACGAAAAGGACAGAGAAACAACTTAGACAAATAGAGAGGCAGAGAAAGAAGAAAGACGAAAACAGAGGATTTTTTTTTATCCTCTCTTCTTCCTCTTTTCTTTTGCCCCTTCCTCTGTTCTTCTTCCTCTGGTTAGTTTTCTTGATTTGCAAATTAATCTTTGTTTTTTTTTTTAATGGGTCTGAAAGTAATTCACGTTTTGGTTAACAAATGATTCGAGTTTTGGATTAATCACCAATCTAAACAATGCTTTGATTGTGTTTTTCAAGATTTTTTTTTTGTTTTCTTATCTTTCACGTTTCATTCAAATGGCTGCATTTGTTGCGTTTGATGTTATCGATGTTTTGCTTATATTTAAAATATTCTACAATTTCAAAACTAAGTAGGCAACAAATTCAAGAAAATATAAACCTCATTCGATCTTTTTGTCTTTTTTTGTTTCCTTTATGAAAGGTCTTGAAGATACATGAATCAACATCTCATTGTTATGAATGTTGTTGATGCATTCTCTTATGTATACATAACTTCTTACAAGTGATATCTCCGAAAGATTAAAAGAAAAAAGGTAAAATATTCAATCTGTTTTTGGCATCTTATTTTGATTTCAGACAAGATCATTTATGTATTTGGTAATGGTCTTATTCTCTCTTTTTTTTTTAAAATGTCTTGATTGTTTTCAAGCAGGCTCCTTATAAAAGACTTGATTTGGTTTGAGCTTAGCTGGTGTATGTAGTAGTAGTTTCCAAAGAAAAAATATGGGTGGCTGCGTTTCTTCCCAGAGAAAGCTAAGCAACAAGCTTCAACAGAAGAAGCATAAGCGCGGCAGATCTAGCAAATGTCGGTCCAAAATCTCGGCTTCGATGCCAGATGTTCCTATAAAACGCATGAGCAATGCCAGTGTTAGGGATTTTGCGGTGAGCGAATATGTTCATCTTGATTTCGACAATTGTGCTGCCAAGATGATGTGTAAGAGAGCTGAGTTGTCTAACGCTAACTTCCATGTCACTCAGCTTCAATGGAACTGCAGCCAAATCGATGGCAACCGTATGCACCATTCTCTCAAAATCTTGATTCTGTTTTTCTCTAAAATGTGTTTTCTTGAATCTTGATTAGTCTTTTTTTCTTTTTTTATTAACCATTTCCAGGAATATCACATGAGGAAGCTTGGTATGATTCATTTAGCTACATCGATTCTGATTCTGATGATGGTTCAAATAGTAGTGTCTTCGAAGGTAAACATTTTGCAGCTAGATTGGTTTGTCAGTTTGTGAGTGTGTGCCTGAAAACATAGTCTTGTTTTTTTTTTTTGCAGATGCAAATGCTTCTGCAATGGGACAAGTGATACAGTATGAAGAGTTCTACGAAAGTTACCTGAAAATAGATGGAAACAAAGCTGAGTCATACTCAAGCAAGAATGAAGTTAGCATAAAGAGAAACCAAGTGGCTGATGAATCTCACCATGAGACTTACAAGACTACCACTTGTGAAGATCATCAAGATCACAGGAAGAAGTCATCAAAAGTTGTTATGGTTTCTGTGCGAAGGACATCTATCGATAGCAAATCAACAGCATCTGATTTCTGTAAGAAGATAAAAGGATCAAACAAAGTCTTTATAAGTTTGAAACCCTCTTTTTAACTTTGTTCTAATGATTTTGTATATCTAAATGTGTAACAGCTTCAGCTGAGAAGCTCTTGTACCGTCCAAAAGCCGGTTCTGTGATTCAACGTTCTTTGGGAGAGAAACTAAGCAGTCAAGGAAGCTGGTCAGAGCTTTCTCCGTCGAATTTCAAGCTCCGTGGATTGAACTTCTTCAGGTTAGGATTCCAAGTTTCAGATCAAGAAAGTAAACCAAACAGTTTTTGTATCCACTCTTAATTGTATTTGTTTAAATCATCTGCAGAGACAAGCAAAAGAGTCCTGCACCAAATTGTAGTCCTTACATACCAATTGGAGTTGATCTTTTCGCATGTCCTAAGAAGATCAACCATATTGCTCAGCACATTGAGCTCCCTAATTTGAAACCAGCATCATCACAACACTGTGATATTCCTAATCTCTTGATTGTGAATATCCAGCTTCCAATGTATCCGACCTCTATGTTTGGTGACTATGATGGTGAAGGACTTAGCTTAGTCTTATACTTCAAATTGAATGAGAATTATCACAAAGAAATCTCATCTCACTTTCAAGAAACCATCAAGGTATGATAATGATGGATCTGTATATATAGCCTAGGACTTGTTAGGTTTCTGTTAAGAGAGAGATGTTAAAAAGACTTGGGGTTTTACAGAGATTTATGGATGATGAAGTGGAGAAAGTGAAAGGATTCACAAGAGATTCAACAGTTCCATTCAGAGAGAGGTTGAAGATCATGGCCGGTTTGGTAAATCCTGAGGATCTTCAGCTAAGCTCTACTGAGAGAAAACTTATCACAGCTTACAACGACAAACCAGTTCTTTCTCGTCCGCAACACGATTTCTTTCGGGTTAGACTTACAGCTCTTTCTTTAGTTTTCAATAGATACTATCTTAAATTTTATTTTCAGAGCTTTTGTGGTTTATGTAATGTGTGTTTATTTATTTGGACAGGGACCAAACTACTTTGAGATCGATTTGGATATACACAGATTCAGCTACATATCGAGGAAAGGACTCGAATCTTTCAGGGATAGGATCAAGAATGGGATTCTTGATTTGGGTTTAACTATTCAGGTACTTGAAAAAAACTCCCAAAACACTTTGCTTTGGTTAGGTCTTTTCTTTATTAGAGTGTTTCTCAAGTAAACCTTTTGTTCTTTCTGACAACAGGCTCAATCACCAGAGGAATTGCCAGAGCAAGTACTGTGTTGTGTCAGGCTGAACAAGATTGATTTCGTGAATCACGGACAGATTCCAACGCTTTTAACTAACAAACAATGATTGGGCTTTCGGATCTGATGCAGTACAAAATAACACAGACAGAGAGAGAGAAGGATCAAACCAAATCAATCAATCAATGGGGAGAGCAAAGAGACAAAAGCAAAAACAGAGAACCTTTTCATATATTTGTATTGTAGAGACAAAAGAAGAAGAAAATATCAATGTCTTTTTTGGAAACCATATCTGCTCCGCAAAATATTAAATCACATGAAAAAAGAAAAGATTCATTTGTACAAACGTCATTATTTCTTACTCTCACTGTTCAAAAGCCCTTTAGAAACAAACAATTGCTCTGTAAATCTCATTAAGCAATGACAATGAGAAAAAATGAACAATAACAGGCAAATTTGTCTCATTAACCATTATTATGTAATAAAATTACAAATAATAAACAAAAGAAAACACAGTTTGATATTACAACATTATAATTTCATCCACAAAATGTAAGACCTATCCTTTACTGAAACAAAAACACAAAGAGATACAACACAAACTATCCCCCCTGTAATTTCTTCCTCATGTACAAAAGAATTCACATATTAGTAAAACAGAAATCTGAAAACCTAAAAAGCTTCTTTTAAGTTTTACACCAGAACATAGAAGAACAAACACCCCTTCTGAAGCTCTTTCTTTCCTGCAAACTGCTACATTTCTCAGACAAGTGTATGTATGAGTGGAATTTGAAAAGCTTTATCATGAAAAAGGTCAGAGGTTTCTTTTCTTCTCTCAAGTTGTTTGCTCTTCTTTCAGCCTTAGACGCGCAACGGGCTGCTGCTGCTGCTGATTTAAGTTAGCCAAACCACCATGTCGATTATCTGGCCTTAACTGTGCTGCTGCTGCAGCTGCATGGCTGCTTGATTTAGCTGCTGGAAGGTCATGGTTATGTTTTCCTTCATATGTTGTTACTACAGCTTTTGGATCTGTTGCTGCTCTCTCTACATGTTTCCTCACTCCACATCCTGGTGTTGTGCACTTGTAGTAACTCCTAAGGATCAAAAAAACAGAACACATTAAACATGAATGTTATAAGACATAAGCTTTATTGATCACCAGATTCCACCATTCAAAAGAGTGTAATAGCTAGACAAACTGTATTACCTCGGATAAGGATTCCCTTTGACAACTTTTTGTCCATATTTGCGCCACCTATATCCATCATCTAGAAGATCAACTTCACTCGTTGTTTGGACAATAATTCTAGGCTCTGTCACGGTTCTATGTGAAGCAGCAGGAGCTGGTTCAGAAACCCGAACTTCTATACTTCTGCATATTCAAAGCTCTCTCTCATCAACGAAACTGATAATATGGATTGTAATCAATCATCAAAAGAGCTTATAACTTTACCTTCTCTTGGTATCAGGTTCATTGTCATCTTTCTCTCTAACACCAGTTTCTCCATTACCGACTTCTTCACTATCACTTGCCTCAGACATGTGCTCTGTTGTAGTAGCTTGACTTGCTGCTTCATGTTGATCTCTCTTAGTCTTGTTGGAGCTATTGGTTTGAAACTGTGATGCCGCCAGTTCAGAACTCCCACGATTGTTATTTAACGAACTACTCCCATTTAGATTCGCGGTGCTATCTTTGTTACCTCGCTTAGTGTTTTGAGGAGGTTCGTGATTGTGCTGACCTTTGTAGATGATTTCCGTTACTTGTCCATCAAGAGATCTCTCAACTTTCTTCTTGACAGGACATCCTTGATTCGTGCACTTGTAATAGCTTCGAGGAAACTCACTGCCTTTAACTTGCTTTTGGCCATATTTTCGCCAGTTATAGCCATCATCAGCTGGTTTGTCAACATTTAGAGGCTGTTGTGACCTGTGCTCGATGATGGTTACATCTGAGGTTTCTCTTTGAGCTGGTACTGAAGAATGTGGAGCCGAGGTCGGGATCTGAGCTTGACCAGATGAAAATGATTGAACTTGAGTGGAAGGAGGGTACTCGGCTTGTGGTTGCATATTGGCATTAGCTTGAACTGCTTGAGCAGTAACCTGAGCTAGAGCTTGCTGATGTGTCATTCCATATGATCCCTGCACACATTGTTACATTTCGGGTTAGAACAAGAACCGAGCACACATCAAAATAGGTAAGACAGATTCAGAGTCAAGAAAAAGAAGAGCCAGAGAAACGAAACCGGCTAGTTACCCCCAAGTCAAAAACTAGATAACCCTATCAAAAGAACAAAGGCCTGTCTACAGGAACCATTTAGACTATGTTCCATAATCAAACATATGAGGTCATAAGCACCAAGAAATCTTCCAGAGGATTTATACAGAAACCTTGGAGCAAGCCCAAATCTTGATCAACAAGATCCTCCTTTTGTTCTTGTCTGAAACTTCCCACGTTTTCAATACAGTTGAGTTGCAAAGTTCCAACCTTTAGGAGAAATGCTCAAACCTCTAATAATCCCTAAATCAATTCTAATCTCATAATGTCCAAATTTTGACCTAAAGAATGAATGATTCCAGCAAAATGGTTACAAAATCTATAATTTGTTGGAATTTGCTAACAAAAAAACGTGTTATTTTTTTACCACAGCAGCCAACAAAACAAAAAACAAGAAAACAGCTCAACAAAGAAAAGACACAAACACACAGTTTCCATAAATAGATTTTTAAACTTTCAACCAAAAAACCAAACAAAAAAAAAAAATTGTTAGAGAGAGATGAATCTAAAAAACCTGAACGGGAGAGAAAAGACCCAAAAAGCTAGGTGAATCGAGCCGCATCGCCGGACTTAAACCAGGAGGTAAGGTGAACATCGACGGCGATTGAGATTGAGAAATCATCAAACCGGTGGGTCTGTTCTGTTTGAATCTCGGGTCAACATCACCACCACCACCACTACTCGAGCTATTATTATTATTATCATTCCCATCACCACCAATTCTCTGGTTGTAATCACTAGCACCACCCGTCGCAGCAGCAGCAGCAGCAGTGGCAGGAGAAGCCATAGCTCCAGCAAGGAGCTGAGAGAAAGACCTAAACTCATCGGAATCAGAGAACATATTAGAGACGAGAGTCATCGGACCAGGACTAAATCCAACGCCACCGTTAAAGAACATCTCACTAAAAGGACGTGGAGGAAGTGATAAAGTAGGTCGCGACGGAGCTCCGGTAGACTTTGATGTCGACGGAACCTCTTCTTCCTTTTCCGACATCGATCTCCAAAATTAACAATCGGAGAAAAGAAAAAAAAAAAAAAAAAAACCCCAACAACTCAATTATCAAAACAAAGATGAAAAAAAAAAAAAAAAAAAACTTTTTGGTTTCTCAAATCTAAAATCCTTTTTGTATATATGTGTGAATCCGTGTCGTGTTTCGCTTCACTTTTTTTTTTTTTTGCCGTTTTGTTTTATTTTTTTAATAATACTCTTTTAATGGAGATTTCGAGTTATGTAGTTGTCCTTGTTCTGCTTCTTTCTGAGTCTTAAAACGGATCTGAAAAACATAAAAAAAGATTAATTAAACACTTTTTGGGTTTGCAGTAGAAAGTCCACGCTGCAGCTATGTTATGTTTTGTTTTGTAATGTAAACAAAACCTCTTTCTCTTTTTCTCTCTCTCTGCTCTTTTTTTATTTTTCGTTTGTAAAAAACAATACTAGTACTTAATTTGGTTTATTTTAGTAAATAATAATGTTCAGACTTCTTGAACTAGTTAAATTTATTTATTTGAGTTAATTATGAATGAAATGAAACACATCTCCACATGTATAAAATCCAATTTCTAAGGAGGCAGTAGAAAATATTGGGAAAGAATAATGTTTCACATCAATTGATATTTTTCCTGTCGTTTTGTACATTTAATTTAAAGGTTGAATTTTGGTCCTATTAGTTAGTATATATATATATATGTATTTTTATCTCTATTTTTCTATATAAACAAATATATCAGTAACAAAAACAAATATATCATTTAAAGAGATCATGTATATTTTTAATAGATCAATCATTGTAAAATTTACAAACTTTTCTGAGAATGCAATAGTAAATGAATGAAAAAAAAAAACTTTAGTTTTTATATTTTAAGAGTTGAAGATGAGTGTCTTACTAATTCCACCACGACAACATAAGGTTACGTGACTGAATCTAGCTTATTATTCTTAATCCTTTTGATATAACAAACAAAAAAATTATGAATCTCTTCTTAGTCAAAGCAAAACAAAAAAAAAAAAAACTGTACCAAAAAGATCGATTTAGGTTTTCTCACTTTTACAAAAGCGTCGGTCTTGTTTATTGTACGGTGAACCTGGAGCGAGAGACGCTGGGACATCCCCGGACAAGGCCACAAGCTACTCCACGTTGTACGTATTAGAAAATGACAACTCATATACCGTTTTTTAAGGCCCATTTCGTATCTTAATGGGCTGTCGAATATTAAGCCTGCCTAATCATACATACCATGAGAGCTGTTTTTTCTAGTTATAACCAAATAAACAGGCAGTATTAAAATACATGTTTACTTCTGTAATACAATTTTTTCTTTTTTTTCCTCTAAGTGAAAGCAATGGATTTTGTATACGAATAAATTTATCATAGTATTTTTTTTTTTGTTTTAGTGGACTTTTTGGGTGTAATAGGAGGAAACGTGAGCTGAGGAAATAAAAGAAACTGGCAACATTGAAGAGACATTTGACTTTGCAAGAGAGCTAAGAGATAATAATATTAACATTCTTACTATAATCTATGTGGGACACACGTTGGCTGTAGGAGTTGAATACCTTTCATTTATTACCCACAAAGATATGTGATTGCATTAATAAATTCGATCTAAAACAGTTTACAGCAATAATTAAGTTTGATCTAAATTATACTCCAACATTTTTTTAATTTAGTATTTTTAAAATTAAAAATTATATTTCTATTTTACTCTTTTAAATGTACTAAATTTTTTCTTTCTAATTTTTCATTATAGGGATGAATTTTATCTTTTGTTTATCTCTTTTATAAGTTGTTTTTTGTAAACGAATATTTTTAAAACATACAAGAGGTTACAGCTTCTAAGTTCATTAAACATCCTTTGTTTACTTAAGTTTTTTTTATTAAATTAAGGTCTGAGTTTTAATAGATTATTTAACTATTGTATATTAATTGCTTTCATAAGTAGAAATGAATAGTATTTAGATTTACTTTCACTTCTACATACTACTATTAAACTGATACTTTTTGAGGTTTGTTAGCATATTCCATTAAATTTATAGTCCATTTATCCTATTATGATATTGCTTTTACGTCTCTACCCAAACGCAGGAGTTAAGACTTTGCGCATAAAAAAAAGTTAGAATCATGTTGACATTTGAGCAGCCAATCAAACAGAAGGGGATAAAAGACAAAGGTTGACGACAATATAATCTTTGGGTAAAGGAAGACTAATGAACACTTAAGACGACGAAGCTCATAACAAAGAGAGTGAGAGGATCACATCAAAATCAGGTATCTGACTCATTACTCTCTACATTTTTTTTCATCCATTTTCATAAATCGATATAGTGATGATTTCATATTTCATATACAGCATTATTTAATAATGTGATGGACCTGTTGGAGCAGAGTGTCACCGGTAGGGAGCTTGAAGTCATCCTTGGTTTTTACAAACTGACCTGTAAAATGATATCACAATTAAACGCACGTTAGAAATGTCAATCAGCTTGTTGCTGGATTATTAGGATCATAAACATAATTTGTGGAGATAGGCCCAATGGGCCTGAATATCAGAGTCAGTCAGCTTATGTGGATCAATGACATGATGTCATGATGTGTTGGTTTCTCAGCTTTTCTTAATATTGTCGACGACCAGGACAGGCAGGTGCTGAGGTGAGCGGGGTCTATGAGCGTGAAAGGTATATCTCGTGATGGGATCAAGATGACACGCGCCGTTTAATGCCTACAAAGATCGTATAGTTAACTGTGCGAGCGATCACAGGTGATTGGTGGTGGAGACTTTGATGGACCCCTTTTGATTCTTGCGGATTCCCATATTTGTAGGGTCTCTTCATTAGATCGAACACAGATTTAAACAGTGTTAAAGTAATACTTAGTACTATAATTTAATTACGATAGATTAATAACTTCTTAAAAAAAAAAAAAGAGAGAAAGAGATATATTGGTAATATTTAAAATTAGGATTATAGTTTGATGAATTTGTTAACAAGGGAATGAAGACTAGATTCTGAGGGTTTAATTATATGATCAATTAATCATCAAAAGCTTTCTTAAAAAGAATTTGTTTGATGATTCTGAAACGTGTATTATTTAGTTGATATTGATGGAAAAACATGTGAAATAAAGCTGTGTACTGGAAAAGTTACCTACGTGTTGTAATTGTGGTCTAGTAATAGTAGTTACTTACTTTCTGTTAGTGTAAATTCAGATATACGACATCTATATAGAAACGTCTTTAGAAAAAGAAAAAGAAAAAAAAAACTATTTTTTTAAAAAAACTATTTTTTTAAAAAAACGTAAAAAAAAAAAAAGAGATAGATTGTGGAAAAGGAACTTTGCATAGCCTTTCACCTACTACGTACCTTGCCTTTAGAATATGATTGGAGCATATACATATGTTCCATCCGTAGATACTAAAATAACTATTTGTTTATACGTCCACTTCCAATCACATTACATAACAATTGATCATATATATATATATATATGTGGAAACATATTATGCCTGTTAGTTAATTTATCGAGACATATCATAAACACTAAACACTTACAACTAAGTTTGATTCATTTTTTTTTTCTGATAAATACAAAAAATACAGGTATTTTGTAAAATACAGTACAGAATGATATATGCACTTTTTATTTATAGGATCCAGGCAAAGAGCAATCATAGGTCAGAGGCTACTAAAAGGACAACCTAAAGAAATTTGTACTACACTGCTACTACTAATATTTCTGAGCACAACCAATATTTTTCTAAGCTGACAAATTAATGTGGTATATAATTAATATATACTCTCTCCGTTTCAAAATATAAAATGTTTTGACTAAAGCACACATATTAAAAAATGACCACTTTAAAAAAATTTAACCAATCACAAACAAGACTGCATAATAAAAAATATTGAAATAATCTAAAAGTTACATGGAAATTTGAAAACATCCTAAAACAAACAAAAATCTCTAAACATCATATATTATAAACGGAGGGAGTAGTTACTAAACCAGGATTATACCAAAATTATGTATCTAAAATCTAAACCATTTTATTTTGGTTTACCAATAGTATTTTTTTTTTTAATCGTTTAGATTTATTATTGCTCTTGATGGCGAACAGCAATAATTGCACATCACTGGAGATCGTCTATAAATTTACCTCCTTTAATCTACATAATTAATAAATTGCATCATATGAGGTTCAAACCCCAAAACTCCTGGTGTAGAAACATTAATGAACCCTATTACCCTAGGCCGACCACTGGGCCAAAGGCTTCCACGGTTTACCAATAGTATCGTTATATATATATATTTTTTTGTTTAAAATGAAAATTATACTAGAAGGGTAGAAAGGGAAATATTTGGTTCTGGAGGCAAAAAGAAAACATTTGTTTCTCTCTCTAATCCCCATAACGATCGGTGTCCACGAATCTAGGATTCCGTTTCGAACTTACAATTTTTGTAAAGACAAAACAAACCACCTACTTATACCTTAATTACATCATCTGCCATTTTCCATTTTATTAATTCACCCAAAGAGCATCTTCTTCTTCTTCTCCTCCTTCCTTTTTTCTCTCGTCTTTGTCGACAAAATTCGGTGATTGGCCCTTTCAAATTCCAAGTATAATAATAGTAGCATCCGTACACGCACAGGCCGATGAAAACGATGTAATAAACTTATTAAACACACAACTAAATTAATAACTAGAAAATGTTCAGTAAAACTAGTATTTTTTTCAAATGGTCATATTTTAAAAAAAAAATAGGTTCTTCTTATCTGTTAGTTAGATTTTTTCATGAAAAGGAAAAATAAAAATAAAGCATTACAAATGTAACGTAGTCACACTTGACAGACCACTAGTTTTACACACCATCAGTATCTTAGTTATGCCCTTATCTGAAAGCTACTGCAATGGCAATGGAGTATTATCACTTTTTTGTAGTGATTTAGGCCCAAATTCTATATTTGGAAATGGGCTTATCATCAGTCTTATTCAAGTGGAAAAGAACAAAAAGCAAAAAAATATACTAGATTGAAGAAACACTAAAAAAAATCATAACAGTTCTATGCTTAGTATTTTATGGACAAACAGTCAATAGTTATATAAATCAATCATATACCTAATCAATAATACATACTGCATTTGAAATTGGGTTTATGACCGATTTAGTCCCCGGGGACTTACTCGTTGAGGTTCATACGGATTTTATACAGACTGTAGTAAGCTGGTTTTCATAAAGTTTTTGAAAATCATAATGAATACGAAAGGTGCAAGATATTTATACCATTTAAGATACTCACACAGGTTGATCATGATTACAATCGTAGTAGTAAAATTATTAATATCTTGTTTTTTTTTTTTCTAATGATAATTATTGTACCATTATGAATTGGTTAGATGGTTTATATTTTACTTGTAAATTTCGTTTATTAATAAAACCAGTAACTTTGACATTTTTTTATCCATCATTAAAGTAATCATTTGATTTGTATGTAGTTGGAATCAATATTTTTACCCATGAATCTTAATAACGTTTGTATCTTTTTAATTCTGTTTAATCTCGGTGTTTCAGACAAAAGAAAAAAACGAACTAAAACAGATCTGGATTAGCTATAGATTTTATTTGGAATCTACTTTTGCAGGCTACAAATACGAGATAATTCTTAAGTGTTTAATTCATTGCTTTTTGTGTGGACAAGTGTGGTTTGTCTACGTTCTTTGATGCTTTTTTTTTTTTTTTTTCAAAAATTTATGTAAAAAAAAACTTTTGGAAAGGGACTATCTCTTTATGTAACAACTCATGAGAGATTATTTATTTTTGTTGCATTTAATAAAAATAATACTACTCCGTATGTATAATAGAACTATAGATTAATAAACTGACGTACGCGTTAAAGACGAGAGAGTATTTTTAAAATATATAATTTTTTTCTTTTTCTTTCGGGGTAAAAGGAGAGCTAGTGGGAGACGAGTGGCAAAATAGTTTACTTTTTTTTTTTTTTGTTCAATTTCAATTTCTTGTTTTTAATAATGTTAAGTGAAAAATCTATTTCCGATATGATAATATATATGTAGAAAATTATGAGACTGTCACATAACATAATTATCTCATAATTCTTTAGTTTTTTTTTTTTTTTGTAACCATCATTGATATCCTTAAAAAACTTAATAGATCTATGTTGTTGAGTCAAAAATACGTGTGTTTTATTGTGACTCGTTAGTATAGTTTTGTTTTGGTAGAAAAAACTCTGATGAAAATTGATAGTTGCATATATATATTTAACATTTTAATAGAATTATTATGACTATTTTTGATTCGCAATGAAATCAATTTGGTGGGACACACCATAAGAACTATGATAGGACCCTTGACTAATACTTAAGTTTTTTTTTATAAAATCTTTGATTTTTATTTTTTTATATATAGTTTTCTGATGAGAGTGACATTTCCGAAAGTATACTTTGGACCACTTTTAAGGTCTATATCCCCAACTTATCTTTGAACCCAAATAAAAGCATTTTTAACAACTATTGATACTTGCTTATTAATTATAATTAGGAGTACATGCCCTTCGATCTAATTGTTTAAGGCTTCGATCGTGTTTTTTTCTTTACTGATTTGTATTTGAAATTCAGTTTCCCTTATTTTACATAAATAAATAAAAACATAATAACGTTGGTAAGTTTTGAGGAGAGAAAGATAGATATACTATTTGATTTTGTTTGTGATAAAATAGTTAACATATGTAGATCTACGTACCATATATATATTATAGTTTATTCCTGATTTTATTGTTGTATAACTACTATTCTTGGAATTAAAAAGTAAAAAAATGAGACAATGTCATAAATTTTTCCGATGTTACCTAAAAAAATATACCAATACGGAATTAACCATGTGGGTTTGTGACATAAGAGACAAAACATAATGATGCCATGCCACACAACAGGCGAAGACCGTAGGTTTGTTTGTTTTATTTTTACTTTTCATATAACTAATTACCAAACTTTTATTTTTTCACGTCTAAAATACCAAAATAATTTCAACAAAAAATACTTTTATACAGAATTTTGAGCTTTAATGAATAAAAATTTAGAAAGCTTTCGAACTTTGTGCATATTAAAATTTTATAAAGAGTTTTTGGTCACATCCATAGTAAAAAAGTGATTAATTATTTTGTTACTCCTTTAGGGGTCATTTCTTCACAATTATTATTTTTTATAAAAATAAATATATAACATATGTGTGCTGGACCCTAGCTAGCTCTTACCAGATTTTGATACCAAAAACATCTTTGGAAATTCAATCCTATTAACAACATTCATTTTTCATATACAAAGTAGACTTTAAACATCTAAGCTATAGTTAACCATAAGGTTATTCCATATTCTGATTTTTTTATTTTTTTTTTGAAGCCTACTTAGACAACTTTAGTCATCAATCTTAATAAACTTCTTTAACTCCACAGAAAACAAAAAAAAAAACGAAAAAAGTTATTCGACATTTACAGTAGCCAACGAGATAGAGCTATAGAAAAGATTTTAGGTGGGACCTATATTTTGTTTGCTGTCAATAATTTATTAACTACTGTTTTATTTTAAAATTTATAGTATTTAAAAAAAAATTGAGAGAGGCCTAATTATCAAAAAAAGAAAAATATACAAAAAGAAATTTATGCCTAAAAACATTAAAAAATGTGTTAAAATAAAAAAGCGTAATCAATGGGCAAAGGATTTACCATAAATATCCTTTACGAGTGACGACATGTTCGTTTTGGATTTTCATTCTTTTTTTCTTTCTTTTATTACTATATACAGAGTATTAGTCGCTGTAATTAACAATATTTGACATTATATCATTAATTATTTTCATACATAAAATATATTTCAAATACTTTAAAAACTTTCTACGAGATTCAAATATACACAATTAAAAACTTTCAAAACCTAATTAATTAATTTATGGTAACTAACACAACACGTTTTAATGACAAAATTTAAGTTGTAGAATACACCAATGACCGATATAAGTCCATATATCCATATTAAATTATTGCAATACAAATTATTTTGAATTTTCGTATTAACAAAACACAAGAAAACATACCAGAAGAACACAACAACATAAAATTTGTTTATTTTTTTTGTAGTATATGGAAAAGTAATTAAATACATATTATAATTTTTTTTTCTTAAAGAAAGCATTGAAAAGAAGATGAAGAGAACCTAGAAGATACCCCCATTTTAGATTTCAGCAATTATTTCACTTCTACTGCTCATTACTCAATTAACCTTTTTTTTTTTTTTTGCAGGAAAATTTTTATTGAAACATGTAATATAAGATATTTTAACAAAAACAAATTTTCAATAAATGGAAATATCCTAACTATAAATAGAATTTCCTATATAGAAAAAGAAAATCCAGTTTATCACTTTAAAAAGCAAAATAAAGAAATAGTTTCACGAGGCCAAAAAAAATAAACAAATCATTCTGATATTTTGGAAAAAATCCTGATTTTTTTTCTATAATAATAATATGTATTAAAATGTGTAAAACTTATATCATTACAATTCCGATAAAAATCAAATAAAAGAGAGTTAATAAGAAAAAAGAGAGAAGAAAAAGCAGAGAATAAAAAGGGAAGAGAAGACCGGATGTTGACAAAAATAATTTTCATGTCACACTGTACAAAAGCCAAATCCCCCCCCTCTCGACCCTCGTTTCCTCCTTTCTCATTTTCGGATCTTTCTTTCTCTTCTCCTTCTTCTTCTTCTTCTTCTTCTATAATATTATAAACAAACTTTCTCTCACAACCTTCTTCTTTATCATCCTCCTCCTTCACAATAGAAGCAGCAGCAGAATTTTTATGTTTGATAAGAGAGAGAGAAGAGTGGCCCAGTAGATCGAAAAAGATGACGATCTAATTTTTTCCATTAATGGTGTTTTACGCTATAACTCTTATTATACCCACCACCATCCCCTTCTCTTTCTTTCAATCCTCCCCATTTCTCTACTACACAGATTCGACTATTTTTTTTCTTACTTTTTTGCCTTTCTGATTCTTCTTAGATTTTTTTTTTTTAAAAAAAAAAAAAAAAAAAACTTAAATTTTTATTTTTCTTCTGAGAAAGTATCGAAGACGAGCTTGGTGATAAGAGGATGTGGGTTTGAGGTAATTTTACTAAAAATCCCATTTTTTTATATAATCTCTGTTTAATTTGGGTTTTAGTTTTTGTCTTATGATTTTGGAGTTTGAAGATTTCCCAATTTCACTAGATTATAAAGTATTATTCTTTCTTCTCAATTTGGTACAATCTTCCTTTGTCCTAATATGTTTCAGATTCTTTGTTATCTAACTTTAGATTTCAACTTTGATTTAATTTTTTTAATTGCTCAAGATCCTATTTTGACTCGTCGGCGTTTACAACTCTCATCCCCTGAGTCAAAACCCTTTTGCTATATATATATATAGTGTGTGTGTGTGTTTATCACTTTACAAATTTGCTTTGTGTTTTACTGTTTGACTTTTGGATGATGATTTTTTCAAGCTATACTCCCAAATGGGTTTCTGGAGATTTAACTTGATTAGACACCCTCATGGAGCTTTCAAAGTCCTTGTTTTGTGAGGCAATTTCAGTTTCTTTGAATTTCAGATTTGTTGTTCATCTCTGGATTTTTGTTTGTTTGTGTGAGCAGGAATGGGAACAAAGGTGCACTGTGAAAGCTTATTTGGTGGATATCATCACTCTATGGGAGATCTCAACAAAGAGTCCAACGGTTGTAGATGGCCATTGTTCTACAGTGACAGTAAAACCTCTCCTGCTGCTGCTGCTAATGATCATCAATGCTACAATGGCTTCCCTTCCCAGACGACTTCATTTGGCTATGACAAAGATATGGTGAGAAGGACAATGCTCGAACACGAAGCTGTTTTTAAGACACAGGTTTACTTACTTGAATATTTTTCTCTCTGATCTTTCTAGGTTCTCTCTGGTATTTTCTTTTTTTTTTTGTTGATTGTATTTTTGTGAAATTTTGATCCTTTATAATCAGGTTTTGGAACTTCACCGGGTGTACAGCATACAAAAGGATATGATGGAAGAACTGAAAAGGAAACAGTTGAATAACGAATGGGCTCCGATTGAGGCATCATTCTCATCTCAAGCTACTAATGTCGATGCCCGTAAATGGAAAATCCCAACTTTCCCGGTTTACGATAGGCCATCCATGTCTGTGGTTGAGGATAATGGACACTCTCCCATGAAAGGAAGCAGTTCTCAAGTGGTTGTTGGCCCAGTTTCATGGCAAAATGGAGCTAGTTCCAAGAATGTTGAAATGTCTGAGGCTAGACCGACGAAAATCAGGAGAAAGATGATAGACCTTTGTCTTCCAGCTGATGAGTACATTGATGACAATGACGAAGTTGTGGAGCTAAAAGATCACAGGGTTTGCAGCACCTCTAGTCAGCTTCCTAATGGAGATGTGAAGACTGAATCTCGCGGAGATGGGTTGAGGATTAAATATGGGTCAAGTAGAAGCAATGGTTTGGCTGACTTAAATGAACCACTTAATGCTCAAGAAACGAACGAATTTGCTTATGGCCATCCCCGTAATGGTGAGTTTCAAGGCCATATTCGCGACTACGGAAAATCTCTGAACTCAGGTAGTGTAAGGGAGCATGTTCCTGTTATCTCTATGCATTCAGATGAGAACAATAGACCAAAAGTTTGGCCACATCAGCCCTTAAGAAATGGTAAGATGATCTATCATGTTGTAAATGCCACTATTGGATTTCTTCCATGTTACACATGTTTCTTATTTTTTTCTACCGATGTTTTCATGTAAAATCCGCCAAATGCAGATCATTATACTGGCACACACAAGTCTGCTGCTCCATTTTTTCAAGCGGCCAAGCCTCTTGATTCGTCGTCTCAGCATATGCAAGTTCTGATGAACAGTTCACAAAGAGTTATGAGTGTACCTAATTCTGCTCCACCAAGTAAGCCAGTGTTCTGGAGAGAAAGAACGTTTATTGATCTAGAGGCTGATACTGATACCAATAGTAGTCATGAAGCCATCACTAATCAAAATCACGTGGAGTCGAGTTTAGCTTCTCACCAACAGCGCCACTTGTATCCGTATAATCCTCCAGATTCTGCTGTCTCGTGGAACCATTTGCAGTCTTCTTGGCAAAATCCTAGTTTTGGATTTTCTCATAAAGTTCCTTCAGCACAGAGATATCCGGTTTTAAACTTGTCTGACACACTGAGTGGTAATACTCAGAAACAAGGGTTTCTTGGAGATAGATTGCAGTATGAAAGCAATTCTAGATTTAACTCAGGGTGCGGGAATTCCAGTCGGTTAAACCACAACATGTTTTACAATGAGTGTTCCTCTTCATCAAAACCGAAACTCGCTGGGACTGACTCTAATTATCCTAACGGAGGAAGAAGTGACTACAGCTCGGAGATGAAGTGTGTGAGAGATTTGAACTTAAATGTGACACTTTCAAATACTTCTGTTGTTGAAGTCAGAAAGGATGAAGAACGCTTGGCTACTTTACCATGGCTTAATAAACCCAAGTCTGATTGTAACTCTGAGATGGCTGATGGGAAAGGGAATCTGAAGAGTAATGATGTTGTTCTGAGTTCTGCTTGTAAACCATTGGATACTAAAGATGAGGCAGGAGACAAAGTTCAGAATATTATGTGGCTAGAGAGGTCAAAGTCTAGTTCTTGTGCCAGTATTCCGGAGACTGAGAAGTTTACTGCTAACGTGGAAATTCCTGGATCTGCTTTTAAAGATCAATCCAAAGCAGGAAAAGGTAAAGTCCATAACGTTAGGATGCTAGACATGAACGAACCGTGTGATCCTCTTTGGGATGAAGATCAGCAAACAGAGGAACAGATTGGGACAAAGGTTTCGGTTAGTAATAGGTGTCAGATTGATTTGAATATGTTGGTTAGTGATGATGAAGGCGAAAATTGTTCTGTTCCTGCCAGTTCAAGTTCAAGACAGATGAATTCGAAGGCCCCTATGATAGATTTGGAATCTGTTCCTGAGCCTGATGATGAAGAAGAAGATGTCAATATCTTTGGAGAAAAGCCATCAGAAGAAACCCCAGTTGAAGAAAAAACTCTAGAGAAACCGCCAGAGTTTGAAATATTAGCAGCAGAAACTATAGTTTCCATCTCTTCAGCTTGCGTAGATAGAGAGCTTGAAGTTGCTGCTTCGCCAGAAGTCTCTGAAACCATTATCCTTCACTGGTTTGCAGAAACAGTAAATGCTCACAAAGAGAATCTGGACGAAAAGCTCGATACTTTATCGAGGAATCAATCACGTTCTATCGAAGAGATTGATTACTTTGAGTCAATGACCCTGCAACTACCTGAGATCTCAGAAGAAGAGTATATGCCGCAGCCATTGGTTCCTGAAGACCTCAAATTGGAGGAAACTACAGGAACCACGCTGGTAACGAGCCAAAGACCGAGAAGAGGAAACGCGAGAAAAGGGAAACAGAGACGAGACTTCCAAAGAGACATTCTCCCTGGACTTGTGTCTCTTTCAAAACACGAAGTAACAGAAGACATTCACATGTTTGATGGGTTCATGAGAGCAGCAGGAAGCTCCTGGACTCCAACCGGTTTAACAAGGAAGAAAACCGGTACAAGAGGAAGACCAAGACGAGTCATAACAATCCCTGCTGAACCGGTTTATTGCCCGGTTCCAGCTCCAGCTCCAGCTCCTGCTCAATTGGTTCATCAACAACATGTTGTGAGCAATCATCAAAACAACAATGGTGAGACTGAAATGAGTTTAGAAGATAGAAGCTTTGCAGGTTGGGGTAAGATGACAAGAAGGCCTAGAAGACAACGATGTCCTTCAACTACTACAACTGCAAGTAACCAACGTTCATCATCACACGCGCCTTTCACGTGACAATGATGTTGAGACTTTGGGAAAGTGACTATGAGATGATTATTACTGTATCGAGTACGATTCTTTTCAAAAAAAAGTTGTCGTATAGAGAGGGAGAGAGACGTAATATAAGAGAACAGTTTGTGATAGAGATTTTTCATCAACTAATTCTTTTTTTTCCTAAAGCTTACATGAAGATATTTTATTCGTTCAACCACTTTTTAATGGTGTAATCTATACCGATACATTTTGAGTACCGTTTCGGTTTATGTACAAAATTCTAATTCGGTTCGGTTGAAATATATGATTCTAATGGGCCTATTTCGGTAACTTGCAAATATATATATGGCCCAACGATGTTGCGGAATAAAAGGGTACTTTTGGAATGTGACAGTGATTCTCGTGAATTGCTAAAACACTAAAAAGACAATATCTCATCTCACGACACGTCGTCATCTCTGGAACTTCGGACCGTCCGATCAAAAGCGTCTCTGTTTTAACTTTTTGCTTATATTCGTTTTCGTCCTCGGATCGATCATAATTTGTATTAACACCCCAAAAATTTCTGAGTTACACTTCCAAAACCCAGAGATCGTTTCTTTCGTTTGCGTTTGCTCACTGCTCAACGATGTTTAGTCGTAGCTCTTGCAAGCTTTCACGGTCATTTCTCTATGCTGTTTTGTTTATATTTTTCTTTTAGATCTGAAAGTTTCGAAATTTGTATGTTGTCACAACTCTCACAAGCTTCAGTTACACTTACACGTATTGCATTGTCGATTTGACATACTTCAAATGAACAAATTAAATTTAGCAGCAGTAGCACCAAATCTGCGACCGTGAGCTCGAATTATACGTTTACAGAGGAACAATGTATGCAACATTGGTGTAAGAACTGGGAAAAACAGAGAAATAATCGATACTATTGCTCAAGCCATTGGGTTTTGGCCTGTCCGGCTGTCCGTAGAATTCAACTTTGGTGATAGAAAAATAGGAGCCCATTTTCAGGCAATGCAGCTACGTGTTGGACCAAGATCGAAGATCGAATCACTCAGTAGATGAAACCATGAACTAACAGGACATCACTTTCTCTTACCTGAATTCGTAGAAGCCTTAAAAGAGGATTGGTTAGGACTTAGGAGCTTCACCAGATGGAGAGACGTCCACGTGGTTAAAGATGGCTTGTGCCTGGGTCTAGACACGAACGGTGTAAACAGGATTTGCGTGGGGCTGAGAGTATTGTTGATAACTGGAAGCGTTTGTTTTATGAAATTAATGGACAAATTCTAGATTGATATATACATCAGTGTCTCTGTTTATTACTGTCCATTTCTTGAGGTTGTATGATTTAAGGAAAACTAGTAGCAAAACCAAATCTCATATGTCTTTTATTAATTGAAATTTAATCGGTAGTGTGAATTAGGAAATGAAACACTAGTTTAACATAGAAAATTAAAGAACTTAAGAACATAAAATTTTAAAGAAACGGGAGAATAAGCATAAACACAACAACACAGATGGACACTAGACTATGATCACCTGAATTTATTACACTCACTCGTCACTCCCTATACTAATAACATAAAACGATGCAACATATAAACTAGTCACAAACGATTCTTAAGTTATTTAATTTATTATTAGACAACAATTAAAGGATCAAATCACTTCATGAAACCTTGAGCCGTCTTGCCAAAACCTCCAAGCCCACCACCAGACTCTTCACCGTCTTTCTTAGCCACCGGCTCAACCTGACTCACTGGCTCAGCCTGAGTCGTCGTCGGAGGAGGAACACCAGCGCCGGTACCGGTGGTGTGTGACGACTCGTAGTCGTTGAGATACTTCTCGGCCTTGTCGAGGTACTGACCAGTGCTAGTCTTTTCATCGAAGTTACCGTATTTCTCGGCAGCGTCTAAGATATCAGCTGAGGCTCCGGCGACTTTACCCTTGTCAAGTTTGTCAGATTCGTTACGAGCTGCGGCTTGAGCAGCTTCGGCAACGACCTTAGCACTCGCCATGAGCTCGGCGTTGGAAGCTGGTCTTGTGGCTGTTTCTGTTCCTTCGGCTGCAGCAGGCTTGTTGTGTTCTGGCTCCTCTGGTTTCGAGCTTGAGAGTTTCTTAACTTGCTCGGAGATGAAATTCATATTTTTTTCTCTTCTCTGAATGTATAAAAGCTTTTGTGTGTTTGTGTTGGATGTATGAGTTAAGAGATGGTTATGTCTATTATACATAGACTAGAAAAATAGATATTTATCCACTAGAAGAATATTCTTTTTAAAATCTTAAATAAACGAGATCACGAAATTATTATATATGGAGAAAATATTATTAAATCAATAGAAAAACTGTAATTACTATGAATTATACAAAAAATTCTAATCACTTTAGTCTATGGAGCTAAATAATCTTGCTATATCTTAATTAATAATGTTATTCACTGTTGAAAATGTATAGTTTTGTTCGTTGAGGATACACTAATTAACTAAAGTTGATATATCATTATTGTTTGTCTTTGTTGTCGTGGCGGAAAAGAACATTTACGTGATCAGTTATTATTAGTATACAGTGACCAATGTGGTGTTCTCTTCTCCATCACACAATTCATACGTGGTCTTTATGCTACAATATAGTACCAAAAAAAATATCACAAAATATCTTTCTTTATGGAATTATCGTTTTCCATTAAAAACTGTCGGTCGAAGCTTTGATGGGTGATATATATATAACTCCCATCACTTGATTTTGTCGGTTGCGTAATAAACAAGTTACTTTTATAATGACAAAAACCAAACAGTACTAGGTGGGCCTTTATCACTATACAGGTGTACTATACAACAATTTCTTGCGCTTATATGAAGAAGTGACGTTAATGGCCCAATTTTGACACTATGTTTGTACCTTAAACCGGATTGGCTTCACTAGTATGACAAATAGTACATGTTAGGAAGTGTTTCATTGGGTTTTGTTGGTTTCAAAACATTGTGCAACAAATTAACACTGAGCGTTGTGTTCTTTTTTTTTGTGTGTGTTAAGAAAATATCTTTGTTTCTCGCCAAGAGATCTCTGTTATATACATTTTGGCTTTCAATAACATCTTTCTTTAAACGAAACCCATGTATAATCTCTCACGCACACACACACACACAATATAGCTACAGTTATCTAAGGATCATCTGTTTTAGTGTGTCAGAAACAGCATGCCTTTCCAGGGAGTTCACCGGTACTACGGATAACCCCGGCTTTCTCCTTCACCTTGAACTCTTTGCTCTGTCTCTCTTTCTCCGCCTGAGCTCTGGCTCCAGCAGCTATCTGTTCGATGTACTCCGTGTCTTCTCTAAATCTCTGCAAACCTCTCCTCCTCTTCTGTTCTTGTTCGCTCTGCTGTTCATGTACCAACCAGTTAGTGAACAAAAAACAAAACTCAAAGTATCATATGGTTACATGATATCGAGATTAGATTATACAAAGTCTTTATATTATCAACCTCAGATATGTCCAGCTTCCTTCGAGCTTTGTCCCTCTTCTTAGCTTCCCACAAATCGATCTTTCTGTTTAACTTCTCATACCTGATTGTGTAATACATATGTGAGTGTAACTATAACACACATAAATAAAGTTTTGTATGTATTGAGACTTACCTTGCTTTGATCTTAGCTAGTTCAGCTTTTTCCCAAGCATCAGCTGAAGAATCATCTTTTCGACTAGTATGCTTGGAACTCTGCCTGTTCATTTCCCTAGGTGGAAGCCGCAGAGGCGGAGGTGATAGAAGAGGAGGAGGAGGAGGCGGTTGTGGAGCACGACGTTCTGATCGTGTCCTGACTGGTGGTTGTACCCGTGGCGGTTCTGAAACTTGTGTTCTTTGTCTATCATGTTTTTCCCCTGAATCTTCATTCTGTTTGGTGTGATCTTCTCTCAAGTTTATGGAGAATGTCTTTTTTACCGACGATGACTTTCTCACTGGTGACTTTGGCGTTGGATGTTTATGATCTTTCGTCTCTGAATCTCTAAACGAAAGTTGTCCTGTGTCAACACAAAAACGTTAATATCCAGTAACCATTTTAATCTTGAGTTAATCCGTAACCTCACCTGAGAATCTTCTTGATAAGCTTCTTGGTTCTTCTGAAGGAAACTTATCTTCTCTTCTGCTCTTGCTCCTTGACAAAGAAGGTCCACGTTCAAGGCCATTCTGTTTTGATTTACAATTCCAAACAACAGCAAACTCATATTAACGAGAAAAGCTTTACTTTTAATTAACCATAACAGAAAGTCTTTCTTAGAACCCTTACATGATAACTCTCTAGCCAGGTTTCTTCAAAAGTGCTTATGGCATAAGCAGTGGCTGCAACTGCAGCTGCGTGATCCATGTCGCCGATCGGGTCATAACTTTGGCCACTCATTTGCCTCGAGAACTGCTTCTGTAACCAGTTTGAGGGCTTCTTCTTATCTACCAAAACACAGATTGTGAACAGCACTAATGTGAAACTAATCAAAAGATTGATAGGCTATCAAGAACAAGAGAACAAGAATTATGAGGCACCTTCTTTGAATGAAACAGACTTCCTTGCCGGCACTTTTTTCTCTCTAGTGGAGCTACCAACCTCTCTATTTTTTTCCTGGGAAGCTGGATGTCTCCTCCTGAAACAAAGATGTCAACATTTTACATCAACACATGCATATCTATATGTATGTGGTTGTTGAATAGCAAAGATGGATCTGGAGATTTAGTGATTTACCTTGTCTGCTTGATCAAGGTATCCATTTTCAAACTAAAATATGGTGGGAGGAGTTGAGGAGGTTTGGGTTACATGTGTTTGAGGGTTTTGGTTTTTGAAGGGTTTTTGAGATTATTGCTTTGCATGCAAGTTTCATATTTGGATCATAAAGGTGTGCAGGTAAAGTTAAGAACACTTTTTTCTTTTCCCTCTTCAGCTTTATGGTTCTTTGCTTTCTCAAAAGGACAGTGAAAAGAACAAACTAGATTGCTTTCTATTCAATTTTCATATATGGATAAGGAATCTTTTACATTCAGAAAACACATCAAGTACAATATTGCTGTAACATACAAATTGAATCATGACAACCATATTACGCTGCCAAATTACTATCTGAAATGAAACAGAGTTGTAACATGCATAACTAAACAAGGATGTCTATGTCAGAGAGTTTGAGGACCTTATGTGCACCAATCGCCTTTGCGTCTGTTTTGAATGCGTTCCCTTCTATGTACCTGCTACATACATCCACCAAGAATTAAGTTATAACATGGGTGCTATATATTGTCTTTTACAAAGAGACCTTTAAGAGGTTATGACTTATGAACATACATATCTTTAAGATTCGGATGCTTGTAGAAGGCTTCAGGGATACTCCCACTAAATAGATTGTGGTCCAAGTGCCTGAAAGTTATCACAACATGCTCTATGGATGTAAGAAAGCACATGGGTCCTTCAGATCAATTTTTAATTACGTATTTAGTTGTAGAGAGAGGCCTACAAGTTAGTTAGTCTTGGTATATTGGCTAGTGCAGAAGGTATTGCTCCAGTCAGTTTGTTGAAAGACAAGTACCTGAATTTAAAAGGATAAGATAGGGAGAGATAAAATATGTACGTGGTATTAATAAATCAAAAGATTTGATAAAGTACTCACAACATCTCCAGGTTTGTTAGATTTGCAAGCTTGTTTGGGAGTTCACCAGTGAAGTAATTATTGTTTAGAAACCTACAGTCAAAAGTTAACTCAGGAACAATATTATATCTGATGGCTAACTCTCAAACTCACTTACAGGTTTCTGAGAGCTGGAAAGCATCCTTGTATGCGTAAAAGATCGCTTATACTCCCAACTAATTGATTGCTGCCAACATCCCTACAGACATGCAGAACAATGACAAAGATACTAAGTATATTTGAACTCTGTTGATTGATTTACAGGAAAGAGCATCGAATGTCAGAGATTACAAGTGGCGAAGTTTTTGTAAAGTTCCCAACTCTGCTGGGATCCGCCCAGTAAAATGATTCTCCTGAAGATGTAGGTCTTGAAGCTCATGGATATTTGCAAGCTCTTTGGGGATTTCTCCTTTGAAATTGTTAAAGCTCAGGTACCTGCAATAGTGAGAGCATGTTACAGATCTCAAACAACACCCCTTTAATTATCCCAGACATGAGTTAAGATTACTCACAGATATGAAAGACTCTTCAAACCACCAATTTCAGGAGGCAGGGCATGTTGAAGTTTATTCCACCTCAAATTACTGTTTACAAAACACAATAACAAGATCAAAACAAAGGAAGCAGCCACAAAACTCAACCACTTAACATATGTTGAGATAATTATGGAACGAAGAAGAACAATACAGTGTCTTAAGACGCTTGAGTCGCCCAATTTCTGAAGGAACAGGTCCTGTCAATTTATTGTTGTGCAGATCCCTGAAAAATTCATAAATCCAATTCGTTTTTTAAACAATCAATACCCTGAGCAATGTTTTTTGTTTTCAACAAATGAGTAGCATCAGAACTAAACAAGATCGCCTGCAAGTCAGTGAAAGAAACTTACAGAACAGTGAGATCTAAGAGCCTCGTTACAGCCGTTGGGAATTTACCAACTATCGACATTGAAAACACTTCTCTGCAAAAAACATCACAAACCAATTTTAAGCGAAAAAAAATAAAAACTCAAACTTTCAGAGATTGTGAGAGTCAAAGATTACATCTTGACAACGACACGGTAATTGCCAACAGTGGAACAAGTGACTCCAGACCAAGGAGGCAAATGTTTATCTCCACAAGGATCATCTCCAACCCAAGAGTACACCACTCTCCACCCAACTAACCTCTTTATCTCATTCATCGCTTTCACTGCCAAAAGAAAAAAAAAAAAAAATCCGACGAAAGATCACAACTTTGGAACACCACCAAATCGGAAACAAGCTAAAAATATCGAAATCGAAAGAGATTACCGTCTCGTTTAAGTGTTTTAGCGAAGGAGACACTGATGAGTAGCAACAAAAGAGCGTAAATCCGGAAGATGAGAGACAAACTCAAATGCAGAGCCATCGATTATGCTTTGAGAAGATCTGTAGAGCTTATGAAATCATGAATCCTTCGTGGGGTATAAATATAAGAAAAAGAATCAATTTTGTAAACTGGGCAAAGTGAAAATGGTGTGGGAGAAAGAAGAAGGATTTATTTATCATCGCCATGGAAAGCAAACTAAAGCTCAGTGGAAACTAAACTAATCTCGACACGAATTAAAACGGTTCAAACTCCTCAAACATTATTTTAATTAATTTCTTTATATAGGCCGACTAAGGCCCATACTATTTGGGCTTCAATAGACCCATATCTAAGAAGGTGACAAGTCATAGATCATCATCCATTGGTTTTTCAAATAGCTAACCACCACGAATCACAGGGAACGTGAAAACGCCGTCGTATTAATCACTGTTTATATATCTTTCATCTCCGGCGCTCTGCTCCGGCAACAATTTATTCTTTCTTACATTCCTCCGTCGCCATGATCGTCAATTTCTCCTACTTCCTCCTCCTCCTCCTCTTCATCTCCGTCTTCGTTTCCTCTGCTAATGCGAAAGCTACAATTTCTATTTCCGCTAGAGCTCTGAATCGATCTGGCGATACCGTCGTGATCCAATGGTCCGGCGTCGATTCTCCGTCAAATCTCGATTGGTTAGGTCTCTATTCGCCGCCAGAGTCTCCTAACGATCACTTTATCGGTTACAAATTCCTCAACGAATCGTCCACTTGGAAATCTGGATTCGGTTCGATCTCTCTTCCTTTGACAAATCTCCGATCGAACTACACGTTCCGGATCTTCAGATGGAGCGAATCCGAGATCGATATGAAACACCAGGATCATGATCAGAATCCTTTACCTGGAACCAAACATCTTTTAGCTGAATCGGAGCAGCTGAGCTTCGGATCCGGCGGCGTTGGCATGCCGGAGCAAATCCATTTGTCGTTCACGGATAAGGTTAACACGATGCGTGTCATGTTTATAGCTGGAGATGGAGAGGAACGTTTCGTGAGATACGGAGAAGAGAAAGATTTGTTAGGCAATTCCGCTGCGGCTCGTGGGATGAGGTACGAGAGAGAGCATATGTGTGATTCGCCGGCGAATTCAACCATCGGGTGGAGAGATCCTGGTTGGATTTACGATACCGTTATGAAGAATTTGAATAATGGCGTTAGGTACTATTATCAGGTATTCACATATCCCAATCTAAAGCTTCTGGAAGATATATGTTTAGATTACAGGATTGATTAATGGATTCTATGAATTAGGTTGGGAGTGATACTAAGGGATGGAGTGAGATCCATAGTTTTATTGCTAGAGATCTATACTCAGAAGAAACAGTAGCATTCATGTTTGGAGATATGGGTTGTGCTACGCCTTACACTACATTTATCCGTACACAAGATGAGAGTATAGCTACGGTGAAGTGGATCCTCCGTGATATTGAAGCTCTTGGTGACAAGCCAGCTCTTATTTCACACATTGGAGATATAAGTTACGCTCGTGGTTACTCGTGGGTATGGGATGAGTTCTTTGCTCAGATTGAGCCTATTGCTTCCAAAGTTCCTTACCATGTTTGCATTGGTAACCATGAGTATGATTTCCCTACTCAGCCTTGGAAACCTGATTGGGCAGCTACGACTTATGGAACTGATGGTGGTGGTGAATGTGGTGTGCCGTATAGTTTGAAGTTCAACATGCCTGGGAACTCTTCAGAACCCACGGGAATGAAAGCTCCTCCGACTAGGAATCTGTATTATTCTTATGATATGGGATCGGTTCATTTCCTCTATATCTCTACGGAAACGAATTTTGTTAAAGGAGGCAGTCAATATGAATTCATAAAGCGGGATCTAGAGACTGTAAACAGGGAGAAAACGCCGTTTGTTGTTGTGCAAGGACATAGACCGATGTACACTACGAGCAATGAGGTTAGAGACACTATGATTAGACAAAAGATGGTTGAGCATTTGGAACCACTGTTTGTGGACAACAATGTCACACTTGCTCTATGGGGACATGTTCATAGATACGAAAGGTTTTGTCCGATAAGCAACAACACTTGCGGCAAACAGTGGCCAGGAAGCCCGGTTCATCTTGTGATTGGTATGGCTGGTCAAGATTGGCAACCAATTTGGCAGCCGAGACCAAACCATCCAGATGTTCCTATATTCCCTCAGCCTGAACAATCAATGTATCGTACGGGTGAGTTTGGATATACTCGTTTAGTTGCAAACAAAGAAAAGCTAACTGTTTCATTTGTGGGTAACCATGATGGCGAAGTTCATGATACTGTTGAGATGTTGGCTTCTGGAGAAGTAATCAGTGGGAGTAAGGAGAATACTAAAATCCCAAATCTTAAAACCGTTTCAGCTTCTGCTACGATGATGAGAAAATCCGAATCTAATGCTTTGTGGTACGTCAAAGGAGCAGGCTTGATGGTTGCAGGTGTGGTTTTAGGGTTCATTATCGGGTTTTTTACCCGGGGAAAGAAATCGTCGTCTGGTAACCGTTGGATCCCAGTCAAGAACGAGGAGACATAATACTGAACCGAGTCTATTTAGGGGCCATGATTTGTATAGGATCTCTTTTTTACCACGGTGTTGGGAAGAGAACATAAGTTTTTGTTCACTGTAATAATACTGATTCTTGTTAGATAGTGTCTTCTTGTGCTTATTATTTGAAGAGTTTGTGAGTATCACTACGATGTTACAGACTGATAAGGGATTTTGCTGTAATTACATTATGTACTGTTTGAGTTATACATATAAATACAACACTTTGGAAATGCAGAGTCTTTGTTCAAAAAAAAAAAAAAAAAAAAAAAGGAAATGCTGAGTCTAATCAACTAAACTAGGCTTCTGCTCGGTTTTAGTTTAAGGTTTCTGGTTGAAGCATATTTGAAACAAAATGAGACCAACTATGAAGTATGGATTACTTTGGTGGGGTTTTGATTCTCAGTTTGATTGTTTAATGTTTTGATTTAGATTGGATCGATACAATTTGTATTAGGTTTAAACACTTCGATATAATATTCTGTAAAATTAATAGAAACAATTGAATCAAATGTGTTGTTAATATTAACAAATTATGTAGCAAAGAATGAACAAAGAAGAAAATCTCAAATGTGGGAGTAAAAAAAGAGAAGATACGTAATAATATACATATAAGAACAGCAATGTTTGTGGAAGACTGGAAGGTGGTTGGTTGCTTATTTGGAAAGCAAATGACGTGCCCGTTGATTAGCTCCTTTAACACGAGAGTTAAGCTCATCAACATCGTCGCCGAGATGATCAAGAGCTTTGTTTTGCCTGCAATTTTGCACCAACAATAATAATAAGCATTCTAAAAACATAAACATAAATGTATGAGTATACGTATTTGTGTTATCTGACTTGTCGATCTCTGATCCCATGTCAACAGCCATGCTCTTAAGATCACCCAAAATGTCGCTTAAATCTGAAAGTCCATCGTCTTGTTTTGCCTTCTCTTGCTGCATTAAAAATACATTTTCAACAACTTTCTTTCACTTAGAGATTCTAGATATATTTCTGCAAAATTTGTTAAAAAGAAGACACACCTCAACTTTCTGCATCGCGTTTGTTGGTTGGTCTAGTGCAGGTTGGCTGCTTGATCGTCCTTTCGCACCCAAACCGAGTTTCTCCCGCTCTTCCTTGTGATTCTCGCCCTTCTTCGACGGTTTATCTAAAAGTTCAATAACTATATTTAACATGACAACCATACACATGATATCATCCAATCAAGAATCAAGAATCAAGAATCAAGATGATACGAGTTATTCACAAGTTAAGGATCGAGTTTTTTTCCTCTAATCTTCAAACTGCAAACAAATATGATCGTCTTATGATCAAGAATCATGAGTCCTAAAGCGTGAAAACAATAAGAATTGAGATGATATGAGTTATTAATGAGGTACGGATCGGTTCTTCTCTACGACTTCAAACTGAAAACAACAACATGATCATCATACACATAATGTTATCGAAATCAAGGATCAAGAGCTCGGAAACGTTGAAACAATAAAGATGAGATGGCATACATTATTTAACTAGGTAGAGATTCTATAAGAATTAAGAAGGATTAAAACCTGGTGTGATCATAGGTCCTGAGATAGTTTTAGTCTTCTTTGGTTTCCATGGCTTTGAAAACATTCCTCCTAAGTTGTTCAAAAGCTTCTCTCCCTAATTTAACAAACACTTTTATCAACACCCCCAAAAACACATAACCTGTAATAATACCATTTTGAGGATCAGATAAAGTAAGAAGGATAAGAAAAGCTTTACCCGGCTAAGATCTTTATCCATATCAACAGCCATCTCATGAGTCCTGTTGATCTGCTCACCTTGGTCATGCAACATTTCGAGCGTTCTTGTAGCATCTGACCTTATATCTTCAGCGATTTTAAGACAATTGTTAACACCTTTGGTTGTTTCTTCGGCTTTATAAACCGCATAGTTCTCTAACTCTTCTGTGGTTTGGCTCTGCAGACCACCGGAATCACGGAAACCGTTCTTGTATTTGTCGTCATCGTCGAAATCAGGTGTTATAAGGATTGGTTCTGAAGAAGTCCTTCTTCCTGCAGTGATTGTTCCTGATGATTCATTGGGAAGCTTATTGTTTCCCGGAGATTTGAAAAATCCAAACATCTATTCAACAATGAGATTGACGACGATGATGATGATTGATGAAAGATTATCAAGAACTTGTTATGAAAATGTTAAAAATATCGAAACAGGAAGAGATAGAATCTGATGGGTAACCTGTGAAATCTCTAAAAATATTTCTGATTAAGAAAAATGGCTATCCAAAAATAGAAACATGTCACCTGTGATAGATATATATGTAATTCAAGAATGGATCAAAAGAATCGTTTTTGATTCTCTCTCTGTTTGTTAATTTACTGTTGAAGGGATCTAGAGATGAAGGGAGACGCGTCAGAGAAGGATCCACCGTCACGTCACAGTCTTCTGCTGCTCCCTATTTTGGGACCGTTAGTAAATAACCAAAACACTCTGTTTCAGAGACGAGGTTTATTATGTCTAGTACTGTTAGTTCAAGTTCAATACTATGACAAGAAAATAGAGTAAATGTCAAGTACATTACTGAAATCGTAGGTATAGGAGGTGAGATTTGTATTTAGAATATGAACAAAAAAAGTTAGTTTATTAAACAGTTTGAAGATTTTTTCTTCTTCTTACAACAAAATCTAATTCTGATAACAACGGCAATAAAATAACCTAAAGCATCAAAAACACAGAGCTTCAAGGGTCATAAACTATACAAGACTCCCTGAAACTTCCAACTTTGAGATTTTCTTAAATAATGCATTTACATACACAAGATTCAGAACTTAAAGAGCAGAGTAATAATGGAGAATTGAGATCGTTCTTCATTTACTTCCCTCTGGAAAAATCATCCCACGGGTCTTGACCAAAGATCTCGTCAATGATGTTTGAAGTTGGAAGCAGATCAATGTTCTTAGTCCAACGATGATCTGGTAGTATCGAATCACAAGGATCAAATGAATATGAATTATCCACAAGATCATTGCAGTGGCGCCAGTAATTCCCAACGTTAGATTCTTCTCTGTTTCTAACTGGACATCGAGAGTAGATTACATTGGACTGGTATTCAAAGGACATGTTCGAATCTGCATTAACATTAACCTCTTCCTCTTCTTCTTCTTCGTCTCTTGAGAGGCTTTTCTCGACTTTATCATCTGATGGAGTTTCAGCACCATAAAAGGTGTTGTCATACTCTACTTGCCACTCGTCATCATCACTATCAACATCCAGGCTTTTAGAACGATTCTGGATAGCTCGTCTTCGCAGGATAAAGACGTTGAAATAATAACTCACAATTTCCTTCATGCTTCTTGAAGGAAACGCAGACTTGAGGTGTTTCCAGAAATCTCTGTCCAGTGAAACCGGGTTGGAGTAAACAACCTCGTGAAATAGATCTTCCTCATCTTCAGTTAGTTTACCGGCAACTTCCTCCCCCATTTCACAAAGACCTAAATCCAGACATCTGTCGTATCCAATAGTTTCAAACAAGTCTTCCCTGTTTTCCATGATATGCTGCTGCACACATCTGGTGGAACCTTTATCCAGGCAAATGCATTCCTTTCTTCCTTTACCAATTTTGCAAATCTCGGTTTCACAGTCAGGCATTGGAATCACGCACTTCCCCGTCACAGCCTGACCTGACTGATCACTTGCCTCATCCTTGACACATTCAGGAATAACCGCCTGGTAATCACGCCCGACAGGAACTTGTTTTCTAGGAGACATCGGAGACCAATAAGCATCTTCCGAGCAAACTGGTCTCCAAGGTATATCTGACTCAGGAGATTCATGAGAAAGGGTTGACTGAGTCGTCGCTCCAGACGACTGAGTATCTTCCTCACACACACCGGTTGTGATCCAAGAGAAAGGCGCATTGGTCTGAAACCCCTTCTCAAGGCCCTCCTCACATTTATACCCATAGAGATCACTTATATCATCTCCTGCTAATAAACAAGACAAAAATACTAATCAAGCGAGCTGCTTAGGTTTTATTATGTTAACCCTTCTGCAAGGAGCATATTATTATTACCTATGAGACCTGACTTGTCCAGTGAAACACGATATGGAACTCCTTCATCTAGCTTGGTGAGCTTATTGCAATAACTAATCTGTCTTGCATGCTTAACGTTGAGCTCTTGGACATCCTCAGCATCAAAAGTGCGCTTGTAACCCATCTTTTTGAGACTGTAAAATAAGAACCAAAGCCATTTAGTTACTTGGCGTGAAGGTTATCTATAAGAACCACAGACTCACACTGACAAGTGACAACAATAAGTCTACTTCACCAGTAAAATAATTTAATTAGAGTATAAATAAAATAAAAAATTTAACCCCAATTTAATTTGTGTAAATTAAAAAAAAAAAATCCCCAAATTAAAAAAAAACCCTAACCCTAGATTTCGATTCACGTATTAAATCACCAAAATCAAGAATCGTAAATCAAAGAATCGGTTAATTATCAAGAAAACAGACGAAAGCCCTCAATTAATTGACAGATCTGACGAACCCTAGAACATCAGATCTACGAAACCCCCAAATCGGATAATAAAAATTGGGGGAAACTGAAATTAACAACAGATCCGGTAAACCTATTGAAGGAAATCAACATCAAAGACCAAAAATTAATCAGATCTGTTGTTTCAAGATCTAGATCTGACTCAAACCCTAGATTTGACCAAAACGAAGCGATGATAACAAAACAGACATCGATTGAAAGAGGAAATCAAGAGGAATAAGAAAATTACAATTGATTTGAAGATCGATCTGGAATAAGGAAGGGATCTGAAGAAAGAAATCGAAGAAAATTTTGTAAGTTGGGACAAAAAAAAAACAAATTGGGGGAATTTTAGGATGCGGCTAGGGTTAAAAATTCGTGCTTTTTTTTCGATTGGGGGAAAGACCCGATTTTGAAACCCGGATTTTAATTCGGATACCGAGACAACCTCGAATGAGCTGTACTTTATTTAAATCTTTACAGAATTTGAAATTACCAAATTATCCTCGCCGTATACCATCAACGTGCCTCGCAACTTGTGTTGGCATATCCGGCTCGTATCTCTATCTTCTTAACCGGTAACGTCGGCACAAAATTAACAAACCGGACCAATCGAATTAAACCGGTTACAATCTTATAAGCCCTAAATCCCCAAATTAAATTCTCACGCGACCACCATTAGCATCATCATCACTCTTTGCTTTCTTCAACCTGTCGAACAACACTCCCGATTTTGCTCTGGTAATGTTTTGTTTTAGCTTGATTTTTTCGTCGGAATTGTTAATTATGGGAGTATATATTATAAAGTTTGATGCTTTAACTTGTTCTGGAGGATTGAATCCGTTATATGTGAATCTGGGTCGTTGCATATTCTTTAGTTTTGGATGATTGGATCTAGAGTTTTATATTGACTCCATTTTGTAGGTAGTGTGATTCGTTCAGTAAGTTGTGTCCAATGGCGTTAGTAGTGATTTGTGGGCAACCTTGTAGTGGCAAGTCAATAGCTGCAGTAACCTTAGCTGAAACGCTGAAAGAGTCAGAGACGAAACAGAGTGTTAGGATCATTGATGAGGCTTCGTTTCATCTAGACCGCAACCAAAACTATGCTAACATGCCTGCAGAGAAGAATCTCAGAGGAAAGCTAAGGTCAGATGTTGATAGATCAGTTTCAAGAGGCGATATTGTGATTGTGGATTCGTTGAACAGTATCAAAGGTTACAGATATGAGCTATGGTGTATCGCGCGTGCTGCTGGGATTAGGTATTGTGTTGTTTATTGTGATGTGGATGAAGCTCATTGCAGGCAATGGAATAAAGAACGGAGTGATAGAGGTGAGGCTTCATATGACGATGGTATATTCGAAGATCTGGTGAGAAGATTTGAGAAACCTGAGAGAAGAAACAGATGGGATTCACCTCTGTTTGAGTTGTACCCTGCTCGAGAAGGAATAGACAAATCCTCTCCTGTGATTTCAGAGGCTGTGACTTATCTAACCAAGACTGTTGACTCCAGAACGCAAGATGTGAGGATTCTCCAACCAAGTATCGCCACTCAGGCTGCTAGATTTTCAGAAGCGAATTCTCTTTACGAGTTGGACAGAGCGACACAAGAGATCATCAACGCGATTGTGGAACAACAGTCACTTGGTGGGGCTATAAGCAGAGTTACTCTTGGCAGTGAACTACCTCCAATCGAAATCTGTAGACCGATTGGACTACCGGAGCTAAGGAGGCTTCGGAGAACGTTTGTTAAATTGATGGGTCAATCGAGTTTAAGCGGTCCACCATTACCAACTGATGCAGACAGTGCAAAGAGACGTTTTGTGGATTACTTGAACAGAGAGTTTGGAGGTTAATTAAACGCTTGAAATTTGTGGGTAAAAAAAACATTTTTACAATTTGGTTCTGTGTTTTCTTAACTCAAGTCAAGTTTCCATCCTTTAGTCTCTTCAATGAAATTTTGGGGCTATATTGATTGATGTGTTATAATAATGCAAACATGTATGATCCTTACTTATATGGATATGATTCGCTTGGTGTGCCTGGATAAATTTTTCTTCTGGAACAAGAGTACTTAGCTTGCTCCTGATCATCATACAGATGAAAGCTGTTACCAAACAATGCAATTTTAGACAATCGAATGTAACGATCCATATTTCTTTCTTGCGAGATTGTCGTACACATTGATTGACCTCACCTCACATGCAGCGCAAAAAGAGACTAGGCTTTGCTTCCTTTTGTCAGCTGCTTTTTTCATCTCTTCCTTCTTGTTCTCTAGTTGTTTTTATCTCCTAGCCCACAAACAAAAAAATTAAGCGTCAAAGATGGAATCGAACGTAAAAATTTGGAGATGCGGGGGATCGAACCCCGTGCCTCTCGCATGCAAAGCGAGCGCTCTACCATTTGAGCTACATCCCCATTTGCTTAATGTGATACACTATAAAATATATTCCTTACTAACAATAAAGCTACCACGCTGAGCCACTCCAAATTGGAATAATATAGTAGGACCAAATTATATGTATGTATATATATAAATAGAGCTACAGTTTCCAAATTGTTTAGAAAATTTGGAAAATCGTTCACTTCGTGTTAGATGTCACTATAATAATATTCCAAGATTCAGTCATCGTAGCAGTATATATTCATGAGAATCAGAGACGTTGGTTGCTTCGTGAGATGAGAATATATATATAGCACCTTTGCAATCATTGAGAAAATTTCTGTCATCTAGCTATAGGCTTTTTATTGAATTCATTGATTTGATTATTCTAATTGATTAACAACTATTTTATAACTTGGAAAAAGTTGTCCAAGCTAGCCTGATGATGTTAGTAACTCAAGTATAGCTAAGCAAGCTCCGATCAAGTTCAAAGATGCGATTCCTCCACTACTACAAGCGCAAAGCCAAATCTACCACCTAATATTGGCTTAAAAAATATTAAAAACCTTGGTCTGTTATTATAAACATGTTATTTGGAGATATCTTTGTCCCCCCATGTCTTTTTTAATTTTTGTTTTTTTTGTCTCCTTGTGTAATAATAGCTGTTCAAGAGATGTTTTATTTCACAAACTGGTCTCTCCTAGTTGATCCCGCCAGCCACATTCTCTGTTTTATTTCCTGAACTATATTATCCTCTTCCACATTTTTCTTATAACAGCTCATAACATAAAAACAAGTATCCTCCTCATCCGCTCATTATATTTCAGTCAGCTTAAAGCAAAGTAATGCTACAAAAAAGAAAAAACAATGTTGACGGCAAAAAAAGATGTAAGGCTTTCATTTTGTCGACGACACTCGTGGGGAAAAAAATCCATAAAGCCTTTAATAATGCAAGCTTATATTATACACTACTAATACTTTAATTATTTATAAAAAAAATATCATAAACGAAGTAAAGTACAGAGTACAGACAGACGCAGAGCAAGAAAAAAGCTTTACAGTCCTCTCTTCTCTAATCATATCACATCACTCTCTGACTGGTTACTTCGTTTTCTCCATCGTTTTGGTCCAATTCTTTAAAGTTTTCTCTCTTTTCAACCCTCATTTACACTTACTCTGCTTCTCAAAACCCTTCTCTTAATTTTTTCTTCTCGTCGTCGATTCCTTGGTTCAGGCTTATTTGATTTTTGTTTGTCGTCGTCGAGATCTCATTATTAGAATTTACGAGGTTCGTTGTTTGTTCCTGCCTGCCTCATTTCGTTTATGATCTACAAACCATACGTCGAGAATCTCTTTTTATTTTAAAAATTCTTGTAAAAAGGTTAAAACTTTATCTTCCTTTTTTAGAAACAAAATTTGATCTGAGAAAATTTTGTTGCAGGTTGTTTCGTTTCCGTAATTGGGCTACATCTGGGATTTAACCAAGACTTTTTTTTTTTTATGTATTGGTTCTGAATTTGGCATTTAGTACTGTGACTGATGCTCTTTCCTGATTTGGATTTTTATTCTTTTGGAAGTTTGGGGTTATGATTCATCGTGAATCAATCAGATGTTGCCTATAAATGTGAATCCTTTATGGCTTGATTAGGTTATATGATGTTACTTGGATTTGAGAAATCTTCTTTAGGGACTTAAAGTGGGAATTGGTTGTATAGTGTTAGATAAAAAGCTGACCATGAAGCTTGCCTCAGTTTTTGGTCTTAGACCACGGATCAGCGGTTTACTATTCTTGATCCTTGGTGTTATTGCTCTCATTACCATTTTAGTACCAAACTCTGATGATGATTCTTCTTCTTATACAACTTCGACTACGCGAGGGCCACCACACAACGTTTATAGTAACTATGGGAGGATTAAGGAGCAAGCAGCTATTGATTATCTAGATCTAAGGTTTTTCTCCTTAGGGGTTAATCGGTTAAAAGAGTTTCCTTTATGTGGTAAAGAAAGAGAAAACTATGTTCCTTGTTATAACGTCACAGAGAATGTACTTGCTGATCGGAATTGTGGGTTTGCAAGAGAAGAGGAAAGATGTCTAGTTCGTCCTCCCAAGGATTATAAGATACCACTTAGATGGCCTGTTGGTAGAGATATTATATGGACTGGGAATGTGAAGATTACTAAAGACCAGTTTCTTTCATCAGGAACCATGACTAAAAGGTACTATTTGAGATCACCATAGCTTTAATCAGAATATTTTCTTTTATGCAGTTTCAGCTGGAGTTGTACCATCTTAATCTTTTTTAATTTAGGCTAATGTTGCTTGAAGAGAATCAAATTACGTTTCACTCGGAAGATGGCTTGATCTTCGATGGGGTCAAAGATTATGCTTTTCAAATTGCTGAGATGATTGGATTAGGAAGCGACAACGAGTTTCCTCAAGCTGGTGTAAGACGTTTTATCTTCTTTCTCTAGTTCCTCTTATCATTGATCGTTAGTTCTGTTTTCAAATTTCAACAGAAACTCCTATAAGCTGTCTTCCTTTTTCATGCAGATACGGACTGTGTTAGACATTGGTTGCGGATTTGGTAGCTTTGGTGCACATCTAGTGTCTTTGAAAGTGATGCCTATATGTATAGCAGAGTATGAGGCAACTGGAAGCCAAGTCCAGTTAGCTCTAGAGAGAGGCCTTCCTGCAATGATTGGAAATTTCTTTTCGAAACAGCTTCCATATCCAGCTTTATCATTTGACATGGTCCACTGTGCTCAATGTGGGATTACTTGGGATATAAAAGGTATTTATCTGGTATGATAGTCTTTCACTTATTTTGGTTAACATCTGTGAATTTGGGTCTTTGAAATGGAACTTACAGAGTTATGCTTTCAATTTATCTGCCCTTAAGCAGATGCAATGCTACTCTTGGAAGTGGATCGTGTTCTCAAGCCCGGGGGTTATTTTGTTTTAACATCTCCTACAAGCAAAGCACAGGGAAATTCTCCTGACACTAAAAAAACAAGTATCTCAACACGAGTGGATGAGTTATCTAAGAAAATCTGTTGGAGTCTCTCAGGTCAGCAAGATGAGACGTTTCTTTGGCAGAAAACAGTAGATTCAAATTGTTATTCATCTCGGTGAGTATGAGAACAGAGTATTGAAGCTTGTTTTGTCACTCACAGTCACACACTAATGGCGTTCTTTCTTTTTTCCTGCTTGCTGTATAGCTCGGAAGCTTCTATACCTCTTTGCAAAGATGATGATAGTGTTCCGTATTACCAACCTCTTGTTCCATGTATAAGTGGAACCAAGAGTAAACGATGGATTCCTATTCAGAATAGGTCTACAGCTAATGGTAACTATTGATTTTGGCGAGTCATTTTCTGTTTTCATTGCTCATACTTTTCTTGCAATTGATGTCCTTCTCCGAATAAATTTCTTTCAACAGGTATTAAACCTGAAGAATTCGATGAGGATATACAAGTATGGAGATCAGCCCTTAAAAACTACTGGTCCTTGCTTACACCTTTGATATTCTCAGACCACCCCAAAAGACCTGGTGATGAAGATCCTGTCCCACCTTTTTACATGATACGCAATGCCATGGACATGAATGCTCGTTATGGGAACCTGAATCACGCCTTACTGAAACAAGGGAAATCAGTTTGGGTGATGAATGTTGTCCCGGTCAAAGCACGTAATACTCTTCCTATTATACTTGATCGAGGTTTTGCCGGCGTTCTACATGACTGGTGAGTGTCTGGTTTCTTAGATTTACATATTCCATAAAATACTTAGGACATCTTGTTTATCACGTATATCTGCCTTAGGTCTCTCTAGAAGACTCAGAGCATGTTTTCGTTGCTTATATCCTCCTTTTGGCTTATCGCATTTGTTTCCTGGCCATTTTATTGCTGCTCAGGTGTGAACCATTCCCTACATATCCGCGAACATATGACATGCTGCATGCCAATGAACTTCTCACACATCTTAGCTCAGAACGGTGCAGCCTAATGGACTTGTTCTTGGAGATGGACCGGATTCTTCGTCCTGAGGTTCTTTTCTACACTTCCCACAATTTCTCATATGATCCTAACTAAGAAATCATAAGCTGAGAGAAACTTAGCCTTTCCTGACTGATTGATAGGGATGGGTTGTGCTAAGCGATAAGCTTGGAGTGATAGAGATGGCGCGTACACTTGCTGCTCGTGTTCGTTGGGAAGCAAGGGTCATCGACCTTCAAGACGGAAGTGACCAACGGCTCCTTGTTTGTCAAAAACCTTTCCTGAAAAAGTAACTCAAAACAAGGCAAGATGTCAAAACTTTTGCTTTCTCTGCACCATCCGACACTAAGTACAGTTTTTTTCAAAAGGTGATCTCTCTCTCTCTCTCTCTCTCTCTCTCTCCCTCTCTCTCCCTCTTTGTTTCAACAAATTTCCGAGTTTTGGAAACTTCAAGAACACACAAATGTCTTATATCTGTATACATTATGGGTTTTCTGTGTAGTCAGAGCCTCACTTTGCTTCGAAGATTCAAATGATGATAGTTGCAAATCCTGGAGAGAAATGAAGAAGATGCTAATGGGGAAGATAAGATTTATCATCATACTACAACATTCTTTACATATTTTTCTTCTTCTGCTTGCAAACAAATTTGCAGTTATATATAATTTCTTTCATTCATCCATTATCGCACATTTTTGTTTTCAGTTTTGTTTTCTGTGTTTTGTAATTGTTTCTACAGGATCTCTCGTATATATTCATCTACTGAAACAAAACAAAACAAAACAAAACCAATAGTTTTCAGCGATTTGCAATACCACCCACCATTTGATGTTTTGTGACTTTGTGGTAATAGAATATGAACATTAAATAATAAAAAATAAAAAAGTATACAAAAAAATTGGAGATGCGGGGGATCGAACCCCGTGCCTCTCGCATGCAAAGCGAGCGCTCTACCATTTGAGCTACATCCCCATTTGCTTAATGTGATACTATAAACAGTATATGACAGCATTGTTCTAAGTCTGTAAGCCAGATCAAATGAAGCATTCCCTTAGTTAAATAAAGCTTGACGTACGTACGTATGCACTAACTAGTCAAAACCATTCTTAAATTAAGTTCAAAGTTCAACCATTAACAAACAAAAATTGGTGTTCAAACCCAAAAAACTATTACCGTTTCGGTCGTGTACACACACACGCACAAGAGAAGTACATACCTCTTTTAAAAGTACTAGTATTATATTATTGAGTTTCGAAACGTTTCATCAGAATATTTGACTCATCAATATCGTGAATTTCAAAACTGTTTTATTTTGCACATAAAACGTGACTCATATCAAAAAAATTGTTAAACTAAAGATGCGTTAAATACATAATTTACCATGCTGGCAACAACAAACAGAGAGGAACGAACCCGCACGCATATCTTGCATACGTAAAAATGCCTCTTTATATATGTTCGTCGATACTTGTCAATTCTTCAACTCTTTCTTTTTCTTTTGTACGTTATAAAAATCAACCTATTATAATATTGAAAAAGTTTTATTTTTTTCAGTGTACAAGTCAATACAAAAGAAATCCTCGTTGGAATATTGGAACCAAAACACTAACTTCCAAGGTTTTTAACAATGTTTTTTTTTTTTTTTTTTTGTTTCTTTCAATCTCTATATTAAACCACCTTTCATTTTCCAACACTCTTAAAATTTCTGTACATCTCTCTCTCTCTCTCTCTAAAGCCATCATCTTTAGTTCTTGGTCTAAGGTCAAAGTTTCTTTTGTGGTTCTCTCCTAAACAGCGATCTTAGGACTAATCATCATGAACGTGTTTCTGGGTCTCTTGCTTCTCTTGGCCTTCACCAAATCTTCAAGTAAATCTCTTCTTTTCTTTTCTGATTTAACTCTTATTTTCTTATTTCCTTAATCAAACTTTCTGTAAATAAATGATCTTTTCAAGAACAATTATTATCATCATATAGTATTATTTAAAACATTTCAATCTAAAGCTAAATATATATATCTTTCTCTAGGTGCAATTTACTGTCTCTGCAAAGATGGAATAGGAGACAAAGAGCTTCAAACAGCAATAGACTATGCATGTGGAACCTTAGCAGATTGTAATCCAATCCATGACAAGGCTCCTTGTTATCAACCTAACACCATCAAAAGCCACTGTGATTGGGCTGTTAACAGCTATTTCCAAAACGCAGCTCAAGTACCTGGAAGCTGCAATTTCTCCGGCACTGCCACTACCAATCCAAACCCACCTTCCAGTAAAGTCAACCACCCCTAAAAGTCTTTAAGTCTTTGGATGAAAAAGTTGTGATCTTAAAATGATGTTCTTTTTGTGCAGATTTGGGTACTGGTTGCATCTTTCCTTCAAGCCCTAGGTTTGTATGATCACTTCCATTTTAACTTAAAAGCTGTCTCATTCACATTAAAACGTGAAGTTTACTTTTGTTCACTATTTTATAACAGTTCCTCTACAAGATCACCTCCATCAACTACACCACCAACGGGAACAACTCCACCAACTGGAACAACTCCGTCCAACGGAACTACTCCAAGTACAGGAAATCCATTTCCAGGAACTCCGTTCCCGGGAACTCCTCCGGTGTTTGGTCCAACAGGAGTATTCAATCCAGGCAACTCAGGCAGTGGTGCTTCAAGTTTGGTCATCTCCTCTGTTTTCAGACTCTGTTTCTCATCATTACTAGCGTTTCTATGGGGTTCTGATGTAAGGTTGGGATTTCGCCACGTGTAGAGAGACAACGACATCCACTTTTGATTCTATTATGGGTGGGAACATGAAGCTTGAGGCGTTTGTTGGGCTTTCGTCTATGTAAAGGTTGCTCTAATCGAATCTTAAGTAAACAAAGAAAAAACAGAACATTAAATCTTAGTAATGAGAATGGAAACAAACGATTTCGGAAGTGATGAGTTTATGATGATTGATGAAGACCTCTCAACAACAACCTTACCAACTCGTTTGTTGTGTAAAAAGAAATACTTTTGTTTTTTTTTTTTTAAATTATATACAGCAATAATTTATTTTGATCAATCATAGAGTACAACAAGTGTGGGGGATTTGTTTTGTTTATTCAAAAAAAGACCAATCAACAATGAAAGAAGTGAAGCGTCAACTATACAATTTAAGTAGTTAGATTTTGGTAAGAATCACACTTTCAATAATTCCCAACCCCCAAGGCTTCTAAGATATACTTTCAACCACTTGCATGTAACAAGTCTCTCTAACAAACTCAGTGATTAGTTTAGCCACAGTAGCTGGTTTTTCAACGTGGGGAAGATGTCCACAGTCTGATATTTGTGCCACTCGAGCGTTCGGTAATTCTCCGTGCAGTCTCTGCATTGAAGAAGAAATGATTTAGAAATAGAGGGACCATTTCAAATATAGTTATAGAGATTAGAAAAATCTAACCCAAGCGAGCTTGTTGCTAATGATTTGGTCATCCTCTCCCCATAGTATCAGTGTCTTCTGTGAAACCTGCAGAACAGAACCTTTTCAGTAGCAGCCTGCAACAGATTCTTGATTTCAACTTTTCCACTAATTGAACAGGAAGTGGTTTTAAGAAAGTACCTTTTTTATAAGAGAAGTTACGTTGTATCCTCCGCTAGTCATAAAACTAACAGTTGCATCTTCCCACCAAGGATATAAACAATGCAAGCGACCAATCTAGATTGAGAAAAGTAAAAATCAAGACTGAGAGCTAGTTCCTCGTTCACCAATAAGAACCTTCTTAGTAAGGTTTCTTTTACCTTTGTCCAGTCCCAACTAGTTTCCAATGTGATACCATTGAAACAAATGAAGTTCACGTATAACCTTAATGGAATACTCTTCAGTAGATATACCTAAAATCCCAAATTCATATACCCAAACAAACCATAAAGTTAACAGAACTGTAAAGAGTTTTAGTCAGAGGATCATCCTCAACCCTCCAGAACAGTCAGGAGACTATTATGTATAGAAGTTGATGAGAACTTACACCAGCATAAGCTGCTGCTTTGGGTAAAGTTGCCAAGTCTCCAGTACCTTCTGCGTAAACGCTTGCATCCATTAAAACCAAGGACTCAACCTGAATATTCATAGATTTCTTCTCATAGTCAATAACTTCTAAACATGTATACTAATAAACTTCTTTATGAGAAATAATGGAAAGCTCCTTAAGGATTCTACAAGTACCGCTTCTGGATGGTTGACTGCAATATCAATTGCGACAGCTGCACCGAGGCTCGGCCCAACCAAAACCACAGGCCTTTTAATATGCGTCTTCCAAAACTATGTATCCATCCATACAAAAAGAGCCAAATCAATTCCACTCAACAAACATGAAAACCACATAAGTAAAGGAAATGACTACAAACCTTGTAAAAATGCTCTCTTTTAGACGCTACATCACATGGTGGAAGTTTCCCTAAAAAGAGAAGCATGGAAACTGAGCAAGTGCGAGTAAGAGAAAAAGGGAAAGGATGTAAAAGAAAAGAGAGGGGGTAAAAGAACCTAAATCAGAAAAACCCCAACCAAGGATATCAAATGCCCATGTTTCTAAACCAGCCTCTTCAAGCAATGGATAAGTGTATCTCCACTCTAAACAAGAACTGTTTACAAGAGTTTTTCAACTTAAGAGATACCACATAATCTGAGTTGAGATCAAACGAAATATTACCTATCAAATCCGTGCAGAAGCACAACAGGACTTGTTGTCTCGTTCCTTATCAGCGGTGTCACGCAACTGCTCATAATACTTTTTTCAGTGAAGCTTACCTATGTGATTTTTAAATTAACTTAACTGTCACATGACCAAGTGAGAAGCTAAAAATTCTCAATCATCATGAAAGATTTGAGATTTCAGAATCAGGTTATAGACTTGTGTAAACGTGTCACTTACAGATACGGGAAGCCTCTCGATTCTGGCGGCGAGCTTCAGAGCAAACTTGTCTTTGATTCTCTCAACATCGCTCGGCAAAAACGTCGGGAATTTCTCCGCCGTCACTTTAAACGGGCGTTTCAATTTGAAAACCGGCAGAGAAACTGCAGTCGCCGTCACCGTTGAGAGCATCGTGGAAGACGACGCGTCTCTCTGTAACTCTCGGTTTCACTTCGGACCTTAGCGGGTTGGTTGGTACTTGATAACAGATATGACACGTGGCAAGTATGTCCATCCTACGTGGCATAATCACAGCCACATATTTTAGATACTACGGCTAAGTGATCATCAATCCAGCCGTCCAATACACATAATCGCAAATTTAGATTTCTATTGACAGAACTTAAAAGTGAGAAAAGGCTGATGAAACAACAAGAAACAGAGTCTACAATATGAAATATGTACTTAAAGCTCTATCGCAAGAGCTTTCATTTCGTGTTTACCACATTCCGAACAGAAACAAATAACATTCAAATGAAAGCAAGAAACATGACTTTTGTTTGGAGGTTCCACTCCACCAAAATCTCAATCTACAAGCTTGCCATCTATTTCATAGAACAAACGGTTAGAGCTTTCGCTGATTCTCTCAGATCCACGCATAATCTTCTTGCAATCTTGATGCCAATGATCCGGCATAAACTCTCTCAGCTTCACTTGAGGATCCTTTATATCAGTGTTTTTGTATACCTCTCTTGCAGGTAAAACATGCTTCTGCCAGAAATCAAACAGTGCAGGTTTCATATCCTCCCAAAACGCGGTATCTCGCCAAACTCTGAAAAGACTGCTTCCTTTAGGAGTCCAACAATACAAATCCAACCAATCAACATCCACAATCTCCATCAAACCTTGAAGCTGCGGAACACAGTTCCAAGGAACCTTCTTCCACGGATACACCACTTTCCCATTATAAAACGGGCATTTCACTTCTAACACACCGCTTGAAGTAACACCGTCTTTGACTACATTAATCACTCCATCAGGTGAAGCTCCTAACCAATCTTCTTCAGGGCTTTCACCATTCTTATACACAAAGAACTCAGGCATGAGAATCTCGTTACCAGTTAACTCGTTGTATCTCTCGAGTGCTTCAACCTCGTTATCAGTGTCCCAAAACGTAGCTCGGTTCCCACCGAACTGTTTCGATACACCGATCTTCTCAAACCAAAGATTTCGTCTAGCGTCAGGCCAAAACCCAATAGCTCGCGAGAAGTTACTAGCTGTTAACCTATTATTTCTCAAATCTTGCCAGTTCTTACGCCAGTGTTGAGTTGATTCCGTAACTGGTGATGATGATGATGATGCTTCTTTCTTTGTAACTATACCAATGATTTCTGAAATTACCTTTGAATCAGACTCTGGTTCGCTATACGGAATGTGCAACAGACGATGACAGTAAGCTAAATCATCACTGCCAATACAAAAAAATCAAAAGTTCAAAAATTTTCCCCCAAATTAGTTTCAATTCGAAAACCCCAATTTCGTGAGATTGCTATTACAAAACTCTGAACTATATAAACTAATCAGACAGAGATTACAACTAACCGTGCACGCTTGTAAAAGATACGACGAAGCATATCGACGACGGCACACCGGCGGTGGACTAGACGAGATTGATTCTGAAGTTTTTAAGGGTTTAAGGAAGTGAAGCGATTTATGTTATAAAACTCTCGACTCATAACGAGTGGGCCTTATTGGCCCAAACATTTAACGGGTCAGACTACATCTGCCGTACGAATTAAAATTAGTTTACTTCGGTTTGATTCGGTATAATTACAATGTTATTTCGGTTTGAGTTCGAATTGAAGATAAATTATGGTTTGGAGACGGTTTATTTCGGTTCGATTTCTGTGAAAGTAAAACCCTGAGAAAATCTTTGGAGCTATACTGTGTCAGTTTCTCTTGGTCGGAAAAATCTCTGCTCAATTTAGTCTCTCTGCTGGCTTAAATCCCAATATTTCATGCGGGTTTTTCCGATTCCATTACTCTCACATGTGAGAGGATTGATTCGACGAGCACCCTCTTCGCGATTCTACATTGTTTCTGCACTCGCCCAGAAGGAGAACCTTGCAATCCCACACTCAGAGCAAGTGAAAGAAGGTAACTTTGATTGTAATGTGTTGGAGTTGAATGAAATTGGGGTTCTTCGGGTTTTGAATACTATGAAGGATGATCCTTTACTTGCTTTGTCGTTTCTGAAACGAATTGAAGGAAATGGGTCTCTGCCTAGTCTCCGAGCTTATGCAGCTGTGATCAGAATCGTTTGTGGTTGTGGTTTGGATCAGAAGTTGGATCCTTTTTTTGTGGGATTCATTAGAAAAGGAGATGAGGGACGTGGTTTCACTGTCATGGATTTGTTTAATGCCATTGGAGAAGCAGAAGTGTCATTGGTGTTGTTGACTCGGGTCTCTACTGCATTGGTTAAAGCTTATGCTAATCTTCAAATGTTTGATGAAGCTGTTGAATTTTTCTTCCAGTCTTATTATTCCCTAGGTGGTGCTCAGGATATAAAGGCTCTGAATTTTTTGTTGAGCCGTATGATTGCTTCTGGGAGAACTGATTTGGTGGTTGGTGTTTTCTGGGAGATTGAGCGGCTGAGGTTGGATGCTGATGCGCATACTTATGTGCTTGTGGTTAAAGCATTGTGTAGGAATGATGATACAGAAGGAGTAGAGAAGCTTCTTAGTAGACTGTTAAACTCAGAGACGAGGAATCCTTGCGTGTTTTATATGAATTTCATTGAAGGACTATGTTTAAATCAGATGGCAGGTATAGCTTATCTTCTTCTCCAACCATTGAGGGATGCAAATGTTTTGGTGGAAAAGAGTGTTCTTGGAATTGCATATCGTAAAGTGGTTCGTGGTTTATGTAATGAGATGCGTATAGAAGATGCTGAAAGCGCAGTTGTTGACATGGAGGAACTTGGGATTGATCCGGATGTCTATGTTTACTCAGCGTTAATTGAGGTACATCGCAAGAATATGAATGTATCTAAAGCTTTGGATATTTTTAACAAAATGGTGGAGAAAAGAGTAAAGATAAATTGTGTGATTGTAAGTTCAATCCTTCAGTGCTGTTGTCAGATAGGAAAGTTCTCGGACGTTTGTGATCTGTTTAAAGAGGTTAGAGAGATGAACATTCCTCTTGATAGGGTTTGCTACAATGTTGCATTTGATGCTTTGGGAAAGCTAGGCAAAGTAGACGAAGCCATTGAGTTGTTCCGAGAAATGAAGGTTGAAGGAATAGCTCCTGACGTCATCAACTACACGACTTTGATACGTGGTTGCTGTCTACAAGGTAAATGTTCTGAGGCCTTTGATTTGATGATTGAAATGGACGGAACAGGTAAAACACCTGATATCATTATATATAATGTACTTGCTGGTGGATTGGCTAGGAATGGTCTTGCAACAGAGGCACTCGAAACTCTGAAACTGATGGAAGCTCGTGGGGTAAAACCCACTTATGTTACACACAACAGGGTTATTGAAGGCCTGATTGTTGCCGGTAAACTAGACGAGGCTGAAGCGTTCTATGAGAGTTTGGAACATAAATCTCAGGAAAATGATGCAAGTATGGTGAAAGGCTATTGTGAAGCTGGCTGTCTTGATCAGGCCTATGAAAGATTCACTAGACTAGAGTTTCCTCTGCCCAAGAGTGTGTATTTTACTCTATTCACTAATCTTTGCGCCGAGAAGGATTATATCAGCAAAGCTCAAGACTTACTGGAGAGAATGTGGGAACTTGGAGTCAAACCTGAGAAGAGCATGTATGGAAAGTTAATTGGTGCTTGGTGTCGAGTTAATAATGTGAGAAAAGCCCAGCAGTTTTTTGAAATATTACTTAGTAAAGAGATTATCCCTGATTTGTTCACTTACACAAACATGATTAACACCTGTTGCCGGTTAAACAAGCTGAAGCAAGCCTATGCTCTTTTTCAAGACATGAAGAGGAGAGATGTCAAACCTGATGTGGTAACATACACAGTTTTACTCAATAGCATTCCAGAGTTGGATATGAAGAGGGAAATGGAAGCCTTTGATGTTAAACGAGACGTTGTTTACTACACAGTCATGATTAACAGATATTGCCAGTTAAACGACCTGGAGAAAGCCAAAACTCATTTTAAAGAGATGAAGAAGAGAGAAATCGTACCTGATGTGGTAACATACACAGTTTTGCTCAGTAACGATCCAGAACTGGATCTTACGAGGGAAATGAAAGCCTTTGATGTTAAACCAGATGTCTTCTACTACACGGTTTTGATTGATCGGCAGTGCAAGATGGGGGATCTTACAGAGGCAAAAAGAATCTTTGATCAAATGATCAAAAGTGGGGTGGATCCTGATGCTGCGCCTTACACAGCACTAATAGCTGGTTGTTGTAAGATGGGAAATCTTAAAGAGGCGAAAATGATATTTGATCTAATGATTGAAAGCGGGTTAAAGCCTGATGCTGTGTCGTACACAACGCTAATAGCTGGTTTTCGTAGGAATGGATCTGTACCTAAGGCGGTCACACTTATGAAAGAGATGTTGGCAAACGGGATTAAGCCGACTGAAGCTTCCCTGTCTGTATCAAAGGCCAAGAGACTCCGATGATGATGAAGAACCTTTAAATGGTCAGGTGAGCATGTGGAAGCACAGTTATAGGTCTTGGGAACAAAGTTCAAATGTGCTTCAGTTTTTGAGAACGAGACTGGTATAAGGAAGGGACGGAAAAAGAGAAAAGGCAGGACTGAAGCTTGTCACAGAGGAACCATAAAGGTAGAGACTTTGCTTATCAGAAAACCATTTCTTCGAAATTTATCCGTTTCAAGGTATAAGCTCGACTAATTCACAAAACTATCACTGCAGGCCTACAAGGTAAAGCACAGTGAGCGGATTGTGGCAATAACGTTGACAAGAAGGGTCAGGATTCATAAGCTCTGAAACAGTGGATTTTCAATGTTCTATTTGTACCCTGCATTTTCTTACTTATGGCGTCATCTCAACACAGGAAGTAATCTCCAGAAAGCATGACGACGACAGTATAAACTAACACGAAGTCCTTTTGATTGTATATATTTGTAATACGTAGAAAGGTCAACTGTAATTCAATAACCAAACAAGCCTTGTAATTCAATGGTGCATATAATATACTATATATTAAAAAAAACAATTTAACACCCATAACTCCATAAGTAGGTCTGTGATATAAATTCATGCATGCAGCAGTTTAGAAAAGTGGAGGAATTAATATCTTAGTGGGGAACAACAAATCAAGTACTTACTACTCTTAGTGGGGATAATCATTAAAGCTTATCTAGTCTTAATATTTATCAACAAGAGAGGGGTCCTTTTTTCTTTTCTTGAAGATTTACTTATTTACGCTTCGGCTTCGGTTTCTTTTGTTTCCACAAGTTGACCAGATAAACAATTCCCTCCGTGAGAGTAGCTTTTCTGTTTTCTTTAAAATTCCAAAGCTCAGGCACTATGTACCTTCCACTGCCATTATACTCGTTCCTTTCTTTTAGCGCTTGTGTAACAGCAGCATACACTTCCTCCCCCAACTCTTTCCTTAGCTCTTGTAGCTTCTCATCTTCTTCATTCAGTTCTTCCTGCAAAATCGTTATAGTCTCTCTCATGTTCTTAGAATTGCAGGAGCTAAGATATATCTAGAAGCATTGTTGGAAGAGAAAAACATGTTTGTTTACCTTTGGGTTTCCATCTTTTACGACGACCTTAATCGGATGCCAAGCCGAGTCTCCCAAGTGCTCTTCCCACAAGGAACAGAGCTCTGCGGCTTTTTCATCAGCTTCTTTGGCTGAATATTTCTCTTTAGCTAGTTTTTGGAATGGTTTCTCATCCAATGCTCCCATTCTCTTCACACCAATGTAAGCTCGTACGGTCAACTGTCGCATTGACTGCATAGCTCAAACAACATTAGTAACAAGTACCCGAACATAAATGGCAAATCACTTATACTATCATCGGAGTGTTTGTTCTATCACGAGTTACCAGGCAAAATGGTGGCTTACATTAATCAGAGCCTTGCGCGCATCCTGTAGCTCATCATTAGTGTAGCCATGTTTTACTACAAGAGCTTGATTGATCGACGCTTGGAATTCCCACTCCTCTTCTTTGTCCTTCAGTTCTTCCTTTGTCGTTTCTATCATCTTCTTTAATTTTGGATCTTCACTTTCACCTTCTTGCATGTGTCCCATGACCTGCAAGTCACCCCTCATACGCTCTATCTCTAGCTCCAATGCCTGCTCAGCATCGATCTGCTGCTCCAGCTCACGAACTTTCTTGCGTAATTCATCTTTCTCCCTCTGTAAACCAACAACCAACTTTACCACTATGACCAAAAATCAAACCCACAGCAACTTGAACATTAACTTTTAAAGTGTATAGCCTACCTGTTGCTGTTCTGCCAATCTCATCATGTCTTCATCAGCTTTTTGTTGCTCTTGCATTGCCATTAAGTTCTGGCAGAAGTTTAAGATTCCAAGAATTATTGCTAAGATCAAGATAGTATAAGGTAAAGTTGTACAAAGCATGTGAAGGTTACCTTTTGTTTTTGCCATTGAAGCTTTCTCCGCTCAGTCTTATTCTTAGCTTGACACGTATCTAAATATTTCTCCCGGTCTTCATATGCTTTCCTTTGAGCTTCCAGATGAAGAGAGGCGTTTTCATGTTCTTCGTAAACACTGGCCAAATAATCACGGGCAGTTTGCTGCATAATACTCATTTCTAATCATTGAAAAGTAAACTAATCAGTTTCCAAATAAATACAAGACCAAGCAAAAATTCATATCATGGAATGAGAACATACGTTCATTATGTCTGTCGATCATTTCATCCTTCTCTCTCATTCTTTTCTCAAGCGCTGAACTGGTTTCTTTGTATATGCCCTCCATTTGTTGAAGACTACTGCTTTGGGTCTCTAGTCTGTTTCCCAAGTTTGAGACCAGGGACAATGTCTTTCTTTGATCTTCTGCCTCTTTACCAGAAACACTCTTCAAGTCCCCTTGTTTCCTGAGGTGTTGACCAATAAAATCTCTTGAATAGTAGTCATCTTGTTTTGCTACCCAACCATAAAGTTTATCACCTCGATCACGAGTGAGATCATAGTCTCTCTTCCCACACTGATTCACTTCAAAGTGTTTCTCAAACATGGTCGCGTTTCTGAATCCGTCCCAATCTTTACCAAAGTCAACAATGGCAAAACCAGTAAAACCAAGTCTTCCGTTCCACAGTGGCGTGACTTTGAGGGGATTAAACCCTTTGCTGACCATATCTTCCCTTATCTTGCTTCCACTCTCACCAGCATACCTCCTTGTTTTCTCCATAAAAATTCTTTTGATGTTCGCCAGGATACCTTTCCAGGGATGCACAAACATCTGATCCCCATTACCAGCAGCCAAAGAATCCACCCTCTGAGGATATTTTGGAGCACACTTAACACCATGGCTGAGACCAATCTGTTGGACAGGTTCTTCTTCCTCTTTCACACCAGCAATTAGGCAAGGTCTTTTGGCAGGGTATGATTTCTCTTCGTTGCTAAAAGAGGCGTTTGGTTTATCAGAAAAATTTAGTCTTTCTTCACCACTTCGTCCAGGATCATCTCCTGAGATAGCCTTCGGTTCAGCTTTAGCAATATGTGGTGAACTAGAATTTTCAACGCTTATCAGTTCTCCTTCTTCAGAACCTGACAAAGTAGAATTCCAATTTCCGGTTAACTCTTCTTTAGGATGGAAAGAGACATCTTCTGGAGTTGGAGTAGGATCGGGTCTTTCCTGAGGGCGGAGATACCTCCTCATATATCTCTCAAGTGCTAAATGTCTAGCTTTCTCTCGGCCATCCTTAGTGCGGGAACTACCACCAATACCAGCAGCATGTCGAAGCAAGTCATCAAACTGGTAATCACGCTTTCGATCAATGTAGCAGAAGGGACATCTGAACAGAGACTCTGAGATTTTGACCTTCCTTGTACCATCTTTCATTTCACTGTAGTATCTGTACTCCAAATCCTCCAGCTCTCTTCTCGAATACATTGCAACCCTACAACACAAAACATCCCATAGTTTCCCACAGTAAGCCAAAAGAAGCTGGTATATCAAGTCCTATGATGATATTAGCATCAATGATAAACCCCTTATCCTAAAACCCTGAAATTGACTAAACCCAATTCCAGAAACCTAATAAAAATCACAACTTTTCAACACCTAGACAAAGAAGACACGAGTAAGACAACATCCGAGTAAATTACTAAAGATGAGAACGAAACTAGTAAAAACCCTAACATTAACCTAACTGCATTTCTCCAACACCGAAATGGATACTCAAGAGTCAAGATCAGAAGAAAAAAAAATGGAAATTGCGTATCTTCACACCACAAACCCAACGAAGAGAAACACTACAAAATGAACCAACGAACTTAAAACGAAATGACACACAGACATAAGAGAATTTCACGGAAACAGTTTTAAAAAAAGAAACAAAATTCGTAAAATGTCTGTAAAATAAGAGCTGTTAAGCGAGAGAAGTAGAGGAGAAGGAAGCAAACCTTTGAAGTGCTGCCACGAAGAACGGCGACGAGTCTCCTCTTGCAATCAGGTGGGGGAGAGATAGATAGCGACGCGTAACCGTGACTGGAAAGAAAAGAGTGAAACGACGAAAAATAAATGAAACTCCCATTTAGCGTGTTCTATACTGGACTGGACTGGATTGGATTCGTCATATCTAAACCAAACCGAATCAAAATTACATTCTCATTTAACCGATTTTAAAATTGACTGGTTTAACTATTTCATACCGAATTAATCGAGCAGTTACAGAATGAATGTAGTATGTAATTTTCATAATCGAAAGTTTTTCGAAGCGAGATTGAATCAAGATTTCATATGTTGTACCACAATTTCTCATACCAAATTAATCGAACCGGAATCTAGAAATTAAATGTTATTGACTGGGTGAACACGAGTATCTGACTATAAAACAAGCCTGTTCCTTTCATTTTGGTTCAGTTAGAGGGTCCCAAAGCTTCCTATTCGACCAATGGCCAATGCTTTTTTTCCACCTTTTTCTTCTCATGATATTTAATACTAAGAGAGTACAATATCCAAAAAAAACAAAGATTGAAATTGAGAATTCCAACAAAAATTATCTTTAAAAAGAAAAATGTTAAAAACTTGTTTGTATTGCAATAATTCATGACAGACTCCTAAACTATTGACTTTACTCCATCATCTAAATGTTCAAGTTCCTACTCATTGGCCAATGAGGAATGACCAATGTTTTTTTTTTTTTTTTTTACCATTCTCTTTTCAATTTTATTAATAAACTAGATAATATCTCACGCGACGTTTGAAATTAATATAACAAAATATAATTATATACTTTTAGAGAAGTTTAGTAACTTATTGATTAAATTAATTATTTAATAGTTTATAATGCATAAATATTCTTTTAAATAAGTATTTTTCAAAACTTGTACAAAAAATAAAAAAAGTTTCCTTAATTATGGTTTTATAGTTTTCTTAGTTCCTTTAATAGATTTTCCACTGTCCAACAAATGCAAGAAAGCTTACCTATTATTTATTATATTATTTAGATTCATTATAAAGATAAATATTATTTGAGATGATGTTTTTCCGAGATGATTGATGAAATCATATATAAAAATTATGTGGAAAATGATTCAATTATACAAGTATAAGTGAGCCAAAACTTAACTTTTATATATTTACAATTCACAATAATTTTGTTTTAATAAATTAATATAAGCATATTATATATATATATGTTAATTAACTATATATTGATAAATGCTATATGATTAGAATAATATTAATAAGTGAATTGAAATTGAAAAATAGTTACATTATAATTTCATGTGAATTATTTATCTTAAAATAAATAAAAATAAAAAGCAAAATAGAAATTATGCGACATATCTTAAGGATGCCAAGTATAATTGAAAATAAAAGTATACATCTTGATGTTTATAATATAGCAATAATATATATGTAGTACTAATATCCAAAAAAAAATTAAGAACAATTTAGATGATAGAAAAGTTAAATATTTCATCATATTTTAAAACAAAAATATCATATCTTACATATATATCATACACACATGTTGAACTTAACACATATTGAACTCTTACATAAAGTATATAAGAATTACAAAAATGCAATACTTTAATATAAATATCTTTTATTATTTGTTCTATTTTTAATTGTCATTAATCATTCATTAGAATGTTATAAATACTATGGAGGTGGAAAAAATAACATAAACACAAATAAATAGTTGCAATTAATTAAATTTTAGTGCCTTAAAATATGGATATGATTACAAAATATTTGATAAAATATGTAAGTTAATAAAATTTGTGAAAAACTCATAAAAACAAATTTATTGTGAATAGAAAAACAATTTGTATATTAGCTTTATTCACAATAAATTTTTATATTTAATTTTTTTATGCTTAAACAATTTCAAGCTAATCAAATTGTAAATTTAAATATAATTTTCGTTCTCTATTAAAACGAAATATGTATTCAGTTATTTCTCTATAAATATTTATAAATTTTATATATTAAAATATATTTTAGTTTATTATAATTAGTGTGAAATTACAAAACACATTAATAATCATATTATGTGAATAATTTCTATTAAAGTGAAGAAATAAAACAGAAATTATTATTAGAAATTTTGGTTAAAAAGTAGAAAAAAAATTGAACATCTTATAATATTATTTTGATTCAAGTTGTTTTTTTACATATGTGAACTCTTTAGGTGATAGGTGTCAAGTTTCTAGAAGAAATTTTTAGAATAAACTCTATATTAAAATATACTTTAGTTTATTATAATTAGAATGAAATTACAAAATAAATTAATAATCATATTATGTGAATTATTTATATTAAAGTGAAGAAATAAAACAGAAAATTATTGGAAATTATGATTAAAAAGTAGAAGAAAACTGAACATCTTATAATATATTTGAAACAAAGATTGGAACTGAGAAAATCAGGCAATGATAATTTGACATGTTGGAGAACATTTTGTGAGATTATTAAGCTCCTCATAGATATCTGTATCCGAATAGTATTGAGGACAACCCACGAACCTCAGGGTGAGTTTCTTGAGGACTGCTGAGTTTTCAAGAAAGTAGCTCGCTGTTTTCATCTCCTCTTTCCCCCAGTCAAACAATCGTTTCACCTCAACAAACTCGAGAGCCGAAACCAAACACTGAGGCACATTTACGAGTTTGAATTCCTCCGTCTGCTTCTTCACATAAGGAATCTCCTGCAAACACCAGGGTATTCCAATTTATAAACCATCCACAAAAACCACAATGTTGTTAAGCCAAAAGCCATAAACAGGTTTTATACCAAAGTTAAGTGTTTCAGGTTTGGAAGACTCTCAAGAAAGACAGGTAAAAACTGTATGAAGGAGCTCGGGAACACAGCATGTAAACGAGATAAGTTGTTGAATTTGGGAATCACTCCTACTTTTGAGTAAAGATCAAGGACCTGCAACAAGAAGCAAAGGAGAAAGGATACTAGTGAGTGAGAGAGTTTTTCCAACCAGACAAAAGACTAAGAATTGTTGTATAACCATATTTATATATTACCTCCACCGTTTGATGAGAGATGGTCATATGTCTAACACTAGATATCCCAGTGAGAAAATCACAGATTTCATTTCTCTTTGATAAGTCCTCCGAATCAAACATCCGGCCAGAATCCACAATGAATTTGATATGAAGGTCAACCATGAACAAAGAAGTCAGGTTCTTGACAACGATTCTATCAAAATGGTCTTCTTTGAGACTCATATACTCTAAACCTGGAGCATCAATCTCAAACGTCTGAGCCACTCCCAGATTACCATAACACCCATACTCAACCGGAGCAGTAAACCTCTTCAGGCTCCTAGATCTCACACGCGTAACCACCGATTCATCATCATTAATATCCTTTACATAGGTGAGTTCTTCAAGAACAGGACAACCTGAGACGAGCTTCTCCAGATTCATAGCACTACCACCACTACCACTACTACTACGCCATCTAACTCCTTGAAGATGCATGAATCTGAGACAAGGCATGTAAATTAAACCCTCAGGCTCCCAAAGACCAGAACACAAGAGCTTTAAAGAAACCAAAGTCTTGCTGGTATAGAGATTCAAAGGCATAAACTCGATACAAGGATAAACAAGATCAGCATCTTGATACAATGTATTGCTCTTCACATCTAGAACCTGAACCCCGCGGCTAACCGCATCACCGATCCGATCCTCGAACTGGGGGATCTGATATCTGCTGTAATCAACCTTGAATTTAAGAAGGCGTGACTCAGGGTTGAACTGGAGAAATCTGTCGATGAAAGTAACCATCTTAAGCTCGTTCTGGTTTTTGAAAGGGAAATCACGGCAGTTTAAGTCAAGCCCAGGGACATGTAGCCATAGATTCTTCCACCTAGTCGATAAAACGCTCGTCTTCACCGAATCTTTAGTCGGAAGGTGTAGGAGTATTTGAGTTATCAAAGATTCCGGTAGTTCGCTAATTCTATCGTGACGAGGCATCATCATTCACCCTAAGAGCTAAGAGCATGAACAAAAAAAATAATAATCGGAATTCCAAAATCTAGGGTACACAAAAGTCGATTTCGGTAAAAAAAAAAACGAAAAGACTCACCGGGGATTCGATTCGCCGGCTGAGATTATTATCCGGAGTTGTTGTGGGTTTAAGCGATGTGAGGACCGAGGAGTGAGGAGGATTCAGAAACTGGGTTTTGCGTTTAAGAAAATAAATAGGGAAACGGTTGTCATTATTATTTCTTTTTATTAATTTCTTTGACCACTCATACGGCACCGTTTTAACATTTTTGAGCGTTTGAAACACTCAAAAGTCCCATATACAGAAACTAGCCCATTTTGGATTTGTTAGTTTCTTGATCTATGTAAAATTGACTGAGATCCCCATATAAAGTAGTTTGGAGAAATATGTAACAAAACTTTAAAATTAGTCATAGTGTTTATACATCCAAGCTTTTCCTTCCGAATAAAAGATGTGCTTTGTCCCATAAGGTTAGCCAAAACCATCGCTGTGTATATACGATTTTAAAGTGTTCTCGTGGTATATACAAGATTTTAACTCCAATTTGAAGGTGCAGCTTTTATTCGTTACATGCAAGTTTTAATTTTTTTTTTTAAAGTTATTATTTTCTATATAAATATGTAAAACGGCCATTTTTTCTTTGTTTGGCCTTTGAAAACTACAGCTAAACAAAAAAAAAACAAAAAAAAAAAATTGTGGTTTTTAGTTTAAAAAAAAAATTATAAGAAAAACAGTATTTTATTGTTAGTATATATAACTTTAAAATATATACTTGATTGTAAACATTTTAATTTCCGTTTTTTTTAGAAAACTGTGAACTACATTTTATTAAACTACGATTCATCCTAGTGCTAATTACTAATTAGTGCTTAAAGATTCAAAGTAAGCCAAAACCAATGATTTTTAAAAAATATTTGCGAAAAATATTACATAACAAATTTACACTAGGATTCAACCTATTGCATAATAAATTTCAAAAAATATTTCTTAATTACGACTATTATTAGTTATACAACAATGATTTTTAAAAATTCAAAAAAATATTTCTTAATTAGTTGATAAATGGTATCTAACTTATCAGAAATTATTAACAAGATCATTGACTATGTGTTTTGATTAAGAAATATTTTTGATATTAATTATGCAATAGATTGATAAATCACTGATTTCGTGTTTTAAAAAATGTTTTTTTGTATCCAAATAATCTTATTTTGTTAAAATCAATGTTGTAATAACTTATAAGAGCTGTATCTAGAAAATATTTATTGAAATTAATTATGCAATAGATTAATACAATTATTGATTTCATGATTTAAAAGATATTTTTAAAAATTTGTTTTACCCAAATAGTATTATTTGGTTAAGAAGATAATATTAAGTTTGGTAAAGGTAATTTTCATATTTATAATATGTATCGTTAGCGTCCTAATCATGCCCCGTTAGCATCCACATCATGACACATCATTATTTTTGACAGTTGACTAATGGTTACCTTCTGAGGTTGGAAGTTTTGTGAAGCTTAATCAACATTGTCTTAAATAGATTGGTATTGTATCCTAATGTTTGTAATGTATGTTGGTAGGCTGATGCTTCCATTTTTTTTTCTCGGACGGACGGTTTTAACATTTTGGTTCGCTTAAGCGTTTGAAACACTCAAAAGTCCCACATTTACTGGCCTACAGATCTTGGTTGATTTTGAGTAGCCTATTTTGGATTTGTTAGTAGCCTATTTTACTGACCTATGTAAAAATTGACTGAGATCCTTTAAAGTAGTTTGGAGAAATATGTAACAAAACTTTAAAAGCATACGATCCAACCTACTATAGAATATGAAACCAAGAACTAACATATCAGTTTTCTAGTATTTTGCCAAACAATGTTGATCTTAAATAAAACTTCAGTCGATCTTAGCACCCGAAGTGTGAGATATCCAATTTGCTCTCCAAGTAATGGAAGGTGAAAGAAGACGCTCTGTTTTCCAACCTCCTGATCTTAGCTACATAGTAGGAAAATAATAAAAAGAAGTGAAAAATCAAAACTTAGACCAATCACTTTCATGAAAATACCAAGCTTCGTCATAGTGATCTAAATTATACCTTGTGGAGAAATTCGTCATAGTATTTATCCATCCAAGCTTCTCCTTCCGAATAGAAAGATGTGCTTTTTTCCATAAGGTTTGCCAAAACCATCGCGTGTATATACGATTTCAACACATCTGCAGCCGCTGAATCTTTGTGCAAGATCACACTAACATTTCCCTTTCTGTGCGCCAATAAGTACTTAGCTGCAGGAGTGTGCAACAAACGAGAACCGAGTTTAAGTCAAATAAAGACAGAGAAACTAATGTCCCTGAAAGATTATGGAAAAATAAATCAATCTAACCATTTTTGTATGAAGAAGCTCCAACACCGTTTAACAGCTGCATCCTGCACATAATATTGTCAACCTCAAACCGATTCTTTCCCTAAAGCAGCGACAATCTATTCTCTTTTTAAACCATGATCTGTGGTGATTGAGGTATTGAAATTACATCTCTAGACGAGGGAGAGAAGAAACTCTTACACCCATGTGCACTCTCTTATGCAATATTATTGAATCAGTTGATCTCAATGAAGTGGCCCACACAGGCAATACACCTTCCATTGAAGAAACCTGTTCGGGAGAGAGCACTGGCGACATGTTTAGTTAAAGAAAGTTACTGATATATGATGCAATGACAAAGAGGAACCAGTTAAAGACAAAGGAAAGTCACTGAAACGTTCTAAAAATCAATGACGCATTTTTTTCAGATTACCCTGGCCAGTTTGCATGAAATGGGTTAGAAGAATCGAACTCCTCTCGAAGTTTAATGAATTTAAGACAAGACACCGGACAGCTCTATAGTTTGCTGAATATATAAGAAGGGAAAACAGTAAATACACACAATTAGAGAAATTCTGATATGAACCAGACTTCAACCTCCATTTGTAACTTACCATACATGTGAAACACTGTGAGGGAGAAAAACGAAAACCAAATAGCCAAAGGGTTTCCAGAGGTAAACCGAGCTAGCAACATTCCCAATGACATACCCATCATAGTTGCCATAGTCTCTTGGCTTCCTTCCTTTCAATAAATAAAGTAGATAAAAAAAACTACTAAGAAGTTTACATTTATAGTTTTCTAAAATCATTCACAGTGAAAAAAAGTTCAAATACCTTAGCAGATATATCCGCTGCATTCTCTTGGAGAGCAAAGTGCTGCGTTAGAGCTGCTCTGGTTGCTCCACTTGCAACACCAGCTAATTCAAGTAGGAGACCGAAAAAGTTACCAACCGATGTATTAATCAAAGTGGTAGTCTTAACTTACATGTTTGATGCAAGTAATGAAACTCACTAAATGATCTTGATAGGCTCCCTAAGCAAACCACAATGATGAAGGCAGATGGAAACAAAGGAGAAAGAAGGTCCATTAGCATTCCTGCCATAAAAGCAACAAAGCTTTGTAGTCATCAAAAAAATCAAAGTCTCTGTGAACCAAATACGAGAAACTATTTTTAAATGTGAAAGGTAACTAACTATTAGTGGCGCAATGAATGAAAAAATAGTATATCCAAAAGATCATACCAATATCATTCATAAGGTCAGCAACAAGACGCCACATTTTTGCATTACTATCCAGGTTGGAACCCTAAAGAGCAGAAACTCAGACAGTTCCCAAATTGGTTAAAGGATTGAATTGTTGATGCTCAGAGTACTCATAAAAAGTAATCAGGCTAAATCTCTAAGAATATGAAAAGGGGAGAGAATTCCATATGTATTATAAATGAGCAGAATCTGGTATATATAGGCACCTGATAAAACGTGAACAATATGCCTCCAAGCATCCCAGTAAAATCCCTCAGAAACCACTGCATATTACAAACAAGATATAACAACCATAATAATCCCTTGCAACTTATAGTTCTTAAAAGAAGAGCCAGTGAATTCTAAAGTAGGAGACATGCTAAATATCAGCAATAGAAGAAACTCACTTGAAATGTAGCACCTATAACTGTTGCAGATTTCTCACCAACGCCAATTGCACTCAAAAGAGCCTGAAATGAAACTAATTCAAATCAGAAACGATGGTGCAGCAGCAGACAAAATTAAAGAACTCAAAAGCTCAAAACTTTATCTCACCTGAGTGGAAAGCATCATCTTTATATAAGTTGAGAGCCCCTGCAAACAAAATATAACATAGCCGAGTCACAAATTCAACCAAGGATCAAATTTTACAGTAGCTATGAGGCACACACACAAAGCATATCTCTCACATTACCTGTAACGTGTCCCATAACTGAAACCCTACATAATCCGGAGTTACACTACCAGGAAAGCCCTGCATCATCATACAAAGTACAATTCAGACGAACCCTAATCCGAAGACCAGATTCTAAAAAGGGAAAAAGAAAGAAGAAGAAGAAGAAGAAGAAGAAAAAAATTGCCTCCGGTACAAATGCTTGAAGAACTCGTCTCCATACATGATTTAAGCGATTAGGAGACCTATGATCAATCACCAGCAGGAGAAAGTTTCTGAATTTAGTTGTGAATTCTCACTGAAACTATCAGATTTGGATGGAATAGAAGAAGGAGGAACAAAGATGGAACCGTTGGATGGAGAGAGAAGAGGAGGCAGTGATGGTTGCAGTTCTGAATAGCTTAGTAGAAGAAGAACCATTCCATTCTTCAAGTGTAATTGATGCACAATCAGAGACTCCTTCTTCTCTCATGGCGAAATCTTGGCTTCTTACGTCTGTGAGTAAGAGAACAAAAAAGTCAGTCAGACTTTTTTATGTTCTAAAGTTTAGACTTTTATGAGTTTTTTGGACTTTGGATTGGGTTTCACTTTCAAGTTGTGATAGAGACGGATTGGATTCGTCATATTTAAACCAAACCGAACCAAAATTACATTCTCATTTAACCGATTTTGAAATTGACTGGTTTGACTATCTCATACCTAATTAATCGAGCAGATACAGAATTAAGATCTTCATATGTTGTACCACAATTTCTCATACCATATTAATCAAACCGGAATCGCATATTGAAGAACTGAATTTATAGTTTTTGATTTGTGGGGTACACGAGTTTCTGACTATAAACAAGCGTTCAATTTCACTGGTTCATCGAAAGGTACGTAACGTTTATGGTTGTTACCAATAAAAAAGGGTACGTTTATGGAAAGCGTAGCTCAAATGTCCACATCGTAATCTACATGCAAAAGGATCCTTTTTTTTTTTTTTTTAAAAAAAAAAAGGATCCCTTTTGCAATTGGCTTTCTGAATTTAGAAATGTTAGTTTAGTGCTATTGATTGAGATCACGTCTTTGTAATCACTCTGCATCTGCTCAATTCCCTCTTGTTGTGGGTGGTCCTGCCTTACTGGTAATGTTCATTAGTTTCTAGAACATTGTAATATCATATTTCATCCTCAACAAATTCTTCATCTTCGGGTACTTATGGTGGTCCTTTTTGTTTCAGGTTCTTCTTGTGAGACATGGGAAAGCTTGTTACAATCTTGATGACTATTGTGTTACTTCTTGGAGCAATTCAAGAGGGAAAGTCTCATGGAGACCAACCTCTGTCAGAAATTGCTATCGATAGGACATCATTTGATCTGAATGAATTGAAGAAGCTTATATCAAAGCCTCTCCAACAGTTCTTGGAACTGATGTAAAGCTTTCCCTTTTTTTTATATATATATATCAGAAACATATGCAAATTCTTAATCAAAACCGTTGATCTAAGTTCAGTGCTTATTTTCAGGATAACCATAGTGACTGAATTACTAATTACCTTTTATCGGCTTTCCTTCTTCTTTATTTCCAATGTTTAGTGGGTTTTTTTGTTTTGAGGTTCGAACTTCCATAAGTATTTATTAGTCAAATGAATCCCATAGTAATTAATAATTACACTAATTCACTAACAAATTTTCCACGTGTAGGTAAAGAAGAAAAAAAAATCCAAATTTGTTTTGCTTGTTTTTTGCTTTTTATTTGCTAAAAATTTCCTTAAAAAACACTTAAATTAATTAAATTTCACCAAGTCGCAAACTATGTTTCCTTTTAAAAAAATTTAAAAAATCTAAAAAATCGTTCAAAAGGTTTAATAACATTATAATATATATACTGTAAATCATTATAATATCATATCAGTATTTATGTTTAATATATTGTGTCTGTGTAAAGTTTACATGGTGTTAACAAAATTGTGGTGGTTTAGTGTAGTATTTAGAGAGTATCTATCTATACTATTTAGTTTGTGCTTAATACTTACGACATTTTTTATATGTTTTATAAATTGTTTGGTACATCATAAATCATTTGAACAGTAACAGATCAGTTTTTTAAAATTAGTTAGTAGTGACTAAAAGTTCAGGTTGTATAATTTTGATTAAAATATGTAATATTATAAAATTTGAATAATATTTGGTAATATAAAATAGAATAAACATTGTGCAACATTTTTTTGGCCTAGTTTTTTTATTTTTATTTTTTATTTTTTTTGTCAACAGCCTAGTTTTATGTTTGACCACAATTTGATGGGCCATGATTATATATATATTTAGTGGCCCATAAATTCCAACACAAATCTGTCAGTCAAACATGTTGATCATCCAATGAATCTCCGATTTTAAGCTAATAAAAATTGATATTTTATCTTTAATAAAACTAAAGGGTATATTCAAGTTGATTTGTGTAAAATTTACAACTCCTATGTTATTCAATCATGGATTTTGAAAAATATCATAAAATCTACTGTTATTAAACAAATGATTAAAAAATCTATCTTAAAATTTACTATTATTTAAAACAGTTTGTGGATTTGAATTTTAATGATTTTTTTAAAGATTATGGAGGATTTGAGAGGATTTTTTAGTTAAAGATACAAAAATTCAAATCTTGTGGTTTTTGGTGGAATTTTAAAGAATTTTGCAACAAATCATATCAACTTCCCTAAAATCATCAAAATCATTTAAATTATCATGAAAACTCAAATCACTTGCTATATTAGATTAAATATACACCCCCTAAAACTAAAATTACTTTAATTTAAAACCAAAACCTATATGATTTAATTAGTATATTTTTCTTCCATTACATCAAAGATTTGTATTACATATTATGTATTGAATTTGATTTTTTTATAATCTAGTTAAAATATGGTTTATTTTCTTCTATGTGTGATCATTGTATTTTGATTTCCAATTCAGAAAAAAAAAAGATTAATTACTGTTTAAGAGGTTATCCAAAGGAAGAAGAATTTTTAAACCTTAAGGAAAAGTATTCTAATTTTTTTTTTTGACAGAGACTCCAAAAGTTGTTATAAGTAGATTTATAATCAGTTCTTTTGTCGATTGTCAAAAAAAATCAGTTCTTTTGTCAAAGCTAGACCAACGTTCTTCTAAGAAAGTTCGATCTCTTGGTCAAAGCAACAAACCATTAGATGGAAAACTAGACTATCAAACCATCACATAAACTAGACTAGCTTCAACTTAACTATCAAAAGTATTTACCAAAGAAGACAAAAAAAAAAAAAAAAAAAAAAAAAAAAATCGGTGAAAGGGAAAACAAGAATGAAGACCGTTTCCTTAAAGCTTTTGTTATTGGTTTCTCTACTTGTTGCTGTTGTCGGTACGTAAAAATATATATTTCATTGAAGAATTGTGCCTATAGGCAAAAATTTTGTCGGGTGTGTTTTAAGAATAAAATCTTGCTATTTAACATTATTGTAACTTTTTGTTGTTTCTTATCTTTTATTTACATGTGCAGAAACTGGAGTTAGCATTCAAAGTAATGGAAGTTCTCTTAACAAAAACTCTTGTATACCAACATGCAGCGGCTGCGAAGGTGCTCGTGGTGGTCGTGGTGATCCCGGTCCACCACCTACTTGTTGTAAGAAGTATAGTGACCGTGATAAGTCTTGCCCAGAGGGAGCACTACAAGAAAAAGCTGTCACTGTGACAGTTAGTTTGAGACGGAAAATTTTTGTCACAAACTTGTGACCGTTTAGATACTTTGTTGTGACATAATTTTTTAGTCTTAAATTAGTAATTATTTCGTCACAATATTATTACGAATTAAATCGTCACCAAAAATTGTCTCTATTAGCGACTAAATAGTGTCGATATTATTAATTGTAACAAGTGTGACGGTTTTACTACAATCATGTAGTCACAAATAGTGACGTTTATTTGAGACAAAATTATTTGTCACACATTTGTAACCTTTTAATATAGAGAATGATCATTTTATTGTATTGTATGAAGAAAAATATAGATTAATAACTAAAAACTTACTTTTATAAAATAAGTCAATTATATCATCATCGTTAACATTCTATAATTTTCCTTAAAACTAAAAAATAAAATATAATTTTAAAGTAGATAACTTATTTCTTTGCGGGAAACAAAAATATTAGGAAAAAATTTAGGAAATTTAGGAAAAAAATGGTAAAAGAATCTCAATAAATTATTTCTTTGCGGGAAACAAAAATATTAGGCGGCCAAAATTAGTTAGAAAATATCACAAGGAAAAATTAAGAAAATGTAAAATATTTTGGTTTAGAAGGCAAAGAACGCTTATTAACAATTTTTTTTTGATAATTATCCTTTTTAGATTCTAGTTAGATATAAACTATAAAATTCGTATTATTCTTTTATTATATTAGTGATACGAATAGGAAATCTTATTATGTGTGTTGAGTATATATTGTGTATCGAGATAGAAAAAAAAAATCAATAGACTTTTAGAGATCTAGAACGGGAGAAGTAAACTTCTTTTCATACAATCTATCAATAATTTAATCTGCGGGTACTTTCTAGACGTCGTATGTTGTAGAGATTCTTTTTTATTTTTACTTTATGTATAATTAAGCCAATTAAGGTTGTCTCATCTCTCTTTTGAATTCTATATTATATTGACCAGCTTATATTTACACCGTATATGTAGCTAGAGAGCTAAGTTCTTTATTATTCGTCCTGTATTTTATAATTAAGCTCATCTCTCGTTTGAATATTTTATTAACAAATCATCTAGCTAATACATAACTGTTCCAATGATCTCTAGTAAATATTGTATAGTTATTTTCTAAATAATTGATTTAATGTTCTATCGTATAATAAGTCTTGTCTAACATAGTACAAAAGGTACATAATAAGTTTTGTTCTAACATATGTTTTTGGATATTTCAGGTCAAATATATAATGTCGTCAAATAACAATAGATATGTTACAAGAAGTTGGATGTATGAAAGAATTGACCCCAAAACAAATTTGCCGTCAAATGAATATTGTCAAGGGTTGGAAAATTTTATGAGATTTGCAAAGAATCAACCTTTATTTTTAGAGAGTGGCAAACTCTTTTGTCCATGTTACAGGTGTAAGAATGGCAGACCTTTATTGCCAGAAGGAGAAGTCTCGGGGCATTTATATAATAGGGGCTTTATGCCTAATTATTGGGTTTAGATTTCTCATGGAGAAAATTACGATTTTGTTGAAAATCATTCTGTTGAAGATGCTTTGGGATCTGAGTCTCAAACAGAGCCCATGAATCCTTATGTGGCAATGGTTTCTGATGCATTTTGTTATACAGAATCTGGATTTGATCACAATATGGAAGAAGAGCCTAACCTTGAAGCAAAAAAGTTTTATGCTATTTTGGATGCTGCAAAACATCCAATTTATAATGGATGTAAAGAAAGTCTTTCACAACTCTCTTTAGCAGCTAGACTTATGAAGTTGAAGACCGATTATAATCTACCCAATAATTGTATGGATGCGATTTGTGAGATGATGAAAGAATATTTGCCTGAAGATAATAACGCTATGGAATCATACTACGAATTAAAGAAGCTTATGCGGTCTTTGGGTTTGCCTTATCAAAAAATTGATGTTTGTCAAGATAATTGCATGTTATTCTGGAAAGATGATGCAGACATAGAGAATTGTCTATTCTGTAAGAAAGATAGATTTCATCCTACTCAAAAGACTGGGCAAAAAAAAATCGCATATCGTCAGATGTTTTATTTGCCAATTTCTGACAGATTGAAGAGATTGTATCAATCCGAGGTTACTGCAAAAGATATGAGATGGCATGCTGAACATACGATGAGTAGTGGAAAAATGTGTCATCCATCTGATTGAGAAGAGTGGAAACATTTTCAAGAAGTATTCCCTGACTTTGCATCTGAGCCAAGAAATGTGTACCTTGGGTTATGCACAGACGGTTTTAATCCATTTGGCATGTCAGGACATAACTATTCATTATGGCCTGTGATCTTGACTCCGTATAATCTGCCACCTGAGGTATGTATGAAACAAGAATTGATGTTTTTAACAGTTTTGGTTCCTGGTCCAAATCATCCTAAGAGAAATCTCGATATTTTTCTTCAACCGCTAATAGAGGAGCTAAAAGATTTGTGGTATAACGGCGTGAATGCATATGATATTTATACAAAGCAGAATTTTCTCTTACGAGCCGTACTTCTGTGGACAATAAGTGACTTTCCTGCTTATGCAATGCTTTCTGGGTGGACAACTCATGGTCGGTTGGCATGTCCTTATTGTTTGGATCAGACAAATGCATTTCAGCTAAAGAATGGTAGGAAAACAAGTTGGTTTGATTGCCATCGCTGTTTTCTACCAATAGATCATAGCTTTCGACGGAACAAAATAAATTTCAAGAAAGGAAGGATTGTAAATGATACTCCGCCTGAACTGCTTACAAGTGAAGAGCTCTTGAAAGAAGTTGAATGTTTTCCCAAAACAGTTGTGTGTGGAGGGAACCATGGGAAATTACAAGGATATGGTGAAAATCACAACTGGCATAAGCAGAGTATTTTATGGGAGTTACCTTATTGGAAAGATCTTAAACTACGCCACAATCTAGATGTGATGCACATCGAAAAGAACTTTTTAGATAATACCATTAATACTTTACTGAATGTGCAGGGAAGGACAAAGGATAATGTCAAATCGCGACTTGATTTAAAAGAGTATTGTAATCGAAAACAGCTACACTTAACAACCGATGGAAAGGCCCCAACTCCAATTTTCAGACTACAAGGAAACGCGAAAACTGCATTTTTACAATGGCTTGAAAAGGATGTTAAATTCTCTGATGGATATGCATCAAGTTTATCTAACTGTGTTGATCTTAGTGGAGGAAAATTAACAGGAATGAAAAGCCATGATTGCCATGTTTTGATGCAACGACTAATTCCAGTTGCGTTTGCGGAGCTTTTGAATAAATCCGTACATGAAGCACTTTCTAGTAAGTGATTTAGAGCTTTTGATGTGATTCTGTGGAGCTTTTGAATTCTCGATGGTAATCTGTTCTTTTTTACATCTTACGGTGCTCTGTTTTATTTAATTTTTGTTGGTAGTTAGATAAATGGTATAACGTAGATAAATGGTATAGCGTAGCTAATAACGGTGCTCTGTTTTTTTAATGGTGCTCTGTTTTTTAGACGATGCTCTGTTTTAATTTTGTTTGAATATTTATTTGTTTTTTTTATTGTAGCTACAAAGCTTTCATGGTGCTCTGTTTTTTTAAACATCTTTCGGTGCTCTGGTTTTTTTTTTTTTTTTTTGGTAGTTAGATAAATGATAAATGGTTTAACATGTGCAGCATTTTTTGTATTACTATTTATCATTTATCTAACTACCAAAAAAAAAAAAAAAACCAGAGCACCGAAAGATGTTTAAAAAAACAGAGCACCATGAAAGCTTTGTAGCTACAATAAAAAAACAAATAAACATTCAAACAAAATTAAAACAGAGCATCGTTTAAAAAACAGAGCAACATTAAAAAAACAGAGCACCGTTATTAGCTACGCTATACCATTTATCTACGTTATACCATTTATCTAACTACCAACAAAAGTTAAATAAAACAGAGCACCGTAAGATGTAAAAGAGAACAGATCACCATCGAGAATTCAAAAGCTCCACAGAATCACATCAAAAGCTCTAAATCACTTACTAGAAAGTGCTTCATGTACGGATTTATTCAAAAGCTCCGCAAACGCAACTGGAATTAGTCGTTGCATCAAAACATGGCAATCATGACTTTTCATTCCTGTTAATTTTCCTCCACTAAGATCAACACAGTTAGATAAACTTGATGCATATCCATCAGAGAATTTAACATCCTTTTCAAGCCATTGTAAAAATGCAGTTTTCGCGTTTCCTTGTAGTCTGAAAATTGGAGTTGGGGCCTTTCCATCGGTTGTTAAGTGTAGTTGTTTTCGATTACAATACTCTTTTAAATCAAGTCGCGATTTGACATTATCCTTTGTCCTTCCCTGCACATTCAGTAAAGTATTAATGGTATTATCTAAAAAGTTCTTTTCGATGTGCATCACATCTAGATTGTGGCGTAGTTTAAGATCTTTCCAATAAGGTAACTCCCATAAAATACTCTGCTTATGCCAGTTGTGATTTTCACCATATCCTTGTAATTTCCCATGGTTCCCTCCACACACACTGTGTTTTGGGAAAACATTCAACTTCTTTCAAGAGCTCTTCACTTGTAAGCAGTTCAGGCGGAGTATCATTTACAATCCTTCCTTTCTTGAAATTTATTTTGTTCCGTCGAAAGCTATGATCTATTGGTAGAAAACAGCGATGGCAATCAAACCAACTTGTTTTCCTACCATTCTTTAGCTGAAATGCATTTGTCTGATCCAAACAATAAGGACATGCCAACCGACCATGAGTTGTCCACCCAGAAAGCATAGCATAAGCAGGAAAGTCACTTATTGTCCACAGAAGTACGGCTCGTAAGAGAAAGTTCTGCTTTGTATAAATATCATATGCATTCACGCCGTTATACCACAAATCTTTTAGCTCCTCTTAGCGGTTGAAGAAAAATATCGAGATTTCTCTTAGGATGATTTGGACCAGGAACCAAAACTGTTAAAAACATCAATTCTTGTTTCATACATACCTCAGGTGGCAGATTATACGGAGTCAAGATCACAGGCCATAATGAATAGTTATGTCCTGACATGCCAAATGGATTAAAACCGTCGTGCATAACCCAAGGTACACATTTCTTGGCTCAGATGCAAAGTCAGGAATACTTCTTGAAAATGTTTCCACTCTTCTCCATCAGATGGATGACACATTTCTCCACTACTCATCGTATGTTCAGCATGCCATCTCATATCTTTTGCAGTAACCTCGGATTGATACAATCTCTTCAATCTGTCAGAAATTGGCAAATAAAACATCTGACGATATGCGATTTTTTTGCCCAGCTTTTGAGTAGGATGAAATCTATCTTTCTTACAGAATAGACAATTCTCTATGTATGCATCATCTTTCCAGAATAACATGCAATTATCTTGACAAACATCAATTTTTTGATAAGGCAAACCCAAAGACCGCATAAGCTTCTTTAATTCGTAGTATGATTCCATAGCGTTATTATCTTCAGGCAAATATTCTTTCATCATCTCGCAAATCGCATCCATACAATTATTGGGTAGATTATAATTGGTCTTCAACTTCATAAGTCTAGCTGCTAAAGAGAGTTGTGAAAGACTTTCTTTACATCCATTATAAATTGGATGTTTTGCAGCATCCAAAATAGCATAAAACTTTTTTGCTTCAAGGTTAGGCTCTTCTTCCATATTGTGATCAAATCCAGATTCTGTATAACAAAATGCATCAGAAACCATTGCCACATAAGGATTCATGGGCTCTGTTTGAGACTCAGATCCCAAAGCATCTTCAACAGAATGATTTTCAACAAAATCGTAATTTTCTCCATGAGAAATCCAAACCCAATAATTAGGCATAAAGCCCCTATTATATAAATGCCCCGAGACTTCTCCTTCTGGCAATAAAGGTCTGCCATTCTTACACCTGTAACATGGACAAAAGAGCTTGCCACTCTCTAAAAATAAAGGTTGATTCTTTGCAAATCTCATAAAATTTTCCAACCCTTGACAATATTCATCTGACGGCAAATTTGTTTTGGGGTCAATTCTTTCATACATCCAACTTCTTGTAACATATCTATTGTTATTTGACGACATTATATATTTGACCTGAAATATCCAAAAACATATGTTAGAACAAAACTTATTATGTACCCTTTGTTGTTAGACAAGACTTATTATACGATAGAACATTAAATCAATTATTTAGAAAATAACTATACAATATTTACTAGAGATCATTGGAACAGTTATGTATTAGCTAGATGATTTGTTAATAAAATATTCAAACGAGAGATGAGCTTAATTATAAAATACAGGACGAATAATAAAGAACTTAGCTCTCTAGCTACATATAGGGTGTAAATATAAGCTGGTCAATATAATATAGAATTCAAAAGAGAGATGAGACAACCTTAATTGGCTTAATTATACATAAAGTAAAAATAACAAAGAATCTCTACAACATACGACGTCTAGAAAGTACCCGCAGATTAAATTATTGATAGATTGTATGAAAAGAAGTTTACCTCTCCCGTTCTAGATCTCTAAAAGTCTATTGATTTTTTTTTTCTACCTCGATACACAATATATACTCAACACACATGATAAGATTTCCTATTCGTATCACTAATATAAGAAAAGAATAATACGAATTTTATAGTTTATATCTAACTAGAATCGAAAAAGGATAATTATCAAAAAAAAATTGTTAATAAGCGTTCTTTGCCTTCTAAACCAAAATATTTTACATTTTCTTAATTTTTCCTTGTGATATTTTCTAACTAATTTTGGCCGCCTAATATTTTTGTTTCCCGCAAAGAAATAATTTTTTGAGATTCTTTTACCATTTTTTCCTAAATTTCCTAAATTTTTTCCTAATATTTTTGTTTCCCGCAAAGAAATAAGTTATCTACTTTAAAATTATATTTTATTTTTTAGTTTTAAGGAAAATTATAGAATGTTAACGATGATGATGTAATTGACTTATTTTATAAAAGTAAGTTTTTAGTTATTAATCTATATTTTTCTTCATACAATACAATAAAATGATCATTCTCTATATTAAAAGGTTACAAATGTGTGACAAATAATTTTGTCTCAAATAAACGTCACTATTTGTGACTACATGATTGTAGTAAAACCGTCACACTTGTTACAATTAATAATATTGACACTATTTAGTCGCTAATAGAGACAATTTTTGGTGACGATTTAATTCGTAATAATATTGTGACGAAATAATTACTAATTTAAGACTGAAAAATTATGTCACAACAAAGTATCTAAACGGTCACAAGTTTGTGACAAAAATTTTCCGTCTCAAACTAACGTCACAATGACAGCTTTTTCTTGTAGTGCGACGTGAAACCTTAATTACTGGAGTGCTTGGTTATTCCTCAGCCTATTATTATGTTAAGGAAGGTACTTCCGGGGAACCAATGGGAAGAGACAGCCTACAGAAGCTCTAGCAAAATACAAGGTCGACATCGCTGTCTATAGCCACGCACATCACTACGAGAGGACATGCACTGTTTACCAGGTTAAAAATAAAATTTCTCTATATAGCATATCAAATAATGTTTTCTTGCCCGAAAATTAATTTTGAGTTTTCTGTTATCCTTTTTGTAGAGCAAATGCATGCATTCTGAGAAGACAACGTACATGGATCCATTAAACGGGACCATTCACGTTGTTGCTGGAGGTGGTGGAGGAGCCAACCTTGATTATTTCTCTTCCGACCAACCGAACTAGAGTGTGATCAGTGATAGAAATCACGGGTTTGTCTCACTTACGGCATTTAATGGCTCCTACCTTCGGCTCGAGTACAAGAGAAGCAGTGACGGAACAATCCATGAGTTGTTCGACATATCGAGGGACTACAGAGACCGAGAGAAGTCTTGGCGTGCTCGTTTGATAGCTGTCATGCAACAACGCTAGCGTTTTAGGAATGAATATAATAAAAATGCACGAAGTTTCAGTGTTTAACGAAGTTTGTATTATTGAGAAAGAACAAAAAAAAACTAATAAGTTTAAGTTGTCGTGCAACAACGCTTGCGCTTTAGAAATCTTGAAGATAATAAAAAAAAAAAGAAAGGACGCCAATGTTAATTAGGTTTTTTTGGGTTTGAATTTCCATAAGTATTTAAAAAAAATTTTTGTCCTTAAGTATTTAATAATAATAATTTTTGTTAGTCAAATGCATCCCCATAGTAATTACTAATTATCACTAAGTCACTAACAAAATGCCACGTGTAGTTAAAAAGGTAAAAAAATTGAATCTTTTTTTCCTTTTGTTTTCCTAACAATCTCCATAACAATTCACTCAATATTATTCCTTTAAATATCACCAAATTACAAATTATTTTTCCTTTAAAAAAAAATAAAAAAAAAATAACAGTTAGACCAAAGTATCATAACATTCACATAAGTTACTCAAAAACCAAAATTTCCTAAAAATCTCCTATAATCCAATACACCCTTTTTACTAAAAAATCTCCTAAAAACACCTTATTGTTATTCCTTTAAATATATCACCAAATCACAGACTATTTCTCCTTAGAAAATAAAAACTAACAATTCCACCAAAAACTATGCTTCTTATTAATAAAACTAAAAAGACTAAAATATGAATGCTTTTTTATTTTTTTGGTTCAGACATTAAATATCTTAATTTCCCTAGATTTAAGCAATTTTAGGGAATCAAATTTAAGCTTCGATGTGAATTATACTCCATAGTGTCATGCAAATCGGCCGTTGACGAAACAAAGTCTTTTTTATCTATTCTTGGCTGGGGGGAATCTCAAGAATGGCATATTACTTTATTCAGCTGACGTTTTTAAAAGACTAGTCTTTTTTTCTCTGTGCAACAAAAGACTAGTCCAAATCATCATCTTCTTCTACAAAAGTTACAATCTTCAAAGTTTACTGGTAATGTCCTCCTCATTCTGTTTCTTGAATCCAATTGTTAAGTTTTTTTATTTCTTCGATGCCTTGATGATTGATTGTGAATTTATCAAAGTGTTTCAATTTCTGCTATTTCATTTGTGTTTCAGACATGAGAGGATCAATTGTTGCAATATTCGTGACTGTTGTATCAGTTCTTGGAGCAATTCAAGAAGTGAATTCTCATAAAGACCAACCTTTATCAGGAATTGCTATTCATAAAACAACATTCCATCTCAACGTAAAAGCTTATGTCAAAGCCTCTCCGACAGTTCTTGGATCTAATGTAATTACCATCTTTCTTCTTTCATCAGATTTTTTCATAGTTTTTGATGATGACATGGTGAACTTCAGTGCGACTTCTTTTTTTTTCCAGGGTCAACATAGTGAATTGGTGTTGGTTAAATATAGTTCTCCGGAACCATCAGATGATGATTGGATTGGAGTATTTTCTCCTGCAGATCTCAAGTAGTTTAACACAATCTTCTTATCAGATTAGTACTTCTGAGATTGAAAATAATAGTCTTTGGAACACTTTTATTTATCCTGCAGTGCATCTACTTGTCCAGGAGATAACAAAATGGTGCAAACACCTCGACTATGTTCTGCGCCAATAAAGGTCTTTGTTTTTTGCTCATAGCCTGATTCTGCTTTTCTTCTCTGCAGCAAGTCTTTAGCTTTTTGCTCCTTTTTTTTTTTTCCTCTTTGCAGTTTCAATATGCAAACTTTAGTAATCCAAGATACAACAATACTGGACGCGGTTCCTTGAAGCTCCAACTGATCAACCAGAGATCAGATTTCTCATTCGCGCTCTTTTCTGGGGGTTTGTTGAATGTAACACTCTTTCCACCCACAACTTTGTCTAGCTTTACAAATTTGTTTAGCTTCATCTTTTAACCATTCATTGGTTTTTCTTTTTCCTTGTGTAATAGCCAAAGCTTGTGGCCATCTCAAACAAAGTAGCCTTTGAGAATCCAAATGCACCAGTTTACCCGCGATTGGCATTAGGCAAAGAGTGGGATGAAGTAAGATTCTAAAACCCCTTTGGTGATCATTTTCTGTTTTACTATCCCAAAGAAGTTAAAACGAGTTTGTATATAGATGACAGTAACATGGACTAGTGGTTATGGACTCAACTTAGCTCAACCTGTTGTTGAGTGGGGCATTAAAGGAGGAGAGAGTAAACTCTCACCTGCTGGGACATTGACCTTCGGACGTAACAGTATGTGCGGTGCTCCTGCAAGAACAGTGGGATGGCGTGATCCCGGATACATACACACAGCTTTCCTCAAAGAGTTATGGCCTAATTCCAAGTATGAGCCATGTGTTTTCTCTGTTCTGAACCGATTAAATTAGCTTCCCGGAAGAATCACTGAGCTTTGGTTTGATCAATATATAGGTATACCTACAGAGTTGGGCATAGACTGTCCAATGGTGCATTCATCTGGAGTAAAGAGTATCAATTCAAATCTTCTCCTTTCCCGGGACAAAACTCTCTCCAACAAGTTGTAATCTTTGGGGACATGGGAAAGGTTTTGATCTTTTAGTCTAGACCATACCATACTATTCATTGTTGTAGTCTCAATACCACATTCATACTTTTTCTTGTGTCATGTGGCTGTAGGCTGAAGTTGATGGCTCAAACGAGTACAACGATTTCCAACGTGCTTCTCTCAACACCACAAAGCAACTTATTAAAGACCTAAAGAAGACTGATGCAGTATTCCACATTGGAGATATATGTTATGCAAATGGATACCTTTCTCAGTGGGACCAATTCATAGCACAGATTGAGCCAATTGCTTCCACTGTTCCATACATGATTGCAAGGTGTTGCCTTTTGGTTTCTTTTGAACAAAGTTTGTTGGCTTTCTTGATTACTGAGTCTTTGACAATCAACTCTCTGCAGCGGAAACCATGAACGTGACTGGCCCAACTCAGGTTCATTTTACGATGGTTTAGACTCTGGAGGAGAATGTGGTGTACCAGCTGAGACAATGTTCTACGTACCTGCTCAAAACAGAGCCAAGTTCTGGTACTCAAGTGACTTTGGAATGTTTAGGTTCTGTGTGGCTGACACAGAACATGACTGGAGAGAAGGAACAGAGCAATACAACTTCATAGAGCACTGTCTAGCATCTGTTGATAGGAAACAGCAGCCGTGGCTGATCTTCATTGCTCACCGTGTGCTCGGTTACTCCTCCACATCGTTCTATGCAAAAGAAGGCTCTTTTGCTGAACCAATGGGGAGAGACAGTCTTCAAAAGCTATGGCAGAAGTACAAAGTCGACATTGCAGTCTATGGCCACGCACATAACTACGAGAGAACATGCCCGGTTTATCAGGTAAAAACATCCTCTACAAAGCATATCAAAGAATGATACTTAGTAAATGAAATCACTCCATTGTTCTGTTTCTTTTGTGTTTGTGTAGAGTGTATGTACGACTCATGAGAAGAACAATTACAAGGGTCCGTTGAATGGGACGATCCACATTGTTGCTGGAGGTGGAGGAGCTGGTCTTGCTGAATTCTCTGATCTTCGACCTAACTGGAGTCTTGTAAGAGATGAAGATTACGGATTCGTTAAACTGACAGCGGTTGATCACTCTAACCTTCTGTTCGAGTACAAGAAGAGCAGTGACGGACGAGTCCATGATTCTTTCACAATATCAAGAGACTACAGAGATATATTAGCTTGTGCTATTGATAGTTGCCCTGCAACAACACTTGCTTCATAGAGACTTCTGTACTCAATTGTTCCTTGGTCTTTGTATTAAACTGTTGGGAGTGTTTACACATCAATTATACGTACTTTTTACAGAGAGGCTACTGGGTGGAGATATCATAAATGAAACTTAGCTTAAACGCAAGAGAGCTAGAGAAAGAATCATTTGATGATGATACTTTCATGTTCACAAATATTACACCCTAGAGAAAAGAGAAAAAAACATGAAAATCTTGATCTTCATCAAGATTTGGGATTTGGCATTCATTCTTATAGCCAAAAAAACCAAAGATCCAAAAGATAAAAACAACGGGAAAAAAAAAAGAACATAAGACCGCATCCGTTTTCTCTTTGTACCGATTCTTCGATTTTAAAAGGTCGAAGAAGAAGTGTTGACAACGATATGACGAAGAGGACGATCCACATCTCCTCCGCCACCGTGTTTAACAAACTCAGCTGGTGTCAAGAAACTGCCGTGGCAAATGCACATTATCCTCACTTCCTCTCCTTTCCCGTACTTGTATAGAATCCCGTCAACTCTTCTTCCATTTGGCCCGTCTCCTTTCGTAAACACACACGGCATGTCAAACAAACCAGTAGTAGAAGTAGCCATCATCCCTTTGCCTTTCCTATCCACCGAGTCCTCTCTTCTCAGTCCTCCTTTCTCATTCTCATTCTCATTCTCACTCACTTTGTTGCCTCTTGTCACACTATTTGGTTTCTCTGCTCCGTTGCTACCACTATTAGATGAACATCCTCCCACCATCTTCGGGCTTCTTTCATCATTACAACTGTTTGATGATCCTAAAACACATATATGAAATAACGATATCGAGCTCAATGACAAATATAGAAACTATATCATATTGTTACTACTAATACGAGTCTAAGACCAAAACAACTGTAATGAAATCTACCTTGTTGATTCTTGTTGTCCAGCTCTGATAAGCTAGATGAGCTACCACCTCCTGTTGCTCCTCCTCCGCCTCCTCCATCGGAATCAACACAGAGTTGTCTATTAGAAGAAACCAAATGTCTCTGCAAAAAGCCACTTTTACTCGCAGTGACCCATCTCTCATTCTCAAAGGACACCGTTTGGTCATCAGAATTCCCAACTCTAAAACTCTGTTTCTCGCATCTCCTTCTCTTAGCTTCCATTCTCCTCAAAGACTGCATCTCTTTCCTTTTCCTCCATTCCTCTTCCATCTCCGCAGGCAACGACGTCGTTCTCACTAAACCGACAGTGTAATTCTCCGGCTCAGCCTCCTCCATCCCCGTCACAGTCGCCGTAGAGTCATCATCAAACGGAAGAGTTCCGATAACAGAGGAAGATCGTTTGAGCTTACGAGGAGTCTTGTCAACACCAAATCGACCTCCTAAAGACAAACCAAGATTCAGCTCGATCGCAGCCTCGTCATCGCAGTCTGTTTCTCCTACTCCACTTTCACTTCCAGCACCGTTTTCAGACATGAAACCTCGTAACAGATCTCTCGGGTATTTATTTATGTCTAGAGAAAGATTTGTCGTAACTGTCATCTCTCTGTTCCATGCCCTTTGTTGTCTACTTGCTTCCCCCATAGATTCCGAAACAACAGCAAGAAATTCAAAAATGATGAAGAAAAAAATAGAACTTTGAATTCTCTCACATCCGATCAAAAATCCAAAATTGTTATCATGGATTTAGTAATTATAGCAAAATTTTCACATCAAAGTAAAATTAGAAAGAGACACCGGCGGAGTTGTTGTTACCAGAGACGGTGAAGAAGACGAAGAGGTGGTTAATTGAAATTGTAAAACAGAGACGGAGAAGAAGAAGAAGAAGAAGAAGAAGAAGAAGAAGACTGTTTTAGACATTAGAGAGAAAGAAAAGAGAAAGAAGAAAGGAAAGGAGAGACAGAGGCCTTGACTGAGAGGAGGCAAGTGGCCGCCGAGAGAGCTGCCTGAACGACACGTGGCCGGTGGATTACGTCGGCGTTTCCATAGTGCTGCTTCAGGAAACGTGTCGTAAAGTGACTGAGTTACCCAGTGTCACGACACGTGTCTTCCAGGTAAAAAGATCCGTTTTCTCCTTTTTCCCCCTTTTTTTTATTTTCTTTTCTTTTTGTACAAGTTTTTGTAGTTATTATGAGTTAAAAATCTCAATCACTACCAAAAAAATCCGTAAAAAAAAAAAAATTCAGTTTCGTATAAGAGAGTAAGAAAATTATTAGCACTTGGTTAATAAGCATGGTTGATTTTGATTGCAGAATTAAAAAATTTGGTCTTGTAAAAATTGAGAGAGATAACAATTTTGAAAATAATAAATCTAGCGACTCGACAACGTCACTCACGTGGGATAGACCATAAGGACCCCACGAAGCAAGCAAGTTGATTGTGAAAAAGTGAACTAAGGAGAATAAAAACACTTCTATGTATTTTTTTTTTTTTAAATAATTAAATTACTACAAAAAAAAAAAAAAGCAAACTAATTAATAGGTTAGTACTAGTATATAAGCTTAAAAGACTAATCATGAATTCATGATAATATAAAGTACTAATGGTAAAGTTTGATAATTGACTACTAAAAATCTTTTGATAGGGAATAGTTGGATTAACATAATAAGCATAGCTTAGTGAAACACAAGGGTCTGATAGTTAGGTTGGAGAATGAAATCTATAAATTGAAAAGAAGATTTTTTAGAATCCTTGGTGGGTCTCTCCTTTGTTGAGTCAAGTGGGGGACCGACGTGTAGAACCAACCATGCTACGTGTTCTCCACCCGTTGGTTTGTGTAATAGACCTTACTGAGCTAACTCAACTCATTCACTTTCCCCATCACAAACCAAGCCCATAAGTTGAGAGGGTTGGTTGCCGTTTCAATAATTCAAAGTCTTTTTTGTTTGTCTGTCTGATTTGGTCAAATATAATTTGGTTTTTGCAGACCAGACCAGACGAAGCCTTAAAGATTTTTTAGATTGGAAAGAAACAATGTTATCATCAAATTATCGTCCAAAACAAGATATCATATGAAAAGAGATAAACCTACTCCAAAAAAAACCTTCTAATCTCTCTCTCTCTCTTTCTCTCTTCCTATAAAAGCTTCCTTCAGATTCTCAATTTTTCAAATGAACAAAATAACAACAACACATCAGAGTTTAAGAAAAAAAAACTCTTTTAGCTTCTGGATTGAGCATTTTCACTGCCAGCTTTTACAGTTCCGTTCTGGTGAACTTTGCCATCACCATTTTTAGATTCACCGTTGCGTGATTCGCCTCCTCGTCTATCATATCCATTTCTTCCATAGCCTCGACCTCCACCATTAAAACTGTTGCCTCTAGGCCTAAAACCCTCGTTTCTGTAACCATTCTCGCTCCTGTAGCCTCCGTTTCGACTTGAGGGTCTTCCATTATCGTTGTTTCCTGCAGAGGAATCAAAGGTCTTTATACCTTGAAGTTGAGATCTTGGAGACCAATATTCACAAAGTAGTTAAGCTTTACTCTAACTTACCTCGTTTCTCTTCTATTGAAACTCTTCGGTTTCCGATTCTGATGGCTAATTCTTTGTGAGCCTAGAGTTATGTTAGCAGGACATCATCAGAAGAAGAATACCAATAAATCAAAAGTTTGTAAGATATTTGTTGATGTTGAAAGTTGAAACCATACCTGGAGGACCAATTTCGTAACTTCAGCAGATTCAAATGTCACAAACCCGAAACAGTTTCCCTTTAACTGAAAAATGAAAACGTTTTGATGGTTCAAAACCTTCAGCAGTGGAACAACAAAGCTTAACATGTTTCCTCTAAAGATCTATTCAATAACAACTCACCCTGTAACTTCTAACTTGGATACCATCTTTCTTAATCGCTCCAAAACCTTTGAATGTTTCATTGAGTTGCTCGGGTGTTGCGTCCATAGGCAAGTTTGCAACAAATATGGTGGCACCATCCTCGGCTGACCCATGAAAATATGTGAATCATATTAAGACATAGACAAAAGTGGAAATGATTTGGTATTCCTGAAATGTTAGAACTTTGAATTTAAACCTGGTTGGTCGATTGTTTTGGCAGAAGATTGTTCAGGAACAGGCGCAGGAGCTTTGGGTTTGGGAGCAGCACTCGGCTTTGTCACAGGCTTAGGCTTAGGCTTTGCAGGAGACTGGACCTAAAGCGTAAGTAGTAAAATCTTTAGATTACCTAAGCAAAGATAGCACGAGAGAATTGGATTTTAGTATTTTACACATAAAGAGGACTCACCATTGCTGCAAATGATTTCTTGGGAGCATCCACACCATTGCTGTTATCATCCTTCACAACATTTTCCTCCGGGGTTTTGGGATGTCCATTTGCTACAGCTCTTTCTAGTCTCTTCTCTGTAACTTCAGTTGTTGGTTTCAACGCAGGTTGTTGACTAGGGATAGTAACGGGCTCCGCAACTTCTTTTGTTGGCTCTGCAGATCATAATCAATATTCTCATGAATCCAGAAATATAAATCTGATATTCTTGGTTGGCAAAAACACATTGGCAAAATACTCACCCACTGCAGTAACTGTTGGCTGAACCACTTGAGGAATCACCTCCTCGACCTCTTTCTTGCTAGCTTCTGGTTCAACAATCTCATCAGCGACATACCTAAAGACATCGTTCAGGACAAAGTAGCTTCCATTCTGGGGCACAAGGAAAAAAGATTGAGAAAATCTCTTTCTTTCACCATCTTTCACGGTCAGTAAACCAGTGACTAGAGTAACAACGCCATTCTTGTAAGATGCTTGCGAATCAGCAGTCAAAATCTGAATCTTTGAGTTCTCGTAATCAAAAGACATGATCTTGTCATTGATAGCCTGCAAACAAAATCAAAGAAACTCTCAAAATCAAAACTTTGCTTCCAAGTAAAAATTAACAAGAATTTGCACTAGTTGGAACTCAAAAACAAACACAGAAGAGCCATCAACACCTAATCAAACAATGAACTTTTCCGATTCATATAATCGAAACTGAAACTTACTTTTAAGGATTTGACAGAATCCATCTCTCCATCAGAACCCGGGCGGCCTAAAACACTATCCTCACGATAATACTGATACACTTCCGCTGGTGATTCATACAAGTGGTTGTAGTACTTCTGAACAAACGCATTGCCCACAGTGTGTGGATCCATAACTGGAGCATTCGATTCGAGTGCCATCTCAACCTAATCACAAGAAAAGATTCATTCATTAGCGTCAGACAAACAAAGTAATGAATTCGTTTCATCTGAATCAAACAGTACAAATCCCACATTGTCAATTCCAATCTACGCAAAAGGCATTCACAAACCTCAGTAGATCCTATAGCTTTACTTTTAAGACTTTGCCAAGTAGTGAATCTATAAAACTGAACTCTAAAGATCTAATCTTTAAGGCTATACTACACTTTGAAGTAAAAAAAATAAAAGAAAGAAAGGCTCAAGCTTTTACAGAGGATTTCACAGACTTTAAGCGTAGATTCTATAAAACCCAATTGAAAAAAAGTGCGAAAGATGCAAGATTAGGGTGTATGAACAATGAACAAACGCAATTACCTTGGACGATGAGACGAGAGAAGCAGAAATCAAAATCTCAGATCAGTTCAAAGAGAAGGAAGGAAGAAGAAGACAGAGTAAAGGACACAGGAGATATATGAATATAATATTTATATATAGGTATGGTGTCAATCTTTTTAGGGTTTTGACTTAGAAATCTCCGACGAGAATTGGGGATTTTTGTAGGGCTTTTCTACAGATTTTGTTTTCAATTAAAATTATTATTTATGGTATAAGGAGGGAAATTTTCCTTGAATTGTTTTTTTTTTGATTAGTATATTTGTCGAGTAATGGACATTTTGTGGCTAAGAAATTGGGAATGTCACAAAAGAAACTAAAGAGATAAAATGGGAAAGTTATAATAATTTTTTTTGTAAAAGGGTCACAAAAAAAAAAAAGAATGATGGCGAAAAGTCAAAAAAGAAACTAAAGAGATTAAAAAAAAATGGGAAAGTTCAAATAAATTTTTGTAAAAATATCAGAAAAAAAAAAGAAAAGAGTAATGACGAAAAGCCCCCGGCGAGGATCGAACTCGCGGCCTTTCGCTTACGAAGCGAACGCAATACCACTATGCTACGGAGGCTTTTGATTAGCTTATAACTTATACTATTTAAATACTAAAATATGAAAATTAACATAGATTTTAAAGTATGAAAACATTAATAGTTTGCCTCTTTCGTAGTAGTTTCCCAAAGAAAATTATAATTTTAATTTACATCTTTCATTTGTATTTTGAAATCATCAATTTAAAATTTTCAAACATAATAAATTTAAAAATAATGCCACACTTATGAAGTGAAATAGATTTTATAACTTGTAACTGAACTACAAAAGAATTACGATTGGATTCTAAACATTAAATTTGATAAAAAAAAAATCTGATTGATATACACAACAATATTGTTATAAATTTTATTCATTTTGTGACTGAAAGAGAACGGTGCGGTTAAAAAAAAAATCATATTTATGTGCTAATGTGAAACTGTGAATGTGTTACTCTACGATACATTGTCGGCCCAATTAATAGCAAACGGTTCGTACAGCCCATGAGTCATCGGACTTAATAAAAGGGAATGTGCGCTGGAGTTTACAGGGAGCACCACATACACACACAATTAGGCAGAGATAACAAGTTTTGCTTATTTATAGTAAAAAATTATAATTTTATCACCAGAATGAAGCCAAAGCAATTAGCCAATTATGGTGGGAAATGTTTGAACAGTGCATACGATACGAGCTATAATAACAAGAAGTGTTTCATGAAACTTTTGTGAATATATTTTAATCTTATTATAAAGCTTCTTAACCTGTAAGGTTTAAAATCAAAATTAAACAAAAAAAAAAGTTTAAGGTTGAACAACTTATAAGACCAGTAAAACACTAAAACAGACCTTCTCTTTTTATTGAACGACAATATTTGAAATGCTTAAATAACTCACGTTATCGGTAAGTTACTACTAAGCAATGTTCGTAATTAATTAGTTTGACTTCATTTTAGTGCCCTAATTTTTTTTTTTTTTCTTTGATAAAATACATATAGACACAAAATCATGGGAAACGTAAACACATGCATATTTTTACTAGTACTTAGAAAATTACATTATATATAACTTTTGCTAGTAAATAGAAAGCATTAACTTTATATTAAAAAAAAAAAACACTGTGAAAAATAAAATTTATTAAACCAAACAAATATCATCAATCGAACATCTTTCCCCTAATTAGCAAATGCGAAAGTAAGTCAACATGTAATCATCGGTTTTGTATATACGTGTTACACAAAAAATCTGTAGTAAATTTTAGATATAAAAAATAAAAATAAAAAATTGAAAAATAGATCTATTTATCCAAATAGAATGAGATCTCAATATACAGTTATATTGGTTTTCTAAAAAGAATACCCAATCCATATCTTTAACCACATACCAAACAAGGAGAAAAGAAAATACAAGATGATGATGACAAGAGAATGATATCACTCTGGTTTGGTTATGTTTGAACTGAACTAGTCTCTTTACTTCTTAAGGGTAGGAAGTCTGGTTGTCCCAGACATTGACATGATTGGCCTCTCACTTTTCCACTTCTTTTCTTTTTTGTTCTTACATGTTTTATTCCTACGCTATACTTTTAAAATCTATTTTGGACCCACAGCAAAAACAGCTGTCCACAGTAAAAATACTCCTGATGTACTCTGTTACTTTCAAAGGTCATACATGCAATTCTACATTTTTTTTTTATCATCTGGTAATATTAATAAATTAGGTGAATTACATTGTGAAATACAACTAAAGCCGGCAGAAGACAAGATTTCCCTGGAGTCTAAAGCCCAAAAAAGAGAAACAAAGCCGGCGGACAAGTAGAAATCCTCGGAAACATAAGTGAAACCAACAAAGAAGCAAACAACAAAGCAAACTAATTTAATTTTGGAAAGAGGATCAACCCAAGAACTAAGAACAAAGGCAAACTAGGAAGAACCTTTATGAAATAAACTAGTCTCAAAATGCAAAGTTTCTTCTTCTGAAGCTCTTGTAGTTGAGTTTTACCAAGGATGCCCACAGGCCAATCCAACAATAACAACCACCACCTCCTATCAAGATGAGAGCCAATCTCTCAACACAAGACCCAAGAACTTCATAACCCGGCCAACAAGACTCGAACGTTTCCGGATACGACGACGACTACAGTCCCATAACGTCTAGATAGAAGACTTCAAAACGCAATCAGATCTTAACAAATCTGCAAAGCAAGACAAGGAGCGAAGTCTAACCTCTCAAAGAAACCAAACAAGAGGAAAGTTCGAGAAAGCTATCAACCACAACAAGCCACAACAAAGAGAAGAACCAACTGCAGACAAAGGAGACTAGAATTTCTTCAAACAAAATGGAGCCTAAGTTTAGAGAGAGAAGGAGCCTTCTGAGAATCAAAGGTAGGACGAGATAAACAAGGGTGAAAGGAAGGTAAAGGCTACGCGGGTAACGCAATCACAGCCACACAACACTGACGGCTTCAAATCGAACATCACATGAACGATGGGAAGGACCTAGCAAAGAAGATACCTTATTCTTCGAGTCATACCGTGGATCTATTAGATCCGGAATTGCTAGCATAATCTCTGCATTTTGACACTTCCAACCGTCTCCACAAACCCAAATCCAAACTCGAAGCAAACCAAAAGATTCCCTATTCCAAGGCCAAACAACTACTTAAACAACTAACCCAATAAAATGAAACTAACTAAAACAGTTCCAATTAGCTCTAGACTAAAGCGAAGAAGAGACCAGAAGGTCAGCTTACCGAGCTCAAACAACAAACGAGACCACGACTACAGATTCGAGAGCAATTTTGAGAATCACCATGAAACTCAAAACTCTGTCAAATCTTTCACATAATAGATCTATGAGACCCAAGAAACAACTCTCTCAGGAGAAGCTGGCCGCCGACGAAACTCGCAAGCCCTGCCGTGAAGATCTGCCATCTCAGCCGTAATGAAGCCATTCTCCACCGAAATCCAAGAGTTAAAGGAAGCAAGGAACTAAACAACAATAGCAAAAGAGAAACTAAGGTATCCTCTCACGGCAGCAGCGAGGAGCGCCGACCACCGGAGAGGGCAAACGGAGAACTGAATTTTGTGGCGGCTATGGCGACTTCTTTGGGAGAGAAACGAAAGGGCGAAAAAAGGTGGTCTTTTTTCACCTACATGCAATTCTACATAGATACTTAATTTTATGTCAAGATTTATTAACTAGTTTCAAAAACTTTATCAATTATTTTATTTGTAAAAGTTCACATAAATATATATATATATATATTTTTAATTATTATTCATGCAAACTGATAACAAAATCTTTTTAAGTATATAAATAATAAAATATTATTCTAAGAAAACTAAAATATGAAAACTGTGTTAAATTATACTATATAAAATGATAAAAGTGATAAAATTATTTAGTGATCATGTTTGATCAAAAAATTAATTTCAGTTATTGATATTTTAAAATTGCGAATTTAGATAGTAAAATAATATGTGACATGGAATTTGAAATTATATAAAAAAAGTTCACTAAAATTTATATAATTTATGATTGTTAGTTGTGACGACATTACAAAAATATTTTAACAGAAATATATTTTTGTTAGAATATTTTTTTTTTAACAGAAATATATTTTAACAAAGATATATATTTTGTTTACTAAAATATTAAAAGATACTCAAATATGTGGTATGACTGATTTAAAGTTACAAATTTGTAACATTGTTGTTAATCTATTAAAGAAATTGTTACAACAAAGTCATTGATGACTAATGTGTGATATAAATGATGTAAAAATGTATTTATATTATTTGAGATGGTTGTGATGTACAAAACGAGTTTGTAATTTCTATTTTGATGTTGTGTTTTTTCAATTAAAACATTCTTTATAAATTTAAAATCAAGATAAAGTTGTACTTTTATTTATATTTTCTGTTACATGAATGCAATTATATGTATTTATCTATTTAGTGGTCAAATTTTGTTAAATAGTTAGACTATAATCAAACATTTCTCTATTGTTTTTTTTTTTTTTTTGTGATCTAGCTTTGTTATTTCATTCAACAGTTACACATATATGTAATGTCACATAATTCTATTTGGTTGATCTAATGATTTTGTGTGTAAGAGAGAATTGTAAGTACATTGCTGTGTATTTCTATGTGTGTATCAAAGTATGTCAAATAATTAAATAAATTTACGGAAAATTATCAAATATATTTTTGTGACCAAAATAAATATGTATTCTTGATGTTTTGAACTTTTGATTTTGTTACTTGTTAGGACTCTTACCAAACTATTTCATGTTACTTCAAAACATATTGGCAAACTCTTTCATGTTTTCTAAAAAAGTTATAACTACCTTACTAAATAAATATGTAATCGTACAATTTACCAAATACTTCAACTAGTTTAAATATTTGTTTAAAGTACTTTAAATTTGTTTAAGTATCTTAATATGTAATAAATTTTCTTATCTCTAAACTCTCTATTTCATGAATTTGATCATTAATCACTTATTAATGTGCAAATGTAATTTCAAAAATTTGTTTAGTGACATACTTTTGAACATTTGTTTATGGTACTCTAATATGTATATGCTATGGTACTCTACTCTGTATATGACACTCTGATTTTGCTAGTTAATGTTTCAAACTCTAATTAAATGAATTTAAGTGACATACTTGCATTTGTTTTGAACTACTTTTTAGACATTTGTTTTTAAAAGTAAATTGTACCGACATTTATTTGTCTTCATATATTTACTGATCAAAGTGTAACGAGTATAGAAAAAAACTATCAAGCATAAATATGAACACTTCATATTGTGAAATAAATATAAATACTTCATGCTTTTTTTTTTCTTATTTCAAGTTATATCTCTAATCAAGCTACTTCACGCTAGATAAATATATTTTTTGAATTATTCCATTATTTTGTTTTCAATAAAGAATCGTAATCGCTTATATTTGTTAATCAAAGTCCTACAAATAGTTGAATTAATTTATGAAACTATCAAATATCTGTGTTTAGTGATAACTAGATATGAACACTTCATGCTTTGGTTTTGCTACTTCATATTATGATTCTTTTAAAAGTATTGCATGCTACATAATTATTATTTTTGAAAACATTACTCATGTTCTTGTTGTAATAAAAATAATGTAACTTCACTATGTAAGTATATGTATTTATCAGTCAAAATTCTACCAAGTATTTCAGTTACTTTCAAAATAAATATCATGATTTGGTTTTGCCACACAAGACTACAATTCTAGCTACCATATATTCATGTATTTATTGGTACTAATCACAACCGATGAGTGAAATGAACAATTTTCATTACTAACCTATTAAAAATCATATAATTAGTAAATTTATTACATAGGTAATCAGCTTTGAAATTAGCCAAGTAATTTAATAGGTCAATATGAATTAGGGTAAGAAAAAATACATAAAGAAAATCAGAATCGTGAAATAAATCAATTAGTATTAGACATTAGTAGCTCCATTTACTACTACCGATAAATGTGAAAAGGAGATATGGGTTTCGCTGTCAAGTAAGTAATATATATACTACTAATAAAATACTACAAAACAGTAAATTTAAGCAGTAGAAAGTAGCTGGACGAAGCAGGCCTAAGCCTACAACACTAGGACTAGTAGACCATAACACATCACAGAGCTTTTACGTGTTTACTAATGTCAGCTTTCTACTTCACTTGCTTCTGTATTTTCTTAATCATCACTGCCCTTTGTCTCCCCCTTAAATTTTACTATATATATATATATTATATTCTTCTCTACGTAAATCCTAGTACAAGTATATATATTAATTTATTTATCTTGTACAACTTGTAAAGTAAAATTGGCAATGTAAAAATTGAAAAGAGCACAACAACAGTGATGTGCATAGTGTTACGAAAAATTACAAAGGACCACGGGAAGGCTCTCTCTCTCTCTTATGTTAAAAATCACACGGCAAAAGATTTTTCTTCTTCAATTATGATACTGAAATTGACTTTACTATTGATTTGACTCCTTCCACGCGTCTCGTAATGTTTTAACTCGAATAGTTAAATAAATAAAAAGCCTCGAACCTTTGAGATGCCTCCAACGCTTAGCCATAACGATCAGATTTTTTTTATCTTCTGTTCGCCATGTGAGCACGCCTTGCCAGATGTATTAACTGCACCGTTTGCATCTAACTCATATTTATGAGTGTGGAAACAAAAACAAAATGGAGTAATACAGAGAAGTCACACTTCTGTTTGCCATTTTTGAGTTGGTGTTGAAAATTCTTTTACTTGGTATTTGCCGTAAAAAAAAAATTGAATGGAACAGTGAAATGAATAAGTGATAACAATTTGATTTAATTAGAAACTAGTATTCATCTCTCTTTTTAGATTCTAGTCGTTTAACATTGTGGAATGATGAAATTGTCGAAGTTAGAGGTTTTTTTTTTTTTACTTAAGTTCAAAAAAATGTTTTCAAATTAGTATGCCACACTAAAATATGAATAAGTCCGTACATTTTAATAGTGGGAAAGACGGCTACGATTCCCTCATCTCGATTCTTCTTTAGCATTGTTTCTCTTTTTTGATACTAATAGTACTATTTTATAATTTTTGGTTAATTTACTTCCACCCATTTATTTTAAAATTGTATCAGGAGAGCGAATGAATCTTTTCAAATTTTATTATACTATATATAGATTAGCTGTTTTAGCGTGAGGCTGATGTTGATATTATTCATGTGATGTTCAATGTTTAATAAAATAGATTGATTGATATGGTAGTAAAAAGTTTTATCCTATCATGTATTCCATAACAGTTTTTATTACTACATGATAGTAGAAAATATCTTGACTTTGTTCCAATGTTTTACGCATGACACAACTACAATTTGCCAATTATTGCAAGAAAACATACCAAATCTTTGGCTTTCAAATCTTCACACAAACCATATGAATCACACTATACTGTCTCTCCTGATATTTTATCAAAAATGATGGGATTCGATTATTAGAAAATCTCCAAAACCGTTACAAAATCAAATTTCACTTTTACCATTAAAACTTAGCTAAATTACAATATTAGCAGATTACAATTTATTTTATTATACTGAATATAGATGTGGCGATTTTCAAAAAAGTTTAGTAAATAACAAAAGAAAGCAACATAAAAAATCGCTCCACCAGTAAAAATCCATTGACCAGCAATGCAAATACTCTACAAATTTAAAACATTTAATTCACCATTAAAGATTAATACCCTATTAATTACTACTAGTTTTTTTAAAAAAATATCAACGATGCAACTAGTAAAATCACATCTATTTAAAGACACTTCCCATGCACAAACACTTCATATCTTCATCATAAACTCTAAACACTCCTCTCTCTCTCTCCTTCCATAACTCAGCCAGAGATGTCTTCAGAAGCTTACGTTCTGTTCTTCAACAACCTGAACCTTCTTACAGTCGAAGCCTTTGCTTTGATCTCGCTATTCGTAGCGACCGTTGCTTTCTTCCTCTCACCAGGTGGGCTCGCATGGGCCTGGACCGGGTCATCCAAGAACCAGGTCGCGATTCCTGGACCATCTGGTTCTCTTTCCGTCTTCTCCGGCGCTAATCCCCACCGTGTTCTCGCCGCTCTTGCAAAACGCTTCAAGGCCTCTCCGTTGATGGCGTTTTCTGTTGGGTTTTCGCGTTTCGTCATCTCTAGTGAACCGGAGACGGCTAAAGAGATTCTGAACAGCTCTGCTTTTGCTGACCGGCCGGTTAAGGAGTCAGCTTACGAGCTACTGTTCCACCGTGCCATGGGATTCGCACCGTATGGTGAGTACTGGAGGAATCTTAGGAGAATCTCTTCCACTCATCTTTTCAGTCCGAGGAGAATCGCGAGTTTCGAAGGTGTTAGAGTTGAGATCGGTATGAAGATGGTGAAGAAGATCAAGAGCCTTGTCACGTCTGATGCTCGTGGTGAAGTTGAAGTGAAAAAGGTCGTTCACTTTGGTTCTTTGAATAATGTAATGACGACTGTTTTTGGTGAAAGTTACGACTTTGATGAAGTTAATGGGGTTGGGTGTTTCCTGGAGAGGCTGGTGAGTGAAGGCTATGAGTTGCTTGGCATATTTAACTGGAGCGATCACTTTTGGCTTCTTCGTTGGTTTGACTTCCAAGGAGTGAGGAAGAGGTGTAGAGCTTTGGTCTCTGAAGTCAACACTTTTGTCGGCGGTATAATTGACAAACACAAGATGAAGAAGAGCAACAATCTTAATGGAGAGGGCTTCGTTGATGTCTTGCTTGGCTTGCAAAAGGATGAAAAGCTGTCTGATTCTGACATGATTGCTGTTCTTTGGGTAAGCTACTTTCACTATTTTATTTTCCTTAGGAGAAAAGTTTTAATCTTTGAATGTGAGTTTTGTTAGTATTTTGTGTTTTTTAATCATTTGATTTTATTTTATTGCTAGGAAATGATTTTTAGAGGGACAGACACTGTTGCGATTCTAGTGGAATGGGTTCTTGCTAGAATGGTTCTGCATCAAGACATCCAGGATAAGCTCTACAAAGAGATAGCTTCTGCTACAAGTAACAACACTAGATCCTTGTCTGACTCCGACATCCCAAAACTGCCGTACCTCCAAGCTATTGTCAAAGAAACCCTCAGGCTCCACCCACCTGGTCCACTCCTCTCATGGGCCCGCCTCGCTATCCACGATGTTCATGTAGGTCCCAACCTTGTCCCTGCAGGAACCGTAGCTATGGTCAACATGTGGTCCATCACACACGACGCCAAAATCTGGACCGACCCTGAAGTGTTTAACCCTGATAGGTTCATTGGTGGTGGGGATGTGAGCATCATGGGCTCTGATCTTAGGTTGGCTCCGTTCGGGTCCGGACGTCGCGTTTGCCCTGGTAAAGCAATGGGTCTAGCTACTGTCCATCTTTGGATTGCTCAACTGATTCAGAATTTCGAATGGGTTAAGGGTTCTTGTGATGTTGAGCTCGCTGAGGTTCTCAAGCTGTCTATGGAGATGAAGCAGCCGTTGAAGTGCAAGGCCGTTCCAAGGAATGTTGGTTTCGCTTAATGTAATATCGGTGTCGGGTCCTTTGTTTAATGAACTATGTGGTAGCACTACTAATTAATAATTAATAATAATTAAGTTGGGAAGGAAGTTAGGGTTTTGGCACGTTGGTCGAACTTCTTTAGGGTTTTGGTGTGAGTTTTCTATTTTGCTTTGTGTTGCTTCATGTTATCGTATCCCCTCGGTTTGCTTTTCAATGTTTTTCATATCTATAAAATTGATTAGCTAAGTATGCAGTGTGCAACTCTCTTTCTTCTTTCCAAAATATCGCGTACTATGTTTTCATTTCTTTGCTTTTTCTCTGTCAAGAGTGCTATATAGCTGATCAATAATCAATTATGCTTAAACTGTTAGTTAAATCTAAAAGTGCTTAAAAAGTTGAGTTTTGCTTGAAAGGAAATCGAGTGATATCATAGAGGACAATATCACTTGTTTATGTTAGCATGTTGAGCAACGTGATCCGAATACCTTACATGTGAGTAAATCATCGGGCAGTGGAGATTAGACTAACTATTATAATGTACCATATTTTGTATCAGCTACAGTATTTTCTTGTTACACATGCTGATCCATCATTACGACATGATCAATATTTCCAATCTGAAAGTTGGACAATTACAAAAAAATACACCATTTAATATTCGTATATGAAAATGATGTTTTACATAAAATTAATGTCTTTTATGCACGATAATTCTACAAATCCTCGTCAAATTATATTAATTTCTGGCAAAACTAGATACTGACATCCACTTTCAAATGGTTTAGTTATTCGGATAGAGACACTTAAACGGATTCATTAAGTGCCTGATTATATATACGTTCTAACTTCTAAATGACCGATACATGATTACATATTTAATATTTTTATTCACTACTAAAAAGTTATATATGGGACTGGAACTAATGTTTTGGCATATTTATTGTATACGATTAAATTTGTAATGTTAGGCCTTCAAAAATTTTCTGAAACACTCCTTTTTGGTGAATTGTCAGGTTAGCAACCACAAATTGATAAAATACTGAAAACTAAATTTTAAATGTGCTTGAAAATGACGTAGACAACAATATGAGAGATAAAGGAGTCAAGAACAACAATCATAATTCAATATATTCCTCTCTTTTGTTTTTCTGGAAGAATATAGTTGTCCGATAGGAACTCAACACCCTTAAAAGTTCAATTTTTTTTATTTATTAACATTGTGTATATATGGATTAGATAGAACTTATGCGTCATTTGCATTAAAACATATATATTACAAGATCGTATCCTCGACGTTCCTCTTTTTTGTTTATGAATCTATCCATCGTTAAATTAACTATTCATTTTCCTTTCACCAAAAAAAGTATTCATTAAAAGTACAATTCAGTAATTAACAACTCCAGTGCACTCTTAATTTAATTATATATCGTAGAATAAGAATATGGGAAAAGCACATGAAGAAAATAGAAGGTCATGTATAATATATCTGTCTTTATAAGATGAATGTGTTTTATTATGTTATGTAACACACTTCTAATATGTGTTTGGTAATTTATCCATTGTATTCTATTTTTTTTTGTCGTTTCATTTGTTTGGTAGTTTGTCTACATAATCACATCAAAATATACAACTACGATATTTAGAATCTTGATAAAATTAAATTTGATATAGATCTAAAACAACTGGATTGGAATGTTAGGAGCGGTGAAGTGTTCGTATTATCTTTCAATCATTACGAGATTGTAATTTAGGACCGTTTTTTAGCGTTCAACTTATAACGATTATGTATTATAAATACAAAAGGGTGGCTAGGGTTTTTTATGCTTTTGGAAAAGAAAAAGATGTTTGCCTTTTATGATAAATAAAAGTGATACACATAATTAGTTCAACATGTTTCGGATTTATCGTTGCAGCGGTCTTAGTTATATTTCAATTCGATAATGACATTATTCTCTCTCTCTCTCAAACTAGCGTTACGATCACATGTATAATCAATGGCTGATATCGAACATACAAATGTTCTTATCGAAGGTGCTAAACTTCTCAAACAACAAAAGGATATATATATATATATACATTTTAGGATTTAACTACCCAAGTAACCCAACAAATAAAAATTTTCATTAGCTAGGCCAAAATAAGTGCAAGTTGCTTTCTTTCCCATCTCTTTCTTTATTTTATTTTTTTCCATATTCCCTACATCGATTCTTCATATCTCCTTCATTGTAGATATGATTGATCCGTCACAAGCGCATTGGAACCAAAGGATCGATGTTAGACATAGAGTAAATAAAATGCAAAAAAAATTATGTGGTCACAATATATATATATATATATTGCTTTCTTACACGATTCACTAGGTTAAACTTTCCCAAGAGAACATGTAATTTATATTATCACTTCAAAGCGTTCTAATTTATCTAGGAAAATAAATCACCCTATATGTGAGCATCTTAGTAAATGAAAGGGTTTTTTCCAACGTTAAAAAATAAATTCAACTCTCACTAGTCTGTATTTTAAAGTCTTCATTCATTCCAACTATCATAATGTAGTAAAAAAAAAATTGAATATTTAAGAGCCCTCTTGGATAATCTCTGCCTCTCATTGGGCAAGAGAATTGGATCCTTTGTCTTAGGGTTGTAGACACTAATTAATTAGATCATTAGTAGTATTTTTTTTTTTTGCTTTTGATGATCTTCAAGTGGCTCAATTAATGATTGCGATTCTTTTCTAAAAGCCGAATTTAGATGCTTTTGTTAAAGCCAAATATTCACTTGCAACTTATAACAATCGTGATTTTACCAATTTTTAATACATCAAAGCCCAAAAAGGCTATGTATTTTCTGCGCCACTCATTACTCAATAGCACTCCCAAGAATATGAAAAAGTTGTATACACTACATATAAATGGCCAAGTACGTAATTAGAAATGACCAATTAATTAAGCCTTGATTATCTTACGAACTATTTTCAAAAATAGATTTGGCTTACTTATCATCAGACGCATCCCTCTATATATATAGTTCAACAAAAATGTATATTCTCGTTGCAAACCTTTAAATTGTATACAATAGAATAAAATGAAGTTGGTAGTGTACATGAGTGTATGTTATTTTTTACTCTAAAAGGTTAAATGTTACCTATTTTAAATGATTTTTTAGTTACACGTAAATAATTATGCACTTATGCCCATAATTTTACTTATTTCCATGGACAACAATAATTTTGTAAATGATAAAAATGGTGTAATTACCTTAGAACATAAACATAAATGATCTTTTTGTGCCAATCATTTTGATCAACATATAAAACATAAAAGATAGATCCAAAAGCAATAAAGCATAAATGTTTTCATCTGAAGATAAACATCAAACACAATGATAAACATAAAGCAAACATGAACATCTAGAATGTTTTGATTTCAAATCAATTTTTAGAATTGTTTGTCAATGTTAATTTATTGTCGTTTTTTGGGCTTTGTTGAAGCCTTATGTCCTTAATTATTGTAACGGCATAATGAATTGGACATTTTGCTGATGCATTCTATAAATAATACTGATACTTTATATCTACAAAATCTAATTTAAACTTTGCTTTGCAGCTTAAGTAGTTGTATGAGAAGTGTATTTTTTGTTGTTATATTTAAAAAGGTCCTCTTATGTTTTCACTTTTTCTTTCAATTCCTAAATTATTTGTAATTTTTAATTTTGCAAGGAAAATTTCGGAAGTTGTAACATTTCCAACTTCCAATAAATGTACGATTTTACAAACTATTGATTATAGAATTTGCTAGGACACTAATGGGCTCTCTTTTGAAAGCTTAGGCCTTCAACGAGGAGCGATCCATATGCCACTGCCGATAAAGAACTAAATATAAACTTTCATTAACCAAAAAAAAAAGAAAAAAGTACATAACACTCAACAAAAACATGGCAATTGCTTTGGGAGTTTTTAAGGGATCTGATGGCATTCATGTGCATCTCGCACAATCACCAACTTGAAAAAGAAAAAAAAAGAGTAGTTTATGGTCCTAAACTTGTAGCAAACTAGTGTTAGGCCTCAATTAATGTGTCTATAGACCCACTAAAGAATATGATTGATCCACCAAAATAAAATTTATAAACTTCTCTAGAATGATAGCTCTAGTTTCACCTGCTATAGCCAAGAATCCTAGTATTACTAAACGTATATAATTTGTTGGAATAAAATAGCTATTAAGGTCACTATCATGACTTCAATGGTTTAGGTGTGGATCATTATAAATTCCAAAATTGTGAAACAAACTTTGATGGAGGATACCGAAGAGGTGGTTATTTAAGGATTTAAATTGAATCAACATTCTTGTTTGATCACTTGATGCAAACAATAAATTTAAAAGCTGCTGCGGGATTTTTTATATATGAACAACTTAATCGAATATATGTTTTCTCATATATATCGAATGTCTTTTAATCTAACTTTTAAGTACCATATGTTTTTTTGGGTTGATTTGTTGGTGTTTCTGGTTCTAAGTTTTGAGTCTTTGCCGAAAAACTATAGAGACATGAAATTTAGACATAATTACAATCAATAGACTACTGGGTCCATATATTATTACCTATCTTTTGGGTAAAAAGACACTGTCATTTTTTTTGGATCCATATACTTTCTTTTACTACATAGTATCATGTTCTGATAGTCTTACTTATTATCTGAAAGATAATCATTACAGTTTTTTTCAATTCAATTTGGAAAAGCTAATGTAAGAAGGGAGTCATGTGTCCCACAACTTGGGAGTTTGTCTGGTCTCTTTACCTGTCAGGGAAGCAATGCGGTGTTGTTTCCATGTGCAAACAATTTTCTATCCATATTTTACAATCATTGTACTTTATTTTTCCTGTTTTCTATTTTATTTTTTTCCTTCTATTTTGTTATTTTCCCCTATTTTCATTTAGTATAATACTAAAACGTAATGATTCATCTTCAATAATTAGTTATGCAATTATCTAGTGTAATATAATTAGTTAAACACTCAAAAATCCTAGTCCATCGGTTTAGTACAGAGATATCAGACACATGTTGACGCAGAGACACCATGATTCATTTAGGTGAATGTGTGTGTATTATCACGACGGGATGGTGACAATAAAGTATGTATTTTTCGCAAAGATATGATCTTGCTGGTACTAGTCTCCATCTATCTCAATATTGAGTGGTTCCTTCACATTTTTTTCCAAACCCTACACGCACATTATTGGATGGTTTCTCCTCTTTGAGAATGAACGTATATGAATGCCATACTTGGTAACATGGACGGATATGTAATAAGACAAAAGAATATCGTCGCGTGGGCTTCTTCGCGATAATCTTCCTCAAAATTTCTAAGAAAATTTTCTCACACGTGTGTGTTACTTCATGAAAGACGATTAGGGATCCCTCATGCAAGAACCTCTCATCATTTGGACCTCCAAGAATTATAAACTTAGAAAACACACAGTATAAATAACATATATTAAGTTGTTGATTATCCCTTAATTCGACTCATAACTAGATTTAATACATCTTACTTGTTCCAAATTTTCATACGTACTAGTTGCTTGGTGCAGTTTGGAGAATGATGACACGCGATGTCATCCTATAGACATCATAATTAAATGGCCTTACCCACTAAAATGCAATCCGTTATAGCTTCGAAAAAAAGAATAGGATAATTTATGCTGGTATATAAAGCTTTATTGGGCCTCTTTGATGTAGTTCATATTAGTGGTTCACTAAATACAATTAATTATTAGTATTATATAAGGTTTTACTTTGATAAATATGGCCTTTTATTGTCAACATAAGAAGTGATTGAGGTTCACAATCACAAAAAGACAATGATAAAAAAAAAAAAAGATTAAAAATAGAAGATAATGTAGTTTAAGAAGTATAGTTGATCTGGATTAACTTTACTTTTCCACCAAACATTTATGTTTTTTTTTTATATATATAATTACATCATATTAAAATCAAACTATTTAACATTAACATGTGTTTCTCTTGTTTGTTTACTTGTAAACAGAAAATGGAATAGTGTGAAAAAAAAAACAAAAGATACGTGGGTGACCTAAACAAACATTACTGGTGATTTTTGGGTCATTCGTGATACAATTCCTAATATGTTGTAAAATCCAATATTGACTCGAAAGATATTTTACCCATTTACCCTTATCATCATATTATTCGCATCTATATATCATATAGTGCCTAAGATTCCTGAAAAGTGGGGCATATATGGTAAGTGTTCATGTGTCAATTTTGTGGGACTTTCGGATCCATAATTTTTTATTTTATTTTATCATTAATTTGATTTTATCTGTATAGAAAAATACTACTCCAGTATTGACGAAATTAAGAAAAATTAAGCCAGTCATAAATTTGAAAATTAAGAAAAGTAATTATAGAAAAGGAAAAGAAAACGAAGTTATCCACATTACTTGCTTTTTGATAAGACACAAAGAAGTTGATTGGTCCATTTGTCTTTTATAAACTGACAGTTGTTTTTGTTACTTGTTTTAGATTTCTTATAACTTTATTTATTCCATAGAAACACATCCCCCCCCCAAAAGCACAACTAATCTTCATCTCAAACCTTAAATTCTTCTAAATACCACCAAACCAAAATCCTCTTAAATAACCCTACCCACCTTCTTCTCCTATTACTTGATTTTATCAAAAAAAAAAATTTGCAGGTACTTCTTCGAATTTATCCTTCTTTTGTTTTGTTTTGTTTTTTTTGTTCACTTTTGTTTGTTTGTTTGTGTGTTTTACTTTTAATCACGATATGCACGTGGAAACCCAGAAGGTTAAAAATCTCTTAACTTCTTATAATTCTTCTTCGCTTCCAAGAGGCGTTTTCGTTATTTAATTTATATAAAGGCAGGTTTATTTGGGAGTCCTTTGGTTACACACAAACCCAATATTGTATATAAATAACATTGTGCATATGCATATCTATCTATATAAAATGTATGTAGAGATTATGGCCTATGTGTTGTTGATGGTGCAATTATATATATAATCATTATCATCTGGTGCTTTTGTAAAATCTTATCTATCATTATTAACCTCTCTTGTTTCACTCATATCATTTCTCTTACCTTTCTCTTTAACTCCTTTGTAAGAAAGAATCCTCTCTTCCCTCGATTTGGTTTGGTTATATTATTTTTATTTTTTTTATTTCTGTCTTCTGAATATCTCAAATGCTAATTTTTGGATTTTTAGTTAAATTCGAGTTGGTGAGAGTCAGAGCTTTTTGATCTTTATCTCTGTTTCCTTAAAATGTGAATCTTTCTTCTCTTTAAGTTAAAGATTCTTGATCCCATTTTTGTTTTTTCATGTAGAGTTGCTGAAAAAAAAAACAGAGGAAGCAAAATGGCACTTACTTGGACTCATAAGGACAGAGGAGAAATTAGGGTTCATGAGAATTTGCAGGAGCTAAGCATAGACTTGGTAGATTATATAGCTGAGATATCAGAAGCATCAATTAAAGAGCATGGTGCTTTCTGCATTGTGTTGTCAGGAGGCTCTCTCATTAGTTTGATGGGGTAAATATACAATTTTTACCTTTAAAAAGTTTTTGAGATTTTATTTTCAGTCTCTTTGATTGATCTTTTATAATGAGTTACTCAAACAGAAAATTGATCGAGCCACCTTACGACAAGATTATAGATTGGGCGAAATGGTATGTCTTTTGGGCGGATGAGCGCGTAGTAGCTAAGAGTCATGACGATAGCAACTACAAACTCGCCAAGGACAATCTCCTCTCCAAGGTTAGCTGTTTTGGATAGGTTCTTGATAGCTTCTAGGTGGAAGAATTCGTGTGGCTAGCAGCTTTTCTTGAATCTGCAACCTATTTGACTTTTCTTGCTCCAATCTTGGCTTTGTTTGAGAAAAAAACTAATCCAGATATGGTTCCGGTCAATGCAGCTTTGTGTGTGGTTTTGTCTTGTTATAAAGTTGACTTTGTTTGTTCTGAGAGTTGCAACTTTAATTTTTTTTCAGGTCAATGTGTTTCCGAGACATATATGTTCGATTAACGACACAGTTTCGGCTGAGGAAGCTGCAGCAGAGTATGAGTTCGCCATCAGGCAGATGGTGAGAACACGAACTGTGGCTGCGTCTGATAACAGTGACTGTCCCAAGTTTGATCTGATCTTGCTTGGGATGGGATCGGATGGGCATGTAGCCTCGCTCTTCCCTAACCATCCAGCACTTGTGGTGAAAGACGATTGGGTCACTTTCCTAACTGACTCTCCTAAACCGCCACCAGAGAGAATCACATTCACTTTGCCGGTCATTAACTCAGCTGCTAATGTTGTTGTAGTAGCAACCGGCGAATCCAAAGCCAATGCTATCCACTTAGCTATCGATGATTTGCCCAAACAAGAGAGCTCTTTGTCCCTGCCTGCAAGGCTAGTCCACCCAAGCAATGGGAATCTGATCTGGTTTATGGATAAACTAGCGGGGTCTAAACTTGACAAGGTTTAAATTTTCGGAGTAGGACTTAGATATTGTTCTTTGTTCCAAAAGCGAATGGTACCCTTTTTGTATGAAGAGCATCCGGTTTAGAAACATGTTTTTTTTTTTTTTTTTACTTTTCTAACCAAGCAAGTTTCTCCAAACTACAAAATCTATTAACTATAACAATAACATGTTCAGCAACTTCAAGAAACAATCTAAACCTCAAAACTCTATGAGGTGATAGTGTGTTACACTCACACGAAAAACACACATCTTATCCTAGAGAGCAAGGTTCATTACAGAATCCGGTAATGCTTACTTTCATTAGGCATTGCCATTGTTTAGAGCATCAGCCTCAGCTCTAGCCATAGGATCATCCTTGATATCTGTATCTTCTTCCATCTCACCTTCTCGGTCTTGAGCCAATTTCTTCCTGTGAAGTTCCTCAGCAGTCTCCATGGCAGCCTTGTTCTCAGCTTGAATCTTGAGCATTTCCTTCTCCTGTTGCTGCCTCTCAAACCATGTGTCTGCATCTGCCCAAACTGAAAGAAACAAAAAGCAAGAATACACAATTGTTAGACAATGACAATCAAGAAGCAAACAAATCAATCATAGACATGAACCTAACTTAACTTCATAACATCAAAGAGACAATTACTATTCTAATTTCAGAATCTACAAGAACACTAATTTCCAAACCCTAATTTTTCCAACAAGTCCCCCAATTCCAAACTCATTCATAAACCCCCAACGAACACAAATCAAAATCAGCAATAGCTCAAACCTAGGGCAAAATCAATTAGAGAGTGTAAAGAGAAACGTACGTGGATGTGCAGCCCAACCCTGTTCACCACCCTTGATTTTCTCAGGAAGAGCATAATTAACAGTGAGAACACGACCATAGAGCTCAGCTCCATCCATATTATCCATAGCAGCAGAAGCGTCTTCTCTCTCAAGAAAAGTAACAAACCCGAAGGATCTATGCTTCTGATTCGCTTGATCCAAAGGAGTCTTCACGTCTTTGATATCGCCGAAAGGTATAAACGCAGCGTGAAGTATCGATTCGTTAACCTCATCAGCTAAACCTCCTACATACAACGTGTTCTTCTGCATCGCTTGCTGCTGTTGAACTGCCGCCGCCATTGTTCCTACACCTCTCTCTTTCTCCGATTCAAACCTTCACAGAGCAATTGGAACAAAGAAGAAGACGATATCGATTTTTTTTTTCGTTCCTCTTTCTCTGATATAAACGGGCTTTTTGGCGGTTCGGCCCATTAACATATCTATATATACAGCCTTACATTCTTTTGACTTTTTTTTTTGGGTCCCAATTCTTGCTTGTTTGTGAAGAAATCTAATGATATCTTATAACTAATCCAATAATGGTCTTGGTCAATACAGCTTTGTTGTGTTTTGTTTGAATTATAAATGTTGACTTTGTTCTGAGAGTTGCAAACTTAACTTGTTTTGACATTTTGTCAGACCGTGAGAGAAACTGAAAAAGGATTGCACATTATTCTTGTTAATTTCTGTCTCTTCTCCGCCGCGCATATGTTGTAAGGATTATATTAGACAACATTGATAACAAAAATAGGGGGGACATAAGTTTTATAGTTTATACTAGTCTGGTATGATATATACATTTTCTTTTTGTTTTCCATATAATTATTATTTTTTATTGATTCTCTCTTAGCTATGGCCCACCATGATAGCTACTTTTTGTTGTTGTTTACGGCACTGCAACAAATAATTTGCAAAGAGAAAAACATCATTAGTATCAAAAACTCAAAATAACAAGCTTTTGCACAAGTGGTAAAAAAGAATCACTTACTGTAATCAGATGTTTGAATTTCCTGAGGAAGTTCCTTCAATCGGTTGTAGGAGGTGAGCCTGATGTATTGGTAACTCTACAAGAGTGATGCAATTTTTTTTTTTTACGGCAACAAATAATTTGCACACAAAAAGAACGACCTTGGTATCAAAAACCACAACATAGCCCAATAAGTACATTTTTGGTGCTCCAAACATACCCAAAAAGTATCCAATCATACACAAAAACATTCACTCATTGTACATACATGTATCGATCTGCATGGGAAGTTTTTCTGTTCCTCTGACTTCTTGTTGGGTTTTGTTTTTTTAGTTCCAAGATCCTCTTGCCTTTATCATGTATTATTACCTGCTTTCTGCCTTTATCATGTATTATTACCTGCTTTCTGTATCCAAAATGCTGAGTTTTTGGATTTGCAATCAGAATTGAGCTTTTCTGCATTGTCTCATTAGCTTCATTAGGATAATGATTTTACAATTTTACCAAAACGGTTTCAAGGTCCCATTTTCAGTCATCTCAGCCGATCAACTCAAAACGTTATGAATCGTCAAGTTTTTGGACATTACAAGAAATTAGTAAAGCATGGAATCACGTACACAATAGAAAGCTCACGAAGAAAGTAGTCAAGAAAGTAATCAAGAACTAAATAAATTAACAAGCATGCACATCATCACGTCCACATAGAAGCTCTCCGTTTAGTTTATCAACTGCTCGAAATGTTCCTCCTCCACTACTCCTCTGTTTCGACCCAAAGGAAAAAAAAATAAAAATAAAATTCATTACTTAGTTATGTTTTTGAACCATATATATTAATATATACTTACGTTGTAAAAGTATAATCTTACCTTGTAAAAGTTGACGGCGACATAATTGGCCCATCGGTTCCCTGCGGCTAAGTAACATGTCTTAATCATATCGAGAAGTTGTTGAGAGTTATCCTCACAAGTCAAGATCTTAACCGGAACTGTCTTGAAATGGTTTACCAAAACCAAAGCTTTATTTTTGTCGGTTAACAGTGCAGATTCTCCTCTATTGCTACACTCATCTCCTTTAACTCCATCGTCCCCATCTGACAATTAAATAACCACACTAGGATTAATCGGTTTATCTCTAAACTAACTAAAATTAAACTGGAAATTTGGTATCTTCAATGATCACACTCACATTGGTTTTCCACTACGTAGTTCCACTGGTAAGCTATTCCTTCAGTGTTTTGTTTCGATTTAGCTGAAGTGAAGACGATAAACCGTTGGTTATTGGCGACCATATCCTTAACCAACGGCCAATCTCGACCACCCAAAGGCATATTTTCAACCGGAAACCAAAATTTCTTTAAACCGGAATCGGTAAACACTTTGGTTAACCCGTTTGGCGATTTGACGTAATCCTCCAAGAACAATGTCACGATCTCCAATGGATTTGCTGTCAAGAATGTGAATATCTCCTTGAATGTGTCTATCGCCCGATTCTATAAAGTGACATAACAAAACAAATCATTTACACCAAAACATTGCATGTTCGGATATTTTTTTCCTCCAATAAAAGACAAAACTTAAAGCTCCAATTGTTACAAAAGCAAATATAGAGATTGAACTTACAAACTTGGTATACTCAAAGCATTTTTCGTCAAACGAATGGCACAACCATACATCTCCTTGGTAATCATATGTATCTAACATCAATGCTCGAACACCACTCTGAACAACAACAAAAAAAAGTAACATAACATTCAAATAGTTTAAGAAAAACATACATTGTTTAGTTAGTATTTGATTTAATAAAAACGCACGTTGAGTTGTTGAACTATAGTATCTTCTTGGGCCGCCACATGAAACGGTTTTCCTTCAATGGCAAATGAATTGTGGGTCGTCAAAAATGCATATTTATTAAACGGCATCGAATTGTTCTGTTACCAGAAAAAAAAAAAAAAAAAAAACATTAATGCTTCATGATACGTTTGATAAAACAATACAGTATATCTTAAATTCAATATATATGTTTTTAAATTATTTACCACAACGGAGAATGGATCTGTGATATTTGATCTAACGCATCTTGCAACCTCGATACCGCATTTATAACAACCAAGTCCAACATTGCAGTCTTCGTCTGACGAGCATTGATCGCCGAGCTAAATTGATGTAAAACCTTAAGAATTGTAACATAAATGACAATATCCCTAAATATCACTAAAAATGTGAATAGATTTTCGATTAGAGGAAATTATGATGAATATCGCAGAATTTTTTAGAATTCGCATGACATCTTAGGATCTCAAGATTGATCCTGAATTTGGCTGTAGAAATGATAATTATTTTAACAAAATTGAAAAGTAAATAATATTTTTCATGCCTTACCTCCAAATTGGAAGAAACAAAAGAGATTGCTGCGGGATGAAACATAACCAAAATTGTGACAGCAAAGAAGAATTTGAAACTGGCCATTGTTACTGACTTGACCAAGATCAGATCGATATTTCGTAGAAAAAACGTTGGTATAACTTTGACAAAAGAACTTGATTAAATCTACTTATTCAAAAAATTTAGAATACCTTTCCTTAAAGGTTTGATAATTCTTCTTTCTTTTGGTAACCTCCTCTTAAATGGTAATTAATTTTCTTATTCTTAATTGGAAATCAAAATACTATGATCATACATAGAAGGAAATAAACCATATTTGACTAGATTAAAAAAAATCAAATTCAATGTAATGCAAATCTTTGATGTGATGGAAGAAAAAGTATGATAATTAAATCATATAGTATAGGTTTTGGTCTTCATTAAAGTAGTTTGAGTTTTAGCTACAAATGGTAAATACATTAATTCTTACAGATTTTTATAAAATACGGGCAAAAAAATCTACTAAGGATAAAAAATATAGTGATGATTATTTATGATACTATTAGTAGCAGTATGTAATACATGATTGCATTTATGTTTATTAAATTGCATGAAATTCACCCGTAAATGGTAGTCAAATACTCAAATTACATCTACTAAATGTTTTTTTTTTTATTTTCGGTTAATTTCTTAACTGTAGTAAGTTTTTTTTTTCTTTGTCAACTTTAAATCTCATGAGATTATCAAAAATCTTATCGAGGACAGAACACATCCATACGTTTCTTCGACTTTTTTCGTCAACATGCTCTAAAGCTGCGTTTATTTTATAACAACTGCTTTTTATAACATGCTCTGACAACTTTTAGGAATATATATAAGAAATTGTTACGACTACTAATTGTGTATTGTAAAATAGTATAGCAGTGGGAATTGGGGAATGAAGATATATGAACCGGGGAGGCGGCCCATCAGCTTTAGTTCACCATAGAGAAATTGCATGGTGGTAGGTGAAAAGATGATTGCTAGGGTTTCAGTCTTTCAGAAAACGGAGTTGTTGATGCAGTTGAGTTGTTAGGGTTTTAAGAATAGAGTTGCAACTTCTCTGCTGTGTTAAATGTTGACTAATAGTAGATTTCCAATTGACTTAAGTTTCAAAATAAGATATCCCACGAGTGCTTCCACCCAATTTCACCCTACAAACAAAATCAAAAACTTTCAATCGATTAAATAACAAAATAGGCGATTAAAGTTGTAATATATCGATTAAAAATAATACTGACTTTTACATTAGAGGACTATTTTTCCGGACCGTTGTTAATTAATTAAGGTTTGATTTAGCCAAATCTAACTCAAAAAGATCAGATTCAGAACTTGAATCACTCTCGCATCCACCACTAGTATCATTCTCATCTCGTGCATTTCGATCCTTACACTCAACCCTTTCGACTGAACAGAGGCTCTCACAAAGCCTTACGTTTAGCTTCTGATCACTCTTCTTCAAATCTTTCACGTGTTTCTCATCAAAGCTTCTCCTACGCGCGTTTAAACGCAACACGCTACCACCTGAAACCGGCGAAGAAGCTTCCACGTGTCTCGTTACCACGCAGCTCTTCCTCCTCATCCTTTCTACTCGTGGAGTCTCTACCTCCGTCGTTGACTTTGACTTCTTAAGACCCGCTGAGCGAAGAAGAGAGTTCACGAAACTGGTTAGCTTCCTACCGCCGCCATTTGTCATCTCCTTCTTCTGCGGCTTTGTGACGACAACTCTAGGTTTCGGGAGCTGCTCCTCTGTCTCGGGGTGTACTCTCTTCTGTCGATTCTCTGTCACAGTACTTTGTTTCTGGATTTGGATTTTTGAGTACTCGATCGTAGTTGGTTCGTTGAAATCGGAGAAATATCGAGTGGCTTCAAAGACGTCAAGTTCGCCAGAGACATTCCTCTCGCGGTTTGGTCTATTGATTGTCTCTTCAGATGGTGAAGAGTTTCCGGCGATCTCTGACATTGTTGTTTCTTGAGATTCAAGATTTGAGATATATGTGTTTGGTTATTAATTAGGAATTGTTGTTTGAGAAGAAAGATGGTAAGTCAGCTTTATAGAACGCAAGGTTCGGTTAACTAAACCGGTCTAAACCCGGTTCATATATTGGTATATTTGGAGTTAAAAATTTGCTCAACTTATTTCTCTCTTCAAATTATATCTTTCAACTGATAGCCTTTTTTATCTACTTCTGAAAATTTCACACCAAAACCAAGAAAATATCTCATACAGTAGACTTAGATATGCCCACGTTATAAATGTAACGAGTAAGATTAACTCTTTTGAACGAATCATTCAACTGCATACTAATGTTGTAAGTCTAATACTCATATCAATTAGATATGTTCATATGTGTTCATAGGGGTGCCACGTTATTATCAATGGATATTCACACCTTTTTGGGCTGTCATGATGAAATTTCTCAAATCCTTTTATGGTCACAAAGGCAAAAGGCGAAAAAGATAAGATGACCCATTGATCGAATTTGGTGGGGGAATTTATATAATGATTAGATATTCAGTAGGTACCAAAAAAGTAAAGGTCCTAAAATCAAGTTTCTTTGCATCTTGGGAAATTCCTTTAAGAATCTGTTAACGGTAACTCTATGTACTAAAGAGCTTATGCAAGAAATACATTGGTTCATCATTTCCTCAAGTTTTATTATTTCGTAATGATTTCTGAATTATTTTAAAATAGTAAAATTTAACTAATTGAAATACAAACAAACAAATTCACAAAATTGTAAAGTAATCAAATTATTGTCATATTCACATAGTCACACTGTCACATTTATTATTGATGTACTATAAGCTTTGTTACTATATATTATTAGTTACTTAAATTTTTAGAACAATCGGTCCTTTTATCTAGGTGGAATTCAACTGTTTCGACAATTACGTCACGGACAACAAACATAAAAATGACCATAATTGATTGATCCAATGGTGTCCAAGTTCAAAGATGAGAGCAGTCAAAGAATTAATGGTGTACATGAACAAGTGGTGCTGGATCACTTACTTTGTCTTCTTTTTTTTTCTTCTCTGACATCTCTCCAGTGTTTACAAAAGAAGGAACAAGATGGAACTTGTATGTTTGTGGATTCTTATCCACAAATGAGATATAAGTAATTAGAGAAATACATTCATACACAAAAGATTGCAATGGTTACATACCATTATTATAGCACTATATTAAGTTCAGTTTCTTTATAGTACATGTATTTAACGAATTATGATAACATGCACTCCTTAAAGTACTACCATATATCTAACAAATTGACCATTGTTGTTTTAAAGCTGATTTAAGAACTCAAGATTGAATCAACGAACACCTTTCTTTATTGCTTAAGAAAATTATCTCAAAACTTAAGCTCTCTCAATCTCTCTCTCTCAAAACCATAAGTTATGTCACAACTAGACATCTCCTTATATAGAAAAACCTTTGTCCTAATCCTAATAGGAAAACCTTATGTTAGATAGCTCCTAACATACTTAGCCCTTATCTCTTAACCATAACTCAGTTTAGATAAGGCTAATCCTTCTTCTCAAGTTGACTTCATGCTTAAGCCAACATTCTCCCTTCTAAGCTTGAAGTTCTTCTTGCTCATATCTTCCACACCAATGAGATTCCTCATCTCCTTGTACTTAACTCTTCCCAAAGCTTTTGTCAAGATGTCAGCCCTCTGTTCCTCCCCAGGAACATGTTCAACTTCGACTTGTCCGTTCTCAACACATTCACGAATGAAATGGTACCTTGTGTGAATATGCTTGCTTCGGCCATGAAAAACGGGATTTTTTGTAAGGGCAATCGCAGACTGGTTGTCTATACGAATGACAACCTGTTCACATGGCAATTCGTTGATCTCACTGAGAAGTTCTTGAAGCCAAATCGCCTGCCTTGCTGCCTCGGTCGCAGCCATGAACTCTGCTTCACATGATGACAAAGCTACTGTATTTTGTTTTTGTGAGCACCATGTGATCAAGTTACCACCGAGATAAAAGACATGCCCTGTTGTGCTTCTGCCGTCATCCGGGTCCACATTGTGACTACTGTCACTGTATCCTACAAGCTTCGTACCAGATGATGATGATCTCCTGAAAACTAAACCGAGATTGGTAGTACCTTTCAAGTATCTTAGACAATGTTTCATGGCTGCTCCGTGTGACTCCTTTGGATGTTGCATATAGCGGCTCAGTACACCTACACAATATGACAAATCAGGTCGTGTGTGTAGCAGGTATCGCAGAGATCCTATGATTCTTCTGTAACTTGGTCCATCAATATCCCTTTCCTTTAACGCTTTCGATAGCTTTAAACCTTCCTCCATTGGTGTGTGTGGATTACAGTCTATCATTCCAGCTTCTTGTAGAATTTTCAATGCATAGCGTTCTTGATTCAAAGTTATCCCTTCTGTTCGAGATACTTCTATACCAAGATAGTAAGTCAATTTTCCCAAATCACTCATCTCGAACTTTGACGCCATCTCTCTTTTGAAGCTTTCTATGATCCCAAGACTTGTTCCAGAAACAAATATGTCATCAACATATACTGCAACGAGAAGAACCTCATTACTCACCTTCTTTCGGTATACTGATGGCTCTTTTGAACATTTTCTAAACTGCAATTCTTTAAGAACTTGTTAAGCTTTTCATTCCACGCTCTCGGAGCCTGTCTCAAACCGTACAGCGCCTTGTGGAGTTTGTAGACTTTGTTCTCATTCCCTTCTACCACGAAACCCTCTGGTTGTGAAACGTATACTGTCTCCTTCAACACCCCATTGAGAAACGCTGTTTTAACATCGAGGTGGTGTATTTCCCAACCCCTAGAAGCAGCGAGACTAATAAGGAGACGGATAGTTTCGATCCTTGCAACTGGAGCAAACACATCTTCAAAGTCTATCCCATACCTCTGCACATATCCTTTGGCCACAAGCCTAGCTTTGTATTTGTTTATAGTGCCATCAGAATTTCTTTTGAGCTTAAAAACCCATTTTAGGCCTATAGACTTCGCTCCATGTGGAAGCTCAACAAGATCCCAAGTCCTATTCTTGGTAATAGAGTGCATTTCATCTTTGCAAGCCTGTAACCAGTCCTTAGAATCTTTTGCCTCATTAAAGTCCCTCGGCTCATTGTCTAGACACATCAGCAACTTCTCTGCTTCCTCTTCAGCAAGTAACACGTAGTCATTTAGGTATTTCGGTTTTGACACCACTCTCCCCGATCTTCTTAAGACAAGCTGTCATTGAGCAACACCGGAGTCTTCTTCCTCATTCTCAGCTTCACCTCCATTGTTACCAGTATCTGATTCTGATTCTGTAACTTCCTGTTGTTCGACGACATCATCCTCTGTTTCATCCTCTGTTTCTTTCTTGTTGTACTACTCTCCTGGATATTAACTGGTTTAATCCCTCTATTTCCAAACTCTCCAAATTGGATCGTGAAGTCTATTGCTCCGCTTTGTTCAGAACTGTTGTGGTTCCAATTCCACCCTCTAGTTTCATCGAACACAACATCGCGACTTACCACTATCTTGCGAGTTAGAGGATCCAGCAACCTATACGCCTTGTCCCCGGTTCTGTTCCTAGATTCACCAGCCTGCGTGATCTATCATCTAACTTCCTTAGGTGTGGCGTGTCTACTCTTGCGTATCCAATACAGCCGAAGATACGAAGATGACTGACATTAGGCTTCTTAGAACGTAAAACTTCATATAGGAGTTCTATCATTGATTGCTCGAGTGGCTACTCTGTTTAGCAAATATGTTGAATGTCTAATTGCTCTCTCCACAAGTAGTTTGGAACATTCATGTGCTTCATGATGCTTCTGGTCATCTCTAATAGGGTCCTATTTCTTCTCTCAATCACGCCATTTTGTTGTGGTGTGTATGGAGCTGTAAGGTGCCGCTTTATTCCTGAAGTGGAGCAAAAAGAATCAAATTCATGCGAGACGAACTCTCCTCCCCGTCTGTCCTGAAAGTTGTGATCTTCTCTCCCGACTCTTGTTCTACCACAGCCTTAAATTTCTTAAATTTGTTAAAAGCATCACTCTTTTCCTTCAGCAATATCGTCCACATGTATCTCGAATAGTCGTCTATAAGCACAAAAATGTATCTGTTCCCAGCAGTTGTGTTTGGCGTAATAGGACCACATAAATCGCCGTGAACAAGTTCTAAAGCTCTTGTAGCTCGGTATGAAGTTGCTTTCGGGAATACCTGTCTAGTCTGTTTGCCTAGGAGACAGGAGTCACATATTTCTTTTTCAAACTTTAAGTGAGGTGTTCCAACAACAAGCTCCTTCTGCATCATCGCTTTCATGGCTTCGTGATTGATGTGTCCTAGGCGTGCATGCCACTTACTAGAATCACTCATTGTTGTCAGGCTCAAGCAGACAGTATCTTTTATCCTCATACAGACCTTATATAATCGATTCCTTGATCTTGATGCTTTGACAAGTTGTTTCCCGTTACGATCACTCATGATTAGGGTCTCTCCTTTCATTCTTACTTCACATCCAACTTCTGTAGCCTGTCCAAGGCTAATTATATTGCTCTTCAGACCCGGATATAGTAGACATTGCTCATTGTTCTTGCCTCACCATTCATGTCAATGAGTTCGATAGATCCTTTCCCTTTTATGTCTATGCGTGAGTCATCGCCAAACTTTACTTTTCCAGTGATAGTATTGTCCAAAACAGAGAAGTATCCTCGATTCCCAGTCATGTGGTTGCTAGCCCCATTATCTAGGTACCAAGTGTTGTCTTCTTCATTGCTGGTTTCATACTTACTTGGTACAACCTTCTGTTCGTTTAAGTAGACTACCTCATGTAACATGAGTTCATCCGCATCCTCGTGTCTTTTGTGTCATTCTCTTGTGTTTCCGCAGTTTGAGCAAGCGATCTGGACACTTGGAAGCATAGTGTCCAAATTTGTCGCACCGAAAGCATTCAATCTCAGATAGATCCCTTGTTCCATTAAATCTTCCACGGCCTCTTCCCCTGAACCGACCTCCGCGACCTCTGCCTCGATACCCTCCATAATATCCTCCGTTGAAGTCACGATTTGCAGGAGGCGCTTGAGACTCTGAATTGGCGTACATCAACTTGCTTTGGTCTTCTTGTGTCTCCTCTTCCTCAGTGATACGTTCCTCATACGCTTTTAAACGACCCACAATGTCCTCAAAGTTTGTTTTGTTAAGGTCCAACACTTGTTCAAGTGATGCAACAATGTGGATATATTTCTTACGAGGAAGACTCTTTAGAAACTTCTTAACAATTTTGGGTTCCTCAATGTCTTCTCCTAGGGCAGCTGACTTTGAAGAAATCTCGGATAGTTTGCCAACAAAATCATCAATAGACTCTGCATCCTTCATCTTAAGTCGGTCGAATTCTGCCATCAAAGTTTGAAATCTAGCCTCTTTGACTCGTTCAGCTCCGACGTGCCTTGTTCTGATGGCTTCCCAAACCTTCTTTGCGCTATCAAGGTCGCCGACTTGAAGAATAAGAGATTCGGGGATAGACTGGAACAGTAGAGCCATCGCCATATCGTTTAGGTCAGCATCATCGTCTTCTCTATGACATCCCAAACCTTGTTTACTTTAAGAAGGATTTTCATCCGCATAGCCCAAACGGTGTAGTTGCTTGCAGTCAACATCGGACACTTGATTGAGGATGGACCGCCTCCGTCCTTTTGTTTGCTCGATGTAGCCTCAAATTCTTCATTCTTCGTCATTGTTGTTATCCTTGCTCTGATACCAAATGTTGTTTTAAAGCTGATTTAAGAACTCAAGATTGAATCAAAGAACACCTTTCTTTATTGCTTAAGAAAATTATCTCAAAACTTAAGCTCTCTCAATCTCTCTCTCTCAAAACCATAAGTTATGTCACAACTAGACATCTCCTTATATAGAAAAACCTTTGTCCTAATCCTAATAGGAAAACCTTATGTTAGATAGCTCCTAACATACTTAGCCCTTATCTCTTAACCATAACTCAGTTTAGATAAGGCTAATCCTTCTTCTCAAGTTGACTTCATGCTTAAGCCAACAACCATTCAATCGCAATACATGAAATTTTGACGAATGGTTATGGTTTAATCATAATTATAATTAGAATCTTCCAAAAAAAAAAAAAAAAAAAATTCTTCAAAACGTTTGATGCTTTGTTATATTTCATGGTAAAGTACAAATAACATAAATTCCTATAAACTGTAAATTTGAAGTTTTTTTTTTTGTTTTTGAAAAAAAATTCAAAACTTGATAGTTACGAACACAGAAGAATATCATATATAAATTACTTGGAGACAAAAATATGATTGATGATAAAGATCATTTTGATGGGATCTAGATGGTCTTGAGAGGATGTGCTTTATGTGACCTATATATTTAAATGTGTGGCCGAATCGGTTCTTGTTTTAACATCCAATGGGCTTTGAGCATATGCGCATTCACCATATATCATTTTGACCATGATTGATATTCCAATAGAAGGGTAGTGTGTCTTTGTTCCCAATTGAATGTTATATATTAATGAGATTTATACAGAGAGGTATCAAAGAGTTTTCGAAACTGATCGAAGTTACTAAGACAGGCAAACGAGTGGATGAGAGGTAGTTGAAAATCTCAAAGACAATCGGGATCAGTTGGGACTCCTACTTCGTTCAATCAAGTATTCAAGTGGGTAGTTTTTGTTTGTTTGTTTGTTTTGATGATGCATTAACGACACGACACTAACACGAATCATTAGGTTACATGCAATATTCTAATATTTGATTTATTTGGATATCGTGAAATTAGTACCTAATAAGCCCTATAACTTTTAATATTAAAGTCGATACAAAAGTTTCAATCAAGTAAACCGACTCAGTTATTGAAGATATCGACTAATTTTATATGGGACGAAATCATGAAGATAATATTGTCGGTAGGAAAACGTAATTCAAAGATAATTAAGAACTAATAAAGGTTGGTGTATTTTAATCTAAAATAAAGACCACATTTTCATGGATGGCGTGAAAATAGGAAATTCTCATTACTTGCTGAAAATCCTTTTAACCTTTCAACCTTTTTTTTTTTTTTCTTTCTAAAATTCATAAAAGTACTATAACTTTAACTATATTAAAACTAAGCAGTGATCCACCCCCCAAGGCATCATCCAGAGATAAATAGTGATATTTTGCGTTTGGAGACCAAATAGATTCATTTAACAACTCCAGAAAAAAAAAAAAAAATGGAGAAGGAGCTTCCGCCGAACTTGAGAGAAGACAACTTAAGCGAAGAAACCAAGACTTTAATTTCTTCACTTCCTTGGGAAAACGATCTTCTAGGGAAGCTCTACAACTACCAAGGATGTTGGTACTACGCCAACACTCTCCAAGGAGTCCTTAATTTCCAAATAGGTTTCAAGCCTCAAGACACCGATGTCATCGTCGCTTCTCTTCCTAAATCAGGCACGACTTGGCTCAAGGCACTCACGTTCGCGCTCCTTGAAAGATCGAAGAACCGTTCTTCTAATGATCCTCATCCTCTGCTCGCTGATAATCCTCATGGATTAGTACCGTTCTTGGAGGCCGTTCTGTTTCTTAAAAGCTCAGAACCAGACTTAACAAAACTCTCATCATCTCCAAGGTTGTTGTCGACTCACATGCCCTTGCATACACTTCAAGTACCCTTAAAGGACTCTCCTTGCAAGATCGTGTACATGTGCAGGAACGTAAAGGACGTGTTGGTGTCACAATGGTATTTCAGGTGTGCTTATCGTCAAAAAGAATTAGACAAAAGCATTCTCGAGTCTTTGTTTGAGTCGTCATGCAGGGGAGTTGGCTTCTATGGACCCTTTTGGGAACACGTATTGAGCTATTGGAGAGGCAGCTTGGAAGACTCCAAACATGTTCTTTTCATGAGGTACGAGGACATGAAAGCCGAGCCATTTGCTCAGATTAAGAGACTTGCAGAGTTTTTGGGTTGTCCTTTCACTGAGGAAGAAGAACATAGTGGATCTGTAGACAAAATTTTGGAGCTTTGTTCCCTGCGTAATCTGAGCGGTTTGGAGATCAACAAGACAGGTAAAACAGCAAACAATGTGCATTACTCTAACTTCTTTCGCAAAGGGGAGGTTGGTGACTCCAAGAATCATCTGACTCCGGAGATGGAAAATAAAATCGATATGATCATCGAGGAGAAATATAAAGGCTCCGGCTTGGAATTCTGAGTGGTGCGATATGTGCTTTCTTTATTGGATTTATAACAATAATTGGAGATTTCCAAATCATTTTCTGTAAAAGGTTATGAACATTTATTCCAAAAAAAAGGTTATGAACATATCATAAACATAGACGACTTTTCCTCTAACATCAACCACTTTGGATCGTAGACGAAAATATATTAGAATAGTTTACATATAATAATTTATTGAATGCTAGAAGAATTTAAGACTATATTATACGGTTATGATAGAAGGTAAGGGGCCGTAGTATGCCTTACCAAACAATCTAATATATAAAACAATAGCACTCATGTTCAACTGATATTGAAATGAAAAAGGATGAAATCGACATGCATATTTTATAGTTGGCATGATTACTAGTTGTTATATGTAAAATTGTTCCAAAAGTACAATATACTTAAAAGTTTAAACTAATCGGGACTCATGTCTTATTAACCAACATACCAAGCTAATCTATACTATAAAAGATAAATTAGACGCTAAAACAACTAACAACAAAAATCCAAAAATATAGATTGATGATATTGTACTATTCACCTAGTAAATATAAATAGATCGGTCTGTAACTGAAGAAGACCATGTCTTTTTAATTTGTAGTGTCACAATTACCCCAAATTATGGATCAAAAAGAAATTCCAAAGAATTTGAGAGACGACAACCTAAGCGTAGAAACAAAGACTCTCATCTCTTCACTTCGTTCCGACATAGATACGCAAGGAAACAAGCTCTTCAACTACCAAGGATGTTGGTACTACTCTGCTACTCTCCAAGGTGTTCTAAATTTCCAGAGAAATTTCAAGCCTCAAGACTCCGATATTGTCATTGCTTCTTTCCCCAAATCAGGCGCGACTTGGCTTAAGGCACTCACAGTTTCCCTCCTCGAGCGATCCAAAGACCGTTCTTCTGATGATCATCCTTTGCTATCCCAAAATCCCCATGCGCTAGTTCAGTCTCTCGAGGCTAATCTCTATCTTAGTAGCCAAACACCACACTTGGTGGCCAAGTTTTCATCATCACCGAGGCTTTTCTCTACTCACATGCCGTTGCTTACGCTGCAAGAAACACTTAAAGACTCTCCTTGCAAGATCGTGTACTTGTGCAGGAATGTGAAGGACGCGTTAGTGTCTCGTTGGTTTTTCAGGTGCAGCTACCTGAAAAAAGAAGTAGAGAGACACGTTCTTGAGGCTATGTTTGAGTCCTTCTGCAGCGGAGTTAGCTTTTACGGTCCATTCTGGGACCAAGTCTCGAGCTATTGGAGAGGCAGCTTGGAAGATCCCGGTCATATCCTTTTTATGAGGTACGAGGAAATGAAAGAAGACCCTTATGCTCAGCTCAAGAGGCTTGCAGAGTTTTTGAGTTGTCCAATAAGTGAGGAAGAAGAACATAGTGGAATAATTGAAGAGATCTTGGAATTGTGCTCTCTGCGTAGTATGAGCAGCTTGGAGATCAACAAGACCGGCAAAACATCAAACGGCGTCGATTACAAGTTCTTTTTTAGGAAAGGGGAAGTCGGGGACTCGAAAAATTATCTAACTCCAGAAATGGAGGACAAAATCGATAAGATCGTCCAAGAAAAACTAGAAGGCACTGGATTGAAATTCTAAGTAATTGTGTTGTGATTTGTACTTTCTTTGATATATTGTAATTCACTGTTGTGATGTTCCTTTAAGTTATGATGAATTGATGATGCCTTGTGATGTATGAATGTATAATTAATAATAACTACTCAATTTGGACACATTATGTGTATAATACGTTAGGTAAACAGGCTCAATTTTAAAGCTTTTACATTTTGGTATTAAATGGTTAGGTAATGCAAACCAAAGACGTCCAATTAAATTACACATATCATTTTGCAACCCCCAATATATTTTATATTAGCTGTCGCATTCTATAAGAATTTAAAAACATATCTTATTTTATTGTTTTTTTTTTTTTTAATTCTTTTTGATACGAGCTTATAGTGTCGTTACTACTTTAAAACTTGCATTTCCAAACAAAACACATGTTTTTAACACAAGTCAACAAAAGTTTTGGTTCAAATTCAAGATCAGCATCCTATGAACTTGAGAGACAACAACCTTTACACAAATTTAGTCTCAATATATTCTCTCAACCACTACTAATTGACGACATGATTATTAGTTGCATTTTACAAGAATCCAAAATTATAGCTTATAATATTGTCACCTACCTTGAAACTACTTTTTGTTTGTTTTATGTGAATTAATTTGATGACAAAAGTTTACTACTTTAAACTTAAATATTCATCAGGTTCATCCAACCATAAACTTGTCCCACACCCATCCGAAGTTAAGCAGTGATATTTTCATTTTGTAACAAAACACATTATTTCTATCACAAAATAACGTAGGAAATGGCTGAACTTCCTATGAACTTGAGAGACGACAACGTAAGTGAAGAAACAAAGACTCTGATATCTTCACTTCCTACAGACGAAGATTCTCAAGGGAAGCTCTGTCAGTATCAAGGATGTTGGTATTACTACAACACTCTCCAAGCAGTCATCAATTTCCAGACAAACTTCCAGCCGCAAGACACCGACATAGTCCTCGCTTCTTTCCCCAAATCCGGCACCACTTGGCTCAAGGCACTCTCAATCGCAATCTTGGAGAGGTCTAAACATCATTCTAATGATCCTCTGACCCATCCTTTGCTATCCGATAATCCTCATGGCATAGTACCGTTCTTCGAGATCGATATGTATCTCCAAACCGCAACACCAGACCTAACCAAGTTCTCTACATCTTCTCCTAGGATATTCTCGACTCACATGCCTTTGCATACCGTTAAAGAGGGCCTCAAGGAGTCTCCATGCAAGGTTGTGTACTTGTGCCGGAACATAAAAGACGCGTTGATATCTCGTTGGTATTTCAGGTGCAAGTATCAGAACAAAGATGTAGCTGGAAGCATTCTCGAGTCAATGTTCGAGTCGTTCTGTAAGGGAGTTAGCTTCTATGGCCCGTTTTGGGACCATGCACTTAGCTATTGGAGTGGCAGCTTGGAAAACCCCAAGCAAGTCCTTTTCATGAGGTACGAGGAACTGAAAACAGAGCCTTGTGTCCAGGTCAAGAGGCTTGCAGAGTTCTTGGGATATCCTTTCACTAAGGAAGAAGAAGAGAGTGGATTGGTTAACAAAATCGTGGAACTATGCTCTCTTCGTAATCTGAGCGGTTTGGAAGTTAACAAAACCGGAAAGACGTGGATGAACGTGGATTACGATAGCTATTTCCGCAAAGGTGAAGTTGGTGATTGGAAGAATTATCTAACCCCCGAGATGGAGAACAAAATCGACATGATCATTGAAGAGAAATTAAATGGTTCGGGCTTGAGACTATGATGAACTTATATTTTTTAAGTGGGTTTTTGCTTTTGTTACTTTGATGCATCCTAATAAAACCAGCTTTTTGTGTTCTGTTGTTATGTTTCCTTTGATGTAATATTTAATAAATGTGTTTCAAAATCGTTACTTTGATATGTGTATATTTAATAAATGTGTTGTTATATGTTTCCTTTAATATGTATATGGAAACTATCACGAACCCAAGAAAAAAATAAAAGAAAAAAGAATGAAAAAGTTTTAAAACGGATACACATAGCTTTTTCTAAACCTTCTCCACAAGGACCACAAACTCAATTCTAGGTATATTGTGCTCCACCAAGTTTGATTATCCAAAAGTATTTATTATTATTATTATTATTTTGAAAGAATTATTCAGATGTACTAAAAAAATTGGTTTAGTACTAATATGTATATTTTTTAAAAAAAATTGCTCAGATATTTAGTGTCTTGGGTGTAATTACAATTTACTTTTTGGGTTAATCTTTTATTTTTAATTTTGAAAATATTAAAAAGATACACATCAGCAAACGATTCCACGTCATTATTAACACTGAACGTCTGATTTATATTATTTCACGGCTGAGTTATAATATTTAATAGAAAACGAATAATCTCATAGATTCATATGACGGCTGAGTTATAATGCTTGATGACTGACTTAGAATAATAAATAAACCGAAAGTGAACGTCCGATTTATATTACTTCACAGCTGAGTTATAATACTTAAGGGAAACCGAAAGGTCTCATAGATTCATATGACGGCTGAGTTAAAATGTTTCGTGGCTGACTTATAACAAGAAATAAAAGTAAACAGCTGAACTTTATTACTTGAAGGCTGAGTTATAATACTTCAGGGAAAACGAAAGGTCTCTTAGATTCATATGATGGCTGAGTTATAATGCTTCGTGGCTGACTTATTAGCCGTTTCATCCTTCCTCGTGTTCAATCCGTAATCATCGAGAACAAGCTTCACAAGCTTGTCGTGTGTTGTTCCGCATCGATCTGCACAAACCTACACCCTCTATAATCGGTGTTAAATACATATTTGTGTTTATTTACCCAATTACCAGAAACAACAATTAACGAAACTGGATCCATTAAAAAAATGAGGAAAATTAATAAGAATGAGGAAAAAGGTGAAGAACAAGGTAAATAACAAGGTGAAGAAGAAGGTAAAGAACTTCACTTTTGAACCAGGTGAAGAAGATGGAAGTCGAAAAAACGACGTTTCATATTTCTGGAGAAGATGATGACATGGATGATGCGTCCGAAGTGGCAAGTCAACCACCAAACGAACATGTAAATCAGCCTAATTAAATCATCCATCGAACAGGATTATAACTCAGCCGCAACATGAATACTATTACAATAATTAAAAAGCAAAAAAATTGCTTCCAAATTCAGCAGTTTAATCAACTGAAACTTTATAACTCAGCCGTATCGTTTAATAAGTCAGCCGTAACTGAATGATATTATAGTAATTAATCTTTTGCTACTAAGTCAGCCTTAAAATGGCCGAGTTGTCCGATAAGTCAGCTTATCACGGCTGAGTTATAGTGTTTAACCATAACTCAGCCGTAACGACATCTCATAAGTCAACCGTTGTTCATAACTCAGCTAGCCGGAAAAATTTAATTCAGTCGTGTCGTAGTGATAACTCAGCCAAAATTTTGACAACTCAACCATCGGGTGAAAACTCAGGCGTAAGGACGGCTGAGTTATTCTTTTTTTTTGTCAACCATTGGGCAAAAACTGGCCGGCCCATTAGCCAAATTCCTACATTCGTAGGAAGGGGGACTTGATCCCTGGTGTGATGGTGTCGTTTACAAATGGACTAACCTCCTGCCACTGCACTAAGGTCACTTCACGGCTGACTCAGCCAGATTTCATTAAGTCAGCCGTAACGCTTGACTGAGTTATGGTCTAAAGTCAGCTGTTCGCTCTTACTCAAATGTTTTTTCCATAAATCAGCCTCAACATACTATAATTCAGCCGTCATTGTCTCTGTAAAAGCGTTACGGCTGAGTTATTTAATACACGTCAGCAATTTCTGACGTGTCGTCTAACGTGGCAATGATATTTTTGTAATTACGTTTTTCCGGTAACATAAAACAAGGGTACGCTGGGTATTTTGAAAATACCTGAAATATCGTAGTAATAAAAAAAAGATTTGTTGGTTCTGGTAATATTACATAATTTGGAGTAAACCTGACTAAGTCTCCCTTTTTTCACTTAAAGTTAAAGGGGGTGTTTAGCTTTACGAGAAATAAAAACACACTCCTTTTCATTTCCTTTCAGAGAGATTTGATATTTTCCTAAATTTGTGCAATCACTTCTAAGATACTAAAGTAAGATTGAAGGTTTTTTTTCTTTTCTTTAAGTTGTTTTGAAATTTGAAGAGGTAAGATGGTTCATGCTCTGATTACAATATTTAGTACCATTTGTTCTTGAATATTTTTGTATAGTAATAATTTTATTGATTGGGCCAAATCTAGTAATATCTACGTTGCATAAATTAACACAACTGCTTATGAGCTCATATATCATATGAGCTCATATAAGCTGTGAGTGTAGATTAGAGAAATCCTATCTGATGTCCACGTGGATGGATCATATCTTAAGAAGTCGGATTATAATCCTAAACGAGTTGTGATTAAAACAGCTGGGCCTTAATTCTATGCGAATTAGGGTTAAGAAGCCGAATCCGTATAAATAGATAGCCATACACCTTGAAAACTCCGGAAAACAAAAAATCTGCAGCTAAGAGATTTCTACAACCTGTAAGTTATGAACTGAGACTATCTTGTTCTTTGCTTGTTACTACGATTAGAAAAGGATTACCTTATATTCTTGATATGTGCTTTCCTTATATTTTTTTCTAAACTAACTTGTTTATCTTTCCTTAACCAGGGTGGTGATGTTTCAGTAATTCAGTTGGTGGCAAGAGGATAAGATTTCATGAGAGTGTCTACTTGTGTTTCTGAGGTATGGTTTGTCATTAATTTTGTTTCCTTTGGTTATTATATGCGCTCAAACTAAATGCGGTGATTTCGGTTGCTGAAACTGTCATTTCAAGGATTTTTTTTTATATTTGTTTTGTCTTTTGGAGAAGCTGTTAAGACCATCTGACTTTTTCTTATCCATGTTGGTTTTTGGTTAGTTATTTCGGTAGTGATGATAAGTAACAGTTTATTCAGTGTAGCATATCTGTTGATCAACTAAAGGTGGCCATGTGGGGTTTTTTCAGTTTTCTACTTTTTCTCTTTTGGTTTCGGAGGTCATGGGTTCGAGTTCGAAGGTGTTGAATTTTTTTTTTTAACCAAAAAAAAAGAAAACTGTTTATAAAATATTATAATCTGAAAGTCTTAACCTTTGATTGATTTTTAGCGTAATGTTCTTTAGATTCTAGTTGTTATTATTATTTTTTTTTTTTGATTCTAGTTGTTATTAGAGGCACTGAAATGTGACTTTTAGCATAATTGGATCATACTTATTCTTTTGTAATGATATAATCCAATTATGTAGTGATCTTCATGTGATATTAGGATGTTTCTGTGCAATAGTTTTTAACCGAAAGCTTGTGTAAACTACATGTGATGCAGGAGAATTTGATTATGACTACACAAGAAGTTAAGGATGATTCCGAAGTGGCACCGGGGGATGTAGTAGCTACATCATCATCAAGAAGTGTCTCAAAGGAAGCTTTTACCTTGGGAGATCTTATATCAATGGAAGATTCCCAAAGGTCACTCAACAACAGCAACACTCATGGACCTGAAGAAAACATAGACCGTGAAACAGAACATGAGATAACAGAGGAAGCAATGGAAGATTCCCAAAGGTCACTCAACAACAGCAACACTCATGGACCTGAAGAAAACATAGACCGTGAAACAGAGGAACCAATAGTAGAGAGCTTGAGATATCTTTTATCTAAAAATGTAGAATCAGAGAGTCAAGGACTAAAAAATGTGATTGAGGAGTCTTGCCATCACGATCTCTTCTCAAGACGTCCAGCTCGTATGACTAACTCTGGACCAACCTCAGCTCGTATGACTTACTCTGAAGCAACCTCAGTCTCGGGATTCCGCTCAGTTCGTTCTGAAGGAAGCTCAGTCAGCGCAAGCTCCTTCGGTTTCCCAATGTAAGTAAACACACACTCACCTACATATGACATATACATATCAACTTATCGTGTAAACCCTTTGTTTTGTGAAATCTCTGTTACAGCTTGCAATCAGAAAGGAACATCAGTCCTGTAAGAATGGTGAAAGATAAGAGGACAAAACGTGGAAAGGAGAAAGGGTGGAGGCGTTACTCTCTTCTTCTCTGTTGTAGGTTCTGATGGAGTACTCTGCCTTTCTCTCAGAGGGTTTCTTTACCTTTATAAGCTCTATTCAGTTTACTGATCATTCAAAAACCCATGACGAGTGGTTTAGTAAATTTATCTTCTGTATGCCTCAAATACTTCATCGTGGCTTTATATATATATCTATGCTTTTTTTCTTTCTTTCTTTTCCAGTTTCACGCCTTGCTTCAGTCACAAGGTACAAACCCTAAAATCTCTTTGATGTCTTGTTTCCTTCATCCCATAATCTTTTCTGAATTCTCTGATCTTCTTCTTTCTCTCGGTTGTGTCATCTCCCATATTCTGCCTATGCTTTCCATTAGATAAAATGTTTTGCCAATTTCTACAAACACAAATCATCAAAAGTTCAAGTTAACAAGTGAGCCGACCCCCACACACAAAAAAGTAACCAAAAGGCACACAAGAATGGTGCAGAGAGAATATATACAAAAAAAAAAAAATCAAGTGTCAACAACATCACAACACACCTACATACACTTAAACATTTGTCAGAAGTCGGAAAATAAAAAAGGAACTTTAAATCATTCTTCACACATATCAAAAAGAGATACAATCATTCTTTTTAGTAAAGCTTTTCTAAAATTTTTAGCTCAAGCAACAATCAGATAACGCCTTAAAGAAAACAAAACAATCAATTTTTTAAGTGGATTAAGCAAAAATTTACATCACACAAGAAGATAATCTATAAATCTTATAGAGAGACACTATCACATAAACCTCATCGCCTCGAAAATTATCAGATTTAAGAAATAGAGATTAAATTCTGGAAATAACAAACAGGAGAACCGATGGAGTAATTATCGAAAGCAACAACAACAACTGCAAAACAACAACTTCTTCTTCTTGTTCTTGTTCTTCCCATCCAAAAGTGCTAGTGGCAAGAGCGCGCATCGGGAACTACCAGAAGTTGCATCCAGCTCAATTAGTTTATGTGGCTATTTAAAGGTTTTAATCGTAAATTAATTATAATATTTATGCAGATTATAGAGCATTCCTTACCTGATGTAGTTCGAAGAGGATAGAACACCTTTTTTTTTATTTGGTTACTCAAATGTACCAACAACAAAAAAAAATGGCACAAAGTAAGTAAAGAAACAAAGACTCTCAACGGAAGCTCTGCAAGTATCAAGTATGTTTAAATCTCCAAGCAGTCAAAAACAAGGAGCTCTTTAATGTTCATAAGTACCAAGGATGTTTAAATCTACAACACTCTCCAAGCAGTCATCAATTTCGAGACAAACTTCCAGCCACAAAACACCGACATATATATATAGTCCAACATAAATATCTTTCTCCAAATCCGCCACAACGTGGCTCAAGGCACTCTCAGTTGCAATCTTGGAGCGATCTAAACAGCCTTCGGATACATCCTCTGCTAAAAAAATAATCCTCATGGCATAGTTCTGCTCTTCGAAAACGATATATATCTCAAAACAGCAATATACACTCCGTAATTCATATTTGTAGTCATTTTTATTCTTACCATATATTCGATGATATAATTTTACACTCAAATTTTGTTGAAAAAATAAAAAAAAAAACTTTACACTCAAATTATGGGCTTGACTTTTAAGAAATTACATAAAACAAGAAAGTTATAAAATTGAAAAACCTGGCTGATTGTATTTTTTATCTGTCAAAGAAACTACACATCCATTGTCTTTAGGACAAAAGTTGACTTATTCTTCTTTTTTGAGTTTTTTTCTTTTCTTTTCATAATAATAAGTTGACTTTTTCTAGTTGTCATCTTTAAAGTTTAGGGATTCATATGAAACGAACAAAAAAGAGTCAAAACCACACGATGTCTTAAGATATGATTCTCCAAAAGTTTCTTCATCTGTAAGATTTTATTTCTTTACTTGAAAGGGCCCCTTGTTTAGTTTTCCGGGAGCTAAAAACATACATACTTTGGCTTGTTTAGTTTTCCGGGAACTAAAACATACATATACTTTTTCCTCCCTTCCTTTCAGAAATATTCTTATCTATTTGCTGATCTGTTGACTTCTGAATTTTAGTAACATTTGTTCTTTCTTTTTTTTCTTTTTTTCTTTTTTGGGGGATTATATAACGATGTATCGATCGGTGGTGGCAAGAGAATATAAATCCGAGAATTTCTGCTTCTGTTTATGAATTTTGGTTTGTAATTAACTGCATAATTAAAGTTGTTTCCTTTGGTTGACATTTATGTTCTTATTAAATGTAGAGATATCGTGGTTACTTGACATTTCAACAATTTTTTTGTTTTTCTCTTGGACATAAACATCTGCATTTTTCTCCAGGTTGGTTTTTTAAACGATCCAAAATTTTCTCTGTTTCCAATTCTTGTTTCTAATGGACTTTTTGTTGTTGTTGTTGTTGTTGTTATTTTGGTACTAATGTTAGGTTAAAGTTTTAGTTCAGGGTAATCTCTGTTTATCTCTACTAAGGTGGGTTGATTCATTTTTAGCCTACTCTTCTCAAATTCTAGGTCTTACAGAGTGATTCCATTGTTTAGTATAATGTTTTTAATTTTATTTTCTGAGATTCTTCAGTTGCTAGATTGTTATTGTTACAAAATAATTTCAATTATTAGTGATCTCCATGTGAAATATTTTGATGATCAGATGTTGCTGTGCATTTGTTTAATCAAAAGCTTGTGTAAACCATTGCTAAAAATAATTGAAGTCACATTCCTTTCCCTACGTCTTTGGCCATTCATCATGATTTCTCACATATGCCTCTAACAATGGATTTGTCAATCATTGATTCTAAAATCCATGTCATTCATACAAATTTATTTCTTCTCAACGGACCCCAACTCGAAAATTCTAAATGGTCATCGTTTCTTTTTCATAGTAGATCATTCATATACATTAGTGGTGATTGTTTGAAGATAATATATAGCTTCTGCAGCTCTGTGGAAGATGACAATGAGATCAGGTTAGTCCATCCTATTTGTTGTTCAAACCTTTAAATGTTTTGAAAATTTAGTACACACCAAGTGGTTCTTTTTCTCTCGTGTGACTGCAGACAAAGATCAAGTGCTTGGAAACTTCATAGAGAGTAGCAAAGAGAATACTGAAGTAAAGATCCGGGACAATGGGAAAGAAACTGGATATGGTTCGATAAGTGAAGAACGAGACAAAGAGAACGCTGAAATCATGTCAGGACATTGTTCTGATGAACTCAAGATTGGCCCTAAGAATGATGGCATACAGCAAAACCGTAATAGTCTAGAGGACCATTTGGTTTTCTATATGGACAAGAATGTAATGGCTCGCAAATTGCCTGAGACGGTCGTAGTTAGTAACTATGAGGAGGTTACTTTTAACGTTGTCAAGGATGTATGTGTCGATGAGGGTGTACCCATGATGCCGGATAAGTTCTTATTCAACGAGAAAGATTCTGTCAACGCAAACACGAATCCTTTCCGATCCAAATCCTCAGAAGGCAGCAAACTCAATCAAGAAAATGTGAATGTGACAGAACAAGAAGTTAAATATGACTGCAAAGTGGCAGCGGGGGATGTAGTAGCTACATCAAGAAGTGTCTCTAAGGAAGCTTTAACCTTGGGAGATATTATATCAATGGAGGGTTCCCAAAGACTATCCAACAAAAACAACACTCATGGACCTAAAGAAACAGAACAGGATAAAACAGAGGAACCAATAGCAAAGAGCTTGAGATATTTTTCAACTGAAATGGCAGAATCAGAGAATCAACGACTAAACGATGTGTTTGAGGACTCTTCTGATCACAATCTCTTCTCAAGCAATTTCCCAAACGGTTTTGGGGAAAGAAGTTTCTCTGAAGCAGAACCAGGTTTAGCTCATCTAAGTTACTCAGGACTAATCTCAGTCTCCGGAAACATCTCTGTTCGATCTGATGGAAGCACAGTTAGTGGAAGCTCCTTCGCTTTCCCACTGTATATACATGCATACACACTCACATACATTTATCTTTATCAAACTTATTGTCTACAAACTCTATAAAACCTTTTTGTGAAAAACTCTGTTTCAGATTGCAATCGGAATGGAACAGCAGTCCTGTAAGAATGGTGAAAGCTGAGAAGATAAAACCTCGAAAGGAGAAAGGATGGAGACATTACTCTCTTCTTCTCTGTTGTAGATTCTGATGGAGTACTCTGCCTTTTTGCTCAAAGGGGGTTATAACTACCTTATAGGTGGTTCTACAGATCGTTCAAAAACGCAGAGGAGTGCTTTTTCTTTTTGTTATTTGGTATTTTTTGGTAAATTTAGTTTCAATTGCTTCGTTGTGGTTTCGAGATTAGGAATTTGTATTTTGTGTTCTCAGTTTCACGTGTTGCTTCAGTCACAAGGTGCAAAACCTAATTACACTTTTGTACAGCAAGCTAAATTTGTCGTCATGTTAGATTAAAAATGGGCTTTTAAAAGTTGCAAAGCCCATTTGTTTGCAACTTGTCACATGCGTCAATCGTTGGCAAGTCGGTCTAAGAAGCCACGTCATCATCATATTCCCTTTTTTGTCATGACGTGGTACTTGTAAACACTCGCCACGTTCCATGTACTAATCGAACGGCTTTGGTTTCATGTCGGCTCTGTAGATCCGACGGTTATCACTTCTTGTTCTAGACCCTTCTCAGAGTCGTGGATAGTGGTAAAATGCATCTCTTTTTTTTTTTACTTCTTACACATTTTTTTTTACCAGCCAATATTCATTCTTTATTAAATCTGTAACTTTGTTTTGTTAACGTCTATATACAGCTATAAAATTATGGGAAAATTATATAAAGTTTAATAACGTCAGAAAACAGAAAGTGGTGTTGTTGTTATGAACTTCTTAATTCTTATGAACTTATGTCACAATCATTCTATTATTATAAACATAAACATAATTAATGATCATCTGACAGAAATAAAAAAGGATTAAACTGTAAGCTGACGTGGCACTGGTTAAAAATGATATAGGCAATGGCAACATTACTTCTGCGAAGAGAGTTAAAAAAAAGAAAAAAGCGTCGTTGAGAGGTTGAGACGAAGACGAAGAAGGATAGAGAGCGAGCGCGAGTGAGCGAGAGGCTAATGGATCAGTGACTCACTGAGTCAGAATATACCGATTCATTTGTCTCCATTGAAGCCTCTTTTCCTTAAGATTCTACGCTTCTTCACTCTCTCTCTCTCTTCCCATGAGCCTCTCCTCCGTTTCTTCAGATCTTGGTTTCCGGTGAGTTCTTTCTTCTTCTTCTTCTTCAAATCGTTTGATACTTGTTAGTTGTTTTCTTCTCTTTTGTAAATCTTATCCATGTGTTTTGATTTCATTGTTTTGCTTGTTTTGATATTTTTACTCGTTTGGTTCCTCGATTTTGTTGTGTAAAGTGAATAAATTTGCTGTAATCATCAAACGATTATGTATCTCGTGGATCAAAGATGTATGTATCTCGTGGCAAGTATTGGAAAAAGAAGACACCTTTTCCCAAGTTTTTTTAAGGATTTGTTGTAAAAAAAAGCCGAGAAAAAAGAAGGTTGCTTTATACATTTTACAACTGTAGTATTAAATAATCAAATCTTGAAGCTTTTCTGATCTTTTTTATCCTTTTTTTATTGCAGATTCTAATCCTTTCTTTTAACACCTACCTACAAAAGCATAGCTTTTACCTGATGTAGTTGCCAGAGGATAATAATAAAGTTTCTGTTTTTTTTCCCCTCACATCTGCCTTGTTTGAGAGCTCGTGTTGGGTGGCGGTGTTTCGAGTCTGAAAGAGATGGCAATGGCTGTGTTTAAGGCTCCTCTTAAAGGAGAATTTAATGGGGTTAGAAAGATTGAAGGGAAACAGTATAAGCATCATTTGCTTCAGCAACAGTCTTCAGGGAGAAGACGTGTTTTTGTGCAAACCGAAACTGGCTGTGTTTTGGGAGTTGAGTTAGACCGTAATGATAATGTTCACACTGTGAAGAAAAGGCTTCAGATTGCCTTTAACTTACCTACTGAGGAAAGCTCTTTGACCTTTGGTGATATGGTCTTGAAGAATGACTTGAGTGCTGTGAGGAATGATTCTCCACTGCTCTTAAAGCGTAACTTAATGCACAGGAGTTCTTCTAGTCCGTGTCTTTCACCTACTGGGAATGATCTGCAGAGGAAAGATCTGAGTGGTCCTATTGAGATACTTAGTCACTCGTATTGCTTTCTGTCGTTGAAGCAGACAGCGAATGAGATTGTTAAGGCGATGAAGATGGGTGTTGAACCAATCCCTGTCAATGGTGGTCTTGGAGGGGCTTACTATTTTAGGAACGAAAAGGGTCAAAGCGTTGCGATTGTCAAGCCTACGGATGAAGAACCTTTTGCGCCTAACAATCCTAAAGGCTTCACAGGGAAAACACTTGGGCAGCCTGGTTTGAAGCCTTCTGTGCGAGTTGGGGAAACCGGGTATAGAGAAGTTGCGGCATACCTTCTTGACTATGATCACTTTGCTAATGTTCCTCCCACTGCTCTTGTGAAGATTACGCACTCTGTTTTCAATGTCAATGATGGAATGGACAGGAACAAGTCTCGTGAGAAGAAGAAGTTGGTCAGCAGCAAGATTGCTTCGTTCCAGAAGTTTGTACCTCATGATTTTGATGCTAGTGATCACGGGACTTCAAGCTTCCCAGTCTCTTCTGTGCACCGCATTGGGATATTGGACATAAGGATTCTCAACACAGATCGGCATGGTGGAAACCTTTTGGTGAAGAAGCTTGATGATGGTGCTGCTGGGAGGTTTGGTCAAGTGGAGCTTATTCCAATAGATCATGGTCTTTGCTTGCCAGAAACACTAGAAGATCCTTACTTCGAATGGATTCATTGGCCACAGGCTTCAATACCTTTCTCTGAAGAAGAACTTGACTACATACAGAATCTTGATCCAGTGAAAGACTGTGAAATGCTGCGAAGAGAGCTTCCAATGATTCGAGAGGCTTGTCTCAGGGTCCTAGTTCTGTGTACCGTTTTCCTTAAAGAAGCTGCTGCTTTTGGACTTTGTCTTGCAGAGATTGGTGAGATGATGACTCGGGAATTCCGCGCAGGAGAAGAAGAGCCAAGTGAACTAGAAATGGTGTGTATCGAAGCAAAGAGATTAACAGTGAGACAAGATGTTTTATCTCCCAAGTTAGATTTAGAAGCAGACACAGTTTTTGAGTTTGATCTCGACTATAATGACATGGAAATGGTCTATAACGATGAACTACTCGTCAAAAACCCGTTTTCAAGTGGACATTCTTCACTTGGAAAGCTCAAGGAAAGAATCGTTGAAGAAGAGGAAGACGAAGGCGACGAAGAAGAGGCAAGACTTACTCTATCTCTCACAAAGCTTTCAACATCATTGAAGAACCACAGTCTAAGCAACAACATGGGATCTGGATTCCTTAAACCTCCGAGAGTCAAGACAGAGAAAACATTGGTAAGTCACAAAAGTGCAAACGTGCAGCTCCCAGCGAGCGCAAACTTTGTGAAGTTAGCAGAAATGAAAGAAGTGGAATGGGTTGTGTTCTTGGAGAAGTTCCAGGAGTTGCTTGACTCGGCTTTTGCAGAACGTAAGACCATGACGTTGAGGAATAGACAGAGGCTTGGTACGTCGTGCAAGTTTTGAGAGATCATATAAGTAAAACTTTTAAGAGTTCACATAATAGAAGATCAAAGATATTACTTTTACGAGTTTTTGAAACAGTGACTTGTTAACTACGTTAAGATTAGTAAAGTAATGTTCGTTCGTTTTCTTCCTTGACATGCTCTGTAAATATTCTTTAGCATTTTTCTCCGAATTTTTGTTTCTCGATACGTTTTGCCTTCTCTTTACAAAATAACAGTATAAACAAGTGATATAGGGATGATGCTTATTGCTTTTGTAAACTTTTCTATGGCAACTTGTTTCATCGTTTGGTCTAAAAATATGATGTGTGTTTGTGATAAACCTATCATTTTAATGGACACAATTCATCAGTGCCACATCAGTGACCATTTCCCTGTCTTCTTTGTCAATATCTAACATAATCATGCACAACTTGTTGAACTATTTGAAATTTTATAAGTTTCTAAAAACAATGTTTTTCTTCATCTTTACTTTGAATAATTTGAAGGTTTTTTTTCTTTTTATGTAGGCATATTTGGAGTGACTTTGTTTCTTATTATGTCAGTAGCCGACGCCACTACAATGATTGATACTTCACAATTTCATATCAAAAAAGCTAAAAAGACTTGGATAGCTAGTCATCCCCATGATCAAGAATAACTACTTTATTGTAATATAATAGTCATGCCTATGGCCATGATCTAGAAAACTTGGAAGAAAAGAATATTACAACAAAATAAAACCACATAATCATGGCTTAGAGGCTGTGTTCGCCAAGCTTAATGATTGATTTTTTCAGTTAAGACACATTTTGTCTAGTTGTTGTAAGATGTAAGACTTGAAGTTTTTTACATCCAAAAAAAACTATATTCGGAACCAAACCGAATTGAAAATGAAAATCGATTAACAAGAAATTTGCTAAAATATGCAATATAAGTTAAATCCAAACCAAAACCTCAGACATATCAAACTAAATCCAAAGAAAATGAACCTCAAATCAAATATATCCTTAGATAGTTGAAAACAAAGAACTCAAAAACGAAAATTCTTAAGCTGAAAACCAAGTTTTAAAATATATATTTGATAAACCGAAAACCTCAAAAACCAGGATATATATGTATTAAACCGAAACTGGATTAGTCTCTCCCCAAATATCATATATGCCTCCATGGTCTCTCAGCGAGGCTCACACAATCACCATGTCTAAAACAATCGACGAGATGATCGATTGTTAACCCCGCGGCCTGCATGAACGAGTGTACGATCACTGGACCGACAAATCGAAACCCTCGTTTGATCATATCTTTGCTAATGATCTCAGCCTTGGGAGATCTCAGTGGTACATTTCTTGGATACTTGAATTTGTTAATGATAGGTTTGTAATCCATAAACCCCCACATGAAGCCGCTGAATGATCCAAATTCCTTAACCACCTGTAAATATAGTTTTCTTAGGTTCCATTCAACGATAATAGAAAATAAATTAACGAAGATATATATGGAAAAATAGTCAAGAAATTATAGGGCTATTTAGCAAAACAGGGAAAAGGTTTAAAACTTGCCTTGGTTATGCATTTGGCATTGTCGACTATACACCTGACTCTACTCTCTTGTAACATTATTGCTTTGTTTGATGCAATCTCTGTAATCTCTTTCTCCCCCATTTTGGCTACCAGATTTGGGTCAAACTCACAAAACGCCTCTCTAGTTTAACAAATTGTGAAAATATTCATAAATTTCTATCTGCATGTATAATGTAACAAAATGCCAGAGATTTTACCTAAAGAGTTCTTTACGTTTTAGAATCTCAGTCCAATTATAGTCCATTAACATCCCCGACATGGCAAGGAACTCAAAAAGCAGGCTGTTTTAAAATTAAAAATCACCATGCAGTTAATTTTCTTCGTACAACATTGAGTTAAATATATAACCATCTAGTATAACAAGAGGCTTAGCATTTAGTTTGTATACATATACGAAGTTAATCTCATAAATTTGTGTAATCATACTTATCATCATAGACAGGGACTCCCCATTGCTGGTCATGAAACTTTACGTAGGCTTCATCTACAAAAAAAAAAAAAAAAAAAAAAAAAAAATTATTTTTTATGATCTTCACTTGAAATTTATAATCATCACAAATTCATACTGGAATTTGATTTAGTTTAATCACATTATTGATGATCTAATTGACTTGTATAGATTCTATTTAGCTATATAATATTAGATTAGGACATCTTGATCTTACCACTTTTCTTGGTGATCCAATTGCACCTCTTTGGCTCATCGCTATTGAAATCCAGACATAGTTGTTGTTCTAGTTGTTGGGGGATACTTTTTGGAACAATTGTTTCTCTTCTGTGCGGAGATGAGATTAAACCAAGTGCTAGAGAGATCTTTTGTTCCAACGTGGAATTTGAATCCGTGGAGACAGAATCGGTGGAGTTCTGAGAGAGTGATAGAGATATAGAAGAGAGTGAGAATGAAGAAGAAGTACTTCGTTGAAGCGTGATTGGGTAAATCCTCTTTAAGTGTTTCGCAAAGAAGTTAGAGTTTTGCTTAGTCTCCTTGTCTCTTACAATCTTCCTTTTCTCCACGATTTCTCTTCTTTTAGGACTTGCTTTGTACATCTTGATTTTGGGGTAAGTCAAAACAAGAAAAAACCAAAGTACTTATAGGAAGGAAAGCAGTGCACCATGAAGTGGAGGTTTTAAGTTAATGCATGTGGTTACTAGTGATGGAACTAATTACACCTAAGTTGGTGGAATGTGGATTTCATGTTTGTGAAATTTTACCATATTTGAATATTTTCCTCACTGATATATTTCGAAGAAACATCAAATATTCATATAGTATTTTCTTCATTTTTTTTTTAATAGTGAAAGTTTAATAAAGTTGAAAAGACATGTAGTACGAGTTTTCAAAAATTTAAGCTGTTTTTAGCTCTAATGCATGTATCAAGAAAGGTGTGACAGATAACCAAATTGGTGAAGTGATCCATCTTGTTACCTTTTCTAAATCTATTTGCTTTTAATATATAATTTGTTGGAGTTCTCTTTCTATACTTGATTTGAAATACTGATTGACAGACGTATAATCAAATTTTACATAATATTTTGTATGGTTTTTGTTATGGAAACTAATCTGCGTCTGACGTTACAAGAAAACAGAAGAAAAAAAACCAAAAAAAATAAAAGTAATGTCGGTATATGATGCTCTTATTAGATTTAAAACTATACTTGTTGTAGTTGTCTAGCTAGTTGGCACTCAGCACTACGATCTTTAGTGGAAACTGTGATTATTGATATGGTTACGATGAATTAAAATAATTGTAAAAGAGATTATTCTTAGCTTCTACTCTTTGCTGCTGCATGCTCATTTCTAAGAAAGAATAGAAATTAACGTTTCGCCTATTTTAGACAAAGAACTCTCATCTTTTATTCTTTCTTTATGTAATTTGTATTTTATTTCGCGTATGTGTTACTTTGTTAAATTATAGTTTATTTTGATGCATATATACCATCATTGTAATGATTTTTGTAGCAAAAATAAAAATAAATAATTTTGACACTAGTTTCTCTTTTTACTCTCTTTACTTTCCAAATCATGTAAACCGGTAACAAAGTTGAACCGGAACAATTGATTCGGTTATTTAAAAACCGGATTTAGGTTTAATTTGTAAACCCCACGAAGAATCGTAAAACCCTTTCTTCTCCGTCTGTTTGTTCAAGCTTTGCCGGGAAAAAAAGAAACAAATTATCTCTCCGACGACACTAAATTCTCAACTCATCTTTCAAATTGACGACAAGGGCATCTCCAGAAATCCTCCAATTGAAAAACCCTAATCCCCAAATTCCATGATCTGTAGATGGATTGCATCCAATTCAAGCAAAGTATCTCGTATCCTCTCTCCTTTCTCTTCTCTCTTATCCACTAAATCCTCCTTCTCCGTCGCCAAACTCGACGATGAGCCATTACCCACAACTAATTCCACTCCCGATCACAGAGACTTCTACCAAGAGATTCTCCATGGGATGAAGAAGATTGGGTTCCGTGAATTTCTTCACGGGCATCACTTTCGAGGCTTGGTTTCGGAACTGAGACATGTCCATGTCGAAGAGATCATGGCTGAATTGATGGCTGAAAGCTCAGATCTTTCGGTTTGGTTTTTCAAAGAGCTGAGAGATATTTATGGGTTTCGTCATTCGAGTTTTTCGACATTGTTGGTTTCACATATTTTTGCTGGTCAGAGACGTTTCAAAGAGCTTCAAGTGGTTTTGGAACAACTGCTCCAAGAGCAAGGCAAGTCTTTCTCTTTGCTTTTCTCTTCAATGTAGACTTGTGCCAATTACTGGAGAAAAGAGGAAACTTTAGCGTTTTCATGAATCTGATTTATTTGCTTCAATTTCCCATGATTTGCTATTAGGTTGTGGTTCAGCTTCTTTGATTTGTAAAGTTCTCTCTAGTAGCTTCAGGAAGTGGGATTGCACGGGAGTAGTTTGGGATATGCTGTTGTTTACTGCGTCGAGATCTAAAATGGTAGATGATTCTCTCTATATCTTGGAAAAGGTGAAGGATCTCAACTTGAAAGTGTCAACACAGTCATACAACTCTGTTTTGTATAGTTTTAGAGAAACAGATAAGATGTGGGATGTGTACAAGGAAATCAATGATAAGAACGAGTACACGTACTCAACAGTTGTAGATGGTTTGTGTAGGCAACAAAAGCTAGAGGATGCAGTCTCGTTCCTCCGAACTTCAGAGTGGAAAGATACTGGTCCCTCTGTAGTTTCTTTTAATAGTATAATGTCAGGTTACTGTAAATTGGGTTTTGTAGATATTGCCAAGTCGTTTCTCTGTACAGTTTTGAAATGTGGATTGGTTCCTAGTGTATATAGTCACAATATACTCATCAACGGACTCTGTCTAGCTGGTTCTATCGCAGAAGCTTTAGAATTAGTAAGTGACATGAATAAGCATGGAGTGGAACCTGATTCCGTGACGTACCATATTCTTGCGAAAGGGTTTCATCTTCTCGGTATGATCAGTGGTGGAGTTTTGGAGGTTATTCAAGAAATGCTGGATAAAGGTTTGAGTCCTGATGTTATTACATACACAATATTACTATGTGGGCAATGTAAATTAGGAAACATTGATATGGGTTTAATTTTGCTGAAGAATATGTTGTCGAGGGGATTCGAGTTTTGCAGTATCATCCCCTACAGTGTAATGCTCAATGGTTTGTGTAAAGCAGGACGAATCAGTGAAGCTTTGTCATTATTCTATGATATGGAAGCCAATGGTCTGAGACCTGATCTTGTGGCATATTCAATTGTGATTCACGGCCTCTGCAGGCTAGGAGAATTTGATATGGCTGTTTGGCTATTCGACGAGATGTGTACCGCCGAAATTCTTCCGAATTCTAGGACACATGGTGCTATATTGCTTGGTCTATGTCAGAAAGGGATGTTGCTTGAGGCAAAAGCGCTTCTGGATTCTTTGATTTCAAATAGCAACACACTGGATATTATTCTGTACAATATCGTCATTGACGGGTATGCAAAGTCTGGTTGCATCAAGGAGGCATTAGAGTTGTTCGAGGTAGTGATTGAGAGTGGGATAACTCCTAGCGTTGCAACTTTCAATTCTTTGATTTACGGGTATTGCAAAATCCGGAATATAGCTGAGGCTAGAAGAATCTTAGATGTCATCAAATTATATGGATTGGTTCCAAGCGCTGTGAGTTATACTACACTGATGGATGCATACGCTAACTGTGGAGATACTGAGAGCATAGATGAACTGCGCTCGGATATGAAAACAAAAGGAATCCCAGCAACCAATGTCACATTCGCAGTGATTATTAAAGGGCTTTGCAGCGGCTGGAAACTCGAAAAATGCAACCAGGTACTCAGCGAGAGGACACTCGCAAAATGCAAACAGGTGCTCAGAGACATGGATTCTGAAGGTATCACTCGAGATCAGATCATTTACAATATAATTATTCAGTATCTATGCAGAGTTAAACATTTATCCGAAGCATTTGAGTTGTTGGATAAAATGGAATCTCTAAATCTTGTTCCTACGCCTGCTACTTATAATATTCTAATCGACAGCCTTTGTGTCTACGGTTACATAAAGAAAGCTGACAGGTTTTTCTATTCACTCCAGAAGCAGGGTGTTAGTCTGTCCAAATTTGCTTATACCACACTGATCAAGGCACATTGTGTAAAGGGTGACCCTGAAATGGCAGTGAGTCTATTTCATCAGCTGCTGGACAGAGGGTTCGATGTTTCCATCAGGGATTACAGTGCGGTGATCAATCGTTTGTGTAGGAGACATTTAGCAAGTGAGAGCAAACTCTTCTTCCGTTTAATGTTATCGCAGGGTATTTCGCCTGACTTGGACATTTGCAAAATGATGATCAGTTCATCAGATGAATTGCTGTCCTGGACCATCAAATCGGGTTTGTTGCCTGATCAATAAGCAGCCAATGTTTGTCTGTTGTCCATCTTATCTGCTAACTGCAGAAGGCACACTTTCAGTAGAGAAACTGTCACATGAGGTAATTGTTATTAGTATACTCTTACTGTTAAAAAGAAGCCCACACAAGTTTCATAGTTAGTTATCTGATGATCGTCAAAAAAAAAAGTTAGTTATCTGATGATGTTCTATTGCCGTTTCTCAGTGTTCCAGTTAACAGAATAATCTCGGCTATTGGATAGTATCATCAGGCAACAGTGTTACCACATCAACTTCCTTGAAGGATTGCGGTAAGTGATGTTTCTTAACCATTTGCATAGTGCTTTTACATATACTTTCCACTTTTTGTCAAGTTTTAGTTTTCCCAACCCAAACGCAGATGTCTTGGTCGTTCGGGAAGGTAAAGTCATCCCCAGATTTGCTTGAAACGGGCGGGGAGTCGAAATGGTCGGGTCAGTGACAACAACCCCAATTATAACATGATTTGTAGCGAATAAGAGTATTTGATGGAGTGGACAAAAGGGATATACTTCAGTTCTGTGAGGGACTAGGGAGTCGGAGCCCACTCAACTACAAACCAAGACGGGTGAAATACATAATCCAGTTTTGTAACAAAAAAAAAGCTTTTTCCATTTTTGATATAGCCAAGAATCTTACTGTGAGTCTGTCACTTCTTGAATGTTTTGATGGTCTTGCTCATTTAAGAGCATATATCTTGTCTGTCTGAAAAACATTTGTTTGTACCAAGATCAACACATAACTTTTAGTGAAAGAACTACATTCGTTCATTATGTTTTGGACCGTTTTCTCATAAGATTTTCGGATGTACGAAGACTATGCACCACAAGAAGAAAATAAAATCAGAACTTGAACTTGATAATTGTAAATCACAAATATGGTAAATTGTTTATTGTACGACATCGACAAATGATAACATTGCGAGAACACAACTAGGTTGACACACAGTTATACTATACCGTACCACTCTTTATAGAAAACTTAGAACGATCGATGTTACAAAAACAAAGCTCACAGTTACCCATGATATATATATATATATATATATATATGTATTTTGATATCTTATAATATTAATATTGAATAATAAGGAGCATTTTATAGGAATATGACAATTTGATCAGTTGTTCTTGGGAGGATGGTGTCTTGGTTTCCAGTAATCAGCAGTGTACGCAACGAGATCATCCTCTTCCTCAACAGTTGCCTCTTTCTTTGTTGGCTTCTTCATCATCATCTTTGTCGTTTCCTTCCTAAACTCTTCTCCACTTCCTCCTCCTATTTGCACCTTCTTCATTGCATAACCATCATCATCAAGATGCTTCATAACCTGCTTAACATGCATATCATCATCAACCTTATTAGATTATTTACATGTACGTATATATGTGGAAACTTTAACTACTGAGGTATAATGCAGTCGCTATGTGAAATTAGCAGTTTGTGCCTAATGTGGATATCAATTCCATAAGTATTCACTACTCATCAAGAAATTAAAACACGTAAAAGTAGAATTTTTGGGGAACATAGTAATACCTTTGCATTTGAAACGTCGTCAACTCTTGACACTTCATCCTTGTGTCCTGATGAAAAAATAGGATATACTTGTAAACTATAAAGTAACTGTATTTTTACTATAAAGTATAAACATGCTTGCAACTATATATAATTCATACAAAAATGGGGAAAAGGAATAAATATCATTGAGAAAGTTCGATTTTCATAATGCAAGTTTTTACGTATATAATTCATGAATTATGAGTTACGTACGTAACTATTTCGAATATTCACGACATTAAAATTTTGATGATTGAAAATATTAGAGAAAAGGGAAATAAAAGAGAGAGATGAACCATGAAGAGAATAGCCAAAGGAGAGGGAAAACAAAAGAAGAATCAACAAACACAGAAAGCACGAAGTGATATTGGCCATCTCTTATATTCTTCTCTTTGATGCGTTCGAAAACGCTCTCAAAATGTATTATGAGATCAAGTTACGCAAGAATGATGAAGATTAGAAGAAGATTAAATAGTGTATATATAGGGGAAGAAAAACACCCAAGAGTATGCCAAAATTAATCTATTTTTACTTTACCATAAGCCATGTGTCTCTATTGGGAACCTGCCATGCATATATATTGGGACATGCGTAAAATTCCCGAAAGATGCAAGAAACTGTGAACTACAACATGAGATCCAAGTTCACACCCATAACTAAGTGAGCCAACCCAACTAGATAAAAAAAAATTATATATCAAGTGTGAATGAATATAGTCTATATATTAAACAATCCCATAGTAAAAATATAAATATACTTATTTGGTATTTCGAAATAAGCTTACAATACTATCATAGAAATATATGGTCGAATGATGTAAAAAAAATAACAAGAATTATTTTGTCGAACTTAGAATATCTACTAAGGTACCTTTCATAAAGATCTTAAAGAAAAACATCTACTTGACCAAAACATTAAAGAAAAAGGTGTTTATTAAGTCAAAATTATGTACGACCATTCAAGAACATTCCTTTTGTTTTTTAGTAATGAATTGCTCTCTGAAAGTAGAACTTTAAGAAAAGGGAATTATAGTGCATAACTGCGCGGGTAAACACATTAAATCTATTTTGCGGAAAGCATTTTCAATCTCATTTTAAAATCGCTAGAAGTGCCATTCAGGATGAGCTTTTGGGTAAATGAATGTACTTTGGAGCCGGCCGGAAACAAAACTAGCCAGACACCACAATATATAAGTAGTATAGTTTGGCTTCCATTTAGTATTACATAATTTATTTTCCTGGAATGATTTTTTTGTGATCTCCGAGTTTTTTCCCCCTCTCACAAGTCACAAGTCACAAATACACATGATACTGAAAAAGCAAGAATTTACGTTGGGAATAGCCCAAAAACATCGAATAAGGAGAAGAAACATAACGTAAAATGCAATTCACATATGTGCATGTTTTGTGTTGGTCTCTTACTATATTACCACTTTTCTCAGGTTCAAGAACAATAAAAGTAAAACTTGCTCAATTCTCTATACTAAATATAAACACACCCATAAACTAAACTATAATAAGTTTAATATTGAGTCCTAGCTAAAATTTGCTAAGTCAAGCGAAAGCATGAGTAGATTAGTACTATAAATGTTTCCATATGACCTTCAACTTGCCACTAATTACATGTTTAAATATTTTATTCATAAGTTTTAGTTGACAAAATAACCACAAATTTTATTTGAATCTGTACCTGATAATATAAAAATATAATCGGCAGATCGAAGGAAGTCGGTCAAATATGAGTTATTAATTAGTTAATGGACCGTAAGAAACATATCATGATGAATCAGTGGGTGTGGAATGTAACCTATGGTCTATATAACTTCCATAATTGGAATTTGTGTATCTTTGTTAGTATCAATATTGTGTATGCTGTTTCTCCCACATCGCACCAAAATTTACGTACCTAATTGCTTTACCCGATCAGGAGTTCATAACATAATACTTTTTTTTTTAGTATCATTACAGTATCATCTGGACTTAATTCGATTAAACCATGTCTGTAATCTGTGAAACTGCAAAAAATATTAACAATCCGTTTTTTTTTTTAACATTTATAATACTACTACAAATTTGAAGGTCTCAAATCATCAACCAGTTTTAAGTAAGACTTTCTCCATGTATGTACAAGTTGGTAGTGCAAGTGAATAAGTGATTTTCAGTAAACCTGATGAATTTTCATAAAACATTTTCCTATTTACCTGAATTTTCATTTAAACTTGATGAAGTTACATGGCTCATAATGGGCTATTCGTATGCATATAGGCCCAATATACGGACGCGTCATGTCGTTAATTAAGCATGCTATGATGGAAATAAAAAAAATTTGAATTTTTTCGTTCAAAAAAAAAAAAAAAAAAAAATTTGAATTTATATTTCGTTAACCCCAAAAAGATATTGCTCGTGTAATTCCAAAAGAGAAGATTGATTTGAATTTTCCTTAAGTAATGATGAGATTTAGCTTTCTTTCCCTCAAATGAATAGATTACTAATTAATTTAGAGCTATCTGTTCTCCACTACACATCATTGTTTCCCTTTATTAGATTAAATTATATATTCTTTCATTGATTAATAATTTGTTCATTTTTATAGTAAAGTAGCATCTAGAACACTTGAACACTGATCAGTATGACAGTATGTGAGCGTGTGTATCCTCATCTATACTGATATGATAAGTAAAGTAACATCCTTAATTATTTATGTTTTTTTATGACTATCTTATGACAGTTGACACAATGTTTGGCTTTTACGATTCTGAAACATGATTATGAAGGTCAAACGGATTTTGCTATATACTTATTAAATTATATAGAGTTATATGATATATCACTTCCAAATTAATAAGAGAAAGAAACTTATAAAAGAATGAAAGAGAAATATTTTGCATAGTTTAAGGAAATTACAATAGTATGTTAAGCCTTAATTTTAGCCACATACATTTAGATGGAAACTTTAAAGTTAATATAAAAAGAAAGAGCATTTAAAGGGGAAAACGTAGAATTTATTTCTAACCATATTATGAATAAATAAATAAAGAATAGCTCTAAGTAATATCACTAGATTATAGCATAGCATAGCATCTATCATTATCGCATAGGCCATTCTTTTCTTCTTACCAATAATTAAAAAAAGAAAAGAAAAAGATTCTCGAGTGACATGGGAACTGCGACGTCGACGATGGCTGCGAAGTTTGCTTTCTTCCCACCAACTCCACCGTCGTATACGGTGGTGAGAGAGGAATCTACGGGGAAGATGAGGATATCAACGAACATGCAACATCATCACCTGAGAGATGAGGACATCGAAGTTGTGAAGATACGGACAAGAAGAGGGAATGAGGTCGTGGCGATGTATGTGAAGAATCCAACCGCTAAACTCACCGTTTTGTTTTCTCACGGCAACGCCGCCGATCTTGCTCACACTTTTTACATCTTCGCCGAACTAATTCAACTCAATGTCAATATCATGGGGTTAGTTTTTATATCTGCATGACATAATAATGTATTAATCCATTAGTTTAAGTTCACTTGTTTTGGTTCTATGTTTTTGTTCCATACTATTTTTTGAAAAGAGACAAGATTTTAATTCAATCCAAAAAATGAAGTGATGGTTGAAAAGTTTATATCTATGATTTCTCAATATTAGGCTAGTTAGGATAGCATATGATTCGAAATTATACTTAATAAAATAAGTACTTTTAACCCCAAAAACAATTATTTCGTCAAATTTCTTAGCTAGCTGTTTTTTTCGTTTGTTGTTAATTAATTTTGTATAATTTGTTAATAAAATGTATATTAATTGTATTTTTTTAAAAAGGATGGTCTATTTCACTACTGAGACCACCGAATTTTAATTAATATATAGTAATTTGGGTTCTAATAATATATATATGGGGTTCTGTGATGATAATTGCAGATATGATTACTCAGGATATGGGCAATCTTCTGGTAAGGTAAGTCATGTATTCCGATTATTTTAAATAACGCTTGGGATTAGCGCGTGTGATTTAATTTGGATCGTAAAATTTGAAAGCCAAGCGAGCAAGAGACGTACGCAGACATAGAAGCAGCTTATAATTGGCTAAGAAACACTTATGGTACAAAAGATGAATGCATCATTTTGTACGGACAATCCGTTGGAAGTGGACCGTCCCTTGAGCTTGCTTCTCGTCTTCCATGTCTCCGAGCACTTGTTCTTCATAGTCCTTTTTTGTCCGGTCTACGCGTCATGTACCCTTTCAAGCATTCCTTCTCGTTCGACATTTACAAGGTTTGATCCTTCTTTTATATTTTCTTTAAAGGAGAGACCTCAGTATCGATTCGTGACCTAATATTGAGTCTCTAGTGCTTTCTATCTAGTTAAGAAACTAGTACAGTGTAGGATCGTATTATGTGATATTTTATTAATTACTTGACAGTTGACAGTATAGTTTCTTAATTTTCTTCGAAATATCTTTTTTCTTTAATTAGAGTTACATTATTCTTTGGAATATCAAAATATTGACATTGAATATTATACGTTTCTTTAATTTTCTAAAACTTAAACAACTTCATGGGATCAATGATATGTGTACATCTATTAGTGTTAATATTGGATTTGGTATGGTAAACCTTTATGGGATCAATGATGACATTCCATGGTGTGTAAAAATATAAGATATATGATTTTAACATATATACCCCCAAAATAAGGATAATCTCATTGGTTTGGTACACTGATAAAAGTTTATTTTTAATGCAGAATATTGACAAAATTCATCTCGTGGAGTGTCCTGTTCTTGTGATTCATGTAAGTCTATTTTCACTTCACAATATATTGATATACAGTAATCTTATATACGAGATTATAATAACAACTTAGTATAATTCTCCTTGCAGGGAACACATGACGATGTGGTGAATATTTCACATGGAAAACAGTTATGGGAACTATGCAAAGAAAAATACGAACCCTTATGGCTTAAAGGAGGAGGCCACTGTGATCTTGAGATGTCCCCTCAGTACTTACCTCACTTGAGAAAGTTCATTTCAGCCATTGAGAAGCTTCCAATTTCAAACTTTCGGCGCCAATCACTGGCTGATGACCACAAGAAAGAGAAATCAACAAAGAGTAGTAGTTGGATTGGATCTAGGCATAGCACAGAATGTGTTACTGGTAGAGATAGATCAAGAAAGTACATTAGTAACGATCATCGGTATGGGAAGGCGAGAAACAGTGTGGATAGCTCCGATCGGGCTAGGAATAGCTTCGACAGGTTAGTACTTAAACCGTTGATGATCGAATGATTCAGTTATTAACTTTAGTTTTTGTTATCTGAGCTCTTACTTCATAAAGTTTTTGGTTGTAGGTTGGGTGAAATTGTGAGATCAGTTCGGTTGTGTAACGTTGATTGTGTGAAGAATGCAGTTGCAGAGGTTTAATGATTGTTGTCACAGCATTTTTATTTTCTTTTTTCTGATTTGTTCGTTAGACTCTTTGGAAAAGAGAAACACATTTCTGTATGAAAATATATTATTTTCTTTCAAAAGCATTATTATAAACATATATATGAAAATATTTATGATACGATTTAGTTATCCAATAACAATTGATTAATTCTCATCCTTAAAATCTAAACTATGCCTCACGCCACGTTATCAAGGCCACATCAGCGCCACATGACAACTGGTAAGTTGTTTGACCAAGCTCTGTTGAAGAAGTGTGTGTGCGGCGGCGATAACACAAGCCAGACACAAGTTTCCATAATCCAAGTCTGCGCCACTCACAGGAGGTCTTCTGTTGCAAGATTCGCGTTCTATATAAACGAACCCTATAACCTCACAAACTTTACACTCAACTCAAAACCATAAAAAGAAACAAAATGGCTTCTACTCATCAAATTTACAAGCTAATGATCATTGCAATACTCTTTCTCTCCTTCACATTAACCTCTCTAGCTGAAAATGCCGAGCTCTCAAGCGTACCACAATGCAAATCAGGACCACACGCATCGTTTTGTAACAACAGCAAAGAATCGACGAAACTCAAAATCATAGCTATTTTCTCTATCTTAGTGGCGAGTATAATTGGTGTTTCTTCACCCTTGTTCACCCAAGGGGTTCCGGCGTTAGGACCAGACCGAGATTTTTTTGTGATCGTCAAGGCGTTAGCCTCTGGAGTGATCTTGGCGACGGGTTATATGCATGTATTACCTGACTCTTTTTTCGATCTCAATTCCCCTTGCTTACCAAGAAACCCGTGGAAGAAGTTTCCGTTCACTACCTTTATCGCTATGCTCTCGGCTTTGGTGACGTTGATGGTGGATTCTTATGCTATGAGTTGGCATAAGAAGAGAAGGCTTAAATCACAAGCAAAGGTCGTTGAAACCCTAGAGAGTGGATCAAAGGAATTTGAGAGTGAAAAAGGGATTATAGTTGCCGACCGGAAAGACGACGCAAAATCTCAGCTTCTTAGGCATCAAGTCATTGCTCAGGTAGGCACACAGTATGGTTGATTTCCTTAATTTGTTAAAATTTGTTACACTACAATATTTCATAGAACCCTGATTTTGAAATATATAAATCCGTGCAGGTTTTGGAGCTAGGAATTGTAGTGCACTCCGTTGTAATTGGCCTTGCAATGGGAGCTTCCGATAACAAATGTACAATACGTTCTCTCATCGCGGCTCTTTGTTTTCATCAGTTATTTGAAGGCATGGGGCTTGGCGGTTGCATTCTTCAGGTAGTAAAATTGTACTTAACAATCGCTTAGCCGAGTATATATATCGCATTTTTACTAAAATAATTTTGTGAACAAAAATAAATTAGTTTATAATCAACTGATTGTAGTATACTTCTCATTGTACCAACTCTTTATTATAGTTTTTTTTTTTTTTTTTTCAAGGCGCAATATGGAAAGAAAACAAGCTGGACAATGGTGTTTTTTTTCTCGGTCACGACACCACTAGGGATCGTCCTAGGAATGTTGTTACAAACTGTGTACAGCCCCACGAGTCCAACAGCATTGATTGTAGTTGGTGTCTTAAACGCATGTTCGGCCGGTTTATTGAACTACATGGCACTTGTTGATCTATTGGGTGCTGATTTTTTGGGACCAAAGTTGCAAGGAAATATGAAGCTTCAGACAATGGCTTATGTTGCTGTTTTTCTAGGTGCCGGAGGAATGTCTTTAATGGCCAAATGGGCTTAGAAAACATTGCAAATTGAGATGTGCATGTATGCCAAATTACATAATAATTTCTTAGGTTTTTAGGGTTATTAGTCCATTCGTGAATCGTCTCACCATTTGTTTTGAGTCACTATTCGCCCAATGTATTAAATTACTTGCCATGCTTCACGAAACAGTAAAGTTTTTTTTTTTCTTTTTATTCTTTGACACAACAAAGCTTACTTCCATTTAACCAATCAAAGTAGCAAAGTTACAAGGGTTTAGACGGTTCAAAGACCAACCTTGATAAAAACTAAAAGCATAAGAGGTACAGATAGACAGTTCGGTAATCATAGACCAGAGATATTGGAGGCTTGAGCAGAGGAGCACCAAACCACAAGCTAGCTCAGGATGATCCGATAACACATTCGCAGAAACAGCGGTAATGTGGTGAATGGTCCTTATCACAAAGACATTGGGACGTTGAAGAGGTTTCCATTACCGGGAGACAAGGTGGCTTGATCTGCTCAGGGGCAAGGAGAGCGATTGGGGGATAAGGTTTGGTAATGTCATGCTTGGAGAGGATTCGGTAACCACACTCCTTGAAGCAATGGTCATAATGCCGAGGTTCTCAAGACAATGACAAAGGGGAACAAACTTCCGGACATTGGTACATTGAGGTTGACAAAATTCATGGCACACGGAAGATACATAGAGGAGGATGGGAACGGATCGGTAACCCCCTCTCCATGGAGAGAAGATCATAATGCCGATGGTCCCAGAACTTCTAGTTTCAGAGCATATACAACAGCTTAGTATTTGATGTAAGTCAGAGAAGAACTGATACAGAGAGGGTAGATTCAAGAGGTACCGGTAACCATGGCTCCATCGGGCCAAGATCATAATGCCAGACCTACTTAAATTCATGTAGTAATAGGTAGGGACCCTAACCAAGTCTAAGGGAAAGGTTCTCAAAGGCTCTTTGCAACAACAGAGCATCCATGTTCGGTTATGTTGCAGTTGCAGTCTTCGGACAACTGACTTCATAAGTCGATCCAAGAATAAACTACGTGAATACAAAGAAGGATTTGAAATAGACCTGAGCTCATGAGGTGCAAAGGTTGGGTCTCGGGGTCTTGTCGAAGTCTTGTACGGATCCGGCATCAACACAGAGCTCCTGTCCAACTGCGACCAAACAGCCAGCTTGGTGAGGGGATCTAGATCCGAGGAGCAGAGAGATGAAGAGGTTGACTTCAATGGGGCAGGACAGGGACATACGACAAGATTACAGGGGCTTTGAGAAGTCTCAGATTCGACTTTGAATGGTTGGAAGCTCGTGAGAATCACCTCGCTAAGAGCAACCACCGGAAGAGACGAGGGAAAGGTGGGGGATTGAAGCTGACGCATAACCGGAGTCGCAGAGAAGAGAAACGATGAACCTCCGGCGCATTCACCATATAACCAGACAGAGAGCAGGCTTAGAAGAAAGAGGAGAGCTTGGAGAAGGCGGATCGATGTCCCAGCGGCGCCGATCAGAATCGACGCCGCTGGAGGAGGCAACCTTAGGGAATGTGCCAGAGAGAAGCGACTAGGGCGAACTACTCGTAGTCTCGGAAATAGTTCACGAAACAATAAAGTAATGTTAGGAAAAGCTTTATCAATTCGTATTTATAAACTCTAAACCATAAAGTAATAATTAAATCAAAGTTCCAGGCAAAAAATTATGTTAATATAGCTCGGTATTTTTCATTCAGTATTAAGATTTTTTTCACCATACTAAAAATGAGAAATTTTATTTTATTAACTGAAGTTTTTTTTTTCTAATTATTATTTTGCATTACAAGAACAAAAGAGAAATTGAAAAGAAAACGAACAAATTAATTAAGCAGTTAATGGCGCAGCTGCTGAATTTCCACCAAAACCATGGCATTTACATAATCCTTTATCACATCGGCAATCAGTACAAGCTTCACAAGCAATGTTTGTCAAACAGTCCGCTTTCTTTTTGCATGCGAATGAGATTGTGATCATTTTCTTCTTAGCCTCCACCACAGAGTTTGAAACTACCAGAGAAAAAAAAAAGTCATATCAAAACACTGTTATTGGTATTAAAATATGAAATTGAATTTGAGGTTTAGAAAAAAAAAATTAAATACAAGTCGCGGTGAAGACAAGAGCGGCCAAAAGCACTGCAATGGTTACACGAAAATTATTCATATTTTACTCCTAGCTCTGAACCGAATTTGTTTGTAGAAGTTGAGGTGTGAATAACTTTCGTTTAGTTTGCGATGGAATGGTGGAATGGAAGCATACAATTATAGGTGTATTATATATATAGAGCGTGATGGTCCATAAAGTTGCTTCTTTTCCTAAAATGTTTCCCTATGTAAGCATTTGTTAATAAGGTGTCTTAATTTAGAATCTATGGCTTTTAAAGGAATTATATTTATCACAAAAAGAAAGTGTAGGTTGGTTAGAAAAATCTATTGGCTTTTGTCATTTTCTTCGAAAAAGCACGAAAAGAAAAACCACAAATTATCTATTTTGTTATTAAAATAATGAAAATTTAATTTCTAGCAAAATAAATATAAATAACACTAAATATTATAGAATTGTAAAGGAAAATAAATTTAAGATAAAGGAAAACAAAATCTCACAACCCCTAAAGCACATTTTTGTTTTTAGATTCGTTTTTTTGCTGGAAATGAAGCTTTAAAAGCCTTACCAGTTATACTAGCCAATCATTCTTCCAAAAAATGTAAATATTATAAGTTAAAATTAGGCTTTAGATATACACATACATACATTGATATATATATATATATATATATATATATTTCTAAACATATAAAACACAAGAAAAAATCACTCTCTATTTCACCATCTTAATCTCGGTCACAAAATGAGTCATTCAATATATATAGTCTATATATTAAACGATTGATATACTTCATTATTAATTTCCTCAATTGAAAACATTGCATTTAGTTTATTTTGCATTATAAATAGGAGACAGATTAGTTCAAGATGTAGTTGGATCATTGTCTTGGGGGTTTAGAGCCATGGCATTACATTTTCTATGATCGCATTTGCAATCGTGATAAGAACAATGCCTACAAGCAATGTGGTTTTAACAACCCTGGTCCAATTTGCATTTGAATTATTTGGATTTGGATAGAGTGTGCATTTTGAGTTCCTCCAACGAAATCGTAACTATCAAATGAAAAAAAAAAAAATCAAAACATTGATCAAAGTGTAGCATTAAATGTATAATGGAGCAAAATACCAATAGTCTTGATGACAAGAAAAGCCAAGAACACAAGAATGGTAACGCGAAGATTGTTCACTTTTGTCTCGGAGTTTTGAAAACAATATTGTCAAATGAATTAAACTATCTTATATACATATATGAATAATTTGTTGGTTTGGGATGATAATGAGCTCGTATGTATACACGTTTAAAGTATTAAAGGTCTTTTTTTAATGTCATTTTTCGAAAATACATTTTCATATTGTTTATTTTTAATTACCATTTTCTATGTATAAAATGATTAAATTCTAAACCAAAAACTTCAAATACTAAACTCTACCCCTCAAAACTATATCATAAATATAAAATAGAGAAACTAAACCTAAAAAAAATCTAAATATTAATTTAACATATTGTAATTGTGTAAAAAATGGCAAAAATGAAAATGTTTTTAAAAAGTATTTGTAGAAAAAGTATCTCAAAAATGATATTTCTAACAAATTATCTTATATACATTCGCCAAAACTAAATCGAACAATTGAACTCTCAACTTCATCACAAATTGATCATCGGAACCAAAAATAAACGAAACAGAGAAGCCAAATCCATGAAAACCCCATAGAATCGAAGGTATTATCATGATAAACTAAAAACCTAGAGACACATAATTCAGAGAAACCAATTCCAGATCGTTTGTTCATACATGAAAAATTCAAAAAACGACGGATATATAGCATTGATTTCGAATGCTTACCTCTTTGAGACGAAAAGAACGAACGATCCTATTATATAAAATAGATAAACTAAACCTAAAAGAAAATCTAAATATCAATTTAAGATATTGTAATTGTGTAAAAAATGGAAAAATGAAAATGTTCAAAAAACGTATTTTTAGAAAAAGTATCTCGAAAGGGTATTTCTAACAAATTATCAAGTATTAATTGAGTTTTTCTGTTTTAATAATTTATTAAATATCATTAAACAAATTAGCAAAACAACTAATTGGACTGGATTTACAGTTTTCAAAATTATTTAGTAAATTAATACCAAATGTGTGTGTGTTTTTTTGTTGACATCAACCAACTCTTTGTGTAATTTGTTTTTAATAAATTCATAGTATTTGCAATTAAGTAAATGCAAACAACAATATCTTGAAGTCATTTATAGTAAATCTTGGGTGCATGAATATTTTTTCTCTTTAATTGTATACATACTATTACTCTATATATTTTTCTATAATGAACTCTTTTTTTAGACATAAATATAAATATTACTTTTTTATATAATATGTTGTTCACATTATATATGTATGTAATACATACATTGTTTATTAAAATACATTGACCTATTTTAACAACAAAGAAAATATTGACCTAAACTTGAAATAAGTTAATTGTTTTGAATCTCATTAAATGGCTTCAAAGACAGCTTCCTTCTTCCTCATTTTTCCTCATCTCCCTCATTATTGTCTCATGTAATTCTCTAACTCTCTGTCTCATGGATCCGCGTTTTGTTCCAATAACAAATATACATATCATGATATAAATATACGTATTAGGAGGATCTTTAGCCTTACAGTCTCTAATTTTGGATATGTTTTCATATATTGGGGGTTTAAAATGGACAATCGGGTATTCGGGTTCATGTGTCCAAAAAAATAAATGCATATCATTCTTTATCTTCGACACAAAGACTTGGAAAATATTTGTATATTATGATTATCTCGCGTGCTAGTTGCAAGCTATAGAGACGTAATGTGGAGGAGGGTGTCTGCCGGATAGGGAGCAACCAATTCGGGACTTGCAAAACTATTAAGATACTCTTCCCTACTTGTAGACTTAAGAAATGCTTTTGTGATTCATGTGCGTATAGTTTTGGTTGAAGTAATCTACAAGACTACAATATCATTAATTTTGTAATTATCTGTTGAGGACTACACATTAAGGTTTGATAAACGTAGCAAAAAATAATATAATGGACTGAATACGAATTAAGGTTTCATGGACTCTTTGCTTCAAGGATTAATTCATTTTGCAAAAATAATATAATGAGAAATAATCATTTTTATATCTTTATAAGCTCAACATCTCTTCTTTAACGATTTATACCTTCACCGGAGTTGCATCAATCAGCACATATAGCATTCACATATATGCATATTACATGTTCGATTGTATATACAGACTTTGTGTTTGCACGTTGGCGGACAAATTTCGTTACAAGAAGAGTTATCGGTACAACGCTCACACTGTCTGATATCAGGCTTAGAACCAATCACCGTAGTAGTGAGAACTTGAAGATCATTGCCACAGTTGCAGGAAGGATTTGTGGAAGGACAAAGCATGGTTTTTGCGATTCTCTTACAATCGCATCAGATACCGACAATAAATCTGCATCCCAAAGGATTAAAAAAAAATTAGTAAATGTTGCCATAAGTGTAAAATGGATTTCACATTTTCAAAAGCTATGTGGTATGTGTAACGTAATTCTTACAAGATGCAGCAATAAGAGCGAATACAAAATGAAAGATAAGTCTCGCCATCGATTTTTTAAGTCCTTGCAATGAGAATAAAATTTTGATGGAGAGCTTACTGCAAAAGCTTTGACTATTTGTAGTCTTTTTTTTTTTTTGTGCAAAGACTATTTGTTGTCAACTTACCAATTTTAAAACTGATTTGGTAAGAACAAAAAAGTCAAGTAATTTATTTTTAGTTAATTGACTTAATGAGTTTAAAAGCTATGTTGGACTGTCATTATGATCATAATATTACGGTGTGTATGGGAGTGAAGTAGGAGTAACGTAACATATATAATCTTTCCAAAAACATTTTAAGATATGTTGTGGGCTTTGGTGGATTGATCCGTCAAAGATCGCGGTTTTAAGAGCATTAACACTAGTCCACCATGTTGAAGACACAAGGCTTCCTTAAGAAAACGTTTTTAAAAAAACTTCTGATTTATTTTTATTTGGTTTCTCTAAACTAGAGACTCTAAGGAAGGTGCTCTTATTATCTCAAGAAACATGTTAAACTTCTTGTTAAAACATACATATCAAAACTCTTATATCGGTTAAAGCTTTCATTGTCAACTAATTGTATGTTAAAATTTATAAACTTAAACAAATTTATTTATCGACAGGAAGAAAAAAGAAAAGAGGACTTTCTTTGGGTCAAAACTCCAAAAAAAAAAAAAAAAAAAAAAAGCTAAGGAAGAATAGATAGTTAGTACAGAATAATTTATCAAAACTCTTCTAGGTATTGTTCTTCTGTGGCGGATATGAATTCGTACCAGCCAAAGAGAAAATTTAAAACAACCTAAAAGGATCAGCCACATATCCCATTGATTAATAAGGAGAGGCATCTAGAACTAGATCGCATATGTAAAGAACAATATAAAAGGTCTTTTAACCCACAAAAGTTCATTTCCTGCCGGAAAAAGAACATTATAAAGTTATATATATACGGAATACAAAACATATAAATAACTAAAGATATGTTCGTACATATGTGTAAACATAGAATATGAATGGATATGTATGTCTTCATCTAAAAATAGAGAGGCATGATTTGACCTAAGCATAATGTTATCGAGAAATGATTCGGGCTGTTGCAGTGGTGAAGTTGGTTTGCCTCGTAAAGGGAATTATATAACGAAACATATTTAGAAGTATCTTTTATTATTGTTAGATCCCTTGAATCAATTCTTCTTTCGAAAGGAGAATTATGATGGATTCACGAGTTTAAATAGATCAACAACTTACGGATCATAAGTTAATATCACAGATTTTTTTTTGTTCTTAACTATCAAAGTATAAATCAGAAGATAAAAGTTGTATCATATATAAAAAATTATTTAATGCACATATTGCGAGCATTGCAAAAGAATTATCTAGTAGTCCTATTACAAAGGGACACTAAGGATTTAGAGCTTGAAAATAGTGGGATAATTAAAGCATTTTGGATCTAATCCACTTCTCCCAAATTGTTATCATTTCGAAGGTTTATTTTAAAACTACAAAGCCTTACAATATATATATAATGATAATTACATCTTCTAATTCAAAATGGAGTTTCCAACGTTTTGATGTTGACATCTGCTGACGCCAGTTCGCAGCAGTTAGGTTCAAAGGTGCCAATGATTTATTTCTTTTAATAAAATAAACACAAATCCTTGTCTCGATTTGTTTTTCCTCCAAGATCACTAATTTGTTTAACGTATTTTTACATTTTCTTGTCGCTTACCAATTGGTCTCTTCGTGCGTGGGGCTCATCAGAGATAAATTATGTGGCTATCCTTCGTTGAAAGTTTTGTAGTATTTAATTATGTTTTTAACCTTTTCTATTCTCCCTTTCTTTCAATAATTTATATATTAAACTTGTGGTTCGATATGTAATGGTTTGGATAATCTGCCTCTTCAAGTCAAATTCCATCACTCTATATACTGCCTCTTCTCGCTAAACTATACACCGACTCCAATGATCAGATCTTAAAGTACAAAACAATGTGATAATATACCGCGAATTAGGTAACAATAAGAAAAGAAAAGACTAGTAAGTAGACTGAAGATGGTTTTCCTCAATAATTTCATACAAACTAACTCTTTCTTAGATGAATCTAAATCTAAGTAATTAGACATATTTTTTGTCCAACAAAAAAAAAGTAATTAGACATATTCTTTTATGCACACAAAATTTTCTTTAAAAAAAAAAAATCTTTTATATGAATGGTTGGTCGAAACTCATAGTGTTTTTAACGGCAGTTATATTTTAAATAGTTGAAGAAAACTAGACTATTTTTTCTTTACTACACGTACATGGATTTAGGTACACGGCGGATTACAAATCACTAAGCTATGAATTTGGTTAAAAAGCATATACCCTCTTTTGTTCATCAAGTTTTTTAATTGAGTATGAGAGATGTATTATATTATATTTATTTATTCAATGTTTTGTGATAAATTTTGTATCAATTGGTAGTTTTCTTATTTTAACAAAAAAAATTCTTACTAATATCTAATGGAGATTTTCTTTGTATTATCTAATGGAGATTATAACTAAAGAAAATGGTCACATTAGATTTATAGTATATATAAATCTGAAAAAGGTAAAAGCCAAAGTCCTTGATTATATAGAAAATACGGACGGATAGAGACACGTTACGGTATAATTGAACGTCTTCTGGTTACAATATGAGACAAAGGCATCTTAATACTAGGTTAATTTAGGTAACACACACATGACTTGACCGCGACCTATTATCATTTTTAAATTAATTAAACTTCTAATACATAATAAAATGTTTAAATGGGTCGATGAATCGAATATTTGTCACTCAGAAATATGTAGTTATATTCGCTGCGGACGACACGTGCCGCCAGTAATACAGCAAAGAACTGGCAAAATGGTTTACGTAATAATAGGATAGGTTTAGCTCCCAACAAATTAAATCACTTAATTAATTGGTTAAATTAATTAGTGGCAGAAGTGTGAGTGGATCACTACCTTAATTTTGATTGCTTAAGCCTAGAAGAGACGATTAGAAGTTAATCATCAACTAGATGAGGTGCCGTACGCAAAGGTCTTTTTAGTTTATAAAACGTTCACATATTAGTTAAACTATTGTATGGTTGCCAAAAAAAAAGATGAACTTTTGTATTCTAAGAAAAGAAAATTATGACGACGTAAAACTTTTAAAATTTTAATTAGTCATATTTAGTAATCATGGTAAAAACTAACAATTATGTAATTTATAATATAAATACGATCGAGTTTGTGTCTAACATATGATTATTGAATAAACTATGACGACTAAGACCAAGACAAATAAAGAAGAGAAATAAGCTATGTATGACTACTCGAAACAGTTGAAATTGATATCAAATCTTTTCCAAACAGATAAAAACATAGTGATCTTTAGCGATTTTTGTTTTTCTCTAGGGTTAGTGACATCTTCTAGAGTGATATTTGAGGCATACAACGAAGATGGGTCTAGATCAATACAGAACACAAGTTTTTAGCATGACGAGAAAAGAAAAGAAAAAAGACAGGCTTATCCTCTTTAGTCCAATCAAATATTTAAGGGAAACTAAATATGGGGCTGCTTGGTAGTGAAGTGGGGGAAAGTGGAGACAGTCGTCATAATGTTATTTGCAGAATGGTACACTTCAATAATCAAATTGTACCATAGGGTCATAAGCTATTCTCAATCTATTCCAAAATTGAAACTTGAAAGCTACCAAAACAAACATGAAATTTCTGTTTCCTTTTCTCATATAAATTACAGAAATTATCCGGTGACGCGTGCTCAACACAGTCCCTTATTGTGCTGTCCTATCGCATAAATCGCATATATATTTTCTATCTCATAATGTGGACGGCACTTTTTTTTTTTTTTTTTGTTTCTCGATTATGCTACGAACAACTTTCTAAATAAATATATGATCAACCAGTAATGAGTTTCTATTTTCTTCTATAAACCAGGAAAGCTTTGTGGAAGTTTTTTTCTTCTCAACAACATATATATATATATATAGAATAAACTACAATATTGAATATTCAACAATCAGTCATTCCTTTCAACAACAACATGTGAGATAAAAATAAAATAAAATAAAAACACACTTACGACAAATTAAAATGACTAAACACTGAAATTTTCAGCGGTAAAAAATTAGATTGTAAAATTGGTAGTCGACATGACACCAACAATTTACCGCTGAATTCACCAATAATGAAAAGAACACTAAAAATCGTCGGCTAGGGTCAAACTAAAGTTCGCTGAAGTCTTTTAAAGTCAATGGAAAGTATTGCACCACTTTGTTATTCTTTTTAATGTTTTTCTTCTCAAGGAACTCAATTATGGTATAGACTATCAAAGCATGTTAAGTAAATGTTTAAGTTGTGTCTCGGTGAATTGGTGCGCCGGCCATGAGGCGTCACTACAAAATGTTTGGACCCACTCGTAACATTTTCATGTCTGATTTATCAAATCACATCTTATCTGTGTTCCCATTTGTCTCTTTTGAGGCAAATTTCTTTTGGACAATGAACTAACATATTAGATTAAACCTGTTTGAGAATCTATACTCTCTCTCTCTCTCTCTCTCTCTCTCTCTCTCTCTCTCTCTCTCTCTCTCTCTCTCTCTCTCTCTCTCTCTCTCTCTCTCTCTCTCTCTCTCTCTCTCTCTCTCTCTCTCTCTCTCTCTCTCTCTCTCTCTCTCTCTCTCTGACAATACATACTAACACTCCAACACATAGGATGCGAATAGTAAGGGATGGATTACATAAGTTCGTTTTTGAAGATAGGAATAATGTAGGTGTGAATGTGTGATTGGAGTTATGCTGATGGAAGAAGTTGTGCTATTAATTGCTGAATTTGGCTGTCAACATGTAAATAAAGTAGAAGCCTTGGACTGTTGGAGTGGAAGCTGGATAAAATACATAACTAGGTCTAGGTGTTTGGATTGTTTTGGTCATTAGGGTTTTATATAATTGTTGTTTGCTTCCATGTAGTTGAACCGTTGTTTTAGGCAAAATGATTCAAAATGTTGTCAGTTAGAATGATATTTCTTTTTAATATTAGATTTATCTATAATATTATGTTTTCTCCAATTAGGGTTTATAATACTATAAATTTTTATTACAATATATATTAGTACTGATATATTTCGATTTTCTTTTTAACATTGTAATAGCATGAAAGTACTAGTTTATTACTTTATTTAGTTTCTTAAAATATTTATATGATAACTATTAATTAAAATCTATTTTATTTATCCGACCAAAAAAAAATCTATTTTATTTAGTTGATGGACATACATATAGACTGAGGGAGAGATGGATCTTGGGGTCTCTTGTCTTCTACTTGTGTTAAACTTATCCTATCGTTGATTTAAATAAATAATAATGAAAGCATGTATTAGTTAAGTCCAATAGTGGGAAAAAACCAAATTAATATAAAATTGCTTGATAAATAATTACTAGTTAAATTAGGAAACATGAATGCATTAGAGTAATTGTGGTCATGTGGATTAGAGCCATGTAACTCAATTAACAAAAATACTCCATCAGTCAAGTCTATCATAATAACTCACAGCACAAAATCATATCTAATTATACTATTAATCATGAATGAGGGAAAAAGTTATTGACCTTTCTAAGTTATAAGAAATTTTCGATATTGATGTGTTTTACTACTGGATATATATATATATATATATATATATATATATATCACATGATAGATACAAATTCTGAAAATTAATCTACATTTCGGCTTAATCTCTAATCATAAAAAGAAAGACTTCTTGAAACAGAGTCGGAAGTGGAAACCCCACCATTTTGCTTTTTGTTCCTTGAATATTTCACAAACAAAATCATTTTCCATGCTCAATTGTAAAAAGGGTAAAAAAATTTCGGAAAAATGTGTCTGGACTCGGTGCAGTAATATGATTATAGGTACGTACGAACTATACAACAATTACCGGTTTAAAAAAAGGACTATGATTGCTACAGTATCTTCCACAGTAATTTATCTAATACGCGAGGAATATTTATGGTTGGTGATATGACATAAGACAATCATAGCTATTATTAGTAAGTCTTTTTTTTTTCCGGAAAAATAGTAAGAGCCAAAAACTCTCTAATAATATTAACACAAAAAATTATATATATCTTTGTAATTTTGATTATTCATCTCAAGTGACAAAATGAAGTCAGTAAAAAATATATACTAAAAAAATATATATATATATATACTAGAAAATCTATTAAACGTATACAAATTTCTTAAACCTTTTTTTCCATCCAAACGAATTTCTTAAACCCATATGCAACAAATAAAATATAAGTTGGCTGAATTTTGGAGACATCTCACAATACCATCAAACCCACCCAAAAGAAAAGTTAGTCCACCTAAACACAATGAACTTTGTTGTTCTACAAAACAATTTAGAAAGAAACAATGTATTTGTCGTATATAAGATCAAATTGATTATTTTTTATACCACCATTAGTTAACTATATTTCTTTTTACGAAATCGGGTATTACAAAATCACGGTACTACTACTTCCTATTAAAATGAACTAATCTTTCTGTATCTAATATATTTATTATAATATTATTTATATATATATATATATATGTTTTTTTTTTGTCACCCTATTATTTATATATATATATATATATATAACACCATTTTCTACATAACTCTTACTCTGGCCACCTCTATAAAACCCTTCGCTCTCTCTTCCTCTTATTTCAAAACCACTTCACACAACTCTCCCTCTCCCTATCTCTCTCTCTCTCTCTTCAAAAACATCGCATAAGACAAATCTCGAAACAAATCAAAGCAAAGATCATGAATACAATTCCGGCGGAACTCAGCGGATACTTCCATTATCTAACACCGGATAAATATAATAGCCAAACATCAATCATGGAGTCTGAGTACTTCAACATGCCCTCTTCTCCTACTTCTTCTTCCTCCTTCTACCACCTCAACGGTCTGATCAACAACAACAACTACTCTTCGTCATCCAACGGTCAAGATCTAATGACGAGCAACAACTCAACATCGGACGAAGATCACCAACAAAGCATGATCATCGATGAGAGGAAACAAAGAAGAATGATCTCTAACAGAGAATCTGCTCGTAGGTCAAGGATGAGAAAGCAGAGACATCTCGATGAGCTTTGGTCTCAAGTGATAAGACTTCGTTCTGATAACCACTGTCTTATCGATAAGCTGAACCGCGTATCTGAAAGCCATGAGCTTGCCTTAAAAGAGAACGCTAAGCTTAAAGAAGAAACTTCTGATCTCAGACAGCTTATCTCTGATATTAAGTCAAACAACGAAGACGACAACAGTTTTCTAAGAGAGCTCGAAGATTCAATATCGAACTCTAGATCGGATTCGAACCAAAGGTGCAGAGATTTTGAGTTGTGTTAATGATCTTGATCATTGTTCTGCTTTTGTCAAGAATATAGATTTCATAAGGACCATATATATTGTATTATATATATGATATAATATTATCATTAATGTTATTCTCTATCGCGAAAAAAACAAAACAATGTTCTTCTATATCTTTTTCTTTTAGCCAACTTGAGTTAGTTAAGAATAATGCTAATGATCATGCGCATACGATACATATTATATTATTCTCAGATTTAAAGCTCTTTTCAAATGATAAGCATATATATATATATATATATATATATATATAAAAGTCCTAAAAAAACATTTCAAAACTTAAAATATCATTGTGTTAATTACAAAGTTTAGGTTAATGACAATAGGTTCCACGGATGACATATTTTTAAAAATGTTTACTTATGTTTGGTCGACACGAAGTTTTTGATCAGTTAAATGTAACTTTCAAGAAAAGAAAAAAAAAAATTTGTTATTTTATTGTTTGTCCGTACTTCTCTTTATATACTTTTATATGATTGTAAGAAAGTGTACACGCCTTGGTTACCAATAAATTTGTTTGTACTGATATGTTGCTAAATTTCCAGGCATGGAGTTTTAAACCATAAAATTCCACTAATTTACGATTATCAAAATACTAAATGTATGAGATATACCAATTAACGTACTACAATTCTGCAAACTTTTAAACTATAACAACAACAACAGAAGAAAAAAACAGTCTTACTCGCAAGTTTTCAGCTCGCCGCATAAATAGACTTGCATCATTAAAAACAAAAAAAAACATTCATGGCAAACAACGATATAAGATGAAGTTGATTTGCTAAAAATGGTGGACCTTCTTCTTTTCAATTTTAATCAACCATTTAATCATTACCCCCTTTTCTCATTTTGTAGTAGTACTTATTTGTTTTAACCATTTAACTATATATTCAAGAAGCACCACTAATTCAAGTTTGACAAAGCCACCTAGAAATTGTTTTTTCTTTTCAAAAATTTCACCTGACAAATAATATTTATCTGAAAGAGAGAGAGATCAATGTACATCATAATACTGGAAAATATAGTTAAATTATATCTTCGACGTTGTTTTAATTTATTCGTTCTTTTGCTTTCATATGTTATGGACTTATATTATGGCTATGTGTTAACTCTTTGTTAAATATAATTAATATTCTAATTTTGAAAGTATATTTGGATGGAAAACTGGCCTGGCCGAAGAATTACGTTTTTGTGGTTTTGTTATATATAAAAAAACGCCTTTCTAAGCCAAGAAGTAGATCAAAATGTTGCATATTATTTGTGGAATCATCAATCGTAGATATTTTTGTCAATGGTTGAATATAAGACTATAAAACTTGGTGGATGGTATTGGTAGTTGACTGAAATTAGACAAAAGCAGGTGGAGGCACCTGGTGATAGTGCCTCTGCAAAAAATGTTCAAAAATAAAACACACACGCCCACACATATATATAAACGGAAACTAATTACCAAAAGAGTATTATACAAATATACACATAAACACATTTTAACATATCTAATCCTTTTTTCCTATTCAAAATTTGTTACAAAAGTAATCACATCACTCACCATATCTATTATTTATGTAACATACCATACAGTCATACTACATTACTACCTTCGTTTATATTCTAATCTATTCATATAACGTTCTGCATGTATCTTTCATTACAAGATGGTTTTTTTTTTTTTATCAAAAACATTACAGGATGGTTATAAGCTTCTATTTAGGCCTATAACAATAAGACAAAAGCCCACGTAATTCTTTTTCTTTCTAGTCCCAACATCTAAATTAAAGTTTCTTGGTCGTCTAGCCCAATTAAACTTTGTGCTGTCACAACCTTGAGAGATATATTAACAGAAACGAAACGAAGATTAGGATAAAAGAACAAAGAACATGATGAAGTCATAAAACACATGGTCAGGGAGACCTTGCTTACGTTTATAGTTTGTTAAATAAAAGACAAATAGTAATAGTTCTTATTTCAAGGAGATAGGTTTAAGTCTTGTGTATAGATGTAATCGGTGTGAGCAGCTACGGCTTTCTTCACAAGACATTCTTCTTCACTGTCTGAATTCTTGCACTCTAGTACTCCATCCCCATCACCTTTACTGTTTCTTGCTTTCTCCTAGATCCACCAGAAATTAATAAACTAGAGAGATGAATCACACTCGAATTTACTCATTTCTACCTTTCAATGAATTTTCTGGTACTCGAATAAATTATTTGTAACCAATAATTGACAATACATAGTTCACAACTTATATTATATAATTTGATCTTTTACTATACGGTTACTATCAACCATGAACCAATATCAGTAGAAATTTATTATGCTAGCTGAGGATCGAAAAATTAATATATGTGCAATATCAAAACCCTTAAATTAATCCCATTAGAGAGAAAGAAAGAAGAACCAAAAAAAAAAAGTGTACGGATCGACCAACTTACATGTGCGGAGGGAGATGGTTTAGGAGGAGCAAAACCATCTTCTCTTGAAATAACACGTGAAGCCATGCTTAGAAGCAATACTAGAGTGAAGAAGAAGATCATGATCACTTCACTTTTCTTCTTCATCATTTCTTTCCTTTTTCTTCTTCTTCTTCTCTCTAAGAGTTGAATAAATAAAGTGTTCTTTTGTATATAAAGGCCATACAGATAAATTTATTAACAATAGTATAGAGATATATTTGACTTTAGTATATAAGTAGTATAAAAATACGAAGATGCGGCTGGATAGACCATAAATGCTGTATAGAGAAATGGGGGTTTCATAATGAAGCAGAAGGAGGAAAGATCGATGAAGCAGAAAGAGAGAGAGAGAAAGGGAAGTCAAACTTTGGCATCTTGGTGTCAACGCTTTCATTTCTCCTAGGAAACGTCACCTCTTCTTGTTTCAATGTGACTTTCAATATATCGAAATATCATGGACCTTTTAATATTACTATAGTTTTAAGAGTGTTTTTGTATATGCTTTTATATACTGTATTTTTCTTTTCTGTCTGATTCTCTATAATAATAAATTCAAAATTCTAGTTTCAAGTCTAATCTTTTACTTGTCGTGGGGGTGGGGGTTTAGCTTATGTACTATAACACTAGGTACTAACCCGCGGAAAACCGCGGGCGGAACGTTTTTTCAATAAAATTTTATAATAACTTATTTTATTATTATGCTATTTATAATAGTTTGTTGAAAATTTTGATTTGCTTATATTATAATTTTTGTATTTTAAAAATATTTAATGAAAACCTGTCAATAAAACATTTGCATGTAATGAATAAAATTGTTTAAACTTTTGTCAATTAAACACAATCTTTACTAACATGTAAAAAAGAACAACTAAATATAGCTAGTAAAAGTTTTGAAAAGTCTTTTTGAAAACAACATTCATTTTTTTTATGTGGCTTCATTTTCTTGTCTATAATAATTTCAACCTGTGGTGAAAAGTTTTTTGATAAAATTTGTAGCTGTATATTTATTCGAATTGGTTTTTAACTTTTATTTTTTTTAAGTATGAATTAATTTTGATTCTAATATATTTTTTTTTTACTTTTCTACAATTTATTTTATTTGATGTGACCTCGATTTTCATTTTTAAATTAATTATATTTATTTAATTAATTAATTAATCTTAATTTTTTTTAATGGTAATGGAATATAATTTTACACATTTTAATGTTAGTTTCATATTTGTACTTCCCAATTAATATAGTAGGATAAAATTTGAAGTTGTAGATTTTCTTCGATTAGATTTTAAAAATCTTAGTTTTTTTTTTAATACAGATTAGTTTTGATTCTAATAGATTTTTTTATTTTTCTACAATATATTTTATTTAATGTGTCCCCCAATTTTTCGTTTTTAAATTAATTATATATATTTAATTATTAATTAATCTTAATTAAAATTTTCTAATGGCAATTGAATGTAATTTTTTACATATTTAAGGTTAGTTTCATATTTGTACTTCTCAATTAATATAGTAGGATAAACTGTCTTTGTTTACTACAATATCCCTCTTGTGAAAAAAAAAAGAAAAATTTATAATATCAAGTTTTTATACTGTTTCCAATACAATGACATATAGTATGATATTGGTGATAGTAAAAAAGAATGTATATGCTCATCCATTTACGAAAAAAAACAGTTATCAAGTCATAATATTCCATGTTATATAAGAAAATTAACAAAAAGTATTACAAATCATCAAATCGCCAAAAAAGAAAGTCTAGATTTAACCATGACTGCACGAAACCATATAAATCCATCAGTATATGTATATTAGAATATATAATATGAAAAACAAATAAAGAGAAAAGAGACATTAGCTATGTTCGAAAACTTTTGATCTTTTTAAAAAAGAAAGAAACATATAATTAAGTAGTAATGTAGTATAATCACCGACTGACTAAGGAGCACGTGTGGACGAAAAAGCTTTAACCAGTGTGAAACACAATAATGAGCCGAATTAATTGAGATTCATACAGTATATACATTATATTGTAATCATTCATTGGTCATTTTTACCAGGTGTATTCAACCTAATATTTTAAGTGATTTGCATAAAATTTACAAATTTTGTATTAATTATAGATTTTTAAAAATTAATTAAAATTCATTATTATTGAACTAATGATTTAAAAATCTATTTTAAAATCCATTCTTATTATGCGGATTTGAATTTTAATGACTTTTAGGGATTCTGGAGGATTTGTGAAGATTTGTTTAATTAAAAATACAGAAATCTAAATTCATGGTATTAGATGGGATTTGAAAGAATTTTACAATAAATCATATCAATTTTCTTAGATCTATCAAAATTTCATACTTCCTAAATCTTATAAAATACTCCAAAATCATTGTTTTAATACATCCCTCTAATTTTGTTTTCTATAATCATTTTATGTTGCTAATTATATCAATCTCATTATAAAAAAATAAACAAAACGAATCATTATTTTCATAATGTGATTCTTCCATGCAATAATGGATCCAATTATATGAATTTGAAAAGAATAATTGGCCAGCTAAAAAGAAGTAGTAGTACTAATTTCTTTATCAACGCGTTGACAAAGTTGCAGACTTTTTTGACAGTAGAGGATACTCTAAAGGAATCAGAAGGTTCAAAGTTCATCTTTTTTTGCTTACTTGGAGCAATTGTATCACGTAAGTTGGTAAGACTCGATCAAATTTGGGGTAGTAGTAGTACTTGAACACTAGCATTATAACTCCCCCCACCTGATTCAGAACCCCAAAAAGGAGATCCCTTTTTCTCCTGGAAGAAGAAAGTTTTCCTGATTTCATGTTAAAAAGAGGAAATTTTGGAGATGGGTTTGCTCGAATCGGTGAGATCAATCAATTGGGAACTCGAATCATCTCCGGTTTACCAAGATTTTCGTGTTCTTCCTCTTTTTGCTCTCTTCTTCCCTTCGATTCGTTTTCTCCTCGATAGATTCGTCTTCGAGGTAATATTATTATTATGGAGAGATCCGACTCTGTTTATAGATGATCTTGTTTTGTTTTGTTTATCTGATTGTTGTTGCTTCAGCTAAAAGTTTTAGAAAAGCTTTACTAAAGAAGAATGATTGTAGTATCTGAAAGTTTCTCTTTTTGTGACTTTTGACAAGTGTTCAGTGTGTGTGAGAATGAATGTAAGTGTGTTGTGATGTTGATTGTGTTGTTATTCTCTCTTTTGTTCTGCATCATTTATGTGTGTGCCTTTTGGTTACTTTCAAGTAGTGTTTGGAAAAGTTTCCTTTTTTGTTGTGTGGGTTGGTTCACTTCCTTTTTTGTAACTTGAACTTTTGGATGATTGGTGTTTGTAGAAATTGGCAAAACATTTGATCTATGGAAAACATAGGCAGGATATGGGAGATGACACAACTGAGAGAAAGAAGAAGATCAGAAAATTTAAAGAATCAGCTTGGAAGTGTGTTTACTATCTATCAGCTGAGATTCTTGCTCTTTCTGTGACTTACAATGAGCCTTGGTTTATGAACACTAAATACTTTTGGGTTGGTCCTGGAGATCAGACTTGGCCTGATCAACAAACCAAGTAAGAATGTTTCCCAAGGCCTTACCTTTTAGAATCAGACTTGCGTTAGACATGATATATATCCACTCTCATACAGGTTAAAGTTGAAGCTTTTGTATATGTTTGTGGCTGGGTTCTATACATACTCTATATTTGCTCTGGTTTTCTGGGAAACGAGGCGTTCTGATTTTGGAGTTTCAATGGGTCATCATATCGCCACCCTTATTCTGATCGTCCTCTCATACATAGCTAGGTATGCTTCCATTGTCACATCCTATTTCTATTCCTTTGGTCCACATTGTTTTGATATATCTATCTTGTTTCGGTATAGCTTTTCCCGTGTTGGTTCTGTTGTTCTGGCGCTTCACGACGCCAGTGATGTGTTTCTTGAAGTGGGGAAAATGTCTAAATATAGTGGAGCTGAAAGGGTTGCGAGCATTTCATTCATTCTTTTCGTTTTGTCTTGGATCATTCTCCGACTCATTTACTATCCCTTTTGGATCCTATGGAGCACAAGGTTTGTATATATTTATAATGTTTCCATAGTTTTCTTGAATATATGTCCCCTTATGTATGTATCACATCTTTGTTTCAGCTATGAAGTAGTTTTGGAGCTTGATAAGGACAAGCACCCAATCGAAGGACCAATTTACTACTACATGTTCAACACTCTCCTCTATTGCTTGCTTGTGCTTCACATTTATTGGTGGGTTTTGATGTATCGGATGCTTGTGAAACAAATACAAGATAGAGGCAAGCTCAGTGAAGATGTCAGATCTGGTAAGAACTGGATTACAGAATCAGATCTTACTCACCATCCAAATTAAGAAGAAGAAACCCTCAAGGTTGTTTGTTTCTGTTTTTGCAGATTCTGAAGGCGAAGAAGAACACGAAGACTGATTTGATTGATCACAAAGGTAGTAACTTTCGTCTGGTTAATATGACATGTAAAAGCACGGCGTTACCTATTAACTTGTTCAGATTCTTTTACCGACATGAGTCTGCAAACATTGGACCAACTCATGGTACAGAATGTATTTAGGATCTCTCATTCTTAAAGATTTGGAAAATTATAGTTGTATTGATTTGTATGTAGTCTGAAACAAACTCCAAATCTCCTTTTATTGTATTGTATTCAATTCTCGTTTTGTATCACTCACCATTCATAATAAAATATCTAACTGTTCTTGTTTCTTACAATGCTATCATTGGTGAACTTCACTGCCATTGTCATTTTTATCTTCAAGCTTAGTTTGTTCGCTCAGTAGTTGAAAGCTCTGGTCTAAAATAGATTTGAGTGGCGTGCGTAATGCCGTAATGTATCGGTCTAGGACAAAATAAATAAAATACTACTTTATAGTTTAGTTATGTAATGTAACGCGCGGTCTTTGAGGCGAGATTAGGCAGATAATATATTGACCAACCGGCAAACGCAACCTTAAAACGCAAAAGTAAGGAAATGAAAAATGTAGTAAAACGATGACGAGAGCAAAATCAGCGATCTTCTGCTAATTTCTCTCTATCTCTCTATTTGAACTTCACCGATCAAGTCAGTCACCGCTCGACAAAACCAGATAAAGGAGACAACAACAACAACAACAACAACAACAAAAAGGTTCAGTCTTTTTTTTCTGGGTTATCGAAATTTTGAGTTTTTGGTTTTGTTGCATTGCAAAAAATCGCAATCTATGTCTCTTTCCTTGATCAAAGGTGGGTTCTTTTTCAATCTTATTGTCTATTGTGATTCTTATCCAAGAGAGGTGATTAGGGTTTTAAGGTTTTGTAGGGGTTCTCTGGGAATTGGATTTGTTTGAGGTCAATTTCTTCAATTTCCTGGGTTTGAAATTAAAATGCAAGAACTTTTTTGTTGTTCTGTTTTTGCATGTAATGAGCATTGATGTGAATTTGTATGTGTTATCATATTTTAGATGGGTGAATCACCAGATTTCATAAGCGATCTACCACAAAGCATAATTGAGAATATCCTAACTCGTCTTTCGATTAGAGAGGCGATAAGAACTAGTGTGTTATCTAGCAGATGGAGATATAAATGGTCTACACTCACTGATCTCGTCTTTGACGAGAAATGTGTTTCTCCTTCTACTGACCGTTGCGTTGTTGAGACTAATCTCGTCAGATTCGTTACTGGAGTGCTTCTCCTTCACCAAGGACCTATCCATAAGTTTCAGCTCTCTACTTCTTTCTTGCAATGCCGTCCTGATATTGATCAGTGGTTGCTTTTTCTTTCGAGGAATGGAATTAAGGAGCTTGTTCTTGAGTTAGGTGAAGGAGAGTTCAGGGCTCCTTCTTGTCTCTTCAACTGTTTGAAACTGACACGTTTGGAGTTATGTCATTGCGAGTTTGATCCGCCTCGGTGTTTTAAAGGGTTTTCGTCTCTCAAGAGTTTGAACCTTCACCAGATCCTTGTTGCTCCTGAGGTGATTGAGAGTCTGATTTCGGGATGTCCGCTTCTAGAGTTCTTGTCTTTGTCTTACTTTGACAGTTTGGTTTTGAGTATATCAGCACCGAATCTCATGTACTTGTATCTAGACGGCGAATTCAAAGACATTTTCCTTGAGAATACCCCCAAGCTAGTTGCAATATCGGTTTCAATGTATATGCATGAGGATGTTACTGATTTTGAGCAGAGTTCTGATTATAATCTTGTTAAGTTCCTTGGAGGTGTGCCCCTTCTTGAGAAGCTCGTTGGTTACATCTACTTTACAAAGGTAACTTCCCTTCATCTTATTACTTTGGGAGACATTATCGTTATCAAAAAAAGTTATATATGTATCTCGGTTCTTTGATTTCAGTACTTGAGCATAGGAGATGACCCGGGAAGGCTTCCAATTACTTACATTCATCTTAAGACTATAGAACTATACCAAGTAAGTTTTGAAGATGCTAATGAGGTACTAGTTCTTCTTCGTTTGGTCACTCACTCTCCCAACCTTAAAGAGCTCAAAGTCTCGGTATGTTAACTCTCCCTTTTCGGTAGATGTGGCCATAAAATTGCTATTCTCCAATTTTCAGCATCTTATGTTATCTTTGTAGGCTTCACCAATCCAACTTTTTCCTCTTGAAGAAGAAGGTTTTGACCTTTTCGAAAGAGATTACTTCGACTACCAACTCCCGAGACTCGAAACCGTGAAGATGACAGACGTCTCTGGCATAAGAAATGAGTTGGAATTTATCAGATTCTTGCTGGGAACTTCTCCAGTTTTGGAGACAGTCATTGTATCATCGAGTTTAACAGATAAAGATGCGAAAATGGATATGGTTGTCGAATTGCTCAGGTATCCGCGTGTTTCTCCTCAAGCTCAGTTCCTCTTTCTTCAAGATTGAATCTGACTCTCCTTCTCTCTCTCTCTCTCTCTATTGTTATCATGTATGAAACTGCTTTGTTGTGAATCTGTTGGAGAAAGTATATGATTGTGGATAAATGACAAAACTGTTGAATCCACAAGAGTAAAACTTTAATGTAATTTGACCAAAGATGGTACAAAGAGTTATAGTTGTAGAGACTTTGATATTTACTTCTTTCTCATTTGTTTATACTCCAAAGATTAAACATCCATATCAATCGTTTTGTCATCCATATCACACAAGTCTAACTAACATTTAAAGTGTTGCATTACAACAACAACAACATCAACATTGCATGTCCGATCAAGTTTTGTAATTATTTTGTTGATGTCGGCTTTAGAAAGATATTTTTTTATTTGTGAATGAAAAAAAGGAAAATAATAATCAAAATAAAAAAAGGAAAATATAGTTTACACGTGTGGGAAACGCGGAAGAAACGCAAAAGCCCTCTCATCTCTCTTTTAGCTTTCTGGTCCTCTCGTCCCGCTTCGCCGCTGCTATAGGGCAATAGAGAGAGAGAGATTACGTCGCTCTCTTTGTCTGTTTCTTTCTCTCTTTTGAGACAACCGAGACGAGAAAGGCTCGTAATCTGATTTTGCCGCCAAGAACCACCGGACCGTCGTAAGTTACTCTTCTCTGTAGCAAAAAAGATCCAAAATTCAGATTCCTACCCAAATCTCGAATGTACCGTCTTATAGTTCGAGCAAAGTTTTGTTCTTTTGTAGATGGGTTTTACTCGTTTTGTTGATTTTAGCGTTTAGGGAATGTTAATAGTGCCAGTGAGACATTCAAGATCGATGCTTTAGTGTCGTGTAGTTTTGAATTTTGACACTAAAATTCAATACCCCATTTTGTTTTGTGAATCAGCAGTAGACAATAATGGGTTACATAGGAGCTCATGGTGTAGCAGCTCTTCATAGGTACAAATACAGTGGAGTTGATCACTCTTATCTTGCCAAATACGTGCTTCAACCTTTTTGGACCCGATTTGTCAAAGTCTTCCCTCTATGGATGCCGTAAGTGTATCTCTTTGATGCTATTTCGCTATGTATTTGATAAAACTCTCCTTTTAGTTTTACTTATTGAGATTATCTGCTGACTTATGTTTTTACTCTGCTTGTCTTTTCATGTGTGTCTGTTACTGGCTTTTAACCATATCCAGACCAAACATGGTATAAGTTATTCCTTGTTTTTCCATTTTATTTTATGTGGTATGGTCAGTACATTCGAGCTAAAGACTTCTGGCTTTGTGTGTGTTTTTTTTGTTTCGCAGATAACGCTAATGGGGTTTATGTTTCTAGTCACATCTTCCCTGCTAGGCTATGTGAGTCTTGTTATTTAGTCTCTTGAAGCATTTGGTTATTTTTTTGTTTGTAAATTTTCCTCTGTCTGCATATGGATTTGATTTTGAAGACTTTTTCTCTATCCGTCTCAGATATATTCACCCCAGTTGGATTCTCCTCCTCCACGATGGGTTCACTTCGCACATGGTTTACTTCTATTCTTGTATCAGGTCTGTACTCTCTTTCCAAAGTCTATAACTTCTAATCTAGCTGCTTGTGAAGGTGTTTAAGTCTTTTTCCTGACACCTTTAGAGCTTGTATTAGACATTCGATGCAGTTGATGGGAAGCAAGCAAGAAGGACAAATTCCTCTAGCCCCCTAGGAGAGCTTTTCGATCATGGTGATTAATATTTCCAATGTCCCTCCTTTGATTATCTGTTTTCAGTTTGTTTCGATATTTTTCTGACATTTGTTCCAATATTGCAGGTTGTGATGCACTTGCTTGTGCGGTATAAAATTAACAATGCTAATATCTTTTATTCCCATTTTATCACTCGTCCTGTAGTCGTGCTGAAGGTTTTACAATGAAAACAGTTTGAAGCCATGGCATTTGGAAGCACCGCCATGTGTGGAAGAGATACTTTCTGGTTCTGGGTTATTTCAGCTATTCCATTTTATGGAGCTACATGGGAACAGTAAGTACTACTTTCAAACTTCCTGCTTATGTCTCCTAAAAAATCAATATTGTTTTAGAGATTTCTAAGACTTTTCCTTACCCTTCTCTAGCTATTTCACAAACACACTTATTCTTCCGGTTATCAATGGGCCTACAGAGGGTCTTGCACTTATATTTGTCAGCCACTTCTTCACAGCCATTGTTGGTATGCTTCTTTCTTGTCTACAATTCATTTCGGTCCAAATTCTTTCTATACCTGGGTTTGGTCTTTATTTCAACTCGATCCTTTTTTTTTGTCTGAAAGGTGCTGAATGGTGGGCTCAGCAGTTGGGGCAGTCCATACCATTGTTTAGTTGGGTGCCATTTGTGAATGGTAAAATGATCTCCGGCATGCTTATCCTACAATTTTTTCTTGCAGCGTTACTTTCTTGATTTCATTATAAAAGTTTGTTTTTGAGCTCTTGATTGTTCTCTGTTTTAGAGATCCAAACTTCCAGAGCAGTGCTATATATGATGATTGCTTTTGCTGTTATACCAACTGTTGCATTCAAGTAAGTTTTTCAAATTTAAACAATAGATAAAAAATTTGTAAGTAGTGTGATAAAATAGATTCAAAGAAAGAACATACTTTTTCACATGATTCAGTATTTATTTCTCAAAAGTGATATAATTGAAAAAGCATATCCTCGAGTGTTCAACTAGAGTTGTTTCAAGTTGTGAAGGTTGTGCTTTCTAAGCTGATTCATATGCGGTTTTGTTTTTTCAGTGTGTCCAATGTCTACAAAGTTGTTCAATCAAGAAATGGAAGCATGGTGTTGGCATTAGCTATGGTAATCTCCTTACTACCAACTGATTTACAATTACTTAATTATGTTGCAAAATTAATCTTCTGTTCAAATCTTGTTTTCAGTTGTATCCCTTTGTTGTCCTTCTTGGAGGAGTTTTGATATGGTAAACTAAAGTCTTGTTTTCTACTCTTTTGAAAAGACAACACAATCTTACTCTCTAATTTGTCATTTAAGATTATTTGTATCCTATTTCTTTTAGGGATTACTTGTCTCCAATCAATCTCATAGCAACGTACCCTCACTTAGTTGTACTCGGAACTGGACTTGCATTTGGATTTCTAGTGGTATGTGTTGATCTAAAACTCTCTAAGTTAGATCAATGTTACAATCATTACAAAAAAGGTTCTAACATAACATATGTATCTATGTTTTATTTTTTCAGGGAAGAATGATTCTTGCTCACTTGTGTGATGAGCCAAAAGGACTGAAAACAAACATGTGCATGGTAAATCTGATAACTTTTCTCTCGCAAATTCTCCATCTTACTGGTTCTGGAAATGTAATCTTCTGAAATCTTTTTGACTCAAAAATGCAGTCTCTACTCTATCTTCCTTTTGCACTTGCAAATGCTCTAACTGCGAGATTGAATGCTGGGTATGTTACTCTCTTTACATTTTCCCCCATAAAGTTCATCCCTTGTTTGCCTTTAACACTCGACAAACTTCATATTCCAGGGTTCCTCTAGTCGACGAAGTATGGGTTCTTCTTGGCTACTGCATATTCACAGGTTTGCTCCTAAAGAGAACAAAAAAAAACCTTATTTAGCTATTGATTTTTTGCACTCTAAACCAACTTTGTATTTGATGCAAAACAGTGTCATTATACTTGCACTTTGCGACATCGGTCATTCATGAAATCACTGAAGCTCTGGGAATCTACTGCTTCAGGTAAAAATTTTGGGTTAAAAAGGTCAATTTACTTGTTTTGAAAACATAATGAATTTTTATATCCATCTGTTCTTGCTAATCCACAGGATCACGCGTAAAGAAGCTTGAAAAGAAACGTTAAGGGGTAATGCGTTTTTTGTGTGGACCGTTGGATCGATATGGACCTGTTGGATCGGCGATGTATCTCTTCTTTTATCGATTGTTGTCTTTGTTTGATCGGGATAGAAGAATTTATGTAGAACTTAGTGTAATATTTTAGTTTTGGCTTTATGCATGGGAAAATTACGAAAACTTTCTTGAAATATTAAGAAAATTATATTAGTTGAACATTAAGGAGAACATACTGAGTTTGGTTTGCAAGCCTGGATTAGGAATTGGTTGACTTTTGACTTTTTATAAGACGACTACAAAGAGTTCTATAAAGAAAGCATAGTGTATGTTCTCTCGCATTTAAAAAACCCTATAGAAGTTATACATCGAGTTCCTATTTCCTAACATCACACCAAAACATTGAACTTGGGATAAGACTCATATCTAAAAGTCAAGGCATAACTTAGACCAACCAAAAGTCAACATATTTCAAGAACCTATAAAAAATGTACATCAACATGGTTTACAAAAATCGTAGAAGTAAAACACAACATAATGTATGTCACAAGGCGTTTATCGGAATACCGGAAGAACCCGTCAGAACTCAAGAAGCCTCCACCGGAAGGTCCAAACTCTGGTGTACTTGTGATTCAAGATGAAGAGTCGTTGACCACTTGTTGCTTTGGTTTCTGCTACGAGATTTTCCTCAGAGGATTACCGTTTCCACAGAACGCAGCGTTGACCGTGAGACGTGACGATGGTGGACAGAACAATACTGTTCATCGTGATCCTGTTGTGTTCATACCTGTTCTTGGTCAACCTCTATCTTCTAACCGTTATTACACTTATGAACGGTGCGGGTTCTATTCAAGGTATGACTGTAGGATCAAGTTTAGGCATGACATTTAGGTTTGGTGTAACAAGATTTTTTCATATCGAAGTTATTTTTGTCATGTAACAATTCAAATGCCAAATGTGTTTTGAAAATCTCAATTAGGAAACGCTTGAATTTTTGGTTTGCAGAGAATCATCTAATAGTAATGAAAGAGAGGTGGAGAGAGTCACATGCTGCTTCTGCATTAAATTTAACCATGTCCATAGGTCTAAGAAACCACAACCAGATCCTTATGACATTCACCAGCAAGTCGTGATCACAATTAACTCATCGTATTCCCGTTGTTACTATTACGCAAAGCCCGTTGCTCCTAATGCTTTGCTACCTGTATCCCTAAGGAGACAAGGCTGGACAATAGAAAACTCGACTTCTACCCTACAAGACTTCAATCTCATAGATGACGCAAAGGGTCTTAACGTAGAGCTTCGTTGTAAGCTTCCGAGTCTTGACATGAGCGTTGTCGTAGGGAAATGGTACGTCCCTTTCATATTTGTCAAGGAAGGAGACATCGTAGATCAAGTGAAGATATCAATGTATTACAACATGACGCTTCATCAAAGATGGGAAGAGGTTTTCTTTTATGAGAATGTTGACAATGATAAAGATTGTGTACAGGTTCTTGTTGATGTTGATCTTGAACTCCAAGTGATTAACGTTGAGGGACAAAAGATTAAAATAGAAACAACAAATGTGGATGCTAAAGGTATAGTTTGGTTCCATATTAAAGATCAAGAAGGACAAGACAAGAAGATAGGTCTAAGGTCTGTGGTTGTGGAGAAGATAGAAAGCGAAGAGGAGAGTTTCGGGTGGAAGAAGAGAGACGGAAACAGAGCAAAGGTTAAAAGAGTTGATCGGTTCGAAGGCGGTGGTTCATCTCAATGGAAGAGTTATAAATGTTATGTATTGGTTGAGAGATTTGAATTGAAGAGAATGGATGAGAGTTTAGTGTTGACGTATGAGTTTACACATGCTGATATGTTGAGGACTATTCAATATTGACTTGAGCTCCTCTTTCTATTTTTTTTACGCTTATTATTACTTTTTTTTTATCTTCGTGCCCATTTATAATAATATTTCTACACTGCATTGATGTACTGTAATTGTAAAATTGTAAAGTGTAAACTCTATTTAAATGAATATAATAATATTGAGTGTTTTATTATTGACACTAAAATAAAAAAAGAGACCTTTTTGATTTAGCAATGTGAAAAAAAAACTTAAATCCGCTGGAGGGTGTAACGATGTCTCTCTGCCGGAAGTTTTATAGTTCAGCTTGACTGGCTCGTGGTCGTGGGTCAGACCCAGATTCGAAGCTCGATGAAGAACGGTACAGTCGATCTTGGGTCTTAATTCTTCTTGGCTACTCAAGCAAGAACGGTACTATAACAGAAAAATCTTTTCCGAGTTTCTTGGATTGAGCCGCTGGTGAAAGTTTAAAGCGTTTTCTAGTGATTTAAGAGTCTAGCCTTATAGGATTCTTGTTGTTTCTGCCACAACGACTTTGCTATTCGCAACAGATGAGCCATGTCGATTTCTTGAAGGTTTTGAAACCCTTTGGTTTGGCAATTGATGGTTTCTTGCCTGGAAGTTTAGTTAGAGTGTGGTTTTGTTGCGTTGAATACTTGACTGCTGAATTTTTTTTGGTTTTGAGTGATGATGCAATAAGGTGTGGACAGAATCTTCATTGATGTAGAGTGGGTGTCATGATACGGAGTTGGCAGAGACTTTGTTTATCTTATTTTAGAGACACTTGAGGAGAGGTGACATTAGGGTAGGCCTAAGATCTTTATCAAGTAAGTTTCTTTGAAGTTTCCTACAACGAGCCATCTTGAAAAAGTCAAGTCACCTTGTCAATTACTGTTCTACAGAGTGGTTTTGTCTATAATAATAGGATCAAGTTTTTCTCCAAATCACACAACTCGATCTGGTTTACTGTGAAAATGTACATTACAAGGCGTTTGTCAGAGTACCAGAGGAATCCAGCAGAGCTAACACTGCCTCCTCCTGAAGGTCCAAACTCTGGAATTTTGGTAATCCAAGACCAAGACAAACATAGACGGGCTACATGCTGCTTCAGCTCGTGGTTGGTGTTGGACACTTGTCTAAGTGGTTTACCATTGCCGCAAAATCTTAAGCTAGCAGTCACGTTCAATATCGGAGGGGATGACGCTACTCGTGATCCAGTTGTGTTCATTCCTGTTCTTGATAAGCCTCTATCTTCAAACTGTTATTACGCTATTAAACGACATGGGAAGCATTCAGGGTATGAATTTAAAATCTTAAATTCTAGAATCTTTCTTCTTTAATATAAAATCTTTATATAAAGTTTATAAATCTTTGGTTGCATTGCAGTAAAGCGGCTGGTAGTGCGAAAGAGGATGATCCTTTGGTCACCTCCTGCTTTTGTATTAAGCAAGTTGCTGAAGCTGAACATAAACAGCTAGATCCTTTTGACATATACCAACAATTCGAGATCCATCAAAAGGATCCGTCTTCACGTAGGCGTTATTACTACGCAACATCTGTTGCTCCTGACGGGGTTCTACCATGGTTTCTCAGGAAAAGAGAGTGGAATGTTGAATGCGTGAGGTCCCAAGACTTTGAACTGGCAGATGATGCGAAAGGAGTCAACAAAGAGCTTCGTGCCGAGCTTCCAAATCTTGGTATGAGCACTGTGGTTGGGAAGTGGTATGTCCCTTTCATATTCGTGAAAGAAAGAGACGTCAAGGATCAGATCAAGAATTCGATGTATTACAGCATGACTCTTGAACAAAGATGGGAAGAAGTTTTTTCTTGTGATGACGACAAAAGCGAGAAGCGTGATGTTGTATTTGATGTACAAGGAGAGACAGAAGTTGTTAAGCTTGAGGGACAAGAGATTGAAAGAGGTGTGGAAGCAAACGGGTTTGTCTGGTTTGGGGTTGGAGATGAAAAGATTGGTTTAGGAGTTGTTGTTGTTGAGAGGATGAAATGGGAAGAAGAGAGATTTGGGTGGACAAGCAAAGGTGACCAGGAGCAAGCAATGGCGGGTAAGAGATTGAAGAAATCAAAAGATGGTAGCTTTTGGACGAGTTATCAGTGTTATGTTCTGATAGAGAGCTTTGTGCTGAAGAGGATGGATGGGAGTTTGGTCTTAACATATGAGTTTACTCACGTCGATAAGGTCAAAACCAAATGGGATTAAGTTTGTCACACAACGAATCTGCAAAAGCTTTCTCAATCTCAATGACATGAATCCATTGGTCAGTGTGATTATTGTATTTGATTATTATCTAAAGCTTTTTCAATAAAATATTGGGACCTTGGAACTTCACAGGAGATTCTGACAAATGTTTAAGTCAACTTTCAGATTGGGTCAAATGTCATATTATATTTATAAACACTAGCTTAGTAAACTTCCTTGCACGTTCTTATGATCCTTTGTTTTATATAAACGATGACAGGTTAGAAGATCTTAAGTAACAAAGAATCAAGAAGAGATGTATGTGACAAAGCGTTTGTCTGAATACCAAAGAAACCCGTCAGAGCTAACATTGCTTCCAACGGAAGGTCCAAACTCCGGCGTATTGGTGATTCAAGACGAAGAATCACAGCCTACATGCTGTTTTGGCAAATGCTTTGACTGTGATCTCAATGGTTTGCCGTTTCCTCAGAACACAAAAGTCACCGTCAAATACCAAATTGGAAGTTAGTTACTTTTCTGTTAACTCCTTAAATATATTATTTTTAAACTTGTTCCTTAACTCTGTTTCTGTTTCTTATTTGCGTTTTGTTTTCAATATACAGCCGGAGATGACAGAATTGTCTTGCTTGACCGAGTCGCGCTCATCCCTGTTCTTCATCAGCCACCTTCCTCCAATCTTTACTACGTAATAAGGCGAAGCGGGAAACACACAGGGTGATTTTCTACCTTGATGTGTATTTAGCTATTGGATGATTATGTAACTTCAAAATCTTGAGTCTTTCTTATGTTTTGTTTATGTTACATAGCAGTGAAGCATGTGTAATCTTCTGCATAGGATTTACCTCTTTAAATTTTGCAGTGAAGCATGTGTTAGTGCAAAGGAAGGGGACAGAGCTTCTTGTTGCATTTGTTTTACTTATGTATCTAATGCTACGCCAAGGCCTCTTGATCCTTTTGACACATACCAACAATTTGAGATACATCAAAAAGGATCATCAACACAGAAGTTCTTCGCTACATCTGTTGCTTCAGATGGGATACCACCTCGGTTCCTAAGGAGAAAAGGTTGGGCAGTTTCTTTCTCGTCTTCCCAAGACTATGGTTTGATTGATGATGCAAAGGGTGTAGAAGTAAAGCTTCGTTATGAGCTTCCTGATATCTATAAGGGTGTTGTAGTTGGGAAATGGTATGTTCCGTTCTTATTTGTAAAGGAAGGAGATGCAAAAGATCAGATGAAGAACTTCATGTATTACAACATGACCCTTCACCAACGATTTGAAGAGGTTTTCTTCTGCGAAAACGTTGACAATAAACAGTGTGAGGTTGTAGTTGATGTGGAGGTGGAAACAGAAGTGGTTAAGCTTGAAGGAGAGAAGATTGCAAGAGAGACAAAAGGTGTGGATTTAGATGGAGTTGTCTGGTTTAGTGTCTCAGGGACTGAGAAGGTAGGTCTTGGGTCTGTGGTCTTGGAGAGAATGAAATGGGAAGAGGAGAGGTTCGGATGGTCGAAGAAAGGCGATCAGATGAAGTCTAGCATTAAGAGATCTGAGAAATTTGAAGGCGGTGGAGCGCATTGGAAGAGTTTTAGATGCTATGTGTTGGTAGAGACCTTTGAATTGACGAGAACTGATGGGAGTTTGGTATTGACGTATGAGTTTAGACATGTTGATAAGTTGAAGAGCAAGTGGGATTGAGTTTATGTCAGCTTCTTTGTGTGTTATGTGTGTGCAACTTACGGTGTGTTCATTTAATGAAAGCTTTCTTCAAGTTCATGTGTTTGATTCTAGAACATCCCAATCTTGTAAGTTTATTAAATTGTTTGAATGATTCTCCATGACAGGTTTTTAAAACCAAGTCAAGCTCATAACTTTTGAATTTTAACTTGTAAAAAAAGTCTTTAAACAATAACTTGTAAAATTTGCTTATGACTTTATCCTCAATACATGGTGCTATACTGCTATATATAAACATATTACATCTTTTGATTTCTAATCAGTTACCTGAAAGATTCTAAATTCAAGATGTATGTTACAAGGCATCTCTCTGAATACCAGAGAAACTCAACACAACCGTTGCCGGAAGGTCCAAACTCCGGCATACTTGTGATTCAAGATGAAGAGTCAAAGCCGACTTGTTGCTTCGGTACTTGCTATGATGGTGAACTTAGAGGCCTACCGTTCCCACAGAACGCGAAGCTAACTGTGACTTACAGAACCGGAACTGGAAAAGACAGTAGCAGTTACCATGATCCGGTTCTGTTCATTCCTGTTCTTGATCAGCCTTATTCTTCGAACCGTTATTATGTCATTCAACGACGTGGGAAGCACTTAGGGTATGACCACAAATCTTACAGCTCATACCTAGCTTGCAGAAAAGGGTATATTCATAAATTAAAAAACTAATATTCTTCTTGTAACTTTTTTTAATTGCAGAGGAGCTTCAGCAAGTGCAAAAGAGGATGACACAGTCCCCTGCTGCTTTTGCTTTAGCTATGTTCCTGAAGTTAAGCCACAAGAAGCAGATCCTTATGACATGTATCAGCAATTCCAGATCCATCAACGCCCAATATCATCTCGATACTACACTGCCACTTCTGTTGCTCCTGATGGGATACCACCAAAGTTCCTTAAGAGAGAGTATTGGACCGTTGGGTACTCGAATTCCCAAGACTTTGGTTTGACAGATGATGCAAAGGGGATTAATACTAAGCTTCGTTCCGAGCTGCCCAACGATGTGAATTCAAGCGTTGTGGTAGGGAAATGGTATGTCCCTTTCATATTCGTGAAAGAAAGAAACGCAAAAGATCAGGTCAAGAGCTCAACTTATTACAGCATGACGCTTAAACAAAGATGGGAAGAGGTTTACTCATGCGAAAACGTTAATAACAACGAGAAAGGAGGAGATCAAGTTGTTCTTGATGTTGACGTAGAAACAGAAGAGGTGAAGCTTGAGGGACAAGAAACTATTTCGAGAGAGACAATAGGTGGTGGATTTGTTTGGTTTAGTGTCTTAGGGGATGAGAGAGAGGACAAGAAGATAGGTCTTGGGTCTGTTGTTGTGGAGAGGATGAAATGGGAAGAGGAAAGGTTTGGGTGGTTAAACAAAGGTGAAAGATCCAACATTAAGAGATCAGAGATATATGAAGGCGGTTCATCACATTGGAAGAGTTATCGATGTTACGTGTTGAAAGAGAGCTTTGAATTGAAGAGAATGGATGGGAGTTTGGTGTTGACATATGAGTTTACACATGTTGACAAGTTAAAGAGCAAGTGGGATTGCGTTTCATAATTCATCGTTTGTGCAGTTTCTTTGTGTGCATGTCATCTTTTGGTTCAATAATTAATTTGGTAATAAGTTTATGCAAGTTCATGTAATAATAAACTTAAGGTCGCATTTATATATATTTCATGTAATAAAACTCAATTTAAATGAAATCTTAGTTTGATTGCTTAACATTACGTACCCTTCATGATGTATTTGTTGACCTCTTAGCAAAGTAGAGATCACACCTTTTTGGAGATTAATTAAAACATAAATCCTATAACAAAAACTTGTCAATGAAGTTAATAAATTGTCACATACTCTGCCTTACAGGTTTTTGCATAAAGTCAAATCAAAAGGCAAAGACTTCTATGCATTTTTATGCTATTGTATAAAGACACTTGATGCCGTAACAGCCTTCTAAGATATTTTTCCTACGACGTGATTAGATTCTAAATTCAAAAAGTCAAATCTATTCTACAAAGAATTTGCTTAATCATAAGCCTATAAAGATGAAACAGAGCTCCTTCTCCAAGTATATCACCATCACAAAAACCAAATTACAAGATGTATGTTACAAGGCTTTTATCTGAATACCAGAAAAACCCATCGGAGATGAACTTGCTTCCACCAGAAGGTCCAAACTCTGGCATAATGGTGATTCAAGACGAAGAATCACAAGCCACTTGCTGCTTTGGTTCTTGCTACGAGGGTAGACTTAAAGGCTTGCCGTTTCCACAAAACGTGAAGCTCGCAGCAACGTACAGCAGTGGAGGAGGAGGAGGAGCAGGTGGAGCAGGAGGAGGAAGCCAGACACATCGTACCCCTGTTGTGTTCATCCCTGTTCTTGATCAGCCATTGTCTTCGAACCGTTACTATGTTATACAAAGACGTGGAAAGCATACTGGGTAATTATTACTTGTCATTTCAATGTTTTCATAAAATATATAGCGAGCACAACCTAAAATTTTGAGTTAATTTGTGATTACAGTAAAGCATCTGCAAGTGCAAAAGAGGAAGAGAGAGTTTCAAGCTGTTGTTGCTTTACCTATGTTCCTGAAGCTAAGCCACAACAAGCAGATCCGTATGACATATACCAACAATTCGAGATACATCAAAGCCGACCATCATCTCTCTATTACTCTGCCACTTCTGTTGCTTCTGATGGTGTGCCACCAGACTACCTTAAGAGAAAAGGTTGGTCGGTCAGTTACTCGACTTCAGAAGACTCACGAGACTTTAGTCTAAGAGATGATGCGAAAGGGATTAACACAAAGCTTCGCTTAGACTCAGAGCTTACTAGTTTAGGTAAGAGTGTTGTGGTAGGGAAATGGTATGTTCCTTTCATATTTGTGATGGAAGGAGATGTAAAAGATCAAATGAAGAAATCAACGTTTTACAGCTTGACGCTTAAGCAAAGGTGGGAAGAAGTTTTCTTCTGCGAAAACACTGGCAATGAACATTCCGAGGTTGTAGTTGATGTTGATGTAGAGACAGAAGTTGTGAAGCTTGAGGGACAAGAAACTCATTTGAGAGAGGAAAAAGGTGATGGAGTTGTTTGGTTTAGTGTCTTAAGGGATGAGAAACAAGACAAAAAGATAGGTCTTGGGTCTGTGGTCGTGGAGAGGATGAAATGGGAAGAGGAAAAGTTCGGGTGGTTAAATAGAGGCGAGGAAAGGTCTAAAATTAAGAGATCAGAGATATTTGAAGGCGGTTCATCACATTGGAAGAGTTATCGATGTTATGTATTGATAGAGAGCTTTGAATTGAAGAGAATGGACGGTAGTTTGGTGTTGACATATGAGTTTAAACATATTGATAAGTTAAAGAGCAAGTGGGATTGAGTTCCATTCATTTTGTGTTTTTGCGTGTCATCTTTTTGATTCAATAATCAATTTGGTGAATAAGTTTTTATGCAAGTTCATGTAAAATTCAGTTTAATGAATCTAAATTTGGTTGACCTCGCTTAGCATACTTTTGCAACCATATGTCTAATCCCAACAAAATCTTCCTTGGAAATTGCTGGTAACGTGCTTTGATTCTATTCTACCATTTAAAAAGTCTTTGCATTCGAGTTTAGACATGATGTCCCCATATATATGATTTTATTTAATCTCATGATGTCTCTTAAAAAAAATACTTCATTGGTAGTTTTGGGAGCTCTGTTCTGACAGTATATATATACCACCAGAATCCCAAATATGAAGTGAGAGATTTTTAAAATAAATTGTGACTTAGAAACTGCCAGGAAAAGAAAAGACTTCCATAAAAAGCCAAGTCAAGATCGTAGAAAAGTCTTCAGACAGAACCGCGTAAGAAGTTTATTTTTTCATTTATTTTTTGGGGTTACAAACTTTTGTTTCTCTTCTTAGTTCTTATCCTACTCTACATATATAAAAGATAGACCCAATCACAACTTACACGAATCACAAAAAACCACTGAAATATCTTTCACCGGTTAATTAAAACATAAAAAAATGTATGTTACAAGGCGTTTGTCGGAATGCCAAAGAAACAGATCGGAGTTGCCGGAAAGTCCAAACTCCGGTGTACTTGTGATTCAAGATGAAGAGTCAAGACCAACCTGTTGCTTCGGATCTTGCTACGGGACTGGACTCAAAGGCTTACCATTCCCACAAAACGCTAAGCTGACTGTGACTTACACCATCACGGTTAATAACGTGACCACTGCTTATCGTGATCCGGTCATTTTCATTCCGGTTCTTGATCAACCGTTATCTTCAAACCGTTACTACGCCATTAAACGAGGCGGGAAACACTCAGGGTATGACTTAGATTTAAGCAATATATTTTTCAACTTTCTTGATTTTTGATGTGATTCACAAGCATTTGCAAATAAGGGTATTGATTTGAAAGTATTATAAGGTCTTTATTTGTCACTATGTGTTGTAGAGAAGCTACGGCTAATGCGAAAGAGGAAGACAGAGTCCCATGCTGCTTTTGCTTTAGCTATGTTCCTGAAGCTAAGCCACAACAAGCAGATCCTTATGATATATACCAACAATTTGAGATCCATCAACCAAAATCATTGTCTAGAAATTACTTTGCGACATCCGTTGCACCTAACGGAGTACCACCAGAGTTTCTCAAGAGAAAGTATTGGACTGTTGAGTACTCGACATCAGAAGACTTTGGTCTAAGAGATGATGCAAAAGGCATTAACACTAAGATTCGTTCTGAGCTTCCAGGTGATTTTAGTGCAAGCGTTGTGGTAGGAAAATGGTATGTCCCTTTCATATTTGTGAAGGAAAGAGACGCAAAGGATCAGCTTAAGAGTTCAACTTATTATAGCATGATTCTTATCCAAAGATGGGAAGAGGTTTACTCTTGCGAAAACGCTCACAACGAAAACCAAGAGGTTGTTGTTAATGTTGAAGTGGAAACAGAAGTTGTGAAGCTTGAGGGACAAGAGATTGGAAAAAAGGCAAGACGTGTGGATGAAAATGGGATTGTTTGGTTTGAGGTCGCAGACAAGAGGATGGGTTTGAGATCTGTGGTTATTGAGAAGATGAAATGGGAAGAGGAGAGATTCGGGTGGAAGAGTGAACCGCTTAGAGCAGTGGTTAAGAAATCTGAGAGAATTGATGGAAGCGGTTCGAGTTGGAAGCGTTATAGGTGTTATGTATTAGTGGAAAGCTTTGAGTTGAGGAGAATGGACGAGAGTCTAGTGTTGGCATTTGAGTTTAAACATGTTGATAAATTAAGAACCAAGTGGGAATCATGAGAGATTCTTGTGTTTTAGCTATGTGTGTTGGTAATGTTTTACTTCAATTTATCTTTGTGTGATAAGCTAATTAAGTTTTGGAGTTTCTTTCGTTTGCAAAAATAACTGAAATGTTTGCCACAGTTAGTTGAAATATTTTGAATTCTGACCAAATTATCTATCCATATTCTAAAGTGAGTTTTGTGTGTTCAAATTTTTTTGTCAGTGTTGCGAGAACCAAGTTTGTTAAATATGAATGAATCTAAAATATTACATTAACGTACCATTCTTAATTTTATATAAATTTATTTAACAATATATTTTTTTTCAATATTTTTCTATTATAAAGAAGAGCAAATAATAAGATTAAAATAAGTAAAACATAAGTAAAACATAAGGAAAACATAAGAATATAGGTGGAAATAATAACCAATGACAAAAAAGATAAGAAATTATTATAGGTTCAAATCTAATACATTAAATTACATAATTAATTACTGTCATTTGCTTACTCTTATTGTCAATTGTATACACTCTTTTTATAGATCATATCATAAAAAAGAGACTGAGAAATATTTAAAGTCTAAGAAAGATATAAATGTCATAATTAGTTAACAACCTTCAGCCTTAATTTTAACTGAATCAAGAAACACGTGTAAACCAATAGCGTGTGAAATTAAATTTTGAATCAACAGTGACTATGAATTTGTTATGCATGGGCATGGCTTATTTAGATAAAAAGAAAATTGCTATAAATGACCTGCATTTAACAATAGATTTTAGTTATTTAATTATAAATTTTAAATTATTGAAAAATCTAAGAAACAACTTAAGCTTTTACGCCTCAACAAAAAAAAAAAAAAAATTTGAGCCTTAATTATATGCTTTTTTTTTTTTGAACGAATGAGCCTTAATTATAATTAGAAAATGGGGTCAATGATGTTTGTTAGAAAATTTATTTAGGAAAAGTGAAAACTCAGAAAAGATTATGGTTTTTACATTGAATTATTATTATTTTTTTTTTGGTCAAAGTGATCAATGGTTTAAAATCTTCAAACAAGTATCATGTTGTAGCTTATATAACATCTGGTTTCAATTGCTTTTGTTTTCTTTGGATTGTTGTGGTTTCTCAAATTCTATTTCCACGCAAGAAACCTAACATTTACTTTCATATATATTAATTAAATTTCAAGTTTTATATCCTAATTGTAACTATATCTAACAATATATTTTAGTTATTTCATTCTATTTAAATAGCTGAAAATTAACAGTAAAAAATATGATGTGGATACAATGGGAATAACAAAGTCTATATCTATTTGACATATGTTAAATAAAATCTACTAATAATGTTATGTATTTATTAATATATTTAGATATTAGTTATTTCAGTTGTTAATGGAAATATATATATATCAAGATAAAGGCATTATATATTCAGAGACATCCGTAAAACAAAGAAGTCGAGAATGGAGAAAGAGAAGAGAGTGATTGCATCATCATCACACAGAGAGGGAAAAAGAAGAAAATATAATAACGATCATGGAGTACTACTACCATACGACGTCCTAGAGGAAATCCTCTTGCGGCTTCCGGTTGAATCAAACGCTCGATTCAAAGTCGTATCAAAACAATGGAGAACAACTATTGAATCTCGATATTTCACGGAGAAACACTTGAGGCTCGTCGAACAATCCAAAATTAATGATCATCCAAAATTCCTATACGTCTCCAAACATGAACACTATTATGTGTTGAAGACATTGTGCTTGGAATCTAATTCTCTTCGAGTCTTCAATCTTCTCTACATCACTCAACCACATTTAATCGAAATTTCTGGAAGCTGCAATGGTCTTGTTTGTATTTATGATAAGTGGGGAGAATCCATGTACGTACTCAACCCGACCACAAGGTGGTTTCGACAACTTCCTCAAGCTAGGTTTCATATATTTATGCAAAAGGCAACATACACTCGGGAAACTATCATACACAATATGCCTACCCCTAGACTAGCGTTCGCAAAGGCCACAATGTGTGATTATAAATTGGTGTGGCTATACAATTCTGATATATACAATTTTGACGCCGTGAGTTTAAGGGAAGGATTTACCGAGTGCGAGGTCTTTGATTTTGGGGCAAACGCTTGGAGATACTTGACTTGCACGCCAAGGTACCGGATATTTGACGACCAGTCACCAGTGTCCACGAACGGATCAGTTTATTGGCTCACAGAACGATACAATGGCGAGACCAAAGTTATAGTTTTTGATCTTCAAACTGAAACTTTTCGATTGCTTCCTAATAATCCAGCTTCTCGTTCACATCCAGACCATATCGACCTGTGCATTTTGGATAATCGTCTGTGCATGTCCAAGAGAAAGCGCCGTACAATGATCCAAGAGATTTGGAGCTTGCAATTATCATCATCAGAAGAGACATGGATAAAGATTTATACTATAGATCTTCGATCTTGTTCTTCATCATGGTCTATATCTGCAAGGGTTTATTCTTGGTGGACTCGAAAGCATGTGATTCGGCCATGCACACCGGTGGCGATATTGAAGAACAAGGAGATCCTACTCACACATCGTTATGGTGAAGGTATGGTAAAGTATGATCCACAAACAAATTCGTACTCTCTAATGTACAGTCATCTTTTTCATAGAGGTGTTCCTTATTTCAAGAGTTTAATATCTCATATCTAAAACCGTGCTTAATTACTCTCTTTCATGTATTTTGAACCGTAACATTATTCTTAAGACTAGATTTATTACCATGTTACGTTTTATATGTTATGAATCAATGTTGTGATCTAGAACACATTAGCAAAGCTTTTAACAAACAAGAAGACCAACAGAAAAAAAAAAAATGATCTTACATCTTCGCAATCTCTTTAAAGAAGACGAATCCGAAACTTTTTCTCACTAAGGTTTCTGGAGAGAAAAAAAAAACAAACCAAATTTGCCAATGTAGTAAAAAACGAGAAAAATACAGAACAAAAAACCTCTCTCTCTCTACAACTAAAAAAAAAACATCTTACAATGAACTCTTTTGCTTTTGATTCCCAATTTCTTCCAACCGTTTCCAAGTCGCCTCACGCTTTGCTCCAATTTCAGATTCTTTTGATTCATCTTCTCTAAACTTACCAAGACATTCCTTAAACAAGTCTGCATCGACGTCATTAAATATCTTCTGCACGTTCAGCGTTAAGCTATGAACAGCTTGGTTCCAATGCTTCTGAGTGTTTCTTTCCAATGCAGGGAATATGATAGGTAGTATTACTTTACGATTCTGCATTATTAGATTCTCGATATGATCGTTGTTCCATAAGAACAAAGCTCTTTCTGCAACCTGCAAGCAAATCAAGAACGAAAAAAAGACTCAACCTTCTGGTTCTTTCTTTGTGCTTCTTGTATAAAGACTCACGCTTTCACTACAACTTCGACAATGAACACAAAGCTTTTAAGCTATCCAATATCACACATTTCAATCTTATGAAGAACTGTTCCTATCATTCCTCTTTCTCAGGATCAGTAAACTGTAAATGCAATGCGGAATATATATGAAACGTTTTAAGCAATTACCTGAAAATGGAGACTGTTCAAACACCGAGCAACTTGGCGAAACAATGGGACCATACACCTTTGGAATTCAGGTGGCTGAGTTGCTTCTAATACTTCCTCTAGCTCGTTTAGAAACATGACTTCTTTGGAACTATTCGTGACAGGCCAAGACTTGAGTAATCCCCTTATAACTGTATCAGCAAGTTTGCAATCTTTTTCCACAAACTGTGTGATACAATAAGATAACTGCTGATGATACATTTGTAAGCATTTCGGTTTGTGGAGAGGTAGCAAAGCTCGAACCAGAAACACTTTATGCTCATCCTTAAGCGGCAGAGCAAATCCATTGATGATACTTCCCAAAATCTCTAAGAACTCAGCAATCCCATTGTGTTTCTCAGTCTCGAAAACAAACCGGTAGAAAATGTTGTTGATTGATTTCCTTATGAAAGGACGATGAACCATAAATTTACCATAGATGCGATGCAGAACGGTTTTAAGACAGTCTCTTTCTCTCGGATCCTCGGAGTCAAATAAATCCAGTAACCTCGAGACAAAAGACTGGTCGATGTACTTCTTAGCCAGCTTTGTATCTGTCTCAGGTGAAGCAATAAGCCTGAGGAGAATCTCATAGACAAGCTGCAAGTGAGGCCAAGCAGGATCCATAGAAGGCTCCTCTTCCTCCAAATCCAAAGCATCAATAACTTTATTCTCACGCGGTTGAGGATTCAAGGTTCTGAAAATGTTCACAGAAACCATTTTAACAGCTTCTTGGATAACATTTTCGCTAAACTTCCCATTAGGAGAAGCAACATAATCCACAAGATCAAGCAACGTCTGACGCTTGATCTCTTTTTCCTTGACGTTCTTTGTAGGATCCGAGAAATCAAACACTAGACAGCACAAGTTGAGTTTTCTCAGACACAAGCTCTGCTTCTCTGCATTTGGAACATCTTTAAAACTAGGCAAAGCTTCATACGGACCGTTTCCTTTCGAATTCCCATCTTTAAAACCAGAATCAGCAGCAGGTTTAACAGCAGGAGCGTTCTTGGCGTGAGAATTACCTGATTTCCCGGCTCCATTGTCACTAGTTTTGGAAGTAGATGCATTGGAAGTAGATGAAGAATGGTTCTTAGAAGAAGACTTCTTAGGAAGCTTACTTATAATCTGTTTCCACATACTAACTCAGATGCTTCTTCCCAAATTACAAAAACAATCCCTTAGAAGAACAAACTCATCAACTCCATCTGAAATCAAAGCAAGATATCCACAAAATAGTTAAATCAAGAACCTGAAATAGAGAAAAAGATCATATTTTTGTCTTCTTTACTCACTCTAGAAACCAAGGAAAACAAAAAATCACCACTCCCAGAAAAGAAAAATCCAAACTTTAAGAGTCTAATCTTTGAAAACAATCGAAATCTGAAAACCCCAAAATCAAATTTAGAAACATTACATTTACAAACGATAGATCAAAAACAAGAAATTAACCGATTGTAGAAAAGAAGATGTCAACATGAGATATATAACGATGAATTAAGAAAACAACAAACTTACCAAAAAAAGGAGAGTCACATTCAAGTTCTTTCCAAAACCTCCTCCTTCGTTGTTGTTGTATTGACTGACTTCAGATAAAATATAAAAAAAGATTAGACCTTTATAGATTTGCTTCAATACGAAATTGTTATTGTTGTTCTTTCTTCTTTCTTCTTTAATTTTTGTTTTCTTTCTTCTTCTTTGTGATTTGTGTCTTCTCGTGATCCAGTTATCTATCATTTCTTTCTTCTCTCCGATGGCTGATCAATCTTTTTTTTCTCAAATTCTATTTTATTTTTTATTTTAATTGTTTTTATTCCCTTATTTTTTATTTTATTTTTAATGGGTTTGGTCTGGCCAGCCAGGTCCTCTCTCACTTGTATTATTATTATACTTCAAAAATATGCTTTTAGAAGAAGAAAAAAAAATCCAAACTTTATCGCCGACCGTAACACTATTATATGATGTACTTTGATGGTTTGGGATTCCGGTTTGGTTGTTGAGTTTTTTTTAATTTCGGTTTAGAGTGTTGTCATTGTTTTCGTTTCCAAAAGAGTATGTGTGTGTGTGTATCTCATTTACTTTGCTTTCCCCCTTTGATGAGAAAGCAAGTTGGCAAGATTTGTCATGTGAATGTTGATGTTTTGGTTTTTATAGTTACTGGTGGTGGATTGGACTAAGGGTAAGAAGTGGGGTGGGTGCTCCTTCGGTTGTAGAACATAAAAAGTGTCCTAACGATGTAACCAAATCTCATTCCCTTGCTTGGATCTCTCTACTGAAAGAGCAATACCATTTCGAAAATTTGAAGGTAGAGTACAAATTTTCTAGCAAGTTTGTGTTATGAATTTGAAATTTGTGTTGTTGAAAATGTATTTTGAATTTGATCTTAGGAATATGATAATCAAATTTTTTTTTTTTTTTTTGAAAAGACGGTTTCATAAAAAAGATATTGGATTAGTAACAATTAAATCGATACTTTTGTACTGTTATTTTTTACTAAATTGAATACTGGTTTTGTAAGTTTCCAATATAGTTTATCGTTATTTTCGTGCTAAATATTTGTTTTTTTTAATATTTTATATCACATAAAAGGTCAAATTGTTAGTTATTACATTTATGAATAAGTTTCCAAACCCAAATCTTTAGACAAAAATTAAAAAACCTAAAATTAAAAAATAAAGTTAAAAAAGCCTATTTGGCTCTCTCTCCTCACATATCAATTTGTGTTCGGGGCGTTGTGTGTGTTGACGGTGGTGGGAACAGAGGAACATCATATCCCATTGTCTCTCCGGAGACACAGCAATGTTCATTTCCGACAAGTCTCGTCCTACTGATTACTACAAAGACGATAATCCCAATTCTTCATCCGCCACAACACGCGATATGATGATCGATGTCACCACAACCACCACCACCAATGAAGCAGTATCAGATCTACAATCTCACCACCACAACAATCACAATCATCATCATCATCATCTCCACCAATCTCAGCCTCAACAGATTCTCCTAGGAGAAAGCAGTGGTGAGGATCATGAAGTGAAAGCTCCAAAGAAACGAGCAGAGACATGGGTTCAAGACGAGACTCGTAGCTTAATCATGTTCCGTAGAGGTATGGATGGTTTATTCAATACATCCAAATCCAATAAACATCTATGGGAACAGATTTCGTCTAAGATGAGAGAGAAAGGCTTTGATCGATCTCCGACCATGTGTACGGATAAGTGGAGGAATCTATTGAAAGAGTTTAAGAAAGCCAAGTATCATGATAGAGGTAATGGATCGGCTAAGATGTCTTATTACAAGGAGATTGAAGATATTCTTAGAGAGAGGAGCAAGAAAGTAACAGTTACGACCCAGTTTAATAAGACCCCTAGTACACCACCTACAACTGCTAAAGTTGATTCCTTTATGCAATTTAGTGATAAAGGTATAAACTTTGGCTGTGAATTAGCAGGTTTCTTGATTTGGTTTTGAGGAAATTACAAATGGGATTTAGGGTTTGTGTTGATTAGACTCGTATATCTGTAGATTAGGTTGAGGAGATACTGGAATTTTAAAGTAGGTTTTCTTAATGTGGTGTGCATTAATGGTTTTAAGAAGATGATGATGGTTTTGGTAATGAATCTGGTTTTGTGGATTTTGTGGTTTTAGTTTCTTTTGTTTATGTAGTAAGTGACTTTTATCTTTTGCATTGTAGGATTTGATGATACGAGCATTTCTTTTGGATCTGTTGAAGGTACTGATCTATATCACTTGTGTGTGTTTATTATACCTTGCTTTATATGAAGAGGCGATATATGTTCGTTCATTGCCTCTTGAGATTGTGTTTTTTTAAGTTGTTGTAAATTTCCTCCTTGAGTGAGCCATACTAGAGGTGTTGACTTGCTTCTTGAGCAATGAGTTACATTTGCGAGGGGGAAGTTATCTGTAATTGTGATATATCTCTCTGTAATTGAAACAAAGAGGTGAACATGACTGCCGTGGGTCTCTTTGTTAGAAGGTGTTTAGTTCAATTTCTAGAGGATGTGTGTGGGTTTTGATAAATGTTTATATGTATGGTCCAGCTAATGGCAGGCCAGCCTTAAACCTTGAAAGGCGTCTTGATCATGATGGTCATCCACTTGCAATCACTGCAGTTGATGCTGTTGCGGCAAATGGAGTTACTCCTTGGAATTGGAGAGAGAATCCTGGAAATGGCAAGTCACTGAAAAGCTTAGATAACTTGAGTCTCAAAAGTTTAAGTTTCCAAAAGGCCAAAGATTTTTTCTTTTGAACATTATGTTCCATTCATGGTGTGACATGTGTAAGAATCATTGTTTTCTAATTCTTGAGAACCAAAATCGCTCTCATTTTGAGGTTGCTTCACAACCTATGTTCCCCTGTTTGATTGGTTTTGTCTGTCTCTTTAATACTGATGAAGGCATCTTTATGTTTCATGTTTATAAGCAGGTGGTGATGGTCATGGTCAGCCTTTTGGTGGAAGGGTCATAACAGTGAAATTTGGAGACTATACAAGAAGAATTGGTGTTGATGGTAGCGCCGAAGCAATCAAAGAAGCAATCAGAGCTGCTTTTGGGTTAAGAACTCGGCGGGCTTTTTGGTTAGAAGATGAAGATCAAATTGTTCGCTGTCTTGACCGAGACATGCCTTTAGGGAACTATCTACTCCATCTTGATGATGGTAAGATCAATTTTGCCACCATTAGTAATTGTGTGTTTTGACCCTGAATACAGTTTACTGAATTCTCGATATGCAAAACCCATCTTGCAGGACTGGCCATTAGGGTATGCCATTATGATGAATCCAACCAGTTACCAGTCCATTCAGAAGAGAAAATCTTCTACACAGAAGAAGATTACCGCGATTTCCTGGCTCGACGAGGATGGACATGCCTGCAAGTTGATGGATTTAGGAACATAGAAAACATGGATGATCTTCAACCTGGTGCCGTGTACCGAGGAGTGAGGTGAGAGTATGGGATCACAGAACTTCTTCTCCAAATTCATCAACAGCTTCTCTAATCAGAAAAGAAAACAGTCCCCTGTGAATATAAGTTCATTCCCTTATGTACATTTCCTCTTTCTCTCCCCTGAGGAGTACAAAGAATGTATTTGTTCAAATATGTACGACACCCACTTGCATTTACCGTACGGACCAATAAGACTTTATTTGTGGTCTGTTGCGTTTGTAAGAACAGAACATACGAGAAGAAAAGTGAATAAAGGATTCACATGTCATTCAGACAAGACCGAGTGTGCGATGTCAGTTACTCTTCATTTCATTCGTCGTTCTTTTCAAGAAACGTGTTTGACGACCTTGTAAAACTGCAAAGACTATGAAACTTTCTGAACTTCTACTACTGAGAAAAGATAATGTGTGATTAGAAGAAACTTTGTTTTCGATTCGAAGAAAAGATAATGTGTGATGCTGGACGTTCATGTATTTATTAAGCAGAAAAGGTTCTTTATATAACAAAAAAAAAAAGGAAAGTTTCGATTGTTTAGTTTCCTTTTTCCGATGAGTTCTGTTGTTTCCTTTTTTCCAACAAGGTTTAGGGTTTGTCCTTTTTACTGTTACAACACTCATGTTTTTGCTTATTGGCTTATTGCGTACAAACAATTTAATCACGGTGAGAGTACGATGAGTTTTTTTATAAGGTGAATACTCTTAACACATTAAGGCGATTAAGAAAGATGTCTGATGTTTATTACTAGCTAATGTGCACGAAATAGCTAAAGGCTAAGAAGAAAGAAACAGATGATCCTGAACCAGAACCAATCCACAAGAAACTGTTAGAATGTTTTTTAATTATGAATTTTCAAATCATGATCTCCTTATCACTTTCCTCCTTTCAACCTCGGAAGTAGAAAGCAGAATCAAGATTGCTTAAGCACCACAAACATCCAATTGTCTAAAGAACTATAATTCATTGAGTTAATTGAGAATCAAGACAGCATAAACACCACAAGCATAGATGTAAAAGGGTATATATTATCTAAACTGAGTTAACTGAAATATTTTTTGCATAAATAAACCAACTTATCAAGATCCAAACCATCACGTAAGTGGACGACTAACATTGGTTATAAGCAGATATTCATGGATAAGAAGATTCCATTCGTTAAAGTTCGTATCAAATAATTATTTTTGTCGAGAGGGTTTCCACTGCATCAATAATTACACATCTTTCTCTCTAAGAATCGAATTTTATAAACATATACTTTGATAATGATATATTTTTGTTCTTTTCTCTTTACGATTGCTTAGAACATTGTGAATTTGTGAATAATGACACTTCAAAATTCAAAGGGATAAGATCCGGACAATAATAATAGTGAATTTTAGGAATAACATATAAAAATCCACTACAAATAAATTTTCAGATAACGGACAAAAATACATGTAGGTAACGTTTTGGAATGCTCAAAAATGGTCCCTCATCAAAAAAACAAATTCGGTTTCTTACAACCAACGTGAATTGAACTTAGTAATTTGCAAAGAAACCCGAATTACAACAAAAAAAAAAAAAAAAGAAGACAATCGTTTTTTAATCATTCAACTTATCATTGGAAGAGAGTAACTGACACTTGACGGGTCTATTAGAAGTGTTGGACTCTTGGATATGAATATATGATCATGAGTTATTATAAGGGAGATCACAAACTTCAGTTTATGATAGATTCTAGTTAATTTAATGGAAATAAAGATCCATATGAATACCAAAACAAGGAGTTTTATATGCATTCACCTAACACAAAAACGAAATGAAAAAAAAAAAATAAGAGGAGGAGAAGAAGGAGACTTTTGGCAAAAGCCAAGAGTCATACCTATTTTTATTAGGCTCTACCTGTTACATAAGGTCTGATGTTTTTTTTTTTTTCTTGCTGTCACATTCATCTGACCTACCAAAGCTCTCAAAAGTGGAGCATTTATGTGTCTTGGTATGAAGTCACGATCGATTAGATAAATATCGAACACCATATATGTTGTATGAAATTAATAATATTTTGATAGAGTAAGCAAAAAAAAGGATTCTGATAAAGACATCTAGAAGAAGCTTCAGATAAAATATTTGATGAGAACAAAACACCTTTAAATACACTAGTGCTTAAAAAAGTTAAATGTTCACCTTGGTCATTCTAAAACAATGGTTGAATTATAAAAGTGTCACTACAAAAGGTTATCAAATAAACCAAAACTAACCAAAAAAATAATTTAATTACAAGTAATTTAGTTTGGTCGTGCTTGCATACGTGGCATAGATTCATTGGCTGTCGAAAAGAATATTTTCAGATCAGCCTGGCCTGGCCCGGCCCATAGCAACTGAGCATAAACCTCGAATATTCCCACAGCGGGAGCGTGAAGTGCAAGCGCCATTAGTTTTCCCAAATCCGTGTTTAATCCTTACTATAAACGGTGGGTAAAAACAGTGGCAAAAAATGGTAAATAACGGAAAAAGTAAAGTGCAATCTTGTAATAATATATACTGAATCTGATCTCTATCTAACCTTTTCCCCCAAGATAAAAAAATCTCAGCCACTCGATCATATTATTCATCTTCTCTTTTATATAAATAACCCTAAAAGCCTCACCAAACCCAAACCCCTCACTCACTTATTTTCACATCTTCTCTCTCGATCTCATCATCATCTACACACACCTCTCTCGATCTCAATTTCAGTAATGGGTGAGCTTCTCATTCCTTTTGATGATCTGCGTTTCTTTCTTCGATTTATCGTTTACGTCGTTGATACTTTTTTCGAATCTGATCGTGATTTTGATTTTTTTTTTTTTTTGTAGCTAAGATTAAGATCGGAATCAACGGTGAGTGTTTTCTTTAATCGTGTTTACATATGTTTATTTTTGATTTGGATCTGTTGTGGAGTCGTGAGTTTTTGATCGTTCGTGAAGGTTTCGGAAGAATCGGTCGTTTGGTTGCTAGAGTTGTTCTCCAGAGGGATGATGTTGAGCTCGTTGCTGTTAACGATCCCTTCATCACCACCGAGTACATGGTTCGTTTCTCTCTTTCCCTTTAGATACTACTGGTTCGATCTGGATTCATGTTAGTATTTCGTTTTTGATCTGTATATGACGCGAATTGGTATAGATTTATTTTGAATTGGACGATCGAATCAAATTCAATTTTCTTGTAGTATACATGGTAGATCTGACTATGCAAGTTCATATGTGACTTACTTTCGATAAGTTCGAGGATGAAACGTTTCTAATGGTATCGAATTTGTTGCAGACATACATGTTTAAGTATGACAGTGTTCACGGTCAGTGGAAGCACCATGAACTTAAGGTCAAGGATGACAAAACTCTTCTCTTTGGTGAGAAGCCAGTCACTGTGTTCGGCATCAGGTAACTTAAAATCTTTTTTATATTCCTGTATATCTCTGTTTTAGTGTCTGAGGCTTGTGAAAATTCTGATTTGGTGATTTTTTTTTTTTTCTCAAGGAACCCTGAGGATATCCCATGGGGTGAGGCTGGTGCTGACTTTGTTGTTGAGTCTACTGGTGTCTTCACTGACAAGGACAAGGCTGCTGCTCACTTGAAGGTTTGGCTTTGGATTTTTGTTTATCATATTAGATAAGATTCGAGCACTTGTTTATAAAGATCTGAAATCATCATATTGTTCAATTTCATTCAGGGTGGTGCCAAGAAGGTTGTCATCTCTGCCCCAAGCAAAGATGCTCCCATGTTTGTTGTTGGTGTCAACGAGCATGAGTACAAGTCCGATCTTGACATTGTTTCCAACGCTAGTTGCACCACTAACTGCCTTGCTCCTCTTGCCAAGGTCAGCTTTTTCTCCTTTACCCTGTGGACTTGTAGAGTATGTTATGACTTAGAATTTTTACTGTAGATTCATGTTCCTCTCAGTGTATTGAAATTTGCAATTTGGTTTGTGTAGGTTATCAACGACAGGTTTGGAATTGTTGAGGGACTCATGACCACTGTCCACTCTATCACCGGTACATAAATATATTACTTTGTTTCATTAGGTTAATATGTGTTGCCTTTTACTGTAACTTTGACTAAATAATAACTGTTTGTTGTGGCTATTCAGCTACTCAGAAGACTGTTGATGGTCCATCGATGAAGGACTGGAGAGGTGGAAGAGCTGCTTCCTTCAACATTATTCCTAGCAGCACTGGTGCCGCCAAGGTAAAATTTTATCTCATGCTCTAACGTAGAGTTTGTGTTTTTGTTAATTTTGACTGAGGAAGGAATTGTTTTGAGTCTAATTTGTATTGTGGTTGTTGGTTAGGCTGTTGGAAAAGTGTTGCCATCCCTCAATGGAAAATTGACTGGAATGTCTTTCCGTGTTCCAACCGTTGATGTCTCAGTTGTTGATCTCACAGTTAGACTTGAGAAAGCTGCTACTTACGATGAAATCAAGAAGGCCATCAAGTAAAAACCACTAACTCTCACTCTTTTGACCACATTATAGAAGATATTCAACTACTTACTATGTTTCTGAACTCTCACTCTGTTGACCACATTATAGAAGATATTCAACTACTTACTATGTTTCTGGTTAATAAATATTTTAGGGAAGAATCTGAAGGCAAGATGAAGGGAATTTTGGGATACACTGAGGATGATGTTGTGTCTACTGACTTTGTCGGTGACAACAGGTAAAATAAATGATCCATCTACAGATTGATACAGTTTTCTGATCTTATTAATGGCGAGAGGACAAAATTTGAATATTTGGTTTGTGCGTGTAGGTCAAGCATATTCGATGCCAAGGCAGGAATTGCATTGAGCGACAAGTTTGTGAAGTTGGTGTCATGGTACGACAACGAGTGGGGTTACAGTTCTCGTGTCGTTGATCTTATCGTTCACATGTCAAAAGCCTAAGTTGACGCCAGAGAAGAGTTTGTGTGTGTTGGGTCATTTCTGAATAAAAATGGGAAGAAAAAAAACACTCTATATTGTCCACAAGAGTTTCGTTTTAAAGTTCCTAAGTTTTTTCACTGATTTCATGCGCAGTCATGAGAGTTTGTAGCATCTTTTTGCTTTCTCTTTGCTTTTTAACCAGATGAGTTTCTTCACTGAAACTATTGTTATGGTTATTATGTTAGTTTGGGTTTAGCTATGGTTTTTCTTCTGTTTAAAAGTCACACTTGCAGCTGCAATCCCAACATGGCAAATCCACATCTAAATTGGATATTTTGGTCCTGTTTCTTGTTGATCGACAAATCACGCGAGTTACAGAGCAAAAAGTATAAGCATCGAAAGGCTTTGAACTCACATGTTTGGCAATAAAAAGTTGAAAACAATTTCAACCAGTAGTGCTGCAACTAATCTTTCGTTAACTTCTGAAGGTATTTTTATTGAATATCAAAAAGAACAAAAACCAGACACACACATCACTCGTAATGTTACCATCAAAGTAACAATATAACAATAACAATGCAACTTTTTATTATTAAGTAATGCATAAACCACACATAATTCTAGAATTTCAAACCGGAACCTTTGAGTTTCTCCTCGATGATCGAATCAATTTTGTTCTCCATATCAGGAGTCATATAACTCTTCCAGCCACCGACTTCTCCTTTACGGAAATAAGTCTTGAAATCTACCCCACCCAACGCTCCGGTTTTGTTGATTTCCAAACTGCTTAGTGTACTTAGAGAGCAAAGTTCCACGATCTTGTCTACAGATCCGTTATCTTCCTCTTCCTTAGTGAATGGACAATCCAAGAACTCTGCAAGTCTTTTGACCTGAGTACGAGGGTCCGCTTTCAACTCCTCGTACATCATGAACAGAACATGCTTGGGATCTTCCAAGCTGGCTCGCCAATAGCTCAGTGCATGGTCCCAAAAGGGACCGTATACGATAACTCCGTTGCAGAATGACTCAAACATAGCCTCGAATGAGTAATCCTCCTCTCGAATGATCTTCTCAGTTTGGCTAAAATCGTTCCATTGTACTCCCTTGTTGGCATTGAGGAAATGCCAAAAAGACACCAACACGTCTTTCACGTTCCTACACACGTACACGATCTTGCAAGGAGACTCCTTCAAGGGTTCTTGAATCGTATTCAACGGCATGTGAGTTGAGAACAATCTCGGAGATGATGACAATGATAAGAACTTGGTCAAGTCTGGTTTTGAGCTTTTGAGATACTCGAGAAACGGCACTAGCTCATGAGGATTATGAGATAGCATAGGATGATGATCATCATCTGTAGGGTGTTTTGAGCGTTGAACGAGTGCAAATGTGAGTGCCTTGAGCCAAGTCGTGCCCGCTTTGGGGAAAGAAGCAAGAATTATGTCGGTTTCTTGTGGCTTAAAACCCGACTGGATATTTGGGATCGATTGGAGAACGTCTTCGTAGTACCAGTATCCTTCGTACTTGAACAGCTTGTTCCCAAGGTAATCTATCTCCCAAGGAAGTGAAGAGATCCAAGTTTTGGTTTCTTCATCACTTAGGTTTTCTTCTTCTTCCCTCAAGTTCATTGGAATATCTTTCTCAACCATTTTTGTTGTTCTTGTTGTTGTCAGTTGCTTCGTATGTTTTGATATATTGCAACCACAAAGTCGCACTTCCAGTTTTGCTTTTAAAAAACATTTCGTTGACTTACCGCATGTATTATTCCAGTTCCAGCAAGCAATAACGTGAATAAAATAACGTGTTGTAGTTGAGAATGCATGAATTGTTTTTTCTTTTTTCTTGATTTTTAATAAGTGTTCTTGGTTTTAGCCCAAAATGAAAAACAAACACTTTATATTTAAAGGCTTTCTTACAACTAGTAGTGGTATACTTGCCATAATTTATACAAATAATTTTTTTAAATTGATCTTTTTGGGGATCTTGCTTCTACATTATCACTATGCTGATATGGATAGACAATGGCTGTCAATAGAGGGCATGCTATTTGGCGTAAACCACTTTATTATATCGTTTTCCAAAAGCAGTAAGAACATCATCTTCTTATTATATATATATATATATATATATATATATATATATATATATATATATAGTCTTCTTTTTTTCAGTGTACAAAACTGTTAAGTATTAAAATGACGTCGTTTTTATCCTTAACAGATTTGTTAACGACAGCCAAACAGAGAAGCTAACAGGGGTTAACGGATGTTAATTGCTTCGTCATCCAAAATTACGACCTGGGGTTTTTGACCTGGTCAATAAGGTTTGATGTTTTAACAGAGAGTCAACTGCAACTATATGTTTTAAATGGCCGCAGGTAAAATTGATGGTTTAAACAACGTTTTTGTGTAAGTTCATGGTTAAAACGACATTTTTTCCTATATGCATCGATAAAGTTTGGGTTGTTTAAGAATTAAAAAAGGAGAAACAAACTACACTTTTTAATTAATGTTCACAAGAGAGGTTCGTTTATGAATCCTATATATGTTTTGTTTTTACGAATTCAAACTCATCAGTCATGTGAGTTTGTAGTTTGTAGCTTTTTTTTTTCTTGCTTTCTCTTACCGTTTCTTGCAATTTCGACCAAAAAGGTTATGTCCTGAAACCATTTTTAGCTTTTCCTTTCAGAGCCTCACCCGGCACACGGCACATGTCATGTTTTATGAAATTAAAAGTCCATTTGGACTCGAAATTCTCAATTATTAAAATGAAAGAAAATGGATTAATTTTGATTCAGTCTCAGCTAAAAGTGGTTATGAACATGCAGAGAGAACCTTTAAGGCTCCATCTCAACATAGTTTTCTCCAAAATAGATATCTCTACAAAAGTGATAATACTTGTCAACGATTCCATACAAAAGTAATTATCATTAGTCAGATAATTTTTGTGAATCATACCATTCACGATCTTTTTGACCTCCTAAGCTCAGATTACAAAAGGAACATAAGTATAAAACCTCGTCTTACTAATTTGCTCTCTTCTTCTTTTGCGGTAACTCAGGCACTCCAGCTAGCAAGCTTCTTCAGCTGAGCACGTGGCTCTTTTATCATCTCCTCGTACCTTATGCAAAGAACACATCCTCAAGTCATTGCTCCTAAAAGGTCGCAAGTAGAAAAATCCGCTGCAAAACGACTCATACACATCCTCGAGAGTGCTTTTCTCCACTTCAATGTTATAATAATAATTGGACTCAAAATAGCGAAGAGACACCAACAGTCTTTTAAGTTCCTATATAGGTACACAACCTTGCAAGGAGAATTCTTGAGACTCTCTTGCACTTTGCAGTATATGCAATGGCATGTGAGTATAAGATAGCCTCGGAGATTATTATGAAAACTTGTTTTAAAACTCCAATCTCGACAAACGCTTCTATAAGATTACATACAATGCTCTTGAAGATCTTCTTCTTCATCAAGAAGAATACTGAAGCTCTTCAGCTCTCCCAAGATCATCTGTAGGTCCTTTGTTCGAGGATGCTTTTCTCCCGAAGAATAAAACTTCACTAAACTATCATCAGTCTCAATCCAGCTAACGCCTGCTTCTTTCTTAAAGCCGGTGTCTCTCATAGCAACTTTTAGCCTTGCAGCATCCTCAAATCTTCCTAGATCTCCATATACGTTTGAGAGCGTCACAAAATTAGCCGGGTTTCTTGGTTCAAGCTTGATCAACTCCACAAGAGCAAGTTCACCAATCTCCACCTTCTTATAAACCTTTGAAGCTCCAAGTAGAGTAGCCCATATAACAGCATCTGCTTTTACCGGCATTTTATTTATAAACTCAACAGCTTGTGTTAAAAAACCAGCCCGAGATAGTAAATCCACTACACAACCGCAATGCTCAATCTGTGGCGTGATTGAGAAATCTGTAAACATGGAACTGAAATAAACCAGGCCATCTTCAACCAAACCCATGTGTTTACAGGCACATAAAACACCAACGAATGTTACCTTGTCAGGTCTTATTCCGCAGTTTTTCATCTCATGGAATAAATCCAAGGCCTCAGTGCCATGTCCATGTGCAGCTAAACCGTTGATCATGGTATTCCAACTTATCAAATCTCTTCTCTTTATGCCTTTGAAGACTTCCATAGCTATCTCTATAGCTCCACATTTTGCATACATATCAATCAAAGCATTCTTCACATTAACATCTACCTTATTATACCCTAGACTCTCTCCATACTGATGCACCCATTTCCCAAAATCAAGAGCTCCTAACTTTGCACAAGCTGACAAGACTAAAGTCAATGTGGCGTCGTTAGGGACAACTTTCTCTTCGTCTACCATTCTCTTAAAAGAATCCAACACTTCAGAAACCTGCCCATTTTGAGCCAAACCCTTGATCAAACCATTCCAAGAAAACACATTTCTCTCAGGCATTTCATCAAAAACCCTTTCACACGCTTCCATATCTCCAACATTTGCATAACCTTCTAAAACCGTGTTCCAGGACATGACATCCCTACAAGGCATTCGATCAAAAAGACTCCTAGCCTCCATTACATTCCCCAATTCAATATAACCAGATACCATAGTGTTCCACAACACAATGTCTCTCTCAGGCGACAAATCAAAAAAGCGTCGAGCAGAGACTAAGTCCTTATTCAAAAGATACCCATTGATCATCGAAGTCCAAGTAACAACATTTTTCTCAACCATCTCACAAAACACCTTATTCGCCAATGCTACCACTCCTGCACACGAATACATCTCAATCAACTTAGTTCCTAAATAAGCGTTTGACCTAAACCCTGTTTTAATCGAAAAGCACTGTAACTCCTCTCCCTGTCTAAGATCCTTAACCATCACGCAAGCTTTTAAAACTACAGGGAGAGTAAAGCAATTGGGCATCACATCAGAGCTTCTCATTCTCTTGTACAACAACAAAACTTCGTTGCACAAATCTCTCTGCGCATACCCATTAAACATAGCGTTCCAAACAGAAACATTTGGTTGAGAGATTCCGTCGAACACTTGGCGTGCGTAATCAATCCTCGTGATTCGGCAACAAGCGGCGACGATTCTGGGACCGACGTAATCGTTATGTTGTAAACCATGACTTAGAGTTTGTGATTGAACCTGAAGAAGCTGTTTCTGGGTTTTACATGATTCCAAGAAAGAGATGAGCTTCTCTTCCAAAAGCCTCTTTGGTGATTTAGAAGCTGAAACAACAGCAACCCTCGCAATTTTTTCGATATTTCAGGAACAAACGTTACAGAATTATCACGAGAAGAAAAATAAAGTATGAGTCTTTCAATGGAACTGTTTCGATTTAGCGCACCTTGATGAGTTCACCATCAGATTTCCCAAAGTAGTGGACTTGAAGACAAAAGTCAAACCCTTCTCAAGTAGTTAGAAGTTTTGACAATTACAAAAACATAACAGTTTTATTATTAGAATATTAGCTAATAATAATATTTTTTCCTTTTTTTCTTATAATGCAAGAATAACTAATAAATACTCCCTCCGATTTTTTTACTTGTCGTTCTAGAGTTTTGCACACAAATTAATAAAGTAGATCAATGTTCTATTATATCTTTTTAATACATTTTCTAATTTTTTATTGGTCAAAACATTAAAATAGTTGAGATAAAATTGGTATTTTTACCAAACATATGCATTGGAAAAATACAAGTATTAAAAAATAAAAAATTTAGTATAGAATGACAACTAAAGAAACCAGAGGAAGTACTTTCATGTACAAAATTTAGTTTAGAATGACAACTAAAAAAACGACAAGGAATACTTTCATGTACGCGGCCTAAACAATTTAGGGAACATAACTATGAAATTGCATATCATTACTTAAAAACATACTCCCTCTCGTTTTTTTTTTTTTTAAAATTTTATTTTTCTATAGAAGGAGTACCTAAAATAAACAACCCTATACATTATTTATAACAAGGTATAAAGTAAAATGCTTATAGAAGTGTGTAAAATAGAGATGGGCGGTGTCATTGTTTATAGGAACATCAAATGCAGCCCTATTAATTCCTATGGTAAGGCAATCGGTAATTGAACCCTTTTATATTTGCATAAATAGATAGTAGTAAAGTTTTGCTCTCCTTTTGAAACACATCTGATTTTGTTTTGCCTTAACTTACCCATTTCCCTTTTTAAATCTTTTCATTCTTTTCATGCAATTCAGGGATTCTGTTTTTAACAATTATTGTAATTGGATTAGTACACTAGACGCACACCTATCATATGCCAGTAGGCATTTATATTTTGGTTAATATGTGTACTACCGCACTGATATGTAATTTAGTGCACAACCTTGCTATATCTACAGCCATTTGCACATATATATATTTTAATCTATGATCTATAAATTAAACGCATATAGATGCTTTCAAAAATTTATGTTACATGGTACAATAATTTTTATATTTGTAGTTCCCAATCGTACGTATAAATCATAGTAAATGCAGATTTTGTATAAATCATAATGCGTTTTTGTATATTTTATGAAAGAAATTTAAATTCATCAATATATATATATATAGAGGAGTAGGGTAGAGTTGAAATTGAGGAGCAAAGCTATGAAATGGTAAAAGCTGATTTAGGGGAATAGGGTTCATAATCGACAGACTGAAACAAAAGAAACTTAACTGCATCAATGAGTCCTACCACAGTTGTGTCTATGTCTCAGAACAACTTATTTTCTATAATAAGCCTAACTTATTCACATACACATATCTATATTGATCCACTCAATCTCTCTCCTTTCGCTTTCTGATTATATGTTTATTCTAAAATATACATATAAATATTTGCCTCTTGGGAAGACTGTAATTAAATACAAATCTAGGGTTTTAGCCTTCTATCACAAAGTGACAAAACCATGATACATTTCTTCTTTTCATGTATAGCTCTTTTTTCTCCTTTTATCACACAAACATGCTTGAGCTTGCGCTCATATGTTTTCTCTCTCTATCTCTTATTGATCACTACTTTTGACTGATTTTAACAAGGTACAAAATTTTACCTTTTTAGTTTTTTTTTTTTTTTGTGTAAAAGTTTTTTGGTTTTAAGTTCTGGATTTTCTCAGATATGCAATGTAATTAACATGAACTATAGTCCACAGACTAATCGTATATATATTATAATGTTTGCAATTTTTTTTCTGTCAACGTACGCGTAATTGATGAAGTATAAGAAATCTTTCCCAAAGGTACGTAGCTAGAAGAAATAAGAGTATATATAGTCAATGAGACTATCGGAGCTGAGATTTTCACCGAATCTAAAGTTCATCTAGAGATGTTCCAGTAACGTAAATAATAGAAAAATAGCAAAAGAAAAAAATGATTTAATTCAAATTGTTTTCACAAGACTTATACGTATAATCTAACGATGAATTGGCTATCAGACGACAAATAATTCAACATAAAGATAATAGAAAAATAAATTGTTTTAAAGAGAGGACGAATTAGTTACAATTCAACTAGCTAGTTGAGGTCCAGATCTAACTTATTTCATCTTCCCTCTCTCTAGCTAGTCACTCCTCAAAAACATATATAAAACGATAAAACACCATATGTGTTGTGGTCTCACAAAACAGCTCCAAGACAAAAGTAGATGATAAGGAAAAAACAAGATTAAAATAGATAAAAGCTGTTCCTTCATACAAATACACAATCTTCTTACATAACCCCAAACAACACTCCGATCCCTCTCCAATTTGCATTGCACTTTTTGTCGTTTTCAATTACTTTGTCATGTCCCTTTCAATATTCCCACAAAAAGCTATAGATATAATTTAAACACATGATGGAGATCAGTTTTAACATTTCATTAAAATCCAATTTTAAAAAAAAAAACCAAAAAAAAAAGAAATACATTTTTTCATTTAATATTTATCAGAGACCATGATGTGGAGGTAGAGGTAGATGAAGTTGAGGAGCAACTCTAGAACCATTACCCAGTGGTGCACTGATGAAGGTGTAACTCGAGTCAGGTAGTGCACGACCACCGCAAACGGTATGAGTTAGGGTTTGCTGACGCGTACTGTTGTTGTCTATGTAGTAATCTTTAGTCTTATGTTGAGAAAATAGTGAAGACGGCGGAGGATAAAAATATGGTGGCTGCAACTGCTGAGACGGGAGGGCGGAGGAAGAGGAAGAGAGGGAGAAATGTCTTGGTGGATACACCATTGGTCTGAATGGTGTTATTACGTCTCCTATATGCACATCTCCTTGATGATAACTATATATATATATATATATATAAATGTACATTACAAACGATATTTCTAGTGAGATCAAGTGTAAAATGAGTTGAAACTTGCTTAAGAAAATAGAAACTAAAAGTACCTAAACGATGGAGGTCCTTGATGAGGAGGAAAGCTATCGCTACGAAGAACAAGTTCACGAGCTTTGTTTAGTGACTCCGTCTCTCTTTCTAATTCACCAAACACAAATCAGTGCAAGATTTATGCGCCGATATATGCAAACACAAACGTATATATAGTCATCATTTATAGAATGGGATCTTGCCTTGACGGTGGCGGTTCATATGGCCACCGAGAGCTTGAGATTTGAAGAACTTGAGTGAACAAAATCTACATTCATACTCTTTCCCGTCTTTGGTTTGCTTTTCCTTAAAACCTCCTACTCAATAATAAATTAATTATTCGCTTCAATAGATTTGTATTGATTAAAATGTACTTCTAATGATTAGCAATAAAAGCACTTTTAGTTTGTAAACCTTAATTATTTATTATTGTTTTGACTCTAGTATCCCTTTTTAACAAAACAATATATATCATCCAAAGCAAGGCTAAAAGTGAAGAGATTATTTTTATTATTTACAATATTTTTATTCAATAAATGGAATAATTTAGAGTAGTGTGTACCAGAAGAGGAAGAGGAAGAGGAGCCTTCTTCAAAGAATGGGAATTTTTCTCTAGAAGGATCATCAGGTAAGTTATTGAGATCTAGAGTGTTATTATCTTCAGCTCTCCTGCAATTTTTCAAATTTAAATTTAAGAATATCTATTTAGTTGGTGATGAAATAAGAGAGAGAGATAGAGAGAGTGGAGAATGGAGAGGGGAGAGAGAACTTACATGGTTACCAAGAAGACAGGAGAGAAGAAACTAACTGAGGATAAAGACCTGAGAGAGTGAAGATGGAGATAAAGAGAGCTTTGTCAAATTTCTTTTTTTCTCTCTCTCTTTAAAAGAAAATTGAGCATGGAACTCAAATTAAGTGGAGGGCTTTGTGACTTTTATGCAAGAGGACTATAGCCTGAGGAGACATTATGGGTCAAGGTATCCCTTAGTACGTATATATACATATATATATATATATATATATGCATACTCCTTTTTATATATAACACAACAAGTCCAATTAAAAAGAAGAAGTGATTGGTAGCAATTTTGTGTGATATATATCCTATTGATGTTTCATTTGGTACTTTTATATACTATCCATTTTTTATAACTTTAACTATTTCTGTTTCTTCTAAACAACAATTAGTAGGACCAAGAGTTTTAGTAAGTTTCTGATTTTTTTTTTGTCAACAAGTTTCTAATTTTCTTTGAAACATAACGAATCTGTCATATTGATTTTCGTGCAAATTCATTCACAAAAAGCTATAAGACGACTAAAAAATATAGGATCACGCATGAATAAAAACTTAAATATGTTTTATATTCAGTTACAAAACCTATATTATGATCTCTGAGCTAAAGGTAGTTGTTACATTGGTCCCCTCAGTTATATATTAAAACTTCAATTAATTTACAAAACCTAAAAAGTAAAAACTAACAATCACATATGTAAATTAACCTGCTTTCGGAAATATCTTCGCGGAACATGCAACTGTTATTTTAAAAACTCAAGTCTTTTTTTAATTCTTAGTATTTAGAAACTCGGATCTGTATCATGCAACTATACTTTTTTGGGTTCCCAAAGCAGTAAACAATCTTTCTCCAATTATACTAGTAGTTTATTAATTACGAACTCAGAACTGTAACTCTGAAACAACACATTCTAAACAGGTTAAACTAACCATATATATATACTTGTGTAACTGACTAACTCTATATATATTAGTATAAGTTGTACGTAGTCTTGTAGAATATCTTTTTATAGAAATTTCGATTTTATAAGAGAAACTTAAAGGACGGATACAACGTTTGAGATCAAAATTTAAGTGCCTTACAAATAGAATCAAAAATTATCTTTGAATTCAGCTGAAGGTTGCAAGGTAGCAATGATGGTGATGGATGAGTTGTAAACTTGACTTGATCACTGTTTAAACAAGGACCAACATTTAATTTGCCGACGACGATGCAGTATCGCTTCTTCTTGAGATTTGGAACAACTGTTGTTTTCTTTATTTTTCTCTCCAAATTGCTTCAATTTTGTATAAATATAACTATATATTGTTTTACAAAGCCCATAGGCCCATGGCTAAGTAGTCCGAAAGTTAATATCTTAGATCTTGCAGAACCACATTTGAACCAGAATATGACTCAAATTGAACAAGGGGAGTTGAACCAAGACCAAACATCAGAATGATTTAGTAGACAGCTCAAGAGGCCTAGGCTTACACAAACCTAACTTTAAGGGTCCAAGACTCGAGTTACAGATTCATATACCAGCTTATTCTTCTAAACAACAATATAATAACACCACAAAGCTGCAGGAAAGCTCAACAAAACAAAAGCACAAATCGAGAAACCATAAGACTAAATTGAAGGAACCATCAATAACACTTACCAAAAAGGAAAATAATTTACATATATATTAGATGGAAGGGAAAATTGAAAGTGGAAGCTAAAACATGACATGATAAAAAGCATGAAAGGCAGGACTTTCATCAACAAGTTCAAACAAGCTACTAATATTCTAACGGGTATTTATCATAGAAAAAAGTCAATACAATCAGAAGAATCATAATCAGGTAAGTAACATCAAGTCATCAATACTAGCTAGTAGCTACCACAACTCTTGTCAATGATATTTTGCACGCTGTCATATTTATAAACCTTAAAAATAAGTTTTCTTTAATTTTGTTATTTCATACTCTTTCTCCTCCAAATTTATATAATTCTAATTTTGTTCTTGTCAATTACCGTAATTTTGTTATATAATACCGCCCTCATTTTCATAAACTTAATTAATGTTGTCATTGTTATTCTGTAAATTAAATACACATCACCATTGTATTATTAGCCTACTAAATTTAATTTTTTTTTTAAACAGACATTATTTGTACAAACTTAAAAATGGTCGTTTTCACCTCAATAATATAGATTAACCTAAACTATTTCATTCTTATTTCAAAATATATCATTGCTATATATTTTATTTAGCACCACCATTATTTTTAAAATAACAAAAACTTTATCATTGTTACTTAAATTTTTATTTCGAAATTTTGTAAATCTAATTTTTTCATATATTATATCACTCTTTATTTCCATAATATTTTAGTAGTACCGCCGTTTTTTTTTAAATAATGTTATGATTATTTTCATACATTTTTATTATGCATTGCCGCCAATTTTATGGATCTAATAAATATTATCATTTTTATTTCTATAAAATTATAATTATGCACTGCCGTCATTTTATATAATTCTAAAAGTATTCTCATTTTTATTTCCATAATTTTTATTATGCACCGCCGTCATTTTATATTTTAAATATTTTTCATTACTGTTTCCATAATTTTGTCATTTAGAAACGCCGTCATTTTATTAAATTTTAGTAATTTGTCGTTATTAGTTCTCTAAATTGTTTGTTATGTATCGCCGTCATTTCTATACAACAAACAAATGTTACCATAATTAGTTTCCATAATTTTTTTTATCACGCACCGCCATCATTTTATAAATCTAAAACGTCTTGTTTTGATATTTACGTAATCTTTTTTATTTTGTACCGCTATTTTTTAATAAACCTAATAGTATTTTCACTTCACACCGTCATATTCATAAACCTATATATATTTCTTCATTGTTATTCCTTTGATTTTTCATTTGCGTTGCCATCATTTTATAAACCTAAAAAAAAACATTCTTATTTTCATAACTTTGTCATCTCACATCATCATCATTTTGTCAACGTAAACCTAAAAACTATATAGTTTCTTGATTTTTAAAGATGTGTTAGAGAACTTGGTAGCCCTAATAAATACTTAGAACTTAATTAATGTATAGTTTTAAAACTAAATGTAATATGTTAGTTACTTCATAATACTTTACTAAAAATATGATTAATGATAAGTAAAAGAACTTCTATATAGTAAGGAAAAGTTATATGTAATGTATATTTGACTAAAAATGAATTATCTATGTAAATGTAACATCTGGTTTTTCTTTTTAGTTCTGATTTGGTTTAAATGCATAGAAATAGAATAGAACACCTGTTAATAGATGTAATATTGAAAAAGTGAAAGATTGCTTCCTTAGTATATATATGACGTAATAAAATACTAAAAATTTAGAAAGCTTATCTTTTTTAATCTATACATAAATCTTACAAGACAAATGTCAACATGCAGTAAACTGAAAAGAAGAATCCATCTTCTGTAAGATTATCAATTCTGTTTTGAAGATACTATTAAATCTAATATAATTTAATTTTTCCAAAGTAACAACCATTTTACTTAATGATATGATTATTATGAACCATCTGGCTAAAGCTTTTCTACAAATAAGTCCAAAGAAGTAGAAACTAAAAACCCTCCACATGGTGATTAGTGATTAGTGTAATAAAGTAAAAAAGATTTGAAAGTAAATAAAATAAAGAAAAAATTGTTATAATCTCGTCGGTGACGTTTAATAAACCCAATTGAAAGATATTTACGAGGAGGAGAGAGTCTGGTTAGGCACCGCCTTTTGTACCCCAAAAAATAAAAGGCAAAATCTATACAAAATGAAAACTGAAAGCTGTGTTGTACTAAAAACATATGGTTTCATTTATAGTGAATATAAATGTATTAAGCTAAAACAAGCGTTTTGATCTAACACAAAAACAATTTAATTAATGACACACACATACACAAAAAGAAAAAGATTATTATGTTCCTTATTATTATAAATTAGAGGAAAATAAAATATATGATTCCATCCATAAGCTTTGTTGTATGCAAGATTCTCTCTTTCCATTAGACTTCATCTCTTTCTTTCTTCAGATCTCTTTCTCTCTCTGTCTGTTTGCTTCTTCTTCTTCTTGTTGTTCTGCTTCTGGCTCTCACGTACGTAGAGCTTCTCAAGCTTACGAACGATCTCTCTCTCTGCTCTTTTCACCTTTCAGGTATCTTTTCTTGATTCTTTATAATCGGATCAAGATTTGATCTGGATCTAAAAACGTTGTTCGTGTTTGGTTTCAAGATCCAAACACGAACAATTCCCTGATCCATAATCGCTAAAAACATCAATTTTCAGTTTCTGTTTCTTCTCGATCTGTTTTTTTTTACTGTTGATTTTATTTTTCTTCTAATTTTCATAAACAATTAATTTATTTATCACTGTTTAGTTTAGACTTTTTCTCATGGTTTTTTTTTTTTGGTCTGAGTTTACTTATTCTTAAAAAAAATCTGTCTACATTATGATATTGACATCATTCATTCACTATAATGGAAACTTAAAAAAACAATATCGAATTTAGTCAAGTGGCTTATTCCTTACCATTTTAATTTTGTTTACTTAATTAAAATAATTCAACCTTAATTTAATCTATTATGACCAGATCTCCATAAAAAACACGTTACCATTTGACCACCTCTTCTCTCTTCCTCCTTATCTTTTTTTTTTTTTCTTATATATAACATTATTATTTTTTTGCAAATCTTTATTCATTCTTCGTTCAATCTCTTCTGATTGATTGATTCTTTTTGAAAGCAGCAATCAAAACAAGAAGATGATGAACAGCTGTGGAGTCCAACAACAAAACGCCTTTGAAGAGATGAGGAGAAACGCTGTTGTTTCTTCTGATCGCCGAGACGCTGGCGTGATCTGTCCTAAACCTCGTCGCCTCGGTGTTCTCTCTTCTCGATCTCTCCGTTGGCAACTCAAGTAAGCCCCCCCCCCACCACCTTTTTCAATCTTAAAGTTCATACCTTTGAGAAAATAGAGCCAATCAAACTAATCTGATTCTTTTGCAGTCATCAGATGGAGTTATGTGAATCGAATTCAAGAAGCGAGATTTTGGATTTCATCCTCTCTAAGGTAAACCCTTTTGCTTAATTCGTATTTTGAATTGATTATAAATCTAAAGTTTGGATTTTTATTTTGGGTTATGTGATGATTTTACAGGGTAGTGGTGGTGGTGGTGGGGAGCAAGAGGCGTCTCCTCCTTTGTTCTTCACAGGGTCACCACCAAGTAGAGTTTCTAACCCATTAACAAAAGACTCACTTTTTCGAGAAGAGCTTCTCGTGGTGACTCCTCCTACTCCATCGACTCCTCGTGGTGGTGCTAACAAACCGCAGCCTCCGTCTTCTCCAAGGAACGGGAGTTGCGTTAGGGCTGCGACGGCGACCAGCTTCGGGATTGATCCCGTTGTTCGTGTTGTTGGATTCGATTGTGACAGGCGCAGCAGCAACCACCGTAGCGTTTCGACTCTTGCTTAAGAGTAGTCCCAACATGCACATATATAACAACAACAACAACAACAACAGAGAAGGCTTTAAAAAACAAGAGAAGGTTTAGGAATTGATTATGAATATTATTATTATTATTATTATTATTATGGAAGGGTTTTTGTTGGTTAAAAATGTGTAGATATGTTGAAAAAAAACAAAAAAAGTGGGGAGGGATTATTATAAAATATTTAGGGGTTTTGGGTGTCCATTTTCTTAAAGATTTTGTAATTAAAAAAGGGGAAGAGAAGAGAAGAGAGTGGTTTAATTTGGTGTCTTTAGTGGAAAATAAGAGCTTAATTTAGTGTTTCTTCCATTGTAACAAATAGGAAAAGCTCGAAAGAGTTTTGAAATGTGAAGATATCATTTCTACCCTTTTTTATGCTTTTGTATCTTTTGTCTCTTTTTGCACTGATGTAAATTTCTCAAAGGAGTTGATCATTTTTTGTTTGGAGTATCTCTATTAGTTTTTGTTTTGTGACAAAACAATAGTGATGATGGATTGTATATATTAGAAACAATTACTCAAATGTTATCCAAAAATTGGTTTATTACTCGTTTTTCACAAGTTCTTAGTGTTTTAATGTATGTGTTACATTAGTATCTCTATTAGTTCTTGTTTTTGTGACAAAACAAAAGTGATGATGAATTGTATATTGCTGTTTTTTACACATTCTTAGTGTTTTAATGTATGTGTTACATTAGTATCACTATTAGTTCATCTTAGTGCTTTATTAATATTATCGAGTACTCCTCTCTAACGATTCCGTTTGTGGATTACTCCTCGGAGAAGCCGTAGGCGGCCTTTACCTTGTGGTTGGAAGGTTTGCTTCAGAATGGCTTTACTCGTGGTAACAACGAAGAAAAACTCTAGTTGTTTGGAGTTGTAGCAATCTCTCAAATGTCCCGACTTTCACGGTTCGAATTAGTGTATTTTTTCTTGATTTTTCTTTTGTATCCGTTGTCGCAACTTAAAAATGGTATAAAAGAGTATGTGCTAACGTAAGTTTACTATAATTTACCATATACAAATTCGTGTAAAAAGTATCCATGATGTTAGAAAATTCACTCAATGCTATATTAAATCCAAAAGATTTGTATTTGTAACAGAACTAAACTACATTTCGATTGTTCAACAGTTTTGTGTTCATGATTAATGCGTCTATAGTTTTTTATGGAAGTATAAAATGTAGATAAAGTACTCATAATTGTTTAAGAGTTTCAAGATTTGCACTAATAACTGTGTATAAATCAACAAATACAAATTATCAAACATTACGTACGGGATAGTTTTTGTGAACGTGATTCATTGTATACGTTGTTTAAAACTTAAAAGTATGTATGTGCACAAGGATTCTGAAAACTTACAACGACACTTGTTCTAAAAAAGAGTCAATAGCTTTTAAAAAAATTCATCTAACTGGACAATAATTAAGACATATTTAGGTGTTTTAGATAAAAATTCTAAAACGTTTTAACCAGATATATAAAATAAAATACATACATTATATAGAAGAAGTCTCTAACATAGTTCGCTCAACAAAAATTTACTTAATTTCTCCTTTTGGTCATAGATTTTGTAACAAATAGACTGCGACTATAAAAAAACCATGAACTAAGTCTTCAAATAATTTGCTTCAAATAGATAGCATAAATATAATTTGCTTCAAATAGATAGCGAATATAAAATCGATGAACTAAGTCTTCGAAGAAACAAAAGCAAAGGTACTATAAATCAATAAACTAAGCGTTTAGAAGAGAGAAATGTACATACATGGGCAGTTGTTAGGGGTACGGACCAGCCAAGTGACATGAGGACAACTCTTTATTTCCTTGTCTCCGGATCTATTTCGATTCTTTGGTTACAGCTTGCAAAATTATCATATTATTTTTTTATATATACTATAATATCTCTTTCTCTTTTGTTTCGCTTTTAATGTGTCAATCAAACTTGTGAACCATAAAAATGTGTCAATCAAACCACAAGATTCGTCAAACTTTGTGGCCGTAAATCTCGCTTGCTTTATTTCAAAACGAATTTGATTTACTTGAAGTATCAAAGTATATATATAGTGCCATCCAAATAAACTACGTAGTGAAGACAAAAAAAAAAAAAAAACAGATAAATTTCAATAACATGACATGTAACTTTCCCCTGGAGTAGACAAAAAAACAAGTTATACAGTGCCGAGATTGTATCAATCATAATATATGCAATATGAAACATGTTTTATAATTTTCATAAGATGCAAACGTCATACGCAAACGACGAAAGTATTCTATTTGGCATTTGGATTTTCAGTTAATAGATAACTTTTGTTTTAAAATACTAAAATTATGAATTATGAGGTAGCTGGTATAGTTTTGTGAGTTTATAATATATGAGCCTCTCAATTATGTGTTTGGTTAGTATCAGATCATCTACAAAACCAACTGTAATGTGGTTTTTGGCAGTTGCAATGAGATGAGTTTTGTATTGGACTAGAATTGGGTGTAGTTTCCAAAAATGAAAACACACTTCTCGTAAATTTTATCCCCACTACAGTACACTCTCAAAAAATTTTAGACCCTCTCGTACAAACCAATACATCAGGCTTTTTTACTTTAAAACTTAAAAAGGGAAAGATTCGGGCTTCTGAGCCCATTAAGCCCAGCTTCTTATAAATAAATAACCTTTACGCTCTTCTTACCCTTTTTATCTTTTCCAAAAAGGAAACACAAAATTCAAAAGAGGCTTCCTCACGTGCCTCACACTCCGCGTGAAGCTTCTATACAAATCAACGCTTTGACGTGATAAACACTCGCTGTTTCGAGCGTGTTCTTCGTTTCAACACTCGCAGCTCGTGTTTTTTTTTTTTTTTTTTGTTCACTTTACTTTACTCGTTTCCAGCTTTCTCACACTTCACAGTCGCCTCTGCAAAAGTCGCTTTCTTCTTTCGCCGGAGATAATGGGAGAAGGGAAGGCCTCGACTCTTGTTTTTATCCTCGTCGTCGCTCTTAGTTTAGTCGCCTTTGGCTTCTCCATAGCCGCCGAACGCCGCCGCAGCATCGTTAGTCACTCTTCTCTCTTCTCTCTGCTAGGGTTTTTTTTTTCTTTCTCTTGAGTTTCGATTTCTAAGTTATAATAATCATTAGGATGATGCAGCTTAATATTTATATATCTGGATTTGTTTCTGTAGTTACTTACAATTAAGCTAACATTCGTAGATTTGGTAATGATGCCTCTAAATTAAGTTCTTGATTCTTCAAGAATCAATTTAGATTCAATAGATTGGAGAAATCTAGTAACTACAGAACCATTTGATAACTATGTTTTTTTGTAGACTGAGACTAGAGAAACATCTATGTAACTAATAAGCATATGTAAACTGAGTTTATGCGCTCTGTTGTGGTACTTCTTTATTAAGGTCTCTCTTTTCTCTGTTTTGTGGCAGGGGAAATCTATCCAAGACCCAATAACAAACGTAACGTTCTGCGTATATGACTCTGATGTAGCCACTGGTTATGGAGTTGGAGCTTTTCTTTTCCTCCTCTCTAGTGAATCATTGCTTATGGGTGTTACCAAATGCATGTGTTTTGGTAGACCTTTATCCCCTGGTAGTGACCGTGCTTGGTCTATTATCTATTTCATCTCTTCTTGGTGAGTCCCCATTAGCTTTAAAGACTCGAACAATTCATCTTCAAGTTTAGCTTCATCTTGAAAGTGATATAGCTTTAGATTTATTTCTGGTTTTGAAGCTTTAAGATTATCAATAGATCAGTAGTCTTACCTATTATAATATAAACCCACTTTACTGATTGATAGTCCAAATTTGACAATTGTAGGATGACATTTCTAGTAGCAGAAGCTTGTGTAATAGCAGGAGCGACCAAGAACGCATACCACACTAAGTACTTAAGCGCTCAAACTTTCTCTTGTCAATCTTTGCGTAAAGGGATTTTCATTGCAGGGGCGGTCTTTATAGTTGCTACCATGGTCCTTAATGTCTACTACTACATGTATTTTACCAAGTCTGTCTCTTCACCACCTGCTCACAAAGCAAACCGTTCTGGTTCCCATATCGGTATGGCGGGTTATGCATAAATGTCAGAAGAACTAAATTGGTTTAGCCATTTGTAGATTTAAGAAAAAAAGAGGTTGTTGCATTGTTACAATACTATTTGTTTTGCTGGTTATATATATGTCTGCTTGGTTATGAAAATTTCCTGTTTTTTTCTTTCAACTTATTAGGCAATTTTCATTCTTGAGTGCATGTTTGTAATCATCATATTTATTATATTTTAACTAATATATATATTTGATTAGAGGTATTATGTTTTGTTCTAATAATGTCAGAGTATAGTCAGTCAATCTACAAATTATCATCAATTGTCTCATAGAGAGGCATTGGGCTTCATAAAAAAGCCTTTTAAAAATCACACCCATGTGCACGGCATAGAGGGTAAAAAAGTACGTGGAATGAACCTTTGTATAGTTCGTATAGTTTCAAAACGTTTGTATATATTTGGTTGAAAGTATCAATTATGAAATTACTTGTAAATATTTAAATATGGAACAGAAATTACCTTTCTAATCATGGTTTTAAGTAGGCTATGAAAACAATTACTGTATATTGCAACTTTAAAACTTTCACCATTATAATTTATAACTTATAATTAGGACCTGACTAGTGATTTGCACACGACTATCACCATTTTAGAGTATTAATTACGTCATTGCAGTTTTCTGATGGGTGCGACTTGTATTTTTTTTTTCTTTCACAACTGATTTATCAAAACCATTTATAGAAAATCAGAAGCTATAGAATAAAAACGACATATCATAAAAGGCAAATGGGACAAACAAAAACTTAAGTAATAGAGGGAAAAAAATGCTCAAATGATGTGGTTTTGATATTTTCCATACAAATATTTGATTGCTCAGTCTTTTTTTTTTCTAGGAGTACCAATTTGAATTGTATCTTTAAAATTAAATTAAATACTTTTTTGTCTATTATGTAGGCGTCTCAAAGGTGTCTTTATTGTATTTGTCAAAAAAAAAAAAAAAGCTGTCTTTATTGTGGGGAGATTTAAAATAGATAGAAACAGAGAATAAATAAAGTCAAGATATCTTTTAATATGAAATAAAGTTTTTTTCCTAACCTATTTTTTACTCATATGGAGTTTATGTTATATGTTAAATTTTACAATAAATATATAAAACCAACAAAAAAGAAGTGATATGATGTATGCTTTCTAAATAAAACGTGCCGTTTTGGATAAACCTGCACTATCAAAAAACTATAAAAGCTGATTACAGTAATAAAAATAGGCCGATAGGTTTAGTAGTTGTGAAAGCAACATAAGCCAATTTAATAGACTTACGAAAACGTCGTGAAATCGAAAGAAAATAGCGTTGGCCTTGTTGGGTTAGGTGTTAGGTCATGACATTTCTTATATCCTTTATTAAAGTAATATAGTTCCTAATCTATATATCCATCTAAGAATATACCCACACTTAAACATTAGATCTACGTTTTAACAATATATGCTTGCTTGGAAATTGCTTTATATGTGATAAAAGATATATTCGTAAAAACGAAAAGAGGACTAAATTGTTTGTATTTTTTTTTCTTCTGAAAATTCGATTGAAGAAAGAAACGGGAGCCAATGGGACCTTCTCTGTAAATTGTTCTCTACTTTTCCAAATTGGATACAATTTCTTCCTCTTCCTTCTTTTTTTCTCCGTGAAAGCTAAAGCATCGATAGAGCCTTGCATAAGTCAATATCGTATTTGAATTATCACATAATCAAATGACAAATCTCTAGTATTGAATTTTCTCTTCTTTTTTTTTCTTTTAAAAGATTTCCACCCTAATCATGCAATCACTTTTGCATTAACGAGTCATATGTAAGTACGTAACATAATCGATTTATATACAGTTATACTATAATATCATGTATGATGATGTAGTATATAGCGTATGCAAAAGTGGCCATGAATCAAATAACTTGAAATTTTTGAAAACATTTTAAAACTGATATATTCCAAAGTTCGATTTATATTACTAAATTGTGTAGTTTGTGGTTGCTTATTGTTTGTTTGTTTGTTTTTTTTTTGGAGCAAAAACTTATTGTTTGTTATTAGTGATTATAATTTCGATTTTAGTAAAAGAGAAAGCAACCGAACAATGTTGAACAAAAATAGAACATTCTTATTCAAAATAGACGATATTAAATAAATGTCATGAGTGGGTTTAATCAGGCGTTAGCTTTTATCCTATTTAACCCGTATTTGATGGGGGTACTATATAACTCTATAATTCATTAAATTAGTTTGAATATTTTTGGTCAAGTTTCAAAACCAACCATTTAATTTTCTGGTCAGACGTTACAAAATATAATAGACAAATTGGACAACAACTGTTTTTATTATTTTAAATGAGGCCATCTAAGCAATTACTATAATGATATAATCATATATATATATATATAGAATATTATAGTACGTGGATCCAACGGATATTGTTATAGTGACGTGGATTGGTCGAGAAACTTTAACGGTCAAGATTACCCTGCAAGGTGTGATACACGTGGCACGTTCTTTGTACACGTCGTCTGCCTCACGTTGTCGGCTTAAATTTTTATACTTCTTCATAGTTTTGTTTATTTTAATCTCACCGTTTGATTTCTTTCTGTATTCAAAAGGATTTAAAAATATCAAGAAAACAAATTGAGGGTTCAGAAATTTTAAATTAAATAAACTACGATTTTTTTTTGTAAAAACATTTTTTTTTGGTTAAGTGTTTGTGTTATAAACATGTAATTAGATCGGTACAAAAAACCAGAAAATTAAAAAATTAAAATATGTATGGACGTGTAAAATTCAACCAAAAAGAAAAAATATACATATATGTGTATAGGGATATACCATGATTGGATAAGGACACATAGCAAGATAATTCAAAATAATAATGTTTTCGAGTGAACAAAAAAAAGCCTAAGAAAAAAAAATCTTGTAAGGAAATAAATAGAAAATTCTAGGTATTTTCGTTGAACAATGAACACAAAGGAAGACTGAATAAATTATCAATTAATTTTCTTTGAGAAAATTTCTAGAATTAACAAAAGCCATCATGATGATGAAGTGGTAGAAAAATTACAGCCAAAAAAAATAAATTGACACCAAATTGTTCCCAATCGATAATAGATATGAAGCTTAAAAGAATAAAAAGTCGTTTCGTTTTGTTTTATGATACTAGCTACTAACAGTATTATTTACTTTCTTAACTCGTTTTGATATATTTTATGTGAACGAAGAAACAAATAACTTTTCAAAATAAAAATCAATTTCAAAAGTTACTAGTTTTTTTTTTTTTTTTGTAACACAATATAGTAAAAACTGTTGTCAGCATAAACAACGAGAAATACTTAAGGATATTTAGCTGATCATTAATATATGTTTAAAACATAATTGTCCACGATACACCAATATTATGTGACTCATCAAAAGTTGAAAGTGATTGTTAAATGGGAAATAGAGTAAAGTCGAAAGCAGAGGATGATTCCTCATGGAGACAATTATCGTGGCGCTGACTGAAGACGACACAACATGAAAGTGACGCGCACCTTAATTAACCGTCCTTCTAAATTCTCTCTACATATTAGCAAAATTCTATTTCCAACATGGCTTATTTAATTATTACTTTATTCTTTTCCAAAAAAAAATTTGATTCTGATTTATGCTGACACGATTGCGCAATTAGGGCTCACCAAAAATATTTTTCTCATATCAGCTTCAAATTTATAAACTGCAAAAAGGTGAAATATATTTACTATCGTTTTGCTGCCATTAGGGCCTAATTAACAAAGAAATGAACTATATATACATTATACGCGCGTCCTTGCATCGATGGGTGGATGGACATGGACCCTTGCTTAGCTTATTGTTACCATCTCTTTATGTCGACGATAAAAAATACATACGCCCGAATATATTAGGCTATTGACACGAAAAAAGAAACGAATAATCTAATATATATTCTTTTTATATTCATGCATTATCTTCCAATTTTATTTTTATTACTTTAACAAAACTAAAGAAATATATATATGCTGATTTGAAAAAGTTTAGAATAAGCTTGGATAATAACTTACTTTTCAAAAAAAAAAATAGTTATTATGATTTTTTTTAATGCTATTGATTTTTTTTTGTCTATATATATGTAAATGTAATTGATATTCCCCTTCCACCATAAATTTATTTTTAGGATATTTTGTGTTTTATAGATTTTAGTTTTATGGTCACCAAAATAGTTAGGTGATATATTTTTTTATAAAGAGAAAACGACTTTAAAAATAGAATGAGAGGCAGATTCTCAACATTGTTATCCAAAGATCTTTGAAAAGGGAATACCTAAAAGAACTCATGTGCGCATTATAAAAAAAATAAAGAATAACTCAAAAAAAAATGTAAAATACTTAGCGTAAATCAAAAGAGGTTGATAAAATTTGTATAAAGAATGACCTACTTTTTAGTGGCCTTCACTTTTAATAACACGAGAAATTCTATTTTTATCAAACAAGAACCACTAATATATAAAGTTGCGCATACAGTGTGTTTTTAGACTCTACAATTAGACGAAGGGACTTTCACTTTGGCAGCCTATATATGCGTTTGTATAGTATAATTGTTATAAGAAAACATATATAACTATGTTATATACATTAGGTCTGGACACTAATATCGGTCCTCGACTCGTTATTCAGCTTGTACCCGTTCCAAAAAAAAAACCTATAGCTTTAGGGTCGAGTGAAAGATATTATAATTATATTAACCGTAAGAAAGGGATGAATATATGGTATTAGTTTAGTTTTTAATGTCCATCCTGTTATTCGTCTCTTTACCCGTTTTGTTATCCGACCCATAAATACCGGTTAATATTTTATATTATTATTAATATTTATTATTAATTTATAAAGTTAAAGTTAAATCCTAAGTTCAATTTAGTCCAACTGAATTGATATATTATTTTTATTTTCAAAATTTGTAATTTTATAATTTTTGAAATTATATATAGCATAATTTTTTCCCTTTTCGGAATTTCAGAATTTTATTGTAATTGTTGACATTTTTTATTGGATATTCGTTTTTCCGGGTAATAATAAAAAATCAGATATTTAAAAAATCAACTATTTTTTTACTGATTATCCGTTTTTCTGGGTATCTATTATTTAAAAGTAGAGTATGAGTAATTGTTTTCTGTTATCCATTATGATCAGATAGAATAAAAGTTATGAGAAAATTCAACAGTACCCGTTATATGGTTTTAAAGATCCAATCGTGTCATGTGTTGCGCTCGTTCTCTAAATCTCCCATAACCACATAATATGATTTTTAATTTTTTTTTTGTTGAATTGATTACCATAATACATATCCATACTGATGTTACCCAAAACCAGTGGCCAGACTTTTTTTTTGTTTTTTTTTTCTTTTAAAGCCAAACCGTTGTATTTTCGTTCTAAGAAATTCTTTGCCTTTGGTCCTATGGACCACATGACTAAAATGCAAGAAGGATGGGACGTTAATTTACCCGTTAATTCTTCTATCTGTAGACTGTAGTCACCAGTTAAATAAAAAGAAAAAGAAAAATCTCAAAATATCTATCTTTTGTGTAGATACAAATGTATTTTGGGCTTTATGGATCGAACATAAATATATACTCAGCTATCATGTTCTTGGTAGTAGTGATATAACATGATTATAGTTCGTGTACTTGAAAAATAAAGCGGATTGACGGATAAGGATCATAATTCATAAGATTACCATTTTGAAGAGAGCTCATTTTGGAGCGCACATGAAATTTTATCAACCACCACTCTTTTTATTTTCATAAAAATATGTACAACCCTAGTTCAGTCCATTTGAATTTGGCACCCTTTTAAAATATGTAAAATCACAGTTATCGCTTTATTTATATATATTTTCTAGTAAACAAATGTCAGGTGAAAAAATAATGTCATAATCAATACAGAAAAATTGAATAGGTTTATATTCCTCTGTTTTACAAAAAATGTCATTTTGACACATTTCACATAAATTAAGAAAAGTGTAAATTATACTCTTTCCGTTTCAAAATATAGGATGTTTTAGTAAAAACACATATATTAAGAAAAAGATACTTTAAAAAAAGTTTAACCAATCATAATCAAAACTACATAATATAAAATATAAAATTAATCTAAAAGTTGTATAGAAAGTTGAAAACATTCTATATTATGAAACAAAAATAATTCTCTAATCATCCTATATTATGAAACGGAGGGAGTACATGTTTGTTCCTATTTAATTAGTGATTAATAATTTAAATTTAATGAAAATAGTTTTGGCTTTAAAGGTAAAAAAAAAATACTAAAAAAGCACATAAAAATCTAGAATAAGATTCTTTGTGTAATAATTTTTTTTTCTAAAATACATTTTTTGTGAAAGGAGATAGTAGTAATTTTTATATTTTTTGGTAAAACTAAAAAATAATGTCACATTCCAGATAATAAAAGAGAATAGATTGGTGGGGGACCACGTAAGTTACTTTTGTGCGGTTTTGTGTACTTGATTGCTTTGTACTCACGTGATGCGTTGTTAATGGGAACTTAAAATGATACAGAAATTTTTAATAATTCAAGTATCCATCTGTGTTATTCGCCTGCTTTTGTTTATTTAAACCTAAAAAAATAAAAACCTTAGTATATGCTTTTGGTATATTGATATTCAAAAACATACGATAGAGTTTGATTGAAACTGTCCCCATTTTGTTATCTTCATATCCAACATGCGCATTACTCCCACTCACAAAACCCAATTATGCTCCTTCTCCCTACTTTAATTTACTTAGTATTTTTTTAATATATGAATGTATGCACTCTTTTTAAATAGAAGAAGTCTTGTGGGGGGATCTATGCTGTATTAGAGAATTTTAATTGTTGACAAAGGAATTATTATAATTCATTGATTTATATAAACTATCAAAGCCATTATGTAGTTCATATATAGTTTTCATTTCTGGTTTGTCAAAGACATAGTTTTAGTTAAGCGTTGACATTAGTTGGATATTTTTAAAAAACTTCTACTATTCATAATCGATTTGTCATGTTCGAAACACTAGTATATTTCAAGAAACAATACTTTCTTGAAAAATAACTGGATTACCAAATTTAAGATAATTACTACATCTTTATAGGTAATTTTTATTTTTAAAAAGGTGATAATTTATGAATATCTCAAGTTCCTATACGTAATAACAGTGTCTTGTATTTTTATATACTCTGCCCGCATTCACGTGTATCCATCCGTACGTCTACCCTACCGAACAAAGAAATGATAGACCAGGAGTTAAGCACAAAGAAGATCAGATCAACCTAATTCGTTTCCAATAATTGTTTCATTTTTACATGTCAATGGTAATAAAATTATTAATAACCCTTAATTAATGGTGGTTTTTAGTTGACAAATCAGAGTTTTTTTTTTTTTTTTAAGTGTGAGAGAGATACGTAAATAAATACCTGTAGTGGACCTTTTGATATTATCTTTTTTTTTTTTTTTTGATAAAAGAAAGGCCTTTGGTTTATTGATATATATTTGTTGATACGTGTATGATTTGCACGATGAGGTGAACATCATGTGTAGGCCTACGTATACGCATACTTAAGTGATATAGATGAATTAAAATAACTAAAACCATCCAAATATCCGAAGAGGTACATCTTGTCTTTTCTACCTACTTTTGTTCTCATCTAACTTTTTTTTTTTTCTTCTCTTTTCTCGAAACTAGAATTCAATTTCTTGACCCTATTAATATAATCAGTACGTTTCCTTCTAACATTTTACGCGTCTAAGTGTGTATGATATATTGAAAAAACAATCAAATGCAACATTAGATTGACGATATAACAAAGAAGAGATAAGCTCATTAATAATAATCAATGAGTGCGCTCATTCTACAGTGAAAAGAAAAGTGAGAGGTAAAATTAGATTGATTAGTAATTTAGTTTTGTTGTTATTGTTAAACTTACACGATTCATAGATTGATTCAAATTAACTTTTCCTTTTTAGCGTTTAGAGTGATTGACACGATCGTTTTCCATACAAGGCATTACACACACACTCAAGAAACATCTCATCTATTAACTACTGCCAAAAAGAGTTAGCCAAAATTTTATATATAAAACTGTAAAATTAAGAAACAAAATAGTAAACTGTGAACCGACACATTCATTTAATTCTAAGCTATGAAAACGTATATCTACGTATGATTTCTGGCTACTCCTTAAAAGAGAGAAACAAAATATTCAATATAATGGTATATGTTATTAGTATATCTAGCAAATAATAGTTTTAGGTTACTCGCCACCAAAAATCGTACCAATATGTTTGATATGGACTACTCGAAATATTGTCATACCAAAAAAAAATAAAGAGGAGAAACGTGCATTTTTGATGATACAAATCATATTCTTTAAGAAAAGTAATGGTTCGATTAAAAAAGAAGAAGAAAGTAATCGATAGACAAATATACATATGTATTATTAACCCAAGAATCACAACTTTGCTTAAACCACGTATGTTGGCAACACTAAGATGCCTATTGTCCACCAATTAAAACAATCACCTTTTGTCTAAATCCACACCTTATTCCAAAACTCAAAATTTCTCAACATCACCTACTTTTTTCAATAGAGGTTCGCTATAGTAATATATACTCATATCACAGGATGATATGTAAAAACTAAGCAAAACCACTAGATTATGGTCAGTTTCACTCGATTGCAAAGTACATCAAAGTTTAAAAAAGCTAAGTTATTATCCCGCAAAATTTATTTTGATATGAAATGTTTTATGGGCATATGTACTATGTATTAATTGTCTTCAAACTAAACCAATGAAATTATGAGACAATAGCAAAACTCATAGTGGAGATGTTGTCTGCCTCTCCTATCAAATCTAAATATGAACATGGAAAAAGTAGTTTTGATTTTATGCCCATAAAACTTTTACATATACGTGTAAAAATTATCAAAAGCATGAAATTTTTTTAAAAATGCATTCACATAGCTCTCGACATGGACCAATTGGTATAACATAAAATAATAGACAAAAAGTTAGCAAAATTTTCCTATGAGATTTTCTTTAAAAATTAAAGAGACAGACAAAAAGTTATGTGTATTAAACTAGCTATACATATATACATATTCTTTATTTATTTTCCGTCGGTTTAAACTGTACCACGGTCGATGAAGTTGAATGTAGTAGGGTGCTAAAGGACCACCACCCCAAAGTCTATGTCCACTGGGACAAATACTAATCAATCACTAAAATTAAACATTTTCTTACGTGTTTAAAGTATTATATTATTTTCGTGAAATAGGAGTTCAAAATATAAAGCTAAAGCTATAAAATTAATATATGGATTTGCAAAAAAAAAAAAAAAAATGTGGTTGCGCATAATGGAGATAGCTCACAGAACAAGCAACTACAGCAGAATGCGTAAGAGTAGTTGGAAATAAATACACTTAATTATCAAAGATTTCTTCAGACAAAGTAAAATAAACAAATAAACAAAAATTTCGCATCCAAATTTGTTTAAAATTCAACAGTAAATAGAGTTTCTTTTTTTTTTTCTGTCGCCATACAAAAATTAATATACTATGTTTGTTATTACATGAGATATTTTTTTATTGTTCTAGAAAAATCCAATTTCTAAAAAAAGGTTTTAGGAGATAATTGGAAAAAAATCTAGAGAGGGGCGTAATTGACTGGGCACATGTGCATCCCATCTGCAACGTGACCGGACTTCAACTCCGAATTCAAACCGATTTATATTTTTATGGTGAGAGGAGCTTTTTTTAATTTTAGAAAGCGACACCTTTTTTTTTTTTTTTCAAATTTTTAAATTTAATTTATTTTCCTAAAAAAAAAAAAAAGGCAAGGGATCCGTGATACCAAAGGATTCGCTATCACCACGCGCCTCAGTATCCGTCACATCTCACGCGTTCCCTCCCTTACTATATAAATCTCGTGTTCCCTTCTTCCCATTCTGCACCTCTATCTCTCACTAATTTCGATATTGCCACTGAATACCCAAAAAAAAAAAAACCCGAACCAAAACGTAAAATCGGTTTAAGCTATGGTGGTGGAAGAGTTGTTGTCGTTGGCTAATTCTGAGAAGCTAACTCGGACTAACTCCGTCGATAAAAAACGACTCAGAGAAGACGAGGACGACGTCGTTCTCGACTCGCCGGAGGTGAAGAGGTTGAGAGATGATCTATTCGATGTTCTCGATGACTCGGATCCTGAACCGGTGAGTCAAGATCTCGACTCGGTTATGAAAAGTTTCGAACACGAGTTATCAACCACCGCGACGACCGGAGGAGATACTCAGCCGGATCTCGGTTATCTTCTCGAGGCTTCTGATGACGAGCTCGGTTTACCACCTCCACCTCCTCCGTCGGTGGTTTGTTCTTCGGTTCCCGTAGCGAAGGAGGAAGAAACGACGGATTTGGTGCGAGTTTCGTCTGATTCGTCTGGGATCGATGAGATTTGGGGATTCGAAGACCACGTTTCGGATTATGCTGATTTAGATTTTTGTCACGGAGCTGGAGATTACGTTGCTGTTGAAGGACTTTTCGAGTTTTCCGACGATTGTTTTGATTCCGGCGATCTATTTTCGTTGCGGTCGGAGTCGTTACCGGCGGAATGAATTATAAACTTCTCGGAGTTTTTTTTTTTTTTACTTTAATTAGGTGGGAAATGGAAACGATGCCGTTTTGTAAAGCGTTTTGGCTCTCCCCTACCGTTTTTTTTTTTTACCGTATCAGTTTATGGTAGATGGTTAATATATCTCTATATATTAATTAAAAAGTTATTAGGATTTAGGAAAAGTTAAATATTTTGTTGTTAGCTGGGAAGTACTTTGCTTAGATTAGTTATTAGTATAAAAACGAATTCGTTTGTTTGTTCTTCTCAGATCTCTCTTGTCTTTTTTTTTGATGTTTTGTTGCATAGCTTTTTTTAATGTGAAAATTTAATATGAAAAAAGAATACACTTTCTCAATTTCTATAATACAAAACGTCGGTAAGAGTCTGATGATTTCAGGATGGCCCATAAAGCATGTTGTGATAGCCCCACAGGCCCATAACAAACAACTACTGTTACATATTCATTCTGGTTTAGAGTTAAAACAGATAATCTATTTGTCTGAACCAATCATCACTAATGGTTTAAAAATCAAACCATACATCGAATGGGCTTAAAGTTGAACTAATGAAGTTGGTCAACCCAATTATGCAAAGATTAAAAAAGGATTGGTCAAGTCAAGTTGACTATAATATTTCATTTGGTTCTTAGGTTCTTAACCATTACCAAATCCGATAACCGGTCGAGTTAACTGGAAAATATGAGTAACCGTGAATTCGTTAATTTGTACAATATTCGCAAAAGATATTAAAATCTGAACTAGGTGAACACCTGAGGAGGTGACTACAAAAATTATTCGGATGACCGGATCAATGAGATAATGTAAGTGGTCTTCTCGAGGCTCGGGCTAATTTTTTAAACAATCTTATCAAGTGATGATGTCTGAATTATCTTCGTAAGAACTGTTCATGACTCACTATCATATATCACGTTTTGTTCAGGCATAATAAGGCCGGCCAGACTGAGATTCAAATATTGAAGAAGCTAGCTCGCTCTGACCCAGACAATAAGCGGCACTGCGTTCGTTTTCTTTCAACTTTTCCAAGTATAGGAAACACCTTTGCTTGGTGTTTGAGTCTCTCCATCTGAATCAACCTGAAGTAATGAAGAAGTGTGATGTCAAACATTGGTCTAAAACTATCTAATGTTAAGAGTATATGCAAACATCTCAAAAACTGACAACATGCTGGTAGGTTATACTTGTCTGTGTTTTTCTCCTGATTGATGCACTTATTTATAACTTCTGGTCGTTCCTTAATTAGACGACGCTATAAGGATGAATATCAGAAGATCCCAAGGTGTTAATTCATTTCATGTCACAGGCGTTAGCTCACCCATTCATCACGGGCAAGTGAACCTCATTAATTATATTGTTGCCCTTAGATATTGTATATAACACAATTTAATTTTGATTAATTAAGATTCTGAAGAAAGTGTGTGAATGATCATCTTGTTTTCAGATCCAATGATTTAGTCTTGGACCATTGCTTGGTTGGTGGAATTCACATAATATCATTTCCATATGTGCATATATCAGAGTTTGAGAGTACTTGTGTCAAAAGATTAGGTAGCATTAGAAGTTTGTTTTGCAATTCTATAATTACAAAAGATTTGTAATGTGTTTGGTTTACCCTGAGATGATAATATTGTGATGAGTGGGAGAATTATGTCTAGAAGAAAGATTGCTCCGTATTAGTAAATAAAAACAACAACAGCTCTTTGCAATTTTTCGTACCTAATAAAAGCCCTCTCTTTATCATAATAACAACAACATGCATTATTGTTACTATGCTTTTGACATGGTAAGTTGCGTGCAGATGAGTTGTAGTATTCTTTTGACTCTCTGCTGTTGAAATTATAGTCACACCTAATAAAGAGGAAATGGTGTTTTTTCTAATGGCTGATCCCACGCTTTAATAGTTCCTCTGAACCTGTCATTCTTACACTAATTGCAATCTTTAAGAGCCGTAACATTGACAGTTCTCTTATATCAATTTCACGACTTTGTTATGAGTGTTCCGTTTATAGTTTTGACGAAGACGTTATTTTTTTTGTTATCTGTTGTAAAGTAGTACAAACGACACGAACGTTCCTTGTTATGAAACAATAATTATGGAGTCTATAGTTCACATTATACGGGAAACCTGATCTTCCATGCATTTTCATGTTTCATACAAGTATTGGTCGGTTCAAATGTACTTTGTACCGGTGACTCTTTATTAAAATCAAGTGTTGTATGTATTGGGACTGGTTCAAGTAATTTTCTGTAGTATTCATAAGATTTTCTAGTAACATCTCTTTAAATTGTCCAAAATATTTATAAAGGATAGCGTATTTGGATAAGCTACCCATTTTGATTGATCCAACAAACAATTTTAAATTTGGTTTACCATTTAGTCTTATGATGATTAATTCAATCCTCGCGCGTGATATTCAAGAGCGGTCCATTTTGGTTTTATTATTTGGTAATTCGTACCACATTTTCTTCTTAAAGGTCGTTTTTTCCAACTTCTCAAAACTTCGTTGCTAAGAAGTCTTCGCATGTCGTAACGCGTCTTCTTCTTCGTCTTTCCTCTTATAACTCTTCCATTCAAAGAAAGACAACATAGACCATCCTCTCTCTCTCTCTGCAACTCGGCCATGGGGAAGAAGCTTGACGCTTTGCTTGGTCGGAGTTTCAAGATCAACAAGTTCAAGTCTCTTCTCAACTTAGCTCTCACACGGCTCTCTATCCTCAAGAACCAACGTCAAGTCAGGCTCTCTCAAGCCGTCTCTGATGTCACAGAGCTTCTTAAGCTCGGCCACCACGAGCACGCTTACCATAGAGTCGACCAACTTGTCAAAGAGCAAAACACCCTCGACGTTCTCTTCTTCATCCATGGCTACTTCACTCTCTGTCAAGACCGTATTCACCTTTTCGAACACAACAGAGATTGTCCTGAAGAGCTTTTAGAAGCTGTTTCTGGTTTGCTCTTTGCAGCTTCTAGAATCGGAGAATTTCCTGAGCTTCAAGAGATTCGTAATGTTTTGATTTCACGTTTTGGCAAAGACCTAGCGGCTCGGTCTATTGAGTTGCGCAGTAATAGTGGGGTCGATCCCAAAGTAAGCAGCTTTGATTCAAACCCGTACTATATATTCAATACGTTATATTAAATATTTCTCTCTCTCTTACTATAACAAAATACTTACTGTGTTTCATGTTTCTTTTGGTTTTACTATAGATAATTCAGAAGTTGTCGACAAGACATCCAACGAGAGAAGTTAGAATGAAGGCTTTAAAGGAGATCGCTGCAGAGAATAACATTGTTCTGAAACTAGAAGAAGCTTCTACGTCCACTGAGGTATGGAAATCTGCATTTAGTCACAAAGAAAACAGAAAGTAACAAATTATGTTCTAATCAAATCAAATGTATGATATATGCAGGGAACAACAAATATGCAAGGAACATCAGATGTTACTAAGGCTAAGCTAGCAAGTGAAGATGGAGAAGATGAGATAGGAGAAGGCTATGGTTTATCTGACTCGGTCAAGAGAGGAAAGAAGAAGTATAAAGATGTGGCTGATGCTGCACAAGCAGCGTTTGAGTCAGCGGCTCATGCAGCAGAGGCTGCACGAGCGGCTGTGGAGCTTTCTCAGTTTTCTCCGCGTGGACCATACACTCCTCGTGGACCAGGAGGGGAAAATTCATTTAATGATTCTGAAAACAAGGAATCAGAACAAGAACAGAAAGGTAATGATGATTATTCAGAAGGTAAAGGGTATGTGAGGTCAGAATCTAAGAGTTCGATGTCGGATTCAGAAGACATTATTGATGAAGTCCCAGTGATGTCATTTAGAGAAGACCCTGTGAAGCTATTGGAGAAGGATACTGTTATCTACGATAGTGAAGAAGAAACCCAATATAGTGTTAAGAGTAATACTATTACTAAGGTTATAGATGAGCCAAGTCTTATGGATGGTACAAATAGAGCGGTTACAGGACATGTGGATCACATGGTTCATTCAATTGACGATCCTATTCTGCGTAAAGCGGGTATGAAGAGTCCGATTTCAGTCAGAACCAGAGGAGTTCGTGGATACTAAGGGCTAAGAAGTATAAATATTTTATTTTTTCAGGTGCAATCATATGGTTTAGTGGCTGAGTTTTGTACAATCTTTCTATGTTTTCTGCTTTTTTGGGTAATGATGTAAGATTATGGTATTCTTTATGGATATAAGCTTTAAATATGTTGAGCAGTATGCATATGCATGTGTTTTGTTTAAGAACTGAAGCAATTTCGAAGAACTTACCTGCAAAATTACTGTCCTCTGCCCCTCTTTTTACCATGTTGAATTAGGTCAGCATATGCCTGGAAACTTAGACCAACATCTTCATCATATTCAATTCCAAGCTCCTCCTGCCAAGTAACGGTAGTAAAACATTACGGCCAAGCTGAAGTAATTTTTAAGAAGGAACCCTATGAAAGATGTATGATTCAGCACCTTAAATTCCTTAATATCTCTGGGGAAATTCTCTGTTACAGTATCCCAAATGTCTCTGAACATCCTCTTACGCTTACGCCACTGATTAATCTTATCCGCATACATATCTTCAACAGCCTTTTTGTCTTCTGGCCTCACCAATGTAATCCCTTCACGTAGTTTGATCAGTTTCTCTTCCATTTCCTTAACCTGGTACACACAGTTGGAATCACTTTTTAAGGCTATTTCCTGTTACAAGCTTAACTCAAGGAAAAGACAAAAGCCAAACACATACCTCTTTCCTTAGTTTGGTATCTTTCTCTTGTATCTCTTCTAGTGTCAAGTTAGACTGCAAGCTCTTAATTTCTGCGATAATATCACACACAAGATAAAACATTATCCGAAACAGCAGCAGCTATATCACAACATCTAAAGACTTATGAAGTATGAAGTTTCACACCTGACTCAACTTCAGCGATAGTTTTCTTCTTCTCTTGGAGCTGTTCTTGAAGTTTAACATTTTCTTCTTTCATCTGAGCAAGCTCTTCATTGTTTGGGATCTCAAACTGGTCTTGTCTAGCAATGTATATCTTCTGCTTACCATACTCTTTGAATGTGATTTTCCCGGAATCAGCAAGGCTATCAAGTGCCTTCTGTACTGCTGTCTTCTTAAGGTTAAACTTTTGCAAAGCATCTGCTGCGTTTTGTGTGTTCAGCGGTCGGTTTTGCTGCATCACAATGTAACACAACAAACAAACAACACATTCATCGAATTCAAAACCAATAAGTGTTTAATTCCCAGATTCAAAAAATCTTCTAAAACATCACTGAGTACTTTAACCTAACCACAATTTCAATTTCAATTTCGAAATTTCAAATTTCACAGTCGTTTTAAAAATTGGGTGTTTCCGATAGAAAAATTAGAAGCGAAGAGGAAGTGCTCACCTCGTTCACAAAGTTGAGCACGATAGCTGCAGAATCGAAGAAGAATCAGAGAAAAACAAGTAAATATAAGTGAGAAATCAAAATGACTAAACCAAAAAACAAAAAAAAACCCCAGATCGGGTAACGATGATGAACAAAATAATCGAATCAAGATCAAAGAGAACTAGAAGATAGATTATACCTTCTGTATTATCCGATTTCGGAGCCATTTTTGCCTGAAATTTATGCGCGGGAAAATAAAAAACCTTGAGAGCTTCTTTCCTTTTCCGATAATTTTATGAGGAAGAAGACAACATCATCATCATCACTGAGAAGCTTCCTTAATACACGAGAAAGAGATAATAGAAACGGCGTCGTATTAGATATGGGCCTTTTATATATTATACGTGAGCCCATTAAGTTAATATCCGTGACAGGCCCAATTCTATGTAAACAGCTGCTGAGAAAACAAGAGCTCCGGTTCTCTCATTCTCCTTCTTCTTCTCTGACTGATAGATCGCTCCGAACTGGGAAAACAGCGTAATCGGTAAAAATCTCGATCATTTCTTTACTTAGAAACAATTTCGAATGTGTATTAGAATCTCATAATCTAGTTATATGTTCAGATCGTCAATGAATTGTTGTCGTCTCTCTCTAGGTCTTCTTCTCGTCTTTGATTCTGATGCTCATTTTTTTTCTGAGGTTAAATGGCTAACCTTTGAATTGATCTCAGAGGCAGAATTGAGTTTAAAAGTTTGTAACTTTATATAGTCTTTTGTATCGATGGTAATGGTAGTATAGTCTCTCTAGGTCTTCTTTTTTTGTGTTTGATTCTGATGCTTGTTTTTTTTCTGAGTTTATATGGCTAACCTTTGAATTGATCTCAGAGGTATAAGTGAGCTTAAAAGTTTGTTACTTTATCGTCTTTTGTATTGATGGTGTCTAAGCATTTTGTTTTAGTCTGACTTTTGTGTACTTCGTGTTTGATATAGGCTTAGTTGAGGAAGGTAGGGAGTGATTTGAGTATTTGGTCAGGATGTCTACGGCTGATGAGCCTCTGTACCCGATTGCTGTGCTAATAGACGAGCTGAAAAACGATGATATTCAGCTTAGATTGAACTCTATTAGACGGCTTTCTATCATTGCTCGTGCTCTTGGAGAGGAAAGGACAAGAAAAGAGTTGATCCCATTTCTTAGTGAAAACAATGATGATGATGATGAGGTGCTTCTGGCCATGGCGGAAGAGTTGGGTGTTTTTATTCCTTACGTAGGAGGCGTTGAGCATGCACATGTTTTGCTTCCACCTCTGGAGACACTCTCTAACGTTGAGGAAACTTGCGTCAGGGAAAAAGCTGTAGAGTCACTTTGCAGAATTGGTTCTCAGATGAGGGAGAATGACTTGGTTGAGCATTTCTTTCCTCTGGCTAAGGTTAGATAACTTTAATTACTCCTCTTATCAAATCTCTTTGGTCAGTTTAACTTTTCTCTTTCCATGCTCTGTCTAACTTAATCAGCCTTGTGAAATTGAGCTACTCGAAAAGCTAAAGAGCAAAGATTTTTTGGGTACATTGTCCCCCAAAGTTTGGAAGGACATAAGCTTTTGCCTCTTGTTTCAGTATTCTCCTTTTTAGTTGTTTAGAGGAATCAGTAGGTTGAAGTCGTTTTCATCTATTTTGATTGATCTGGCTTCATTATCGTTCTTTTGGGTTGTGGTAGTTGTTTTGTTTGTGACCATACACCTGTATAGGAACCCAGATGAAACTTAAGCTTACTGAACACCGTCATTGTTTAACAGCGACTTTCAGGTGGTGAGTGGTTCACAGCCAGGGTATCAGCATGTGGGATTTTTCATATTGCGTACCCAAGTGCTCCAGATAATCTAAAGGCGGAGCTAAGGTCAATATACAGTCAGCTGTGTCAAGATGACATGCCAATGGTGCGCAGGGCTGCAGCAACGAATTTGGGGAAGTTTGCTGCTACAATTGAATCAGCTCATTTGAAGACTGACATTATGTCCATGTTTGAGGATCTTACGCAAGATGGTAAGTTTTCTGATTTTACATGGTTTCCTTTTGCCAGCATATACCTCTTAAAAACTTTCATCAAGTTTGTTTGTGGGGTTGACTAATGTAAATAAACGCAAGTAATAGGTTACTGCATTTGAACACTGAGAATTAGTTGACGTTAAGCAGCACTAGCTTTGTCCACATATCAGTTTCAGTGTATTACTTGTATGATGATCATATAGCTTTTGACTATCTTATTGAAATTAATATCAGATCAAGATTCAGTTAGATTATTGGCTGTTGAGGGTTGTGCTGCTCTTGGGAAATTGTTGGAGCCCCAGGACTGTGTCACACACATTCTTCCTGTAATTGTCAATTTCTCGCAGGTGAGTAAATGTGTTAATAAGACAATAGTTTTTGCGGATGAGCTTTATTGGAAAGCTGTAACTTGTAAGGCAGATGTGTATGTGCTGCTTTATCTTGATATTTTTTCTCTGAGCAGGATAAGTCCTGGCGTGTGCGTTATATGGTTGCAAATCAGCTCTATGAACTTTGTGAAGCTGTAGGACCAGAGCCAACTAGGTAAGCAATGATGGTTGAACTTAGCTATGGTGTTTTATTGATGTCTTTGTTTACCTCTATTTCTTACAATTCTATTCCAAACTTTATATTACTGACTTGAGAGGTATGGTACCTGGAAATTTATATTAGTTGAGTTGAATCATGTTGATAGTTGTCCCTAATTCTTGTTTCTTTTCCTTATTATGTGCCTTGTGTGTGAAGGACGGATTTGGTACCTGCATATGTTCGTCTACTTCGTGACAATGAGGCTGAAGTTCGGATTGCAGCTGCTGGAAAAGTTACCAAATTTTGTCGCATATTAAACCCTGAACTTGCGATCCAGCACATCCTTCCCTGTGTAAAGGTACACGCTTAGGAGTATTCCATTGATCTCATATTGCCAAAAGGACCGTTTATACCTGGGGTGTTTGCTTATTAGTACAGTTAGCTTATCGTTAAATTTACCTGTAGGAATTATCATCAGACTCTTCTCAGCACGTCAGATCTGCATTGGCCTCAGTTATAATGGGGATGGCTCCAGTCTTGGGTAAGGTAATTAAAAATCGATACATTGTGCTTCTCCTACCATGAATATTGTCATCTGTAAAAAAATGCATTTGGTTCTATAGTTTGGAGTCAAAACGCTAATAAATATTATATGCAGCTTTAGCATGTTTAAGGTAACGATTATTTTTTTTGTTTGAAACCATGCATTTTTAACTTAACTTTGGTATTCATTGCAGGATGCAACAATTGAGCATCTTCTTCCAATCTTTCTTTCTCTACTGAAGGACGAATTTCCTGATGTACGCTTAAACATTATCAGCAAACTTGACCAAGTGAACCAGGTTTGTTATGATCAAGTTATCATGTTTTGGTCAAGTTAAAGACTACTTGACAGCAACTTCCTTGTCCATCCATTTTTCAGATGATGATGCGGTTTTTTTTTATAATATTGGCAGGTTATTGGGATTGATCTACTATCACAATCTTTATTGCCAGCCATTGTAGAACTTGCTGAAGATAGGCACTGGAGAGTACGTCTGGCTATAATTGAGTATATTCCATTGTTGGCCAGCCAATTAGGTGTAGGCTTCTTTGACGATAAGCTTGGTGCTCTTTGCATGCAATGGTTACAAGACAAGGTCCCTCATTCTTTACCTCCATTGAATCATCAGATAGTTAAATCTCTATATTCTACCATTTGAAATTTTGTGAACCTTTTCTTTTCAGGTTCACTCAATCCGAGAAGCTGCTGCGAACAATCTTAAGCGTCTTGCTGAAGAGTTTGGTCCTGAATGGGCAATGCAGCATATAGTTCCTCAGGTTTGTCTAGAAATCTGAAGCTTGTTGTATTTTTTTCTTCACTTTGATTGAAAACGATCATTTTTGCTATTGTTGATATAACTATGTATACTTGTGCAGGTTCTAGAGATGATTAACAACCCACACTATCTATACCGGATGACGATTCTTCGTGCTGTATCGCTTCTCGCGCCAGTAATGGGATCCGAGATCACATGTTCCAAACTCTTGCCTGCGGTAATAACCGCATCTAAAGACAGGCAAGTCTTTCACTCTCTCTCTCTTGAAACATGAAATCTCATCGATTCAATTCATTGCTCCTAAATAGCTAAGTAAAAAAACTACTCTGTCCTCTTAACAGAGTTCCAAACATCAAATTTAACGTCGCCAAAATGATGCAATCCCTCATTCCGATTGTTGACCAAACGGTTAGTATCCATTCACACGTCATTGTCTTTTTGGTTATCACAAGTAGAGAAAGAGCTTATGATACCACATCGTCCTCATATAAATGTTGTGTATTTCGGTTTTGGAAGGTTGTGGAGAACATGATACGGCCATGCTTGGTGGAGCTAAGTGAAGACCCAGACGTTGATGTACGGTTCTTCGCAAATCAAGCTCTCCAGTCTATTGACAATGTGATGATGTCTAGCTAAAAAAAATGATGAAAACAGCAACACAATGTTTTCATGAGGTTTTGTAAACGATACTTCCTTTCTTGTGTGTTGTCACTTTTTAGACGTAAAGTAACCGTACGAACTTTGTCAATTGTGTCCCTCTGCTACTAATGTAATGTTGGCTTTTTTTGTTCTCTCGTGTATGTTAAGATATCAACTAATGTTCACAATTGAGAATTTAGAAATTTGTAGTGTACATTTGTAATAAGTCCAAACAAAATTTAACTGATTAATTAGGTAGATTCATCGCTAATACTTTAGAATATTTTAATTGGTCAACTTATTGAGTCGTCTGGTTTCAAGCCCATGGGACTCTCCACATATCATACAGGTAAGGTTAATCAAAAGTCAAAACCTTGAACCTTTGCGAACTTTTTTATTCCGTTTCCAAAAAAAAATTATGAGGAAGAAGCAAAAGAAGTCATCATTGTGAGATACTTCAATACGAGAGACAGAGATATTTAAAACGACGCCGTAATATAAGATTTATGGACCTTTTATATATACGTAAGCCCATTTAGTTCTTATCTTAGAAAGGCCCAATTCAATATACACAGAGCTTGAGATGGTTTAGCTCTCTGCTGAGAAAGAAGAACTCCGGTTCTCTCATTCTCCTTCTTCTCTCTCTGATTGATGATAGATAGATCGCTCCGAACTGGGAAAAGTGAACACAGCACAATCGGTAAAAATCTCGATCATTTCAATTTTCTTCAATTAGAAACAATTTCAAATGTATATGAGAATCTCATAGTCCCATTTTATTTGCTTAGATCGTCAATGAATCGTTCTCTAGGTCTTCTTTTCGTGTTTGATTCTGATGCTTTTTTCTTTTTGAGAATAAATGGCTAACCTTTGAATTGATCTCATAGGCAGAATTGAGTTTAAAGTTTTTAACTTTATCGCCTTTTGTATCGATGGTGTATATTGTTTTTTTTTCTGACTTTTGTAGACATCTTTCTTTGATATAGGGACTAGTTGAAGAAGGTAAGGAGTGATTTGAGTATTTTGGTCAGGATGTCTATGGTTGATGAGCCTTTATACCCGATTGCCGTGCTTATAGACGAGCTTAAGAACGATGACATTCAGCTTAGATTGAACTCTATTAGACGGCTTTCTATCATTGCCCGTGCTCTTGGTGAGGAGAGGACTAGAAAAGAGTTGATCCCGTTTCTTAGTGAAAACAATGACGATGATGATGAGGTGCTTTTGGCCATGGCGGAAGAGTTGGGTGTTTTTATTCCTTATGTAGGAGGCGTTGAGCATGCACATGTTTTGCTTCCACCGCTGGAGACTCTCTCCACCGTTGAGGAAACTTGTGTAAGGGAAAAAGCTGTAGAGTCACTTTGCAGAATTGGTTCTCAGATGAGGGAGAATGACTTGGTTGAGCATTTCTTTCCTCTTGCTAAGGTTAGATAAGGATAATTTACTCCTCTTATCATATCTCTTTGGTACATTTAATTCTTCTCTTTCCATGCTCTGTCTAACTTAATCAGCCTTGTGAAATTGAGCTACTCGAAAAGCTAACTTTTTGGGTCCATTGTCGCCCAAAGTTTGGGAATAAGCTTTTGCCTCTTGTTTCAGTATTCTCTTTTTTGGATGTTTAGAGGAATCAGTAGGTTGTAGTCGTTTTCATCTATTTTGATTGATCGAAGAGATCATCTAATCATATATTTCTGGCTTCATTAGTGTTCTTTTGGGTTGTGGTTGTGGTTTTGTTTGTGATCATACACCTGTATAGGAACCCAAATGATTGATATGCTCGTACTGTGCAACCAACTTAAGCTTACTCAACACCGTTATTGTTTAACAGCGACTTTCAGCTGGTGAGTGGTTCACAGCCAGGGTATCAGCATGTGGGATTTTCCATATTGCATACCCAAGTGCTCCAGAACCGCTAAAGGCGGAGCTAAGATCATTATACAGTCAGCTGTGTCAAGATGACATGCCAATGGTGCGCAGAGCTGCAGCAACGAATTTGGGGAAGTTTGCTGCTACAATTGAATCAGCTCATTTGAAGACTGACATTATGTCCATGTTTGAGGATCTTACGCAAGATGGTATGTTTTCCGATTTTATATGGTTTCGTTTTGCCAGCATGTACCTCTTAAAAACTTTCATCAAGTATGTTTATGGGGGTGTCTAATTTAAATAACGGAAAGTAATAGGGTTACTGCATTGAACACTGAGAATTAGTTGAAGTTAAGCAGCACTAGCTTTGTCCATCTATCAGTTTCAGTGTCTTACTAGTATGATGATCATATAGCTTTTGACTATCTTATTGACATTAATATCAGATCAAGATTCAGTTAGATTATTGGCTGTTGAGGGTTGTGCTGCACTTGGGAAATTGTTGGAGCCCCAGGACTGTGTCACACACATTCTTCCTGTAATTGTCAATTTCTCGCAGGTGAGTAAATGTGTGAATCAGTGAATGTGATAAGATTTTGCTGATGAGCTTTATTGGAAAGCTGTAACGCGGATATGTATGTGCTGCTTTATCTTGGTATTTTTTCTCTGAGCAGGATAAGTCCTGGCGTGTGCGTTATATGGTTGCAAATCAGCTCTATGAACTTTGTGAAGCTGTAGGACCAGAGCCAACTAGGTAAGCAATGATGGTTGAACTTAGTTATGGTTTAATGGTTAATTGATGTCTTTGTTGACCTCTATTTTTTCAATTCTGTATCAAACTTTATATTACTGGCTTCAGATGTATGGTACTTGGAAATTTATGTTTGTTGAGTCATCTTGATAGTTTTCTTAATTCTTGTTTATATTGAAGGACGGATTTGGTGCCTGCGTATGTTCGTCTACTTCGTGATAATGAGGCTGAAGTTCGGATAGCAGCTGCTGGAAAAGTTACCAAATTTTGTCGCATTCTAAACCCTGAACTCGCGATCCAGCACATCCTTCCTTGTGTAAAGGTACACGCTTAGGAGTATTTCGTTGATCTCATATTGCCCAAAGGACCAATATACCTGTAGTGTTTGCTTATTACTACTATTAGCTTATCGTTAGTTTTACCTGTAGGAATTATCATCAGACTCTTCTCAGCACGTCAGATCTGCATTGGCCTCAGTTATAATGGGGATGGCTCCAGTCTTGGGTAAGGTAAGCGAATCAATACAATGTGCCCCTCCTACCATGAATATTGTCATCTATACAAAAATGCATAATATAACAGGGGATGCTGTTCTTTTAGTTTGGAGTTAAAATGCTCGTAATATTATATGCAGCCTAGCATCTTTAAGATAATGATAATTTCTTTTGTTTGAAACCATGTATCTATCTTCTTTTCCCGCTCACTGTCATCTTCACTGTGATTGGAAGTAGCCCGCAACCAGTTGACCATATTTTAACTTGGCTGTGACATTCATTGCAGGATGCAACAATTGAGCATCTTCTTCCAATCTTTCTTTCTCTATTGAAGGATGAATTTCCTGACGTACGCTTAAACATTATCAGCAAACTTGACCAAGTGAACCAGGTTTGTTATGTTGAAGTTATCATGTTTTGGTCAAGTCAAAGACTACTTGACATCAACTTCTTTGTCCATCCACTTTTCAGATGATAATGCAATTTTTTTTTTCTTTTAAATTGGCAGGTTATTGGGATTGATCTACTATCACAATCTTTATTGCCAGCCATTGTAGAACTTGCTGAAGACAGGCACTGGAGAGTACGTCTGGCTATTATTGAGTATATTCCCTTGTTGGCTAGCCAATTAGGTGTAGGCTTCTTTGACGATAAGCTTGGTGCTCTTTGCATGCAATGGTTACAAGACAAGGTCCCTCATTCTCTACCTTCATTGAATCATCAGATAGTTAAATCCGTATTATCTACGATTTGAAAGTTTTGGAAACTTTTTGTTGTCAGGTTCACTCAATTCGCGAAGCTGCTGCGAACAATCTTAAGCGTCTTGCTGAAGAGTTTGGTCCTGAATGGGCTATGCAGCATATAGTTCCTCAGGTTTGTTTTGGAATCTTAAGTTTGTGGTATATTTTTCTTCACTTTGATTTAAATCGATCATCTTTGCTATTGCTGATATGACTATATGTACTTGTGCAGGTTCTAGAGATGATTAACAACCCACACTATCTATACCGGATGACGATTCTTCGTGCAGTATCGCTTCTCGCGCCAGTAATGGGATCGGAGATCACATGTTCCAAACTCTTGCCTGCGGTAATAACCGCATCTAAAGACAGGCAAGTCTCTCTCTCTCTGTTGAAACATAAAATCTCGTCCACTCACTCCATTGCTTCTAAATAGCTAAGTAAGAATCTACTTTTTTCTCTTATCAGAGTTCCAAACATCAAATTTAACGTCGCCAAAATGATGCAATCTCTCATTCCGATAGTTGACCAATCGGTTAGTGTATCCATTCATACGCCATTCTCGTTTTGGTTCTCAAGTAGAGAAAGAGCTTATGATTCCACATTATTCTCATTAGGGAGAATCAAAACGTCCATATATTCAACTGTTGTTGGTTTTTTTTGGTTGTGAAAGGTTGTGGAGAACATGATACGGCCATGCTTGGTGGAGCTAAGTGAAGACCCGGACGTTGATGTACGGTTCTTCGCAAATCAAGCTCTCCAGTCTATTGACAATGTGATGATGTCTAGCTAAAAATGAGGAAAACACAAACACAATGTGTTTGGTATTAATGAGGTTTTGTAAACGATACTTTCTTGTGTGTTCTCTTTACTTTTGACAAGTAACTGACCGTATGAAGTTTGTCAATTGTGTCTCTCTGCTACTTATGTAATGTTGGCTTCATGTTATTTTGGTTAGTTTAAAATATCCACTGTGCAGTTGAGAATTTATGATGGCTTGGGTTAAAGTTTGTGCATGAAGGAAATTTAGAAATTGTAGTACGTAAATTGTAGAAACTTTTGGGATATTTTAATTGGTCAACTTATCGAGTCGTCTGGTTTAAAGTCCATGGGCTTTTTATACTCCACATAGCATCACCGGATTCAGCTCGTTGTTGGTTTAGCTCAGAAGACTTCATCAAAAGTCAAAACCTTGTCGTACAAGGAAACACAATCACTTAATTGACCTAGGAAGCGATCTGAAACTCCCTCGAAAAGTTCAAAAATATATACTTAAATGTTTTGATCAAAGGTTTTCTTATTGACGTTTTCACTTCGATTTTATTGCAATTTTTGTTGATGATTTCTCACCTCTTAAGAAATTTCCTAATAAATATTTCTATCTGATTTTTTTTTTTACCTACAATAGGATAAGGAAACTACAAAATACAAATATATCTGAATATCTTTATTAAAAAAAAAAAAATCCTAAAACTTACAGGAATTGCGTTTTCTGAGTTTATATAAACAACAACAAAATTTAGAGTTGATTTCTCCTGTTTCTCTCGGTTATGTTTATTTATGTTGTTTATCGTTCTGGCGTATTAGTTACGTAATCAAGTGCTTGGGAGAAGAAAATGACAACGATGAAGTACCTAATTCCAGAACCTAAAACTAAAGAGGTAACCTTTTGATTCTGTTTGTCGATATCTCTATAAACGATTCGGATTCCACATTCTGATCATGTTAGGGTTTTAGTATAATTTGTGATTTTGAACAGTTTTGTAGCGTTCTTAATTACTTTTGTGATATTGTTTATATACCTTACAGATTTTGTTCCAGAACACGTTACAAACTTCTAGTGCGATTACACTAGGAGAATTTCAAGAGTTAAGTGGTAGGCGTAAAGCAGTCGAAGAATTTGTAAACAAAACCACTTCTGCAGCTTCTAGAGTCATCTACGGAGGAGCTTCTCATTGCGACCAGGTTAACTTATAAACCAAACTTACTTTGTAAGCTTTTTAAACTTTTCGTTTGTGGCTTAGAGATTTTTTTTTGGATTATTCAGGATCTTAAAAAACTTCAAAAATACCTTCCGGTACTCCTTAACTTGGTGCATTACGCCGATAAGCTTAAAAGGGTATCGAATCTTAAGATAAGATGGAGTAGTGGATTGGTCTCTCAGACTTTGATTCAACGTACATGTCCTAAATTTTTCCAAGTCGATAACATCATGTTCGAGCTTGCAATGGTCACTTTCGTTTACGCTGTTAAGCTCCGGGAGAGAGCAATGGAACTAGGATCCACTACAGGTTTAGTCTCTTTTTTTTTTTTTTTTTGTAGTTGCTTTCTATATACTTATCACTTTCATTAACTTCATCATAATCTTGCACCTGATTGCAAACAGATTACAAGAATTCGGTAACAGTGTACCGAGAAGCATCTGGAGTATTCCATCATCTGTCTAAGGACCTTCTTCCTTCTTTAAAAAATTGTGTTCCTCCAGGGAAGCTTCCAGAACTAACTCCTCCCCTTTGCTCTTCTTTGAGTCTCCTCTGTTTAGCTGAAGGTCAGGTTAGTGGCTTTTACCACTCCTGGTGGCTTCATATATATATATTTTCTTGATGATGCTAATAGTGAGACATTGTTTTTAAATAGGCTGTAACTACAAAGAACGCTGAAGAGAGCGGCACAAGCGCAAGCCTATTGTCGAAACTTCATTTTGGAGTTTTTCAATTGCTTTCTGAAGCCTATGCTCATTTGTCATCTAGAGCTAACGGGGACTTTAAAGACCTTTCCACCCGCTTTCTTGTAAGTCACGTATCCGTAAAAACTTATTTATCTTGGTCTGAAGCTCATCTAGTTGGTGTTCTTGGTTCACTCAAATGCCTTAATCCTCTGTTTCTTGAATGTAAAACGTTTAACTTTGATTTAGATTTTACATAGAAGCTAGATGAATCAACAAATCTATACTACTTGATGATTGATTATTTGATTAATCATGTAGGAATATGTATCAACACTGGGAGCTTTCCACGAGCTAAAGAGCCAAAAATACTTAGCGGAAGTGCTGGAATCCGAAGATAGAACAGGCGACGCGATTGGGGTGCTCAGGCGTGCCTTAGCAGCTGCGAAGAAGAGTACGCCGTCGAAAGACGACACGTGGATATCCATATTCAAGAAAGAGAGAGAGGAAGTGACTAAAACCATGACCAAGTATGAAAAGTTAAACGATTCCATGATGTTACAGAAGATTCCAATTAATAGCGAGATACCTTATCCAGAAGGTAGAAAGATTGTTGAACTCATTGCTTACACTCCCACTAGATTGGAACAAGAACTTCGAATCAAGTCGTAGAAGAAGATTCACCCAACTGTACGATAGTTTTTTTTTTTTTTTTTTTGGTTAACGTTTTGAGTTTGGAGAAGAGATTAAGGTGTTGTGATATAGGTTGATACAATTCTTTGCCTTTGGATTAAAGCTATCTGATTGTGCAATAATATACTCTGTTTCAAAATTAGCCCAAACTCAGGTTGGTTCATTAAGCCCAAAACTTACACAAATGTTGAAAGATCATTCTCGTTGCCTGAATCTCAATATGTAATTAAGTCATCAGAACTTATAGAAGTCAGAACTAAGATAATATATAGTAACTAATTTTGATATCTTAAGGTAATGAATATGACCTTCAAATAAACAATCTACAATATCTGTAAAAAAAACTCGTATTTGTAGATGTGATGACAGTGCATAACGTTTAATTTATAATTTATCTCACTATTTTCAAACATTCTCAAAAATATTTTTTTCGGTGTTTCTTTCTAGTTATACTACTAGTCACAAATAATCTTCCAAAGCTTATTATAAAGTCAAAGATTAATTTCACAATGTCAACTATTTGGCTGAGGATTATAATTAACAAGATTGATTTCACAATGTCAAACATTATTTTGCTAAGGATTAAAACAAGATTAGCACGTACTTAAGACATGTATGTGTAGTACAGAAGGTAATAATTGATAAAGGTAAGGCCGTATTCAAATTTATACTCTTCTTTTTAGTTTAATAGAACGACTTAATTAGGTCAATTCGAATATCCCATGTATCTGAATTTTTTAGTGTTAGAGATAGACCAATAAAAGTATTCAACTCTGTTAATGAATTATATTATTTGTATTTTCCCTTGTTTTAGTCATATAATTACTGTTCTTTTATATAATCAGGAGCCATTATGTCTTTTAACTTGTGTGAAAGGCCACCTTAACTCATGCTTAAAGCTTAGCATATCCCTAATTATTTTAAAACTTATACCTAATGAATCCTAATCCTGTTCCTGGTCATTTGGATCTATCGTCAAAACACTCTGTTTATATATCATATTATATTTCAAAAGTAAAATACTTAAATAATTATATTACTTTGTTTGTTTATTCTGCACATGGAATGACTAGCCAGGTTGATCCGATCTTGAAAACGAAACCATCGTATAAGTGGGTTTGAAAAATCTGCAAATTGAAAAAAAAAAGACATAAAATATTCTATTGAGTAGGTATTACTATTTATTATCAAAAACCTCGTTTAAAACTATATTTAGTAGACATCTTAGAGGAACTATTATATTGCCCACACCAATAATCTGATAGAGACACAAGTTTCTTAAAAAGGCCACATAGCATATAGAGCCACCTGGAATGGCGAACCTAATGGTAGGACCTGTACGGCTGCTAAACAATTTGATTAAAAGAATCTTTAGATTAATTCAAGATTCTTAGAGATACTGTCCAAATTTGCAAATATATTAAGTGACCTAACCCTATCTACATGATGAATAAAAAGTCTTCTCTCAACCAAAGGCAGAGAATATACTCTACGACAAGGACCTTGCAGCTAACGTGCAATTTTTGTATTAACGAGAATCAAAGTTAAAATATTTAAGAGACAACAATAAAAAACCCGTAAAATTATACTTATGGCAAGTTATGCTTTTTCGGATTCGAGCATATTCGTCCCATGAATGCAACCAATTCCAATAACTTCTACTCCGGGTCTTATTGTAATATAATCAAATCATTTTTTGTTATCATGTGGTTGTGTGCATCTTTTTATAATTATATGGTCGCCAAATATTTAGTATATACTATGTGGTGAAGAAGATCCTTTTTGCTCGACTCTGGCCGCCATGTTCATACTAGCTGTATACATACATTATTTTTCATATGTATATAGACATATATCAAATGCGATCTAATATCAGCATATATTCTGGATCATCTATATAATTTTTTCTTAGTGCGAAAACAGCAGCCACAATAAAATATACTATTACTTTGCTATTGTTGAAATATTTAGATCCGTTGTTTGTGAAATGGAAGTTGATCAATTGATTAGTGTTAAATATCATAACCTAATGTGATAAAACAAGCCCTCGTATTTTATTTCACAAGCGAACGTATAAAGAATTCATTATTACAAGCAGTCAACAATGTTGAAAAATGAAACGGATATAACAACGGTACGTAAGATGAAAACTAACTGCAAAATAAATATGGAATGAATCCTAGAGTACAGTATAAAGATTGGTTCGGTGCAAAACTCTATACACTTTAATCACGGTATCAAATTCTAACATGGAGTGAACAAAACAAAATAATAGTATTAAATGACGACCCAAAACATTAGAGTCAGTAAAAAAAAAAATTAATGGTTCTTGACGTAATGATTACGGGTAGAAGAAGACATGGCCGGGGAGCTACACCTGACCACCAACTCTCCACTATGACTTCCGGATCCTTCTTCCGCAATAATCGACGGCCTAAAATTGGCATGGCTAGGCCACTGTGGTGGTGGCGGTGCGGCCATGGCTCCATAGATCCCGGTGGTGGTGGTAGTACTGCTGGTGGTGACTCCTCCGGTGGTCTTGCCCGAAGAGTAGTCCGGTTGTGGTACCCATAAACCTCCGACGACTACGAAATGTTGCGTTTGAGAGTTTTCGTTGTTAGGGACTGTTTGGCGTGGCCTTCTTGTATGCAGTCTATATTTCTATTATTATATATCCAAAGAAAAAAAGATTAATTAACATTATATTTGTATAGAATAACAATTAACCATTGTTTGTTCTTTTTCCTATATATGTATTCAATTATATAGAACGAAAAAATATGCATGAGCTTATTGTAGTTACCTGTAAATGGCTTTTAACTTCATCATTTGTTAATCCATCAATTTTCATTAACTCCCTGATTTGCTTTGGCGTCGCTACTACAAAATTCATTTACCAAAATCAATATACTGATTATTTATTCAAATCGTAAGAAAATCAAATTGAACTCATATAAAATATATCAAAAACGCACCATGAGGTCCACCTAAGTGTTGAAGAGCGTTCAAGAAGCGTCTATGCAATTGCGACGACCAACACCTTCTTTGCTTTCTCCCTCCTCCTACGTCTTTCTCCGCCTCTCTCTTCCTTCCTTCGCCACCGTTCACCGTCGGATCTTTTCTCATATTCTCATGATCTCTTTTCACTGTCTCCATCATCTCTGGTTGCAACCGTTCCTGAAACGCAAATAACAAATATTAGAACGTTTAGTCTACGAGATATGAACCAAGAAATTATGTGCCTTGCATGTTAATTAGCTACGATGGCATTGCATACTCATAAGACATAATTAAGATGATTATATTACCTCTTTTGGAAGAAGAGGGTCAGGTTGATTCCAAAGTTGAACAGACTTAAGCCAATCAGATTTCGTGTTCTTGTCCTCCGAATCATTGTCCGGATCGTGATTTCCGTGCTCATCGTCCAATTCTTCGTCTTCTTCTTCGTTGGATGTAGATGAGTCTTTAATGGTTAAAAACTGCTCCAAGACGGGGCCACATTCTCCGGTCGTCTGCTCCGAGCACTCTGGTTGTCCATACACATTCTCCGTCGTCATCTCCGGCATCTCCCTCTTACATGCCTCGATCGCTAAAGAAATGATAAGTAAAATATTAAAATGTTATTAATAGATACTAGGATTTTTACATGTATATTGTGATTTTCTAAAGATCACAAATTTTGGATTCCATGTAGTAAATATATGTTTTACATATAGATAAATACATTTATATATTTGTACATACCTTGAGTAACAAGGTCTAAGCAAAGAGGAAGTTCACGTTGGAAAACATGAATCTTGCGACGTTCTTCTTCAAGGGCTTCGATGTATTGCCCACATCTCTCCCGTTTCTGATTGTAATCCATATTGCTTAAATTCTTTATCATGATGGACTAATTAATCCACCTTTATTTATTTGAGATTTGGTTTGCTTAGAGAGATGGATCAATACATATATATGGCTCTCCTCTCTCTATATATATAAGGCCTCTAGCTAGGATCAGTATTTTGATAGATTAAAAAAATGCATAAGTCGGCCCGTCGCGTTACAAGACGAATCTTGCGTTTCATAATTTTATATTTATACACCTTGATTTGTGTTATATATATTCATATATATGTGTGTGTTTATAGAGAAACGTAACCAATTTGATTATATGTTTTGTTGTGGCTAGTAGTAGATAAGGAGTGGTGAATATTCGCCAATGTGATTCTTTGTTAGGTAATTTATTAATCATGTATCAAGTATCAACAGGATACTACTTAGTATAAGACAAAAGGAAAAGATAGATACTTATTAATTAGTTTTATGCAGTCAATACATATTGGTCTAGATATCTAATCCATTTACTATGTGATTGGTGGGTTATGAACTTCTTAATGTTACATTAACTTCGGGTTAGATTAGAGACTGGATTTATTCTTTTATCACTGCGTGGATATTTCCGTATCTAATAAGACAAGCTTTACCATAAATGCAAATTAGAAGGCTTAGTTTTTCAAACGAGAGAGTAAAATTTACATAAACCGTTTGAGAATATTTCTTTCTTAATAAATTGTCCTTCAACTTCATCCATTTGGTAGTGAGATTTGCATTTTTATTTTGATTACATCGTTCAGATCATTAAGACTCTATCCATAATCAATTAAATTTAAGAATATTGGAAAATACTAATACGAGTACCTAAAATCAAAGTTCGGTGAAAAAGACTGCAAAGGTAAACAGTTAAACGATTGACTAACATCTTCCAATGTAAATGACATATGTTTTATAAAATCTAAATCTATATTTCATCGCTAATAGTAACTATAATTCTGAATATGATCGGGCTTATAGTACACTCCTAGTCTCCTAATTAGACAAGCATGAATGAGCTATATATTAGTTAATAATTTCACGTTTGCCCTTATTACACAATATCATCATTATATGATGAGATTTAAATTATGTTAAAGGAAAAGTGATCACTACTAAATGATGTCAAACTCAAAAGCCAAATGTCTCCTAACGAAGAGGCCAAAACAAGGGAGAAGGAGAAAAAGCCATACAAAATAACACCTTCATTTCAAATTTTTCTTTCTTTTCTATCCTCACTTTTTGTAGCCCTTTATCCATTAGGATTCACATTTTTTTTTTCCAAAGAATTGAAATGTCACAGAATCTTGACTTTGTTGATTAAGTTCTATTGAATTATCCGTACACGTATATAATAATTACTTAGTGTGTATAATTGTAGATATCTTATATATGTGTCAATATCTTTAAGCTTTGGCCGGTAACATTATTACTTGTATACTGATTATTGCCAAGTAAAACATGAAAAGACATAACGTGTTGGACTGTATTATCAAAGATCCTCATGCCTCATTCCAACTTTCCAAGATAATGGTTTGCCAATGCCTTTCACAATCAATATATACTTTATTTTCTAAACCGATCTAATATAACTATCTTGTCGCCAAAAAAATTGTACTATCTACAAATAAAAAACTGAAGAGTGGTCGTCGTCGTTTTTCAAATAAACGTTAGACATTTAATGATTATGTTAAATAGTATTCCACTTTTTTTACTAAAAAAATATCAATATAGGACATTAGTAAAAGGAAAATAATAAAATCATAAATAAGAAAAGAAGAAAAAAAAAAAAAGAAACTAGTAGTTGATTCTGTAAATATGACTAGTTTCCTGGTCATTAAATATAACTATCTTGAACTTGATGATAGAATATTCCATTTAATATTTATTCTGTTTTAAATATAAGATGTTTTAATTAAAAGTATATACATTAATAAATGTTTATTTTTAAAAAGTTCAACCAATTAAAAATAATATTACATAATATAAAATATTACATTAATTTAAAAGTTGTATAGAAATTTGAAATTATTTTATATTATGAAACAAAAAACCTCTTCTAAAACATTCTATATTATGAAACAAAATAAGTTAAAAAATAATCACAGAGAAAAAGCTGGAGATGTTGCAATTATGGGAAGAGATTTATAGTTCTTTTCAATCCCAAAACAAAAAGTTATAGTTTAGACAAATCGACCATCCCTTTTAACATTTAGTAAAATTTCTGGTTTTATAAACTTACTTTTGTACATAGTACATAGTTTAGCATATAAGGTGTCTTGTCAAAACAACCAATGAACAAATCTGGTACAAGAACCATAAGATAATTAGAAAACTAAGTAGATTAATTTCGAAACCATAGCTAGAGGATGCCTTGGAACTTGGGATTGGCCAAGCAAGTGTTTTGAATTTTTAAAAGTGGTAGAACAAAACTTTAACAAAAACTATGTCTAAAGGTTGTACATATTAATCAGCGTCAATAACCTACCTAAAACAAATAAAATGACAAGTAAATTGTTTTAAAATTTCTAAATTTCTGATAGAATATATAGAAGTTGTCGTTGATGAATGGTGCCCTTCCAAACCGAGTGGTGATCACAAATATCCGTATATTATTGATATTAATTAAAAATGCATTTTGGACTGTTCAATTAGTCAGATCTTAACGCAAATAGGACGGTACTAATAAACGTTGTTTTTATCGTCATTGACATGAAGAAGGATAGAAATTAAAATCTAATTGGGTTTGACCTTGATGCATGGATTTTTTTGGATGCATGAAATGTTAAATAATATGCGAGCTATGACTTTGTACTCTATATCTAGGAATGGTTTCTTCTCGACCAAAAAAAAAATTACTAATGTGTATGCATGTTCTAGTATTAATTAAAATAATCTAATTCCAACTTATATAGGGATACCATTTGGTTAAATGGTCGTCAGAAATTAATTATCACCAATAATATTCTTTGTTTTTAATAATAACAATAATATATATTCTTCAGTTGTACATATTATATGCATATATGAATTTATCATTGAAAAATACATTCATGTGAGTACTATGTTATTGTGTGACATTTCGAAAACGTGATTCTCATTGATTTGAACTTAGTAACTTTATATATTAGCATTTTTACTGTTTAGAAAATTGAAATAATTAAAACAGATAAGGAAAATATTGAGAATAACCTAGCTAGCTGTGACTTTGAATGATATAATTGGGTGATTATTGAGTCAATTGGTCGTTGATTAGATCGGAAATTTGAATGAGTTGGCACACTGTATATGTATCTAATCTACCCTTTAATTGCCTTCCAATTGTCCCTAATTGGCTTCTAATTGTCTCCTCAGACACTCGAGAGGTCATTAATATTCACAGATCAGAGTTATAGCAAAAACCTCACATCAAACCACGTTCGACCACATCGATAAAACGACTCAATCCGTCTTTACACCACTACCGGATGCTTATCATTTTCAAGCCCTATACCTATAGGCCCATTGTTTATTTATTGTGAACTAAGGACCTGCCAGTTTATTTTTGGCCTTTTCACAATATCTAAAGACTTGTGCGATTGTATACTTTAGCTTCTTTAAAGTTTCGAATGTGACAAAGGAAAAAATCAAATAAATTGTCGGGACGTGAATATTTTCAGACACGACACCAAATTTACAATTATTTTCTCACTCCAGTATCTGACAAAATTACACTATTATATAGATAGATACTCATTTTCTTATGACACATGAAATTGTTTTTTAGACCCAAAAAAAGGAGTGAAAAGAGTAAGAAAATGTCGGGATTAGGGAAAGAAGAGTTGTGGGTTATATGAGTACTTACAAGACGAATGAAAAGGAAACTTTGGCAAATTGCGTTCATGTGTTCAATTCCACGAAATTGCATTTAAATACAAAATATATATATATTATATATATATATATAAACAGAATAGTAAGATACTAATAGAACAATAGAATAAATAAATAAATAAATACTTCTACAAAAAAAAACAATAGAATAAATAGATAAAAAGAAATATAATGTGACAGAGCAGAGAGACATAGGAGATGAGGGAGCTACAGTTTTGGTTCAGTCGTACTATTTTGTGCTCTTCTTCTTCGGACCCTTTAAAGCTTCAGAATCTAACTGCTTCAATCATCCAAAACAATGAAAAACTTTGATCGGACCAAGATTTCATATAATATATGTTTGTGTGTTTCTTTGCTAACTTCTTTTTCTCTCTCTCTACGACATTGTTTTAAGGTTTCTTTCGATATGTCTAATCAAAATAGAAAGTACCTCGGTTCAAAGCCTCGTGGACTAATATAAAGCACTACTTGAGGCTCAAAGATTCTGTTTAAACAGTCACCTACAGTTAACGATCATATTATTTATAATCTAGTTCTATTCATTCATGTGGCGAAAGTTTAAAAACTGCATAAGTGGTTGCGAATCCAATTGTTTCGATCTAGTAGCATAATTCAATAATTAAAAAAAAAAATACTCGCATTTGAGAATCCCAATATCATAGGAAGATTTATAGAAGGCGAAAGCAACATATTTGAACGGGTCCATAAGGTTTTCGATCCAATCCATAATTTTCCAAACTCAAACGTTGATGCAAGTCCGGTTGATTTAGCCTTAACTTTTAGATTATACCGTACGCGTCTAATGAATAGTCTAAAATCCAACAACTAGTTGCATATGACCTAACTCTCCATTTTTGTTAACAACTTTATATAGGAGAGACCGTTTAAAATTTTAGGTTTGAATTTCTTTCCAAAAAAATGCAATGTTCCAATATGAATATATATGAGTTCGGTTATTTTTAGATTTTATAGAATTAATATTTCTATGTAGATTTTGACAGTGTAACTGGAGATTCAAAACTGAAATTAGAAGAGAGAAACCATACGTTTTCTAAAATCCAAAATCTGAACTAACTTGACCTAAAACATTCATATTATTAATGATATAGGAAAGCCGGTCGAATATTTTCAGAAACGTATCTTTGATTGAAGCATACGATTTCTATATTTAAGTTTTACGAGTAAAACTAGTCTAGATATCCAAGAAAAAACCGGAAACCTCTTTGAAAGAGAAAAACCTAAAACCATATGCCTTTAGCATTAATTAATTTATAGAATTGATCAATTGAAGCAAAGCAAAATGTACACTTTCGTCCAACTTTTACATTCCAATTCCATTAACAACCAAATAAGCAAACTCCCCCACTCTCCTAAGATTTTAAACTAAAGTAAAAAGTCTGAAAATAGATTATGGGTAACTTTTGGCAGCAAAGATTTTTTTTTTTTTTTTTTAAATGGGAACTTTAATAATATCATCATCACTGAGACTATCACTATCTCAGTAAGTTGTGCAGAATTCAGATGATGAAAGTGGAGAGAGAGAGAAGCTTTCGCATCTACAGTTAACGCCACGTTTCTCCATGTCTATTGCTTTTCTTTTGTATCAGAGTGTACTCTCTCACCTTTTCTTATGGTTTGTGAGGAGAGTAAATGATCACTCAGATATATTATAAAATTATATCACAAGAAATTGAAAGAGAGAAGTCGTGAAACAAAGAATGGTTTTGAGATCCTAGAAAGTAGAAAGGAGAGCGAGTTCCAAGTGAATAGTACATTCTTTGCTAATAATGACAGACGCCCACGTCAACTTTATATGTCATTCTTATTTGGTTTTATCAAAAACATTTATGTCAAAAACTGATTTTATCTAGTATTTACGATGATAAAGCATCAAAAAAAAAATTAATAGAAAAATATAGACATGCATAAGATTTCAAATCATATTAATGGAAAGCTTTGTAAATAAGTTTTCGTTATCGAGAATTAGCCTGAAATCATCTATTATAACTTATAATAAGTTTTTCGTGTGTTAACAAAAAGAGTAGGAAACAAAGAAAACGAAAGAAAAGAAAAAGAAAAAAAGAGTAGTGAAGACTATCAGAATTTTAATATTGATTCATATTCAAAGGTAAAAAAAAATGTAGAAATATAAAGTAGCATCCAAACGTACTGCAACTAAATAGTGAATAGATATATAGATATTTGGAACCAAACATGGGTTTGTCACTTGTAACACGTAAATTTACGAGGAAAAAAAAGCTGAAGCAAGTACAAAATAAAAGAATCATTTATTAGTTACCAGTTCGTCCAGCCTCCATTGTCTTTCTCCTCCATTTCCTCAAAACCCCATTTCTCTCGCATCTCTCTCTCTCCTTAATGTATAACAATAATCAATATTGCATCCCCGGCGACGAAGACTCCGTCGTCCTCAGCCTTGGACCTCCTGGCCAACAGTACCCTAACCATAACAAACCCACCAGCACTAAACCTTCTTTTAACCATGAGTTTGATCTCCCATCAACAAACCCTAGTGGCGTCACCGTTGCTCTTCATATCGGTCCTCCAAATTCCGACAAAGAAATCCTTACCGGTGGGAACAATCAAGACGGTTTAACGGCGAGGCAGGGACAGTATTGGATCCCTACGCTTTCTCAGATCCTTGTCGGTCCCACTCAGTTCTCTTGTTCTGTCTGTAACAAAACTTTCAACCGCTTCAACAACATGCAGGTTTGAAATGATTTACTTATCATCACAGGAAGTTTTCTTGATTTAACTTTCCCTTTACGTCCACGTTAATTATTATCTACATAAATAATATGATTATGTTGCTAGCTGATTTAGTATATATTGTTGTAAAAAAATTATATTTGTATTAATTAAATTGTCAGTTATAAAAATATCGTTGAATAAACTTCCAATCTACAATAACCCTCTGCGTTTCATGGGTATCAATCGAAAGAACTCTCATATTATCTGCATTAATGTTGTGCAAATCATATCTATGCCACTTTTCGTGTTATAAAAAATTCATCGCCAAGAAAATACAGTAAATAATATTTGCAATCACGTTTAAAACTAAGTAAAAATGTTCATGATATGTAAATTTAACGTGAAAAATGAGATAACCAAGTTTATATTAAACTCAAGTCCTTTGTATAATGGTTTTTTTATATGTAGATGCATATGTGGGGTCATGGTTCGCAATATCGAAAGGGTCCAGAGTCGCTGCGAGGGACGAAGTCGTCATCTTCGATACTAAGGCTGCCATGTTACTGTTGTGCAGAAGGTTGTAAGAACAACATAGACCATCCAAGATCGAAGCCTCTCAAAGACTTTAGAACGCTTCAAACGCATTACAAGCGGAAGCACGGAGCAAAACCTTTTCGTTGCCGCAAGAAGTGTGAGAAAACGTTTGCTGTGAGAGGCGACTGGAGAACGCATGAGAAGAATTGTGGGAAGTTGTGGTTTTGCGTTTGTGGGTCAGATTTTAAGCATAAAAGGTCACTTAAGGATCACGTCAGGGCTTTCGGTGATGGTCATGCGGCTCACACTATAGGTGACCGTGTTGTATCTATTGGAGACGCAGAGGAAGACGATGAGGAGGAGGAAGAAGAGGAAGAAGATGATGATGAAGAAGAAGATGCTCATGAAGAAAATGTTTGTGGAGAGAAGAGCTATGGGATTAGATATGAACAGTTTCGTCGTTATGGTCAGATTTCTGATGACAATTACTAGCTAATAAAATGGCCCATTTATTAGATTGATGGGTGTTATTAGGGTTTATCTATACGTGGGTTGTGTACTTGTGTTTGATATGTACCTCTCAGTCACATACTCACGTTAGCTAGTGAATTTTAAAGTACCCTTTCTATTATGAGTTCGGAAAACATTTGTAGTGGTGGCTTTGGATTATACAAGTGCTTCTAATCTTGTCTCCAACAAACAATTCCTGCATTTTTAGTAAATATTCTCACCCCAAAAAAAAAAAAAAAAACTAAATTAGTCAATTGGTTGTGTAATTTAATGCATTTTTTCATTGTAAACGGGAGATCTAAGATCAAGGTCCGACAATATGCTTTTAATGAACTGAAGATCAATGGTGTCTAGCCTTGAATTTAGCATCATTGATGGAGACCAAAGATCATTATTAACACACACACACACATTTAGTGTCAAGAATTGTGGAATTCACAAAATGACAAATTAGGGAGGTAAAAATGATGTAGTGAGTACTGATGAATACTAAAGAGCGCATCTCTGGTGATAAATAATGGAGGTAAAATATAATGGTAATTAAATTGTCGAAAGTGGCAGTTCGATTTATCCAAAGACAGAAACTGTCTGTTGTCACTTTATGTAGTGATGTCTAACGTTACACACATTTGTCTATCTTACACTTGGAGAGAGAAATTTCACAACTCTTAGGTTACTTCAGTTTCTCTGCCACTCTCTCTATCTCTCTTCTCCATCTTTACTTATTTTTCTTTAATTTTAATTTTAATATATACGTTAAAATTCAAGAAAATACACACTTATATTCAAGTAGCACTAATTCTTGCTGTCAAAAACAAAAAAAAAAGTAGCATTAACTCTGAAATGTTTTGTCAAAATATCGCACTAAATTTTAAACCAAAACAAAAGATGATTAATCATTGAATTTTTTGTTGTAAGCAAAATCTTATACTAACAGCTAGCGTTTATTATAAATTGGAAGTAAGGAGTAGTATAAACTACGTGAGGTAAGATAGCCAAATAGTTTGATATACTGTCAGACTACTTACCATATTTCAAATGTCTCGATTCGAATACAAATAAATTTTCTGAGTAAATGTTTCGTTTGAAACTTTGAATAGTTTGGTCCTCGAAGGTACGGGAGTTGTAATAAATGTCGTTTTGGAAATTGCAAACTGATAAAATACTGAAGGAGTGTTGGACTGATACTTCCTTCATTCAATATGACTTCACTAAAGTACAAGTTTATGTCCAAAGTCTATGGATAGTTCAAACAAGTATAATAGTACAAAGATTGTAAAAGATAAGACTAATTAATCTCGTCTAATAAAGTCCTTTAACTAACACAAATAAGTTTGTCATACTAATACGAAATCGATTAATATGTTTAAAAGGTGTGCATCGACTTATTAATATGTTTAAAACCAATTCAAATTGTGAAAAGTACAAAATATTGCATTCGGTGTGAAAAAACATAGAAAAGATTCGTTTATGAGTTTGACTGTTTGAGCTCAAAAAATAGGCTACGCGGCCTTGTAAAGGGCCAAACTTTCCAAATATAGAAAGTTAATAAAAATCTCGGAAGGTGGAGTTCACGCACGAGAAGTAGCAACTTTATTAATACCCATAAAAGCCCAATACAGAGGCCCATTTATTAAAATTTCAACACAGTGAAACAGCCCATTAAAGATCCATGACAAAGACGCACGCAATGATTTTGATCGATTTCAATTAGTAAAGTTAGAGATCGTGGCACCGGCCTGAGTTGCCTGAGCTTCAGCCGCCGGTTTCACATCCTTCGACGGCTCAACATGTTTTCCGGTAAGCTCCACCGGCAAATCAGCGACAACACCTTTCAAGTAAAAAGTGTAAAAGAGCTTCGTCGGATACACGAGCTGACGAAGTTTGACCTGTCCATAAGCTCCTTCAAAGACGCCGGAGCCACCAGTGATGGCTAGAAACGTGTCCTCGTAAGTGAGATAAGGACCTTGAACAGAGATGTGACCGTAATCTCCGAAGTAGAAGCTGTAAGAAGCTTCAAAGCGATCACCTTTCTTCTCTGGAACGTGTTGGATCAAAACGCAGAGACCTGCGGTGATTCCTATGCGTTTCGTGAGATCTCCTGTGTAGAGTTTGTTTGTGAAAGGGACAAGATCGCCGAGACAAAGCTGATCTGGCTTTTTCCCGAGTTTTATAACCGCTGGGCTGTTTCTGTCTCCTTCGTTGAACTCGTACACGTTCAGTTCTTGAATTTTAGCTGACCAAAAAGATAAGTAAAGATCAGTTTTTGTGAAATGGGTTCTTGATTTTGAGCATAAAGGTCACTTCTTTTGTTTTTTTGTTTCTAACAGATTTGATGCTAAATGTTCTTAAATCATGAATGGGTACTCCAAATTTGATCCCAAGATCATAAAGATCAAAAATTTAAGTTTCCAAATCTATAAGAGCTCAGTTCATGTAATGAGTACTAAAATGTGAGGCAACTGGATTTGATGCTACATGAAATGAGTACTTTTATTGTGAACATAAAGTTAAATTGGATCATAAGTTGTACTTACTTGGTCTGGAGTTCTCGCTGCTGCTGCAAGTGGTTCTGAAGAAACCTCTAGTGGTGGATCTTGATGGTGGGGAGAAATCTGGACCGTTAGATGAGATCTTTAGGTTATGAAAGGATCTGGAGAAACCTAGAAGAGAGGTATGGTGAGATTGATGGTTGCGAGAGAGGTTCCTCAGAGTTAACATAGAGATCGATGCAGCAGCAGAGGAAGCCATGATCATAGACTTGCCTGTGTTGGTTGATTGTAATTAAAACACTTATACAAAGAGAAAGTGATGTTTTGTGTTTTATTATTTGAAGTTATGAAGTGATGATTGATGAGCTTCTTTTTAAAATAATGGATATGCTTTTTTGTACAATGCATTTGATCAATGATGAGGAGGCATGTGCGTCAATATTGGAAAGTGGGTCTCAGCTTTGTAGTGGATTTATTTTTGTTTGGTTCAACTCTCAACAAGAACAACAAGTAAGATATAAAAATAACTTCAACTTGCAAACACACAGAAAAAAAGTCACAATACGGAATAAAAAAGGACTTGATCGAACATGTGGGGAATTTTTGATATCAAACTAATCTTGAGATCTGAATTTAGGGGGAAGAGTTTGTGCTGTCGTCTATAATATAAAGGTTTTGAAAGGGAAATGCACCATGTGGGAAATGCGATTAAATTTTATAATGCAATCCCCCTAATATTCACAATATTCTTCTCACTAATGTAACGGAAGTCAAGAAACATTTCGTCGTTTGCTTTGTAATGCGATTCTATGCTCCAAAAGTCCAAAGGTCATTTGCTTTGTTATATTGCCCATGAATTTATCTTTTTCAGTCAAGAAACATTTCGTCGTTTGCTTTTTCTAAAAGGAATTTTCAAGTGTTTCTAACCACAAAGTGTATGTTGAGAGCAAATAGCTGTTCAAATGAGACACCAGCTTCTATCTGGTTCATACTTCTTCTACTACTATCTCTCTTCAGCTGTGATCAGAAAAGGATTAAGTGCATCAGTTTTAGTCAACTAGTAGTCTGATACTGTGTAACACACACAAAAAATATATATATATACCGGGAAATTTTCAGAAGGTATAAATCACCTATTGGATGCTTTAATATGAATGGTTTCAGCATTTTGTAAGAATCTCCGAACCAGTTCTGGTAATCAGAATGGTATGCTCAAACTGCGCAGCGACGCCACCATCTGCTGTCAGAGTAGTCCAGTTGTCTGGCCATGTTACACATTCCGTGGTTCCAATCGTGAGAATCGGTTCTGCAACAGAAAACACCCATCCGTTTTTTTATTATATAGTTAACTTAGTTATCATAGGCAAATGAAAGCCATGACATTGAATAGATAAGAAGGCTAACCAATGGTAAAAGTTTGGCCCTCTACCATAAGTCCAGGCTCATCATTTCCTGCAAATTGGATACAAAATGAGCCACCAAAGACATGTACAGTCAAGCATTGTTTTTGATTGATGTTTCCAGGTTACATTATAGATAAAAGCTGAGGCGTTTTCCTAATACCATAAGCGATTTTTCTAGGGAAGTGATTACTTACGGTAATGATATATAAGGGGTTCAGAGTGGAATACTGGTCCAACACCATGACCAACAAACCGCTCCACAACATTGTAGCCGTACTTTTCTGCATGCTCACTGTTGGAAATTGAAACCAGTGAGACTGTTTGGTCTAGCAGCATTGTGACTGTCCTCAACTAATACATTTCTTCACGGTTATATTGAATCAAGAATAGGTTTTGGTTGCTACCTGATTCTTTTCCCGATTTTCTTAAAGCTTGCTCCAGCTTTACAAACCGCAATACCTTTCTCCAAGCATTCTTCCGTAACCTTACAGAACAATAAACCAACAACAAACAGTTAGCATATTAAAACAGAATCATCTATTGTGGACTTGAAGAGATAACACAGTGGAGAAGAAAAAGAATACTACCTTCACAAGTCGTTTGAAACCTTCGTCGACTTCTCCACAGAAGAAAGTTTTCGATGTGTCTCCATGGTAACCCTGTTAAAGTTTCAAACCCCACAAAAAGTGTTACATACATGATGTTTCAACTTGTATGTAAGAAACCAAACAAAAATGAAAGTAAAAATGTCTACAGATTAACGAAAGAAGCCTAAATGAACTTACATCCAAGTAAACCGTGACATCGATGTTTATGATATCCCCGCTCTACATTAAAAGGTAATAGTTAGTTAGTAATAAAACATATGAATTCCTTTAAAAATCTACTCGGCTTAAAGCAGTAAAAATCACACTTGAGGACCTGCAGCTGGCGAGAATCCGGTATTCCATGACACATACACTCATTAACTGAAGTACACACACTTTTAGGAAATCCACCATATCCAAGAGGTGAAGGATAAGCACCAGCTTCAATAATCATATCATGCACAGCTTTGTCGATTTCATTAGTCGTAACAGATGGCTACAGAACCAATATAAACAAACAACTCAGACCATATACATATGCATAATATAGAAGAATCAGGAGATTCAACAAGGAACCTAAAAAAATCTTACTTTAACCAAAGTTCCAGCATAGTCTAAAACCCGAGCAGCAAGCTCGCAAGCAGCTCTCATTTTCGCAATGCCTTCAGGACCAGGAATCTGAAACTCACTTGATATATCAGGTAACACACCAGACTCAACATATGGAGGCCTTGGAATGTTATCAGGTACAAGAAGACGAGGTGATACTCTTCCACGTCTTAGAGGTGGATTTCTCCTAACTTTTGTTTTGGTTTCAAGCTCTCTCATTCTACCCAAAAAAAAATGTAAATCAAATAAATTGTATTGTTAGCTCTATGACCTAGAGATGAAAATTCTTGAATCCAATCAAGATTGCATTTTTTTTTTCTTGATACCTTCTGATTCTAATGGCTTCTTCCAAACCAGAAACTTTCTTGGCAGAAACATAGAACTTTCTCTGAGAATATGAATTATTATTACCTGCAAAGATATGAGTAAAGATAGGCTTCATACATCATTCAAAATTGGAACAAACTGAGAAAGTTATAAATTTTCCAATCAAATAACCAAAAATATTCCGTTATCTTCCAATAAAACACGAAGCAATATAGTTCGCAGAAAGCTTTGAATAAAACGAACAGAGCAAACGAAGAAACAACAGTGACAAGTAAAATGACAAACCGGAGAGTGATAAAGAAGAGGAAGTGACCGGAGCTCCGATAAAGCATCTCGACGGCGCTAAGTAGTCACCGGTAAAGGAAGAACAGAGTTTCAAAGACGCCGATGACGAGAAACTGGATAGAGATACCGCCGAAGACGCCATTTTCGCAACTTCACTGCTAAAACCCAAAATATTAAAATTTGAAGCGAATCGATAAATTCTAATATTTTTTTTTTATGATATTAAAATAAATAAATAAAAATAATTCTTTTTTGATATTTTTATTCGATACAGTTTACTGGAGTAAGCCCTTTTGGCCCGTATATGATCGATCAATTATGGGCTACTTTAGGCCATATAGGGCTCATGAAAAAAATACGATTGTGTATCTAAATTTTATTTTTTATGAAACAATATTGTATACCCTCCTCTTTCTCAAGGCATTTTATATGTTTTCATCTATGTTATTAGAATTATGTATGGTTCTTGTAATTAAACGAAATTATGTATTGAGATAAACGATTAACTTAGTTATGATTAACTTTTGGTTAATTATATATACATAAACGGATTTACAAAATATCAACAAGCAATGAAATAATAAGGGTTATGATGTTGGTTAGCGATTCTATAGTCCAGTCCTTTTCACTAATGATACTGCTGTATTGCTATACAAATGCAACTTGAATTATGTGTGGATGTGTCTTTAGACAAATATCCATATAAGAGAATTGCGTGGGAGTTTTTAATTGTATAATAGGATTTTTTTTGCTATAATGGAATAATGTTTTTAGCCCACCGAATTGTATAGAAAAAAAAAAGTGCATATGAACGGAACATTCATAAGATCAGTGGTCAATATATTCCTTTATGTACATACATTCTATATTAGTTATGCAACAAGTGTACTATTATCATCATATCATGTATATGTTTAAACTTTTAACTCATATCGTATATACCATTTTGTAAGAAACATTCTTTTTAAAAAAGTTGAAATGTTAATCCATTCATTTTTGTTCGAAACTGTAGTTAAAATGAGATTATAAACAAAATATCTTTATTGAGAGTACTATTTTAAACATGGATATCTACTTACAAACGTCTGTGTATTGAATCTCTACGAGATGTGTGCATCGATTATAAAAATATCTTTTTTCTTTGTTATTTGGATCGGAGTATGGTCTATACATATACCGATATACTTCTGCAGACCCTGCAAACTGGTTCTATTTTGCAGTAATAAGAAAAATAACATTCGTTGGAAATATTACGTTCTAAGAACCGCCTCAAATAGAGATTAGAGAACAGCACTTTCTTAATTACTTACTACTCGACTCATGGTTCGAACATTTGTTATATATATATTAGTGTTCATAGTATTCTTCATGTAAAAAATTCAGCAAATAGCATAGGCAGTAGTAGCTAATGCATTCATATATATTATAAACCAACACTCGTTCCCGTACAACATAAAATGAAAGAAACAAGGTAAGATTTGGTAAATACATTCTCATCATCTCATGCTAATAAAACTCTTGAGACATCTAATAAGTAACTCATTGTAATCCTATAAAATAAAATTTACAGTTCATCAATACAACAAAAAGACAACTCATGAACCTTTGGTAAACAAGAAGAAATCGATGCAATAAGAAAAGAAAAAAATATACGAAAGTTGAACTAATTTTTTTTATTAAGCAAAAAAAAAAAAAAAAAAAAAGAGAGAAAAAAAAAAAAGAGGAAGAAGAGTTGTTACGAGGCGTGAAAGATGCGTTGCTTCTTACTACACACCAACGATAACATCTCAGTATCGTTCACTCTCTTGTTCCCTACGACGTCGTTTCTTGAACTCCCCGCCGGTGAAATGTTAACTCCGAACAACCTCAAAACCCGACCCGCCTCTAACTCCGAACCGGATCTCGACTTCCACCCAATGTACAACTGTTGATCCTGACCGTTAGATCTACTGAAACTAACCACATCACCAGCACGTAGGTTCTTCTCCTTAACGAACCTGCTCCAACCTTTGGTCAAGACATAACTCTGACTACTGTTCCAATACGAGTAACGGAACCTCCACACTTTCCCGTTAACATCCTCAAAGTTCAACAGCACTCCTTTCACGGAAACGCTGCTTGACGGTAACGGGAAATGTTTCTCGGCGTGGTGTTTAGGTATAACCAAACGGTTTAGCTTCCCGACGTCGCTTGGCGTAACCGCTTTCTCAAACAGTGGCTCCGCCGATCTAAACTCAGTCGTGGAAACACCATCATTGCTCAACCCCGACGTTAGCATCGTCCTAACCGTGTTCCCGTTACCGCTACGGCGCCGTTTGCTCTGCTCTAGCTCTTCGTTGTAAGTATGTTTCCTCAACATATCAACGATCTCAGATTTCGAATGAGAATTCAAGAACTCGACCTCGTCCTCGTCCAACGTCACGTCTTTGAAATTCGTGACGGCGTCACGGCCGCGGAACCGGTGTACCGCCACGTCGTAGGCACGAGCTGCTTCGTCTTCTTCGTTGAAAGTACCGAGCCACACGCGCTGGTGCTTCTCGTAAATCTGAGCTCCCCATCTTCCGTTTGGTTGAGGCACCACGCCCTTGTACTTTGACGACGGAAGCTTCCTAGACTCAGCTTCGACGCCGTTCTCTGAATCTAACACCACGCTTGATCCGCTTCCCATCCTGTATAAATTATTATTACCTACCGACGGCTTTTTCGCCGGAGATATCGCCGGGGTTTCACAGATTGAACCTGTACTCGTAGTACTCTCGTCTACGCTACTCACTTCCATTTAATCTGAGTTTTTTTTTTGGTTAATGTTTTGAGAGAAGTGAGAACAATGGAGAAATCAGAAATGTGTTTGTGTTGTGTTGTGTTTGTGATGTGTTGTTGTTGTGTATATGTATAACGTGTGTGTGTGTATATTTATATATATAGAAAGAAGGAGAGAGTACTGGGGAGGGAAATAAGAAACAGCAAGTGTCACTTCTAATGATATTATTTTATTTTTTCACTTTTTATTTGGTTATAACAAAAATAAATAAGAATATGTGTGTGTGTATTTGGAGAATGCGTGTTTCAGGGGAGTAATTATAGTATATGGGTAGGTGTATGGGAAGTAATATGGGTTTGTGTGATGGTGTGTGTTATGGGTCAACTCAAGAAAAACCTAAAGGGAAGCTTCGTCGAAACATATACTAAAGTATATATTTGAAAAGAAAATATAAGGGAAGGAATACGCATTTAATTTAGGTTACTACTATATAAGGTCAATTTCATGAACTGTTTACTTGTAGAAAAAAAAAACTCATGAAACAATAATATTGTAGAATGTTTATACGTAAAAGAAAAAGAAAAAAAAAGAGTATAAGGAAACAAATAAGGAAATGAATATGTTGTGGGCAGTGTGCATGGGGAAGTGGGACCAAATGCGTGGGTCAGGATTGGGATAAAAAAGGGTCCACGTGAGATATTGACACCATTTTAGTGAAGTTCATCCCCCCCTGAGTTTTGTTTTTGATGCTTATATGATCTGAAATCATTATTTTATTTCTGTAACGATAATAACTATATCTTATAAATAAAATATAATAACAAGATATTAGGGGGGGATTTGATTACCATGTTCAGATTCTACCGATGCTAAAAAATGTGGTTTGTCTCTTTTACTTTTTTGTTTTTGTTTTTCCCCACTCCAAATCTGATTGTTATTCTTCAATCTTCAATGATATGATTCAAACATAATTAAAATAGTTTGTTAGCCATGATTTAAGCATAATAGGTTAACAAAAGTATTAGATTTGATAACCATTTTGACATTATAATGATGCTAATACAAATAGTTTTTTAAAGTCATGATATAAGTATAGTAGGAATCTCTATATTTTGTATATTCTGTCTTGTGATTTATATCTCATTTCTAGACTCTTTTTATTCTTCTTTTTATTTCTTTCTTCAATCTTATCCTACGTCCTACGTTTCTTTTATAGAAAAAAACATGTATTGCCTATATATGTTTATATTGTCCGTATGATATATGAACTCGATAGATTCCAAAATCATACAACTATCGAGTTTCTTCTCTCTCTTTTCTTTGTTTTGTAATTATCCTATTTTTTGCTTCTTATGTAATATAATGTAAACCGATTTTAATTGCAAGTATTTCGTATATATATATAGATAATCAATATTTAGCCAGCGACCGACAACATCACATATATTTTGTACTGGTAAATATGAATCCTATTGAATTCGCTGCTTTCATCGTGTTTTTTACCCTTGTTGAAAAAGTAAATACATAAGCAGTTGATTTAACACCATAAATATCGTATGCGTTATATAATAATATGGTTTGAAAACAATTAACAAGCGATGTGGATAGCTTACGATCTTATCCGATATATTTGTTGCTTTGCCAAAGTATTCTTCTACCATTAGTTAGGTTTTCATTTTTTTTTTTGTATGCGAAGAACCAATTAGACCACTGCAAAATATCGTAAGATCCGAATTTTATTGGCTCTCCCTGCTCCAATAGAAAATGTTTGACGATTTATATATATCTTAATATTAATTGATTTGCCGGTTTCTATTTGAATTCTTGTTATTATTATGATATCAATTTGATCCACTAGGATGGGAAGTGGGCCAATGACAAATCACTAGGAGGCATGGTCGTACGTGTCTTGTGTGGATGAATTATAATATGGGCATTTCTTGACAGCAGGACAATTACTTTTTTTTTGTTAAAAGAGATATGGCTCAAAAAAATTATTTCGGTGGCTGTATCGTCCAGGCACTAATTAGTTATAAAAAAAAAAAATCAAAATTGGTTCTATATAGGTATGCGAAAAAAAAAAAAAAACATACGAGTGGTTGAATGAATCTTTCATAGAAAATTTTGAGTATGCTGCTGTCACGTGGCATTTTGTTGCTCACTTAGCTTTCTTATCTCATGGAAATTGTCTCCATAAGAGAGATCGGGTTCATCTATGTTTCATGTTATTATGATTCTTATAAGTACTTGCGCTCCAAATTGATTGTGAAAAAAATGGTTTTCTTTTAAGTGATACATGGTTTATTAAAAAAGAGTTTTAACCTGTGCTATCATATCATAATACAGTTGGTTAGTTTATTCTATATATATATGTTCTGTAATAAGTTTTTGTGTTATATTTTTATGATTGCATATGCTTAGATATTATTTACAAAGGGGTGTGTGAGAGTAGCAAAACTTTAATTATATATATTTTTGAAAAAAAAAAAGATAGAAAACCTTGGATATGTGTGATTTTTATAGAGAAACAAAATAGATAACAGTGCTAAAAAGGAAAAGTATCTGATTTATTATGATGCTAAAAAAAATGAAATAACCAACATAGGTATAAATAGATATTATTTAGTACGGAAGAGTTGTTATTGGTCCAGCTGGTGGACCCAAAATTTCCTCAAGTTGGTCCTTTTATTTAGCTTGTCAATTCGTTATTATATTTTTATCATTTTTTGTCGGTAAAATAATTTTCCTATGAGTCCCCTTTTTTTGTCAACGTAAGTAACACACGATATATCGATTAATAGAAAAGAAAAAAAAAAAAGAGGATTTTGAGAAATGTTTCTTGTTTTCTTCCACGAAAAAAGCTCGACTTGTCTTATTAAAATTATAATGCGTTGGGATATTCTTAACTTTCATAGCTTTCACACCAAATGAAAAACATTCGTATTTTCGATCTAAAATATCCAACTTACTAATTTTGTTAGTTAGAGAAATAAAGTACTGTATAAAATTGCATTAGAAAATACGTACACACTATAGATGATATTTGTTTTTTCCTAGTACGAAAATCAATAGATGAACATATTACGCTCTTATGTCTATGCGCTTCTATGAAACACATATAAACGGATTAATATTTTACATTACAAATTCTTAGGCCGATTAAAATTTAAATTTGATAGGCTACAGAATAAAATGATAAACAGAGTAACTTTATCATTATTAAACAATACAAAATTTCTCCATCTTGCTCATGCATCTCAAACCTAATTATTTATTCGGAATTTCGGATTCCTACCTGTATCCAACTCAACGATTCCATTTCTTATGCTGCCTTAAATAATTTTATATTATCTTGTTTTGCCCATACAATATTCATCTAACTCAAAAGACAAGACAAGAGTCCTGCTTTAGTATTATTACACTGAGCCTCGAGAAAAACGTGTTTTTGAAATTAGTTTAATGTTTTTGTTACGTACTGAGTATATTCTCTTAAACAACATATACATCTGCATATTTTCAACATCCAATAAATTTTACCCACTGAAAACTCATGAATCTTTAAACTGATAATTCCAGATTGAACTTGTGTGCCACCGTTTTTTGTTTAAGTCAATTTGAAAATATTAAATATACAAAACATTACCTAAATAGTTTTGTTACTCAAATCAAATTGATGAGCAGGCGTGGGAAACAAAAAAAGCGTTAAAAACAAGAAAACCCTAGCATACGTATAATTTTAAAAGTTACTATAATGGAAGATGGCTGATAATTGTCAAAGGACAAACTCTTCTTTCTCTTCGGATGCAACAAACAAACTAATGTCCAGAAGATTAGGCGAGGATTTTTCCTAAAAAAAGATTAGGCGGATAATATATGTTTATAGTTTCTGTTTTTTTTTTTTTTTTTCTGCATATATGTGACCATGACCATAGAGATACGTAGTCTTGCTTAGTAATTAAATACCGAACGACTACAAAATCAGCGAAAATGAAAAAGAAACAAAAATCTAATCTGATATCAATTGGAAATTTGCTGATGGATCAGCTTACATCATTTGTCTTTCCGCATTTGGATTAGCTGTTGATGGTTTTATTTGGATTACGTTCTTGGTTTAGTAGTTAGTTGACGATTACGTAATTATTAATCAAAAAATAATAATATTAATCACGGCCATATGATCTAAAAAATAAGAGAAGCGATGGGATATTTTTTTCAATAAAATGAACATTATTGTTAACTTATACTATTAAAAAAAGAATACCTAACTGTTTAATTATTTTAAAGTATTGACCAAAATCTTGACAATAGTCTACCATATATACAACTGAATAAATGAAAGCTCCATTCATCATATCCAGTCCGTCAACATATGTATATGTATATGTTGTTCTACTTCCATTTTATTATACATATGATCGAATGGATCGTTACGTTTATGAATTATATAGATTGTCGTTTACAAGAAAGTTAAAATGCATCATCAACTGATCGTCAATGCAGGTGATAAGTTGAAAAATAAAATATTTCGTCTTGTCATGAATTACAGCAGTGATGACAATAGTAGAGAAACGTGAAAATCCGATTGCTGAAATCTAATCTTTTATTACTCCACTAACCGAACTTTCGATGATGTCAAGTGGTTATCAGGTTTAACAATTATGGCTCTTTATTAAGAGATTTCCACATCATAATCTGACGAGAGTAGTCAACTAAGTATGTAACTTTCCGTTGGTGATGTGTTTAGGAACATTCTTTCTGGTTAATATTATAGAAAAGTAAATCATCGAATCATCAAAACGTTATTTTTTTTTTTTTTAAGTGGATAAATTCGAAAAGCAAGTGTTTTATCGATCTACATAGAAATCTTTTGAGATTAGTTTATAGCCATCGCGTTTATCGTTAGGAGATTAGTATATGATAATATTTTTAAATAATAATCTATGTTTGGTGCCACAGAGAACTCGAGCTTTCGGTTGGAGATTAACCTAATATAATAATTATACTTTAATTAGAATGACTTAAGATTGCTCATGGGCCATGGCTGCGCCATCTTAATCCACCTATCTACCAACGACATGCCACGTAATATATCACATAATTCAATTCAATTCATTGTTTTCAAACCGGCCGGTTCAGGTACTATTTGGCCGACACCGTTGGAATAAGGAACTGAACAAAATTGACATGTCATAACAATATTGAATCTATTGATACACACATATAGACATTCCAGTGTTTCAATATATTTGTGTGGACATATCGATATATGCAAGACCTTGTGATACATTACAAGAATTTTCGTTACTCTCAACCGTGGTTAGTTATAGATTAGACAGATGTTAGGAAAATTGTATTATACATGTGCGTGAATAATATTGTGATTCATTTCCATTTCTAACAACCGAAGGTACCAAAGTTTGTTGCTTATGAAACATCAACTTCGTTGCAATTACAATTTTTTTTTGCCTGAGTTTCATGTTATCATCAGTTCCACACAGATTAAAATTATATTTTTAAAACAAGTAAAATATAAAAAAAAAATTCAAAATTATTAAGATAATCGCATATTGCGAAAAAAAAAAACAATTGCAGACAGATAATGATTCGTGACAAAATCGAATCTCTCGTTCTTATAAAGTTATAATTAAGGGTCGATCTCGTCACATGAACGGATAATAATTTATGAAGTGAGTATATGTCTAAACATACACATATGGATAATATACAATATAATATGTGTGTTGTGTTCATTGTCTTTTTACTTTCCTGACGTTTGAGATAACTCGATAAGTTCTCCGCTTTGAGACTGGATAAAAAGTCATGCTATCTTATGCAAATCAGATACCGATAATGATGATTATTGTCTATACGTGACGACTATTATACTTTCAAAAAGGAAAAAAAAGGAGTGTATAAGTGAATTTTGCCAAAACAAATACATGTTATTTAGTGGCTATATGATAGTATTATCCTCAAAACACTACCTCCAATTCAAACCCGATAAATTGTATGTTAAAGAAACTTTTTTCTTTTTACATTTCCACTCTAGTAGATATGTACACCTCTACAAGTAAAAAGATTAGTAGATTTTGTACTTACGATTGTAGTTGGATTAGTATATTAATCGAGAATAATATAATACTTAGCGAAAATTGTAGTTTAAGAATTAGTATCGGTTTCAATCAAGATTCGACATATACTTAACGAAAACAAAATTAAAGAAGATATGCCCAATTTTTTTTTTTACAACATTACTATAAAAACAAAAACTGTGAAAATGACCACGATAATACGTACGTTCAATATAGAACTAAGACAAATAAACCCATAAATTCGGTTTTGGAATTTAGCTGCACCACAAGTATTTTTTCCTTAATTTCATTTTTTCAACGTCTCGGGCACAAGTGGCGGCCTAAAACGCATTATTATTATTAGATATTTTTTGTTGGTGCAGAAAAGAAAATTTAGAATTATTAGATATTTGGGATAGTTGAAAAAGATCTCTCTTATCGAATAAAAGGCGTGGCAGCGCCTGGTGTATTGTATGTAATCATTATAATAGTAATTAGATTTTGAAATTCTTATTACTTTTGTCTGGAGAAAAATATCAAATATTTTATCTTTTTTTTGGTTTCGACGATACTGAAGTAAAGTAAAAAAGGAACAAACGAATTTTTATTTCTTTTTTAGGAGAATATATAAGTTTTTGTTTTTGTTTTTTGAGCAATAGAAACTTGGATTTGCCACGTAGATGTAACGCGTATAATGCAGTTTGATTGGTCAAGTTGTCTGTTTCAGTTCACACGTAAACCACGTCAATTAGAGCCAAACGAGACCAAGTTATATATATATATATAATGCAATCTCCTATACGACTAATTTTAATACATCAACTGACGGTGATTGGGCTGGCTTTAATTATGTGGGAGTTGAAAACCATTGGCGTAGAACGGTAGAAGAAAGTTCGTTATCAGCAAATAACAATATCTATATATGAAGTTCACATGCAATTTTTTATTTTAATTATTGAACAATATATATTTCCACGCATTAATCCATAATTTCGAAATTATGAATTTTCAACAAAAAAAAAAAAAAAAAAAAATTGAAGACAAAAATCAAATAAATCATTGACTCAACAAAAACCAAATCACGTCAATGAAAACAAACAATAAACTATTTGCTACATGAACACTTTATTAACCTTTAAATAATAATACTATAGTTTAAGTACTTAAGTTCACGGGCTAGTTTCTTTCTCATGTTAACTCGAAGTTGCTTTTGTTGACTAACTTTAAAATTTTAATATAAAGTTAGTCTCTGTGTGCATATAACTCATCCCATTGGTTGAGAAGGTGATATCAAAATGGGACGATATAATTAGACAATGAAATACATTATTCCTTACGAGCTAAACCGGGCATGTCTCTCTGATTGCTAGCTTATCCAATATAAACCGGCTGAGCCAGATCGATCTTATAATTTTACAACAAAACCGCATACATGATACAACAAATTAATGATTCTCAACACCATAATACAGAAACTTAATATTATTTCTGTTAAATATATTTTATAAAATGGCTTAATAGACTCGCGACACTAACATGAAACCCATGAAAAAAATGCGACCAAGTCAACAAACGAGAAGGAGAAAATAAAAATATGTTGACTATTACAACAACAAAACAACAACAAAAAAGTCGTCAAATGGCTCAGCGACTCAACATATTAATTATTAATATGATTAGATCTTATAATTTGTTGCCTAATATATATGTACAGTTTTGTAATTTTATTTGGTAGATGTTATAATAATAAAGTAACTTTTACTCTATTTCACCGTCAAATTAAGTTCATTGTTTTTGCAACACAACAAATTATAGCATGGATATTATGGAAAGTCAAACAAATATATTTTCCAGTATCACTTGTTGACGCATAACACAAAATGTTGAATTATTTCAAATACAATAATGTATATATTTCCCCATTACACTTAGACACATCTATATACGTATTCACGGACCGACAATTTAAAGACACCATATGATGTTTACAGATCCCACCGGTGACTTTGACGGAGTCCAACATCACAAATCGCTGTTCAAATGACATTTGTTTTTTTTTTTCTTTTTAAATGACAGTTCGATAATTTACGTAATTGTATCAGTCGGAGCCATAAACCTTATATTAGTCTACCCATTATTGAACTAGCTATAACTAAGTACACGTGAGTTTTTGAGTATATTAATAATAGTTTGTAACTGAAAAAAATTTAAACTAATTAATACAAAATTAAGCAATATATAGTTCACTATCTGTAGTGGAAGCAGTCGTGTGCAAAGTAAAAAAAACTAACTTTTCCTTGTTTTTCTGCCTCGAGCTAAATAACCTTATAATCTTCGAATAGTCAAACTTAGAGAAGAGGTCGGAGACGTCAAAAGCAAAGTCACGGTTTTTTTGTATTTATTATGCGGTATGTGTATACCCATGAATAGTAACGATAAATAATAAACCATAAAGATTTAAGATATAAAGAAAGAAAGAAATATAATATAACAAATGGTTGACAAATTCATCAAAAGCACGACGAGTCTTGAAGAAGGTTCAGAAAAGAAAAAAAACCTTACAGAATGTTCGATATATTTACACTTACAATATTTCATCGACGTTGAAGAGTTTATTTACCGTGATGCAACGTAGATTTTAGATAGATTTGTATTGTTTTTTCTTCCGTTATTCTAATTTACCTTTTTAAAATAAATTAGTTTATATAGATATACTGTTTTAAGTTTTAACTAGGATTAAAATGACTATTAACAAATCGGAGTAAGAGTTTATATATATCGTGATGCAATATTCTTTCTTGTTTTCGGCAGATCAACATTTAACAATCTAAGAAAGTATTTGGTTTTATTCAGAAAGTTTCAGACAGAACAAATAACAAATTAGCGATCCTTTTTAGATTTTTTCTTTGTGTGAGAGTATTCTCATATACAACAAACTTACAGTCTACATACATTGATAATGATACGTACATATTACATGTAACTAAAATCAATGTATAAACTACAATCAGGATTCAGGATCACTCATTAAATAACATATCATATTGTTACTATTTAATTATTTGGTACCTAATATATCAGTACGATTAAGGCACAGACGTTGGATAGAGATAATATAAATGCTATGGTTTATATGTGATTTTAATTTGTTTATAACTTACAACTTATTAAGAGGATGGGTCACATATTGGTTTTAAAAAGAAAGTACCCACTTGCTCTTCTTTATTTTTCACATAACACCAATCTCTATAAAAGTCTTCTCCTTCTAATCCAACAAAGTCTATCTGCCAGCTTTGCATACATTTTCTTTTCTTGACTTTTTATGCTCATCCCATCAATTCTTAATCATATAGTTCACTAATATACAAATGTATGTAACGTTTAGCATGTCCGTAAGGATAAATATAAATACGTGTATTTATGGTGGAAAATTCTCATAGGTTTATCTGCTTTTTAACATCTGTAAAGTTCCAGCAGAAAGTTAGATAATGTATTCTTAAGAAGAAGAAAGAATAAAGTTGTTTGATATAATAACATTTGTTAATTAGAACGTATTATGTTATCAACTACAGATTTAAACTTACTATTCACATTCTACGATTTAGAGAGTTTGGGAAAGAAAAAAAAAACGGTCTTCACCCAATGTTATATAGATTCGATGTTCTAAAAAGCAATTTAAATGTTGTAAGATGAGTTATCCGAGTCTACCATATCAATATTGATAATAGAATCGATTTCATGTAAATAAGGATAAAAATATATCTGGAATTGAATAACTGTACTGGTTGTATCACACTAGATCTTGTTGTTCAACTAAAAAGATATAAATAAAAACCCCTAAATACACGCAAGAATGAGTTGTACCGACTAGTACGTACCGGGAACTTCACGGTCGAGCCAATTAAAATAAAATCTCAGTCTCTGTGTTCTTTTTAATTCTCTTAAGTCGTTTCTGCATATGCCACTTGTACAGTTGTACACTCCATCTTGACATTTCAAATTTATTTTGTTTTTGTTTTCGTTTTTTTTCTTGCATTTAAGAATCTTCACGTGGACGATAATTCCTTGGTACATACATACATACATGGAAATATTCAAATATTCAAATACTTAAAACGAGACTACAATTCTCGATAAGACTACGTTCCTTCAATTTATTGTAGAATGTTTCTTTTTTTCCTTAAGTCAAAGAAAAAAATTATACGTAGAAGAAGTGAGAACTCGGTTCGCATGGTTTCGTCCGCGTCCAACTGTTACACGAAGTTTCTTTTGCCCTCTACATTAAGAAATAGTATTTCTGAAAAACTACATTATTTGTATTCTCGTTTGAAAGGATTCATCTTCGTTTAAAAGTCAGTTTCAAACATCAGAGAAATTTGAAACGTTATGAATAATGGGCCTGTATTTACTATATAAATGGGCTTAACAGACATTACAAGATTAGGCCTTAACTTAGTTTTGGGTGTTGACAACACACATACAAAAGTAAATCATGATGGAAATGTTTACAGACATTCATAACATGAAATGAAACCCAAAGTTGTATGTCTCAAAAACAAATACTTTTACAATTGTATTCAGCTAGTTCCTACTATCGTTAAGAGTCCAACATTCGCGCTGAACACTAATTTTTGTGTGTGTAAGTTCAATTATTGTCCGCCCAAATTAAACAGAAATATAATAGATTCAATATTTTATGTCATGAAATATTGAAAGATACAGTTTAATATTAGTTTGATACTATCATTAATATTATTATAATACTATAGTTTTCTTCTTTTTAAATCTTTCTAAATAATCACCATTACACAATAAAAAGATTTTCTTTCACATTTTTTTTGTTGTCTGTCTAAAAATATCGCAGTTTTTGAACCTATTGTTAAGTTTTGTGTTTAGTATAGCCAAACAGAAATATTAAAATTTGAATATGGTGTAATAAAGCTAATGAGACAGAAAATTGATGGGGCATCATCTACTTTTGTCTGTCCCTATAGTTTTTTATATGAAAAAATAATTGATGAGGGCTAATTTGTGTGTTTTGTGTCGGTGGGATCTCACTGCTCTACAGCAGTCCGGGGAATTTGAATTTTAAATACAATAATGGCAGTATTGCGCGCAATGGGTTTAATAAACATGTTTGTTCATAGAAAGAAACTCGATTTCAATTATTATGTTCCCTGATACTTACATGTTTGAGCTTAATTGATACAAATTTCTTGTAAAGGGTAACAAAACTATGCCTTAATGAAATTTTGAACACGCTACGTTTTCAAGATCCATTTTATGTAAAAAAAAAAAACCAAGAATTTTTAATCGTTATACTGTAGACATGTGATATCAAAAATCATGATGACATTACAGTTTAAGACCAAATTAAAGTGGATATGAAAATTGGAAAGAGTGAGAAAAAGAATCTATGAAGAATAATATATTCCTTTAACAAAGCGAAAACATCCAAACAATATTTGTGTTTACAACTTTTCATCTTTATCTTTGCATCATCATATTATTATCCATCATGAACCGACGTAGTAGGGTCTTGTGAAAAATGGCTTTACCGTTATGTAATAACCAAATTGTGATTCACTATGATGGATAAGCTGCTGTGATAGTTAATAGTTTAATACATTAATGGTGATATGATATCTAACTAGGGACTGACTGTTATAGTCACTGCACTTTATTAGTTATACTTATATATATATATATATAAAGCCTATCGCCTAGTTTTTATTTTATTTCAAAAATCTGTCTATAATAATACTATATATCAGATATAATTTGCCCTCTCTATCAAAAAAGACTTTTGTCGTATTCATAATCCAATAGAGTAATTATCAACTTAAAGAAATGATAACATGAATGCATTTAGTGAATTGTGCTTTTTTTTTTTCTTGTTCATATCCTATGATAACAAATTAACAATTAACAATTAACAATTAACAATTAACAATTAACAAACACTTAAGCATCAATGAAAGAAAATTACGTAAAATGTCGAAAGTACCCTTAATCCGCCATTAACAACCGACACAAATAGCCTTCTATTTCACACTCTCTTTGTCTCCACTCACTCCACAGACTTACACAACACAAAGCCTCAAAAAATGTCATCACTGCGTCTGTGTCTGCGTTTGCGTTTATCTCTACTTCTACTCTTCCCAATCGCGATTAGCTGCGTCGCATTCGCTCTCAGTACTGATGACCTCCCCGCGTTTCGTGAAGCTCCGGCGTTTCGAAACGGCAGAGAATGCTCCAAAACGACATGGTCACCGTCGGATCGCGAACACAACCCTTCCCTCATCCACATTGCGATGACTCTCGACGCCATCTACCTCCGTGGCTCAGTCGCCGGAGTCTTCTCCGTTCTACAACACGCTTCTTGTCCTGAGAACGTAGTTTTCCACTTCATCGCTACTCACCGCCGTAGCCCCGATCTCCGCCGCATCATCTCCTCAACGTTCCCTTACCTAACTTATCATATTTACCATTTTGACCCTAACCTCGTGCGCAGCAAAATCTCCTCTTCGATCCGTCGTGCTTTGGACCAGCCTTTGAACTACGCTCGGATCTACCTCGCTGATCTCCTCCCCATCGCCGTGCGCCGCGTGATATACTTCGACTCCGATCTCGTAGTCGTCGACGACGTGGCGAAGCTCTGGAGTATCGATCTGCGTCGTCATGTCGTCGGAGCTCCGGAGTATTGTCACGCTAACTTCACTAACTACTTCACTTCAAGATTCTGGTCGAGTCAAGGATACAAGTCGGCGTTGAAGGGACGTAAGCCGTGTTACTTCAACACCGGAGTGATGGTGATCGATATTGGGAAATGGAGAGAAGGGAGAGTCACGGCGAAGCTTGAGACGTGGATGAGGATACAGAAACGACATCGTATCTACGAGTTGGGATCTTTGCCTCCGTTTCTGCTTGTTTTCGCCGGAGATGTTGAGCCGGTGGAGCATAGGTGGAATCAGCATGGTCTTGGTGGTGATAACTTGGAAGGGCTTTGCCGGAATCTGCATCCGGGTCCGGTGAGTTTGTTGCATTGGAGCGGGAAAGGGAAGCCATGGCTAAGGCTTGACTCGAGACGGCCTTGTCCGTTGGATTCGTTATGGGCTCCTTATGATCTGTTTCGTTACTCGCCGTTGATCTCTGATAGCTGATGTTGGTCAAATAACGTATCGGACGGTGGAGTGGAGGTAGAAGGAGACATGGACGTGTTTTGTGCCGAACGTCGATGAAAGCCACGTGGCAGATGATCGAAGATACGTTTGATCTAACGGTGGCAGCCAAAAGAGAAGAAAAGTCAAAGAAGAGAGTTTGTTAGATTCTTCTGCAACTAGTTAGTTGTCTTTGATATGTGTAAGAAGAGTTTATGTAACGATGGGTTACAATAAGATGTGTCTCTTTCTTTATTGTTTACTTCAATTTATAATTCATTATTGTAGTTCGAAGAATCAAAACATTGTACTTGACAGTTTACAATATTGGTTTAAATTACCAAAAATGAGTTACGTTGATGTGCTGAAATATTTGGTTTTCGAAATTTGGTTGTACAGATCTAATTATAACATGGCATCATTTGCGGAAAAGTAACCACGTTTTTCAGCTGATTTGTCTGAATTTACGTAAACGGAACGTTTTATGTATATTATTTTTTTCGTTGCTGTTGTGATGATCCCAATTCAAACCTAAATGTATTTGGGTGTCCTGATTTGGTTGGACCCTGAAGACAGATCTTTTTGAATTCCAATTCATCTTTCACTTCCAAGTCAGGGATCCCAGTTGGAGGAACCATGGAGGCTCTCCATTTTCGCCAATCTACAAACATCTTTGCTGCCTTGCCTGGGTCCATTGATCTTGCCACCAGGAACCTCATCAGTGTCGGATCCTCATATCCCTTCAAAGGAAACAACAAAAACAAAACAGGGGAAAAAAATACACACATGGCTTAGATCTTCTGATTTTGAATGCCTTTTTTACTATACGTTCTCTACTGACTACTGCTAGGGTTTACGAGTAGATCACTGTTAATAGTTTTCTCCTCAGAGGATCCCGAGGACATCTCGCTGTTAAGCTGAATTTCTTGATAAAACAACAAACATATGAATCAGCTCCATCGTCTTTTAGAACAGGCTTTACCAATTTCAATCCATCCAGGGAACTAGATTTCTTCTTCTTATCCTTGGACCAATCCAATGGAATCTCTTCACCTTCAGCAATTTTACCCTTGTTCTTGTAGAAAGATTTCTCAACTTCATTGAAAGTAGCCTCTGGATTCACTTTTCTAGCCACTATCTGTATTAAATTTCACCATTAACATCATCAACATCACAATAGATGGGTCTAATCCAAAGACACAAAAATTTTAAATTTTTTCATTTCAAATATACTCAAAGAACCGTTTTTTTTTTTTCATGCCGGCTATATTTTAGGTTCTGAATTCTGAAGTTCCCTTTCCGGATGCTAATTAAAAAGAGGAAGTATCAGGTGAGCAGCTGAAGAATATTGAACTATTCCTGTGTGTTGTAGAATGTTTTGCAGTAAAGAGTTTTTTTGAGAAACATAATCCAATTTTCGACACACATGAAAAGCCAGTTCACTAATTGCTTATAGAAAACAAGAAGGGTTTGCATTAGACCATTAATAGGTTCCTGATTTAGTTGACTATAATACTCAGTTCTTAATCTTTTTCCTATTCAGAACAGTTATCTAATGAACACTGGAAGTCCCAATAATGGAGAGTGAATATGGGTTGGTACCTGTTGTAAGGTTGATTTTCTTCAATTCTGGTGGCCAGAGTAAGACTCGCAATGCCAACTAGTATTAGAGTGCTTTGGCTTTTGAATAATCCTTTGCTCAGGAATCGATCCAACAAGACCAACTCCTAGAAACAATGTCTCTTGCTGAAGCTCCATTTCAGAACATTGCTGCTTGTAATCAGAGAGAAGACAATCAGCAACACAGAATAACATAGCTTACTGATACATAAACCTTAAAAGATTCCAAAGTAAGCTATATAGACACTTCTTTAGGCTAAAAGATTCTTAAAACGAGGAAACAAGATCTCCGAATATTCATTCCGATTCTGCTACTTGCTACTGATACATATTCCCGAGCTTCAACATTCAGAGATCAAAAGATATATAACTACATGCATTTGAACAGAAAGATAATACTCACCTCCACAATCCATTGAACCATGATGGAGCGTAGACGTGTGATGATTTCAGTATGTATGGTCCATCCTGGAACAGTAAATATAGGCATGAGTCCTCTCTCTTCCTCTCAGCCTTTGATAGCTCTCGTCCGTCCACCTCCTCATCATCAAACCTTAGCACCTAAAACGAAAATGTATACGTAAGATTCATTCCAGAACAAAATTTCAGAGTCAAATCTTGAACACAGAGCAGAACAAGTCTCAGATCAAAACAGACTTAGTAATCGATTGAATTTTCAAGCCTATAACCACATCTTCAATCTCTCTAACCACTAGCGATTGTTCCAAGAGATATGAAGGCATTATACAACTTACTTGAGAGAGAACTTCTTCCTGGCAAGAAGATCCCAATTCGTTCGGAATTGTGGATCTACAGAACTGTTCCTTGAGCTCGAGGTACAGAGAGCGAGAATGCGAAATAGGAGAATCAGAGGACGATTTCTCAGAGAATTCACTACCAAGCTCCGGCTTCGATTACTTAGCCGATACAAGAGAAGCTGATCGGTTTGGAGATTTCAATTTCTTCGTTATCATCAGCCTCCGGTAACACTCCCAAGCTTGGAACAGTACTCCACTCCCGATATGAATGAAACGACGTCGCTCTCCTTATTCTCCGATCCGAAATTCAAATTCCGGCTGTTGGAGACATGCTCGGCGAAGCTTAGCGTACGACCTCGTAATCCTCCGGAATTTCGAATCACCAACCGTCTCCTTCACCGCATCTCTAACAGGTTTAGAAACTTCCACCTCTTCAATTCGAGTCTTCTCGACTCTGCTCGAACCACAGGAAACGTTGTCATCGGCTAGGAAGAGCAAATCGGAGCAGGAATCGACAGACGCAGCAGAGACTCCGATTTGTTTGCTCCAGAGAGGTGGCTGAACAACAACGGGAGAGATCTGAGCTCTCTTCCGGCGTAAACGCGTCGATCGGAGCTTCTTCCCGGGGAACGGTGTTGGCTCAGCCTTGCGCTTCGACGCGATCTCCTTCATTTTTTTTTTCTCCGACGAAAGCTTAAAATTCGAATTCGAATTTTGAAATTGGAAGTTCTGATTGAGACATATAGTTGAATAGTTTGGTGTAGATGAACATTTTTTGAGATAGAAAATGCATATGGATAGGAAAAGAACATACAAACACTGATGGTTTTAAAACATATTGCATTCACTGACCTATTGTTTAAAAACATTTTTTGGTTCGTTAGTACTTTTTTTTTTTTTTTTGGATTTGTTAGTACTTTCAATATCCACAGACCTACTGTTTTTTTTTTTTTTTTGATTTGTTAGTACTTTACCCAAGTATCATAACATTCACATAAGTTTCTCAAAACCAAAATTTCCTAAACATCACAAAATCTTCCAAAATATTGAAAATCTCCTAAAAACACCTAATTGTTATTCCTTTAAATATATCACCAAATCACAAACTACACTCCTTACGATTCTTACACTGGCTTAACGAATAATTTTAGTTAATATAGTTCTATTAATTGTAAGTGTGCGATTCTCAATACCATTATTTTCTTAAGACAATCCTCCATCAACATTTTTTTAGTTATAGTTTTACTCAGTTAGCTAATAATGCATCAGAGCTTAAATATCATTATTTTGCTAGAAAAGTATATGCATTATCATTAATTTGGTATATTAATTCATAATTCGTGCGCCATCCGAAGATCAAATTAGTTGGAAGTTAGTATTATAGTAATCGTCACCTAACGCATTCTTTGATTAATGACACATTTCTCATTAAACGAATCTCAACAGATGCATGGACACTTTACAAGAGTCAAAACAAATGAAAAGACAAATATGTTGAGGTCATAATTCATTAACGTTGGACAGTTCGTTTTGATAACAAGTTTACGAAACTGAATTGCATTGCGAATAGTTCTAGTCTTCTAGAACCTAATTAATAATCTCTACTATAGTCAAATACGTACGTGCATCCAATTTTAAATATAACATTCTTGACTATAATACTAACTTAGTCGTGTAATGGACATGATATTAAAAAAAAAATAATACAAGTCTAGACTGAATTATATAGTTGTGTCTTGTGTAATAAAGTTAATGTTTCAATTTAGAAAGTTAAAAAGAAATTATAAATTCTTATCTCACAGCACACCACAGAATTTGAAGTTGTGCGTGGATGGTCTAATAGATTAGTACAATGACGTGGATCCAACACGTTTACAAAAAAAAAGAGTACAGAATAAATAAATTGATAAACCCAACTATTCATATCATCCACAAAATTTGACTGTGGTCACAACTAATTATTATTATCTTCTCATTCGTTGATAGTTTTGTTTATCGATCGTATGACATGTGATCAGTCGGCGGCAAAATTTAGTATTTTGACGAGTATGCTTCTTAGAAACTATCATTACTGATTTTTATGATGTAACTCTTCTCGGCCACGCTGCACATACCTATCGTAACTTTTTAGAAGCCTCTCTGTTCCTAAATAAAACCATTTATAATTCCACCGAAAAATAAGTTTAGAAAATATATTGTTACAGGGTAAAAGTTAATTTTTTCCTATCATTATTGTTATTAGGTGTGGGCAAAAAAACTGGACCCGAAAACATGAACTGGAATCGACCCAAAAATATAGACCTAAATCCGAACCCGGAACCGGTAGAATATTTTATTGGATCCTAATCTCCTAAACTTAAAGAACCGAAACCAAACCCGGAACTGAACCGAGAACCGAATGGGTACCCGACAAACCCGAAATAAAATAATATACATAAAATACTGGTTATATTTTTTTTTTTTTTATAACATAGTTATTCAAAGTTACAACTTAAAATTCAAAAATATTAGTTCTCCCTACATTAAAATACTCAAAATAACTAAAATTTTATTGAAATGTTTAACAATATTTTTCAAAAAAATTAACCAAATTTTGAAAATTTTAATTTTCAATTTTTTATTTTAATATTTAACATTAAAATTTCCAGATAATCGGCTAAAATTCAGATTATCGGATTAAATTTCGGATAATCGGGTACAAAAAACCCGAACCCGGATGATACCCAATTTTTTCAGGTATTTATAGGTTCTGAAATTTTAGACCCAAACCGATCCGAACCCAATAAAACCCGAACCGATACCGAACCGATATTTTATGTTTACCCTATTGGGTCCTAAACTCCTCTACCCGAAAAACCCGACCCGAATACCCGAATGCCCAGAACTAATTGTTGTCGTAAAACAAATAAAAAAACTCTCATTTCTTTCTCTTTTAGTTTTTGTTTTAATATGTTTTTCTTATATTTCCAAATATTCATTCATTTTTTAAAGAAAATATTAATATTATTAAAAAGGAGAGAATGGTTAGCGAGAATAAGAAGGCATCACCGAGAAAAATCTATTTTCTATAACGACAAATATGTGCATTACTTATGTCCTGCACTACTAATTAATTTGTGTAACTTCAAAAAAAAAAAAAAATTATTAGCGACAAAATTTTCTGAATAGAAAAAAGAAATCAGAAGCCGAAAGATAACAACACTAATAAAACCACTAGAGATCTGTTGTGAGCGTTTGTTAATTAAACCTCGTTTAGTTTGAGATTGCTTTAAACTATTCTTGAATCTTCGAATGACCACCCTAAGATCTAGAAGCAATATAATTAAAACTTTTCCCAACGATAAAAAGTCTAGAAGCAATTTAACATCTCAAGATGGAAGGGACTAAGCCTTATTCGTCTGTTTGAAATATCCGCAAAGTAATTTGATTAGAGAATTACAACCAAAAAGCTAAAATTCAATCCGCCACGTGGTATGAATGAATGTGTGCCATGACACATACCAACAACGGGGACAAATAGGGCATAGATGTTTGGGGGTTTTGTGAAATTGTGACCATATAAAATCATCCAAATATTCAATGATAATAAATTGCAATAACGCAAAAACACACACAAGTGGGTAGTGAGAAAGAAGTGTGTAGGGTCACATTTCAATCTTTCTCTTCTTCTATAAAAACAGACTCTATCTTTTCTTCTTTGTATTCTCATTTTTATACATTCATATCTCTCAACTTAGCCCTAAGGAAAGAGAACAAAGTTTGTTTTTGTTTTTGCCAAAGTCGATCGATATATTGAAGATGAAGATGGGATCAAGTCAAAACATGGGAGGTTCAAAGAGAAGGGTGTCGAGTAAAGGACTTGGAGCTGTTCTTAAAGAACAAAGAGCTAAGCTTTACATCATTCGAAGATGTGTCGTCATGCTTCTATGTTGGCACGATTGATCTTTCTCAGAGATTCATCCTCAAATCATGATGTATAAAAAAAGGCCAGGCTAGCTTTCGTGTGTTGGAGAGATACAAATCGTGATGTATGGAGCTTAACCGGGCGGATCGGGTTTGATTAGACGCGAGATAGTGGATGAATCGGTTAAGAGAGCTTGACTTTGGTTCTGATTAGACCTCTCCATCGTTTAGCAAATTCTTCTTGTTCTTTCGAACAAATATGGAGAATTCGATGAATTAGTGGATGAGAGGGCAAGATTGTAAATATTGACTGCATAATATAGAGAGAGAGTTGACAAAATTTTGTAATGGCTTTTCGCTATGTTCAATGATTTTGCGGTTAATGATAAAATAATCGTTACCTTATGTTTTCAACCTCAATACTATACTACTCTTTTATCTTACAGTATACACGAACACACAATTTTCTTTTGTATACTTTTGTAATGATAATTAAACATATGGAGCACTATATAAAACAAGCATTTTTCCCTTTTTCTTAATATCCAAAATCACAATTAAGGTTTGGTTAATTTATTGTTGGTTATTGCTCCCCCCACGCATGGGGATGAGCTAATTTTAATTCATTTTAATTCCGACACAACAAAAACTCCACTTTTTCGTTTAGTTCGTGGGAGAACTCTCACAATTTTCGACATGTCCCATGATTTGGCTCAAACTTTTATGATTTGTGTTGATTATTGATTCTAAAATGATGCTTATAAAGGTAATCAATTTAGCTCTATTATGCATTTCTGTTTAGTTTTTCTAAAAAGATCTATTATGTATAATGGAAACGAATGTTTTAATTATTAATATATAATAGAGTAGATTAATTAGCTAAATATAGCAGATAACTACTTAAAATACGCCTGTAACGAGAGCGATGGAGTAATTTATAATTTGTGAGCGACTATATATATAAACCAAGGGACATCATATCATTAGTTTGGTTAGTCTCTCTTATTAATCTGACGTTATCAATATCATCATTAGGTGCTAAAATAATTATGATGGACGACCTGTCACGTCTAATTCTTTTCTATATATATCAGCCGTTAATATAGTGAAACAAAAATTTCATTTGTAACATGGACATGTAAAGTAATTACTTGTTAACTTCATAAACCATCGATCAGAACTGGAATATTGATTCATCGTAGCACGAGTATTGGTTAGCATCCTGCATCCCTAAGTAAAATTAGATGAAAACGAGTCATGTGAACAATTTGAAAATTTTAATTGAACTTCATAAACCATTTAATACTATAGTCCTTTACATATGTAACGTACTGAAGAACTCCAATAATTAAAGAAGTAAGTTAAGTACGTTGACTGGTCAAATGGAGACATGGGTAAGGCAGACCACGTGCGGCGGACCTACCACCGTCGCCGTCGTGACTATCATCACCACCGGTCTCTTCTCTCTTGTCTCTTTCACTTCTTCTCGGGCTACGAATTTTGTGTGTTTTGCCCTAATAAATAAAGTTGTAATAATAATTGAGCAACTCACCTTTCAACCTTATGGTTTCCTTTTGTACTTGTTTTTCTTTTCTTTCTGGAACTTATCTCCTTTTGTACTTCTCACTCGATGTCGATGTTAATCTTATTTTTCTTTTAACACTATGCCTAACATTCCCTTTTAATTGGTTTAAATCGTCATCGATTGGTTTAGGGTGGGCAAACATGAGTTCCACACACACACAACATATCTCGTTTCGTTTTTTCCTTGATTAAATTTGTGATGGATAATTATAAAAAAAACATTTGTGATATATGGAGATGAAAAATGAGATACGACAAGATATATAAAAAACCAAAAGTCATGTTTGAGATCTTCCGGATTCAACTAAAGACCAAAAAGGAGGACATTAAAATAATATCTTGTTTTAATTATGCATGTATTAGTATTCATATGTAATATACTAATACTTCAATTTTTTTAAAAAAAAACTATTATCTCAGATATAAATGTGAAAATCTCACTTGTTTCCTACCTTGCTACATCCACATCCACAAACCTCTTTCTCTATAATCATGGACATCGATGAGTAAGGACTAGATAGGAGCCTAGGATTAACAAGATTTATGTATTTTCGATTTATAACCAATATATTAAGTGGACTGGTCCGATCCGTAGTTCCAAATTGGAATTCCAAAACACCACCAAGTCGATCAAAACTGTTTTTAAAGTTCGGTGTATTGAAAAATGAACAAGAGATGGCCTACGATGTCTCAAACAACAAATCAACTATTTGATTTCATTGGACTCTTTGTAACGTTTGAGAAGTGTTTCTGTGAATTTTTTATTTGTTTGTTGACATTATCTCTTTGGAAGAAAAACATTCAGACACTCACTATTCGTCCCATCAAACCAACCAGTTAATAAGTTTCCATATTTAGTTGTGTTCCTTTGTTTTGTTTTTGTTTTTGTCCACAATTCTAGAACATTTTGGGCTTCTTTCCAGGTGCCTTCACATTATATGTTCTTCTTTCACATAACACTGCATATGATTATCTTATCTCACGATTATTTATATAATATATGATCGATCGTCTCTTTATGAGACATGGCGAGAGCAATTATTCGTGTCAAGTCTAAGTCTATATGTTGGCATCTTGCTCGTACTTTACTCCGTAGCACTGTATTTAATAGTTTCCTACAAACTTTTTTTGTTTAAGAGCTCATAGTGTTTCATCATCCTTCTTCACTAAAAATACGTACACAAATATGAAACTTTAAATTTATCATTTCATCGCTAAGGCCCATTAGCTCAGTTGGTTAGAGCGTCTTCCTAATAACGCGAAGGTCGCAAACCTGCATGAGCCAAATTTTCCATTTTAATTTAACACCTCAATAAGACTTTTTTTTTTTTTTTTTTGACCTCCCCAATAAGACTTTTTTTTTGGAAGTCGTCCACATTCATAACGTTATACCATTACAATAATAGAAATTTCGATGAGATTAAATAATATTCTTACATATTTTTACCAAAATGAAAATAAACATAAAAATGTAGATAGCTTGAGGAATCATGACTTCAACTCCGATTTCTAGTTTCACATTTGTTGAATCGCCAAAGTTGTCTTCTTCCTTAGTCCTTACTACTCTAAGTGCATGGCTTCACCCCAAGAGGAAGTACACGTTTATGAGATTCTGAGATCACCATCTCAAATGGTTGACAAAGATTTGGATTCTTTGAAGCTTTGAATCTTCTTCCCATCTTCTCATAAAACTTTTTAGAGAAACTAAGCTTACCTGTTAAGTTGTTTCCATCGATGTATAAAGCACCAAGACAAGGCAAAGCCTCAAGCTTCTTTGATGGAACATAACCGGTTAGATTGTTGTTGTTCAGACCAAGAAACCTCAAACTTTTCAGGTTGGTTAGACCAGTGGGAATCTCACCTCTCAAACCCATTTTGGATAAATCCAAAACTACCAAATTTTTCATCTTTTCCCACTTTGTTTCCACCATATCCTCTTCACCCATTGGATTGTTTGATAACACCAACTCCGTTAGAGATTGAATCTTTTCAATGTTATTGGACAGCCCACCAGAGATTCTGTTCTTCCTCAAATCCAAAAGTGTCAAATTCTTTAATAGCTCTAGTTCTTGAGGTAACTTCCCTTCTATGAGGTTATTGCTTATGTCAAGCTTGAGCAATGAAACCAAATCTCCAACAGATGAAGGCAATGTCCCTGAGAAAGAGTTGCGGCTCAAATCCAAGATCAAGAGGTCTTGTAACCCGCTGAAACAATTTGGTATCATTCCCGCGAATGAGTTCCCTGCGAACACAAGCCGCTTTAAACTCTTTAAGTTGCAGATACTCGCCGGTAGTTCTCCATCGAACCTATTTTCGAGAACCACCAAAGACTTCAGCTTCGTGAGATTGCCAATTGTATCAGGAAACTTCCCAATGAGACCGGGATTGGATCGAAACTCGAGTGATTCTAAGTTGGATGCAAAGTTTATCCAGCCCATTTTAGCTATCATCATGGGAGAGATAAAGCAGTTGAAGAAGGAGAGAGATCGTAAGTGCTTGAGCTCAAATAACTCTGGCCTTATCTGAAGACTTGAGGAGCAAGCAAGTGAGTTATCATAAACAAGGCCTAAACTTAATTCTGTGACATACCACAAGTCATTGTAGATGTCACACGAAACACCCTGAAACCAAAACAAAAATGTTTATTGTTTTTTGTCAATGTTTGGATTTTCGGAAGAGCACTTAGCTGCAAATTAAAGGAATGATTGGTGGGCCAATGAACATATAATTGTAACAACCATTGAAACATTTAAAAAAACTCCAAAAAAGAGATGTTACATGAAAATAGGATTCACTTTGTTGCTTTGAAGCTTTAAATTTCACTATCCGATTATGGAAATTTTTCAAAGGGGACAAAACATTTTGAAGAGTTATTTGAGACAGCTAGAAAACAAAATCTTTACACATCATTTCACAATCTTTTTTGAAGTTAAGTTTGATTGATTCAACAACATCTAAAGCTCAAAAGTTTCTACATCATCATAAGCTCAAAAATTTCTACATCATCATAAGCTCAAGCTCTTCACTATCTTCAAGGGTCTATGACAATTAAGGACTTAACCTTACAAAACATGAATGGAAAGAAACTAAAAAAAGAGTTTTAGGAAAGAGAGTATTGTAAAAAAAAACCTTAATTGGAGTCCAACCACAAGGATCAGGATAGAGAGCAGATCCGTTCCAAGAATCACCAACAAATCCTTGAATCGCAGAGTACAAGGCTTCTTGTTCTCTTTTGTCCATTGGAGCTTCTTCAGAGTAAGTTACTTCAGGTAATGATTCATCTCCTGTACACCTGAATAGCAGAGATAGTAAGAGAACATAGTAAAAGAACGTTTGCCACAACATTGTTTATTCCCACAGAGAACAAGAACAGGAGAAACAGAGCGTGTGATGTATTTTGTCCTCTTTCTATTTGGGTTTTGGGTTAGTTCTTGTTATTATTTATTGAAAGGAGAGCGAGATGTCGTTGGGAATCAATAGCTTTTCTCATTACAATTCAAATGGTTAAAAAGTAAAAAAGAAGAGAAATTTGGTTATATGTTCCTCTTTTGTCACATAAAGTAAATGTTTCATTTGTTCCCATAACCATACATACATGCACATATGGAACTTTCAATACATATAACATACAGTATGTATATGTAATAGAGCATGCAGAGAAGCACACATATCAAAGCGTTATTGAATTAAATGTTGACAAAGATTTTTCTTTTAATGTTCTGCTTTTCTGAAACTAATCCTTTGACATTTATTCGTAATCAATAATATCCTTCTGGATTCTGGCTTTTGTGTTCTGTCAATTCAAAGTACATCATTAAACACACGCCTGTGTCTGCTTCTAATTCTCTAACTTCACCCCCTACCAAAAAGGTTTTTTTTCGGATCCACGAAGCTACAAATGGTTTTACAAAATAAATGTGAAAGTAACATCTCCTAGATCATTCACGTGAGATGGTTATGTAGTGAGAAAAGTCCAAAGCTTTTTTCTTATGGATCCTTCACCGGGTCTTGGTGATTCATCATCATCATCATCTTGAACTTCATCTTCTTCTTCATCTCCATCTTCATGTTCCTCATTTACTGTTCTCCGGTTCTGATCATCTTCATGGCTCATCGTGATATTAGCTATTGGTTCCGCATTTGCAACTGAAACACCCCCATTGTTATCAGCAGTAACAACATCTGCCAATGTTTCAACCTACCATAGATATAACTAAATTATTAAGCACATATACTTGTTTTTTCTTGAGCTAAATTTATCGGCAAGGTTTTGATCATCCAGAACAGTTTTGGCAAGACACACGTTGTAAAACTCTTTAAAAGGAAAGTCTTTCTTACCATCACAACTCTGTCCACCTTAACTTCTTTAGTTTGTAATCTTCTAGCTCGTAGTGATTCCACCACCGATTCACAAGTTTCTTCCACATTGTCCTTTGATGACGCAGAGGGAACAATGTCTGCATCATCTTCACCACCAGATGCCTTATCTTCAACATCTGCTGGATCTTGGTCTACACTGTTCACTCATAAGATTTTAGGCAATCAATGAACAAAATTAAGACACAACAATGTGAATAGTAAAGGCTATACTACACGTATATTATACAATAGTGATGTTGGACTATAATTTTTTACCTACCGAGCTAAACTAATGCAAGGGTCCTTTACTCTCTATCTCGACATATCTTAATTAAAATCATGTGAAACCATAGTAACGCCTTAAAACTCAATGTCACAATGTTAGGAAACTTACGTCCTGTTCCGCCTCAGATTGTAGCGTCTTTGGCCAGGGGTCTGTGGTAAGACACCAACTGTCTGTTGTCTCTTGCGTTGTTCACCCGTAGCAGTATCCTCAATATGCTGTCTTTTCCTTCCACCTCCACCTGTTGTCTTCTCGCTAGTAACAGACACACGACCACTCAATTCATCTTTAAATGATTCTTCAAGGCCTGCATGCTTGACCGAACTTTTATGATTCAAAGGAGCTTTGGTTTTTCTAGGTCTGCCACGTCCGCGCCTCGCACTTTGAAGCTCAGACAGCTGAGAACCCTCAGAAGTTTCTTGTACTCTACTGTCTGTATATTCCTCATCCTCCTCCGGAATTGAGCTACTAGATGGAAGTGGTTGAAGATCAATTGGCAGAGGCTTTTCAACTTTTGTTTCCATATTAACTGCCATTGAGGAAGATGGACGCTGGTCAGACTTGCTTGTGTTAATCCCATGTTCAGCTCTTTTACTTGGTGAGAAAATTATTGAAGTGCATTTCTGCAGTATCGACATGTTGGGCCTTCTAGATCCCCCACTTCCAGAGGCATCTCCGTCTAGAGATTTCTTAATATTACAAGAGTCAGACGCATCAGAGCTCCCTGGAAGATCACTCAAAACTCCAGAAGGTGGTAGTATAGCTTCTTCTTCATTATATGGTAGTTGGAGATCAGAGAGTACAAACTCATTCGCCAGTTGCCCACAACTCCGACATACCTTGAGCTTTTGAACAAATGCTAGAAAGCGAGATCTTTCATGGGCAAACACTTCCCTACGTTTCTTGAGGTTGGTGCTGAGTGTACTAAGTTCAGTGATGTCATTATGCATCTCTAATTGCTGCTCTTTCAGTTTCTCTTTGTGCTTTGCAATCTCTTTACTTTCCTTTTGGAGAGCACTTCTTTTGGACACCATTTCTTCCATCTCCCTATTCAAAGCCTCCTTCTGGTGATTGATATCACTAAGCTCTTTCATTCTTTTGTCCTCAAACTCAGTCAGTCTAGTTTGTAGATCTTTCTCGTCTTGTTCTTTCCTTTTCTGATGTTCAATTTCAAGATTCCTTCTCATCATTTCAAGATCCTCAATCACATTAGATTGCTCAAGTTTGGCTTTTTCATGTAAAGCTGAGCGTTCATGTTCCATATTGGCTTCAAATGATTCTCTCTGCAGTCTAATATCATCCAATTCCTGCATTATCTGTACCCTCAAAGCACTCTCTTCTTTTTCCAATCTTTCTCCTTCCAGCAGTTGAAACCTCTCAAACTTTGCTTTTTCTTCAGACATTCTTAGTCGCTCTTTACTGTATTCTGCTTGCTTCTCATCCAATATTTCCCACTCCTTTTCAAATCTCTCTTTCTCTTGCTTCAGATTTTCAACTTCCTTAGAAAGAAACTCCTCATGGAGTCTACATTTCTCTATCTGGGACTTGAGTTCAGACTGCAGTCTCATGTATTCTTCCCTCTCTTCTTTCTTGATCTCAAGACTTTTGCATTCTTCTTGGATTAATTCCTCCATTTTCATCATCTCAGATCGGATTTTTTCAGTTTCTTGCTGTAAGTCTTCCAGACTATCCTTCTCAGAAAGCAACTGTTGCTTTTCCAAACTTAACTTTTTCTCCTCAGCTTGTATGATTTTTTCTTTTTCTTTAATAGTTTTTGACTTTGCTTCGAGGTCCATCTCCTTTTCATTCACTCGGTCAAACTTCTTATTCATTGCTTGATTCCTTTTCTGGAGCTTCTCCTCACTGTGATCAATTTCAACTTTCTGCCGTTCAAGTTCTTCTATCTTCCTTTGGAGTTCCTTGTCGAGAGATTTTCTTCTTTCCTCACATTCCAGTTCAAATTCCAGCATCTTAGCAGCTAATGCCTCTTTCTGATCATCAATAAGCTTTTGAATTTCTGTCTGTTCAAAGAAACCAAACCAAATCTTTAATAATCAGAAATTCAGAAACAATGAGATCTATATACATGATTCTTAATTCAAAACCATAAACTTAATAGGTGCATTGTCAAGTAAGAAGATTATATATATAAGCCGTCACCCAAACTTGTTCATCACCAAATATGCAGTGTTCCTACAGTATGGACTAAATAGAGAAAGAAGGCTTGATATCACATTATTATGTTCAGTATTCTTTTATATTTCCACTACATAAACAGTTTTCAACAAAAATAAAAAGCATTCCCTTAGACTTACCCCTTCTCTAGCAATGAGCTTCTCATCAAATGCTTGTAACTCCTTTTCCTTTTTCACTAGCACACTCTGGTGTATGTGAGCTTCCTAGGGTAAGCAACCATAACTCCATAAGCAAGTCATATAAGAATAATATATAAGATTATAGAAGCCATTTTCACATAGCTATAAAACTCACATTCTCTTTTGTAGTCAATTCTTCTAATCGTTTAGCTATGTCCTCTTCGCTTTCCTTACACTTTGACATAGACAAATGAACTTTTCTATTATATTCTGCAAGTTCCTTTTCTTTCAGCTTCAGTTTGTTTTCTTTTTCATTAACCTTTTCCTCTCTTTGATTCAGGCTTCTTTTTTGCTCAGGAATTGATTCTTCCTTTTGTTGAAGCTTTTTCTCCCATTCATGAAGGTACTCTCTTTGCTTGTGGAAAGTCCCTTCATATGATTCTCGCCTGTGGTGCAATAACAATAACATACACGTAAGACTCACGAAAATAATTGAACTTTTCAGAAGTATATCTAATTTTTTTATTTACTCTTTAGCAAATGAAACACGCTCTTGTTGCAGAACACTTTCACGAGTCTCCACTTCCTTCAATCTCATTTCCAGCTCGGAGCTCTTTCTAGTTGCCTCTGCGAGTTTGCTTTCGGCAGAGTAAAACTTGTTTTCCACGTCTGAAGATCTCCCGTTAACACTAGCAACCAGAGCGTTTGCTTCAGCTAATTTAGCTTCAGAAGTGAGCCTTGTCTTGCTATTCTCTTCTTGAACTTCACGAAGAGCCTTTTCAAGCTGCAAAAAAAAAAAAAAAAAAAGATCTCTCTAAGAAAATTCAGAACACAAATGTAATAACACACTGCCTCAGAACAAAGAGTTTAATGTTTTAAGGAAGCTCAGCATAAAAGAGGACGCCCAGAAATCAATGCATCACATCAGTAGATAAATTCTTATATTACAAAGAACAAGCATTGGAAAAAAAAAAGATATCCATAATGTGAAATCCAAAGTATCATACCTCTTCCACACATTGCTTTTCTAGACTCAAGGCTTTTCTCAAGTTTTCTTCACGTTGTTGGACAGTCGTCAACGCATAGAGATGTGCCGACTGTTCCCTTTTAGAGATTTCTTGAGCTTCCTGGAATGCCTGATTTAGTTGTTCATGCTTCAATGCCCACTCTTTGTTCTCCATGAGAAGAAGCCCCATATTATACTGGTAGCCATATAACTGCACAGAAGAAACAATGCTTAAAGATTGAAGCCTGTATAGTTGTGTATTCATAAAAAGTGATAGAAACAAAAATAAAAAAGAGACAAAACACTCATTTCAACTCTAGGACATCTAAAGGTTACCAAATGCCTTATAAACCCCCATGACATTATCAGTTTTAAACCCAAATGTTCTACTCACAGCTATGGATTCTCAAAGAAATAAAGCAAACCCAGGCCAGCAATAGAATATAATCAAATCATACAAAAATAAAAGGATTCATAAAAAAAGGTTACCTCTTTTTCAAGGGTCGAGACCTTTTCAAGAAGAGCTTCTCTATCTTTCTCCTCCATCGAAGCTTCATTCAACAAACCCACCTCCCTAAACCTTCTCCAATCACCCATATCCGTCGTATCATCATCAACCTGATCTCGAGAAACGACTTCTCCGGAAAGTGATCCAATCGGAGAAATTACTAGGTCATCGCTGAAAGCAACCGCTTTTCCCTTTCTATCAGCGGTCCTTGGGTTAGTAACACCGCCGATTTTGTGCTTCTCGCTTCTCGGCGTCGTCATAGCCGGTGACATCCACGGTTTCCTCTGTGGCGTGAACATAGTTCGAAACTAACAACAACAATTTGTAACCCTAATTTCTCAAATTGAAAAGGGAAAAAAAAAAAAATCTCTCTCTGTTCTTCTATCTGACAACACAACGGCTTTATGAAACTTTAAATCCCGATTATAAAAAAAACAAAAATAATGGGTAAAAAGGTAATTACAGTCGCGAAGTATACGGATTTTGTTATCAATTACGATGTTGTTATTGGGCCTAAAAATAGTTTTATGTAAATTTGAGCTAGAGCCCAATATAATTACTAAGCCCATAGAAGGTCAATATAATTTACTACCAGTCTAGCACGTTAGAGTTGAAAAGAATAATTAGAAAAGATGACCACTTGACCGCAACGGACGGCTGATGTGATTGTGAAAGTGAAATTTTATTTGTCCCTATATGCATCATTATTTGTCAAAACGATTATGACTATATATTACTATTAAATTATAAATTAGTTAAATGTTCCGTTGCTCACACTCATGAGATGATGTGTTTGAATAGTCGCGCAGCCATATGATAAATGAGAGAAGTAGGTGAGACGTATTTGCTGTGCAGATGTGTTGTGACTATATTAATCGCATGAACATATCGTGGTGTAATATGTAATTAACTAAAACAGTGTCAGATCTGATCACATGTACTGTATATGATGTTTAACTATGGTTAATCAGCTCTCTTTTTAAACTATGATTAGGTTCATGATCGGTTACTTGAGTTAGAATTAAAGTGAGACTATGGAAACAATAGTATATTATTAGTATTTGTTTAATAAATTATCACTAACTAAAACATGGAAAATAACCTAATATTATTTGTTGTGCAGCTCAACAAGTTCGGCACACTGGAGCTAGATTACAAAATTGTATAGCCAAACTTTAATCATTCATTTAGATTAAAACAATTAAAATTAATCCGCATTATACCAAACTTGCAATAGATTATGAGGTGGAAACTAAATTTTCACATGTGTTGCTAAAGAAAGTGTGTCAGAAGATCAATTTGATAATAACAAGATCGAGCCAGAGATAGCCTTCTTATCTGGCGAGGATCACTGGAGATCAATTATATTAGTTTGATTGATAATAATAAAATACAATACTAGTAAACAAAAATATACTAATACTAGTCTAATTCTTACGATAAGATTAGAATCAATCAATGAAAACATCAAAATTAATTCACTAATCTTCTTTAGAACAACATTAAACATTAAGAGTAACCATCAAAGACTTGACTCTTCTCTTTTCCAAGAAGTTTTCAGAAGAAATAATTTATTTAGTAACCATCAACGACTTACGACTTCGTCGACGGCTCATTCACATTCGTTTCTATATAATTATTCTTGAACAAGGAAACAAAAAATAACAAATCGACAATGAGAGTTTTTGACTCTTCCCAAGTGTTATGACTTTTTACATTTGAAACCATTATTCATTTACTTTTACATTTTTTTGCCAACTATACATTGTTTACAAAACTAATTTCTGTTAGTTACTTTCATTAAAATAAAAAAATACTAAATTTGCCTTCGTACCAAGAACATATATTTTTCAAAAAAATCAACAATATAAAACTCTGATAAAAATAAAATAATACGTTGAAAGTCGTCGTTCAAAGTTGGGTTTTTTATATTTATTTCCATAAACAAAAAGCAAAATACATACACTCGTTCCTCGTCCTTTCCATAAACTAAAATCCAAATGTATAAAAAATTACACATCAAAATATTATTATTCGACATTTCTCTTTCAGATTCTTCTTACAAAAAAAAATCTTCAAATTCTTTCATTCTTTTTTTCCTTTTCCACTCTCCAAATTTTTTTTACATAAAAGATTTTTTTTCATTTTCAGACAGAGAGAAGAACGAACAACAAAAACAAAAGTATGACAAAGTGTCGTGGAAGAAGAAGATTACATCTAAGCAACATATACGCATTCAAAGGTCGTAAATCTAGTTTTCAAGAAGACCATTCTCAGATTGGAGGACCTGGTTTCTCACGTGTCGTTTACTGCAACGAACCTAATTCTCCGGCGGCTGAACGACGCAACTACGGCGGAAACTATGTCCGGTCTACTAAATACACCGCAGCTTCGTTCATACCCAAATCACTCTTCGAACAGTTTCGTCGCGTTGCTAATTTCTACTTCCTCGTCATCGGAGCTTTATCCTTGACTTCTATCTCTCCTTACAGCCCCGTTAGTTCTCTGTTACCTCTCGCCTTCGTCATTGCCGTGAGTATGGTTAAAGAAGCTATTGAAGATTGGGGTCGTAAGAAACAGGTCTGTAACCCAAATCTTCACATTTGTCATATATTAAAGTTTTGATTTTTTTTAATTAAAGTTTTGATTTTTAACTGTTTTAGGATATAGAAGTGAATAACCGGAAAGTGAAGGTTCACGACGGGAATGGAATATTCCGGCAAGAAGAGTGGAGGAATCTTAAAGTCGGAGATATAGTGAGAGTTGATAAAGACGAGTTTTTTCCGGCGGATCTTTTGCTTTTATCGTCGAGCTACGAAGATTCGATTTGTTACGTTGAGACGATGAACCTTGATGGAGAAACGAATCTGAAAGTGAAACAAGGTTTAGAAGCGACTTCATCTGTTTTACATGAAGATTCAGATTTCAAAGAGTTAAAAGGTGTTGTGAGATGTGAAGATCCAAATGCAGATCTCTATACCTTTGTTGGAACTTTACATTCTGAAGAACAGAGGTTACCATTGTCGATTCAACAGCTTCTTCTTCGTGATTCTAAGCTTAGAAACACAGAGTATGTTTATGGTGCCGTTGTCTTCACTGGACATGACACAAAGGTATTAACTTTAAACATCTCTTAGATCTTTTCTTTACATTGTTTCAGTTAAGAGGTGTGCTGAGTTTGGAAATTTGGAAACAGGTGATTCAAAACTCAACTGATCCACCATCGAAGAGAAGCAGGATCGAGAGGAAGATGGACAAAATCATCTACGTGATGTTCGGTGTTGTGTTTTTGATGTCTTTTATTGGTTCGATTGTATTTGGTGTTGAGACGAAAGAAGATAGAGTGAAGTCTGGAGGAAGAACAGAGAGATGGTACTTAAGACCAGACGATGCTGATATCTTCTTTGATCCAGATAGAGCTTTTATGGCTTCGGTTTACCATTTCTTCACGGCGGTTATGCTCTACAGTAACTTCATTCCCATTTCGCTTTACGTCTCTATCGAAATCGTTAAGGTTCTCCAGAGCGTTTTCATCAACAATGACATTCTTATGTACTACGAAGAGAATGATAAACCTGCACACGCTAGGACGTCTAATCTCAACGAAGAGCTTGGGATGGTTGATACGATTCTATCTGATAAAACCGGTACATTGACTTGCAACTCTATGGAGTTTATCAAATGTTCTATAGCCGGAACTGCGTATGGACGAGGTATAACTGAAGTTGAAAGATCCATGGCTATGAGAAGCAATGGTTCGACTTTGGTTGGTGATGAATTGGATGTTGTGGTGGACCGATCTGGTCCTAAGATCAAAGGGTTTAACTTCGAGGATGAGAGGGTTATGAAAGGGAATTGGGTTAAGCAGCGAGATGCAGCGGTTTTGCAGAAGTTTTTCAGGTTGTTAGCTGTTTGTCACACGGCTGTACCTGAAACTGATGAAGCCACTGGGGCTGTCTCTTATGAAGCTGAGTCTCCTGATGAAGCTGCGTTTGTTGTTGCGGCTCGTGAGTTCGGGTTTGAGTTCTTTAGCAGGACGCAAAATGGGATATCTTTCCGTGAGTTGGATCTTGCATCAGGGAAAACAGTTGAAAGGTTTGTTTTGTTTTCTTATAATGTGACTTCTTGACAGTTTCTTGAGGTTCAAAAAACTAACATTCCTCTGTTTTTTTTACAGAAAGTATCGGTTATTAAACGTTCTTGAGTTTAACAGCGCGAGGAAGAGAATGTCTGTTATTGTGCGTGATGAAGATGGGAAGCTTCTGTTACTGTCCAAAGGAGCTGACAAGTAAGTTTTAACTGATCATCTTGAGAGGATTACTATACATTTTAAGGCTTTTTTGTTGAGGTATATTGACTTTTGTGGGATCTTGTCTTTTTGTGTGCAGTGTAATGTTTGAAAGACTTGCAAAGAACGGGCGTCATTTCGAAGAGAAAACTCGAAAGCATGTTAATGAATACGCAGATGCAGGGCTAAGGACATTGATACTTGCATACCGCGAGGTTGATGAGAATGAGTATATAGAATTCAGCAAGAATTTCAATGAAGCTAAGAACTCTGTGACAGCGGATCGTGAGATCTTAATCGATGAAATCACAGAACGGATGGAACGAGATTTGATTCTCCTCGGTGCTACTGCTGTTGAGGACAAACTTCAAAATGGGGTATGGCTCTTTTAAGACTAAAATGTTTTTGTATTTGGGTTGAGTAGGAGGACTATAACAGGTTTAACTTGATTGTGGTTTAGGTTCCGGATTGTATCGACAAGCTAGCTCAAGCAGGGATAAAGATTTGGGTCCTAACAGGAGACAAAATGGAGACTGCAATCAATATCGGGTAAGACAAGTAACATAATGGATAAAGAGATTTGTTTTTTTATTCTTATGTCTGAATCTATACATTGTTTATAGTTTGTTTCTTACATTTTTTTTCCGGAATCTCTGCAGATTTGCTTGTAGTTTACTTAGACAAGAGATGAAACAGATCATCATAAATCTTGAGACACCACACATCAAAGCATTGGAGAAAACTGGAGAGAAAGATGCGATTGAACAGGTAATTTATTATATTTGTAATTTAAACAGTAATATACATTTTCACTATCTTTTAATCGAGGAGATTAATATATGGACCGACTGATGTTTATAGGCATCGAGAGAAAGCGTGGTGAGGCAAATGGAAGAAGGGAAAGCTCTACTCACAGCATCAAGCAGCTCGAGTTCTCAAGAGGCCTTTGCGTTGATCATTGATGGGAAGTCGCTAACTTATGCCCTTGAAGATGATTTCAAGAAGAAGTTTCTTGATTTAGCCACAGGATGTGCCTCTGTTATTTGCTGCAGATCATCACCTAAACAAAAGGCATTGGTAATGTCTTTTCCCGCGGAGATGTTTTTTTTACTGGCTCTAGTATATTGCGGTTTCGGGATTTATTAACAGAAGATATTTGTTTTCAGGTTACGAGATTGGTCAAATCTGGAACCGGGAAGACAACTCTAGCTATTGGAGATGGAGCAAATGATGTTGGAATGCTTCAAGAAGCGGATATCGGTGTTGGAATCAGCGGTGTTGAGGGAATGCAAGCGGTTATGTCTAGCGATATAGCCATTGCTCAGTTCCGTTACTTAGAGCGACTCTTGCTCGTCCATGGTCACTGGTGTTACAGCAGAATCTCATCAATGGTACAAAAGTTTCTCTCTCAGATTAACTCTATACATTCATCACATTTTTCCTCTAACTGAGTTCTGTTTTGGCTCTTGCAGATATGTTACTTCTTCTACAAGAATATCACTTTCGGTGTCACAGTGTTCTTATACGAAGCCTACACATCCTTCTCTGCTCAACCCGCATATAACGACTGGTTTTTATCGCTTTTTAACGTCTTCTTCTCTTCGCTTCCCGTCATTGCTCTTGGAGTTTTCGATCAAGATGTCTCAGCTCGCTATTGTTACAAGGTATCCCAAACATTACCCCTCCATAAACCCTACACAGAATCAAAAATTTCCTCTGAATCACATCACTGAGTGAATTTCGTTTTTCTTTTTATTTGCAGTTCCCATTGCTATACCAAGAAGGGGTGAATAATCTTCTTTTCAGCTGGAAGAGAATCATCGGGTGGATGTTCAACGGAGTCTTCACTGCGCTAGCCATTTTCTTCCTCTGCAAGGAATCTCTAAAGCACCAACTCTACAACCCTAATGGCAAAACTGTCGGCAGAGAAATCCTCGGCGGGACAATGTACACTTGCCTAGTCTGGATCGTCAATCTCCAAATGGCTTTAGCCATAAGCTACTTCACTTGGGTCCAACACATTGTAATATGGGGCTCAGTTGCTTTGTGGTACATCTTCCTCATGATCTATGGAGCCATGGCTCCTAGCTTCTCCACAGATGCTTATAAAGTCTTCATCGAAGCCCTAGCTCCAGCTCCATCATACTGGCTCACCACTCTCTTCGTGATGTTCTTCGCTTTGATCCCTTACTTCGTCTTCAAGTCAGTTCAAATGAGATTCTTCCCGGGATACCATCAGATGATTCAGTGGATTCGGTACGAGGGTCATTCTAATGATCCCGAATTTGTGGAAATGGTTAGACAGAGATCGATTCGGCCCACGACTGTTGGTTTCACGGCGAGAAGAGCCGCAAGTGTACGGCGGTCCGGTAGGTTTCATGAACAGCTAAACAAGAATTTTATCGCTTTCTGAAGAGAAGTGAAATAGAAGTGTCTCAGTGTTTGTGCATATGTACTTCAGTACTTGTATATAAAAGCTATCATGGGAAAGCTAGGGTTCTTTTTTACATGTTGTAATTGCTTGCCAAAAAAGGCAGATAAAAGGGTTCACTACACTCATGTTTATTTGTACGTAACATGTTTTTTAAAATGTCGATTACGATTTGTTATTCTATTTATTTCATTGTATCTATAATTGATAACACATCTTTTGTTAATACCACATATACATGCTAACAAAAGGAAAGTAATATTTCACACTTACGATCACTACTGAGATGCTTGTTTACAATACACAAAATAAAATAAAATAAATCTATGTATACTTATAAATTAGAATATTGCAAATTTGCAAGTAGGCAAGTATTGATCAACGTTATTCTTTTCATCTTAGGTATTTTTTATCTTGTGTGTAGAGAAAACTGCTATTAAGTTCGTTTTTTTTGGAGAGACAGTCAGAAACAAAAAGAAAATACGAGAGAGAAAGAGCAAAATAGGATGCTCTTTTTTCTTTCTTCTTAAATTTAAATTAAATGCCTTTTTAACAAAAATAATAAAAAGCGCAAAATAGGATCATAAGTTTTCGAAATACTTATTCTCGGGCTACCACGTCACTCTCGTATCAACATGCAAAAATTCAGTTGGACAATTTTTCTGATTGTCAATAGGTTATTTTGTACATTTTCTTAAATAATCATTGCGCAAAAATTTCTTAAAATTGTGATTTCCCCAAATTACAAGCCCTAGCTCCATCTTTAGTCTCTCAACTTGTTGGAATTAACAGAATCACCTCGATGGAGAATAAAAGCTGCTTGTAAATCATAGACATGAATCTCAAACATGTCTTATAACAAGTGCAATAAAACTTTAACAGAAAATAAAACTAATAAGTGCAATAAAAATCCCAATAGCGTGATCTTAAGTATCATTTGTTAACTGTATTGGAAGTTTGGAACTATCAAGGATAACCTCGCTCACGAAAAAAATCCAATTACTTACTCTAATTAAGTTTTATTATTTTTTCAAGTACTAATCAACAGTTGTAAGATTTTCCATACGTAATACACACAATAATAAGTATTACTATTTCAGTTTAACAATCACTTCGAAATCAAATATCCATTCAACAAAATACACTTGTACAGAAAATCTACAATTTACATTCGTCAAATTCTGAAGAATGATTGATAAAGATTATTATTGTAACAAATCTCTTTACTCAATTATTAAAATAATTATTTGTAAATTTACATTGGTTGAACTTTTGACTAGTTTGTTTTTCAAACAGGTAACTCTTTGTAATTTATATCATTACCGGATTTGTCATTTATTAGTTATTATACACTCAATTGGTACATGTATCGAGGTACGAGGCAACGACCGGTAAATACAATTATAACATATTAATATATAAATATAAATGATGTTAAAACATTAATTCTTAGAAGGTAACAAGTAATTCCTATTCTTGTTCTTAGTTCAGGTAAAAAGCTTAAGTTTGTTTCCAAACAAAAGCTATGACAATATATACTAATTTCCTTAGTTTAATTACCATCCTCCATGTGTGGACAGTGGACATTACTCTATAGTCAATACACACTAACAAGTGATGCTTAATTCATTGCAATCAGTTTAACATGTCATGTCACTTGGGTTTTGTAAGCAATTGTTATATAAGAAATTAAGAAGTGGTATAGTTAGTATATATAATGTGTTTGGATGAGTGTCTAGGTTTCAACTTTCAAGAGCAATTATTCTCGATCTGGACATGGACTTCAAATTTATTCTCGATCAAGGTGAATTTGTCATTTCCAATTAGAGGGTCTCCTTCTTCAAAAACATAATTAATACAGAAGCTCTAAAGACGGGCAGGGTTGTAGTTTAACATGTCATGTACACTTGGGTTTTTTTGTAAGCACTTGTTATTTACACTTTTGGGTTGTACATAGTACACTTGGGTTGTAATTTTGGGAAAATAGATAATTACGCACGCCACAATGTTTACAAAGCAAATGCAAACAAAAATAATATAACGGTAATTGCAATTTGCTTTGCTTACGGGGACTTGAGGTAAATTCGAAAAGATAACAAAAAATGAAATTAACATGTTTGGGGTTTTCTTTGCAAACCCGAACTCTTTGAACGTCATTGTCAATATGTCATCATGTGTTATTATAAGAAAATCAGGGGAAGTTTCGCTTTTGATGTTATTAAAGTTAAATTTTTTAACAGAGTGGAATATATATAGGATCATGGATGTTTAATCACTGGTTAATATTTAGGATATGCATTATTGGTTCATATTGATTTAATTTCTTGAATAAAATAACGTTTGTCTTGTTGAGTCGTTGAACTCTATGGAGATTGGTCTGATCACTATATTAGTAAAGGAGATATTCAGTGAGATGGTGTCTCTTAGATAGATAGTCGGTATTGTCCCTCCTTAAAATTTTTACACGATTAGTTACTAGTATTATCGTTATATTATTTTACAACGTAATAATGTGTTTTGCTTCCTATGCTCATGACATCATGTTCAATTGTTTTTGTGTGAATATTTTATAAAAGTCAAGAGACATTAATTATTCGTAGTGGTAACTTTATTAGAGTAACAAAAAGAGAATGGAAAAAAGAGATAATAGAAGAAGAAGAAGTGTGAATGCATGTAAAACCCATGTATCATTACTAATTTTTGTTGTAGTTGTATTCTATGCGTCATCACTTGCATAACCCAAGTTGAGTAATCAGAAAAATATCCAAACTTATCAGTGTGGGTGAAACTTTACACAAGAAGGAAAAAAATGTCGTCAACGTGGAACGATCAGATGATCTTGGACTACTACAGATCTGCGGCAAAAAATATATATTGTGAAAGATCAAGTTAAAATTTAATTATTAATGAATTGTGTAATTGTGAAAGATTAAGTAAAAGATCTACATCTCCATCTATACATTATATCTGTTCTAAATTTAAAAACTAGATAAAGGAATTCAACTTGGTCAAAAAGCAAAACATGAGCCATATATAACCAAAACATGAGCCATATATAAGCAAAACATAAACACTTTTTCTTTATATACAAATTATAGACTTAAAATTTGAGACGTTAAACCGTAGTAATGTTTATTAGCATAGTTAGATAGAATAATACTAAAAGTCTTCCGTATGTCAAAACAAAAATCTTGTTCATCGAATAAATATAGCCAAACAATATATAAAAATCTCTTAAAATTAATTCTCAAGATCGCGTCACACTTAATTGGAAATAAATATCAATTCATAAATGAAACTAAATCAATCATTTACGTACGTCCCTCAATCATAATATCGAATCCAATTTCCATAAGTAAGGTTTTATTTGTGGCTAAGCTTTACTACGTTATGGGCAAGAAATACCATATATCACTATGCATGCATGTATGCCATTTTCTTAACTCGTACATATGATCTCTAGCAAATTTAAACCTCAATTTTCACTTTTTGTTTTTTTTTTTTCTTATTTCATAAAAAGTACACAATCTCCACCGCCTTTGAATATTGAGGAAAATTAATAAATTGTAGAAAACAAAAGATGTGTCACGCAATAAAATTTCATGTTTATCTCTCTTCTCTTAAGTTGGACGTAGTAGTTTCGTTCTAGCTTGAGCGGTCTAGGTATATGGGAGATGCGTGTTACAGAACACAACATTTATGCACAGTATATATAGTACTCATCATAAGTTAGACCGTCCATCAGCAACGGTCAACCTCTTATTTTGGGGTTTAGAAAAATAAAATGTTAATATTTTTATGTAATTACATTATTGAATTAAATTTTGGCTAAAGAAAAAAAGGTTAAACCACTCATATAGAGACAAGTGTATAAAAAAGGATTAATACAACTACGCATTATTAACGTAGCTTCGTTGGTGTTTCTCGCTTCACCTCCAATCGTCTATAAATTTCCCTCACTACCTTTTTCATTTTACATAATCAATCTCATATATCTTCTCTGTCAAGCTCTGGATGGAACGACGACATGATCGAGAAGTATTTCAAAGCAGTAGGAAAGTTTGGTGATGAGAATAATATAAAACTCATAGCAGAATATACATATGAAGGTTTTGGAGAGTGAAGTTCAAAGAAAAGCCCACAAGATCAACAATCCGGAGAAGTATGGAGACGGAAACGGGAAGAAGAAGAATATATATCTCCATCTATATACGTTATCTTATGACAAAGGTCAAATTAATATCTTATGATATATTTTATCTAAAAATATATATTGTGAAAGATCAAGTTAAAATTTAATAATTAATAAATTGTGTAATTGTGAAAGATAAAGTAAAAGATCTACATCTCCATCTCTACATTATATCTGTTCCAAATTTTAAAATTAGATAAAGGAATTCAACTTGGTCAAAAAGCAAAACATGAGCCATACATAAGCAAAACATGAGTCATATATAAGCAAAACATAAACACTTTTTCTTTATACACAAATTATATATAGACTTGAAATTTGAGACGTTAAACCAAAGTAATGTTCAATTTTTTTTTGTGTGTGAATATTTTATAAAAGTCAAGAGACATTAATTATTCGTAGTGGTAACTTTATTAGATAGTAACAAAAAGAGAATGGAAAAAAAAAAAAAAAGAGAATAGAAGAAGAAGAAGTGTGAATGCATGTAAAACTCATGTATCATTACTAATTTTTTGTTTGTTGTTGTATTTTATGCTTTATCTATCGTTTGTAGGTAAGAAAACTCTGGTTTTATGGCTCAAAAAAGTTTAGACTCATGATATTATATATGTAAGGTTTGTATATGAAGGCTTTTTTTTTAGCCGTCTATATATATGGAGATGCGTGTTACAGAACACAACATTTATGCACAGTATATAACTTATCATAACTCATCATAAGTTAGATTAATTTTTCATCTAACTTATTTATTTCGTGTATATAAAAGGATTAATATAATATATTTTTACTACGCATTATTAACGTAGCTTCGTTGTTGTTTCTGGCTTCACCTCTCCAATCGTCTATAAATTTCCCTCACATAATCAATCTCATATATTTTCTGAGAAAAAAAGTTCGTTTGCAAAAAAAACAAAGAAAGTACGACGTCAAGCTCTGAAAAGAACGAAGACATGATCCATAAGTATTTCGCAGCGGTAGGGAGGTTTGGTGATGAGAATAAGATAAAAACTGATTGCACAATACATGAATGTGTCGGAAAGCGAAGTTCAAAGAGAAGCCCACAAGATCAACAATCCGGAGAAGTATGGAAATGGAAAAGGGAAGAAGAAGAATAAGGGCAAATGAAAGTACATTGAAGATAAGAAGAATAAGAAACTACTGCATATAATTGATTAAGGCTTTAATTTATGGCTAAAAAAAGTTTAGACTGATCATGATAAGGTTTGTATATGAAGGTTTGTATATGAATGCTTTATGGTTTGATTTGAATAAGCGTACTTAATTATTATGGATTGTAAAATGGTTTATGGTTTATGAATGAAGAAGACTGGTACTTTATGTTTGTATATGCCTTGATATTTTTAATTACTCGCATACTTTATGGTATATAGATATTGAATACTTTCATTTAGTTTCTATATGGTTTTCTTAGAGTTTTCATATATGCAGTTCTTGTTAATTAATTTCATCTCACTACGATCGATTTTATTATAAACTAGGACTACCCTCCGCGATGTTGCCAGAAAGTATTTTAAAAAATAAATAAATTTAATTTTAAATTTAAAATTATTTGTTATGAAAATATTTGAATGTAATATAATAGTTTGAATACATAAACTGTTATTAAAAACACAATCATCAAAATGAAAAACTTATACAAAAAATATTATGTAGAATAGACGCAACTTTGCAAAACATATTATTTAAAGTATTATATATTTTTATGAAGAATTATGGTAAAGAGCTACACAATTAAAAAATCATTATGACAAAGTGATCCTAACTGATAATATTGAACTAATGGTTGTAATGAGTAAATGTAATTTTCTATTAAATCACTATAATTACAAATATATTTAATAATGAGTGAAACTGAATCAACGAAAGATTAAAATTAAAATACACAACTCTTAAAAACAAAATAAAATAAATTTTAAATATTAAAATAGTTTTTAACGAAAAATTACAATAAATATATGCAACTGTAAATTATATGTTATGTTTTATTAAATTTCTATATTACTACAATCATTTCTAAAATTTTAGTTAGATTATAAAATAACATTGAATATTAGATATTAATATTCAAATTATTTAGATTCAACATAAAACGAAAGGTCAAATATCTTATGATATATTTGATCTTAAAAATATATATTGTGAAAGATCAAGTTAAAATTTAATAATTAATGAATTGTGTGCATTATATTTGTTCTAAATTTTAAAATTGGATAAAGGAATTCAACTTGGTCAAAAAGCAAAACATGAGCCATATATAAGCAAAACATGAGCCATATATAAGCAAAACTTAAACGCTTTTTCTTTCAAAGCTTGATCTTTTTTGACCAATAGGAGTTCAAGTAATCATTTAACAACCGGAGTGATCTCAATTAAGAGAGGAAAAGCACAAAAGCATATATAACTTTGTGGATTATAAAAAATACCGATGTGTTACAACGTCGAGAAGGCTAGGGTTTAGGAATTGATAACCAGAAGCTTTCAAAGCCGATGGCGATTAATTATATTACGGTCGCTCCACAATAGACGATTAAGCAACGTCGCAGGCGGTTATAGACTTGAGTCAGATTATGGCTTTCACGGGAAACCTTATTATTCATCTTCTCTTTCTTTGTGACGATGGAGCCATCTCCACTCGCTTCTCTGGATTTGTTAATCTCTAATGGTATAATACTAAAAGTCTTTCGTATGTCAAAACAAAAATCTTGTTCATCGAATAAATTATAGCCAAATAATATATAAAAATCTCTTAAAATTAATTCTCAAGATCGCGTCACACTTGGAAATAAATAACAATTCATAAATGGAACTAAATCAATCATTTATATTTCTAGATCCCTCAAGAATAATCGATCATTTGGTTAATTACATCATTGTCTTGACTCGTGCATACCATTGTCTTGACTCATATACTATATGATCTCGACCAAATTTCAACCTCAATATTCACTTTTTGATATTATTCATAAAAAATACAATCTCCACTGCCTTTGAAGATTGTGGATAAATAACAAATTTTAGGAAACAAAAGATTAGAGACGCAATAAAATGTGATATCTCTTCTCTTAATTTGTAGTAGTTTCATTCTAGCTTTTTTTGTGTGTTTTTTTTTCTGTTTAAAATTTGGTTCCACCGCTTTGCATAGTGACTGATTATGTATGTTTGGCAAATAATTCTCCCAACAGCATTGGCTTTTGACGTCGGATCAGTAGCTTTTAAAACTAAGATATTTCTCAAGTTCGATCTCAAAAAGACATTTTTTCATCTGGTGCACTGGCTTCTTTGTTTCGATAGATTTTATACTATCTATCTCTCGACTTCGTTCCTGAGAGGCAAGATGATGGTTAATACAATAATCGATGTCTATTGGACCTTGGTCATGGAATGGAACCTCTAATGTGGTACGGTGTTGTTTTGATAAAATGATTAACGTTAGATATATCTGAAATAGACCAGCGTTTTAAGCTGGTCCCACCACCGAGAGTAGTTTCGTTATGTTTCTGTCCACTTGTCAATATGTTAGTTGGCTTTCTTTTAGCTACCCGAAAAAAAACACAGCTCTATGTTTCTAATTTCCTATAATATCGATTTATTTAGTTTTGCATTTATTAATAACTCAAAGTTTTTATTGGTAAAATATTAATTTCAAAATATAAGTTAATACTAAAATAAAAAGAAAATTATTATTTTAAAAATGATCTTATTATTTAAATTTCACTGAAAATGTACCACAATGTACTTCAACTTTTAGTATTAGTTTTAAAATTGTAAAATGATCAAGTAATGCTTTAGTCTGTTATTGAGCCAATTGGGTTTTTTATTCTTGGTTTAGGGAAAACATGTTTTATTAGTGAGGCAAAGCACCACACACACACGCGTTCTTCCACTTTGGTGCTTTTGTAGAAATTTGTCTATATTCACTTAAGGTATTTATTCCTAAAAGCTGTTTTACAAAATTAATGAAAGCGACTATTTAATTTTTTAAATTCATTCACATACAAAAAAAGCCATCTCAAGTTCTCAACTCAAAGTTTTAATTAATTAATAAGTACATAATTAGTTTTGTAATTAAGAAAGAATACGAATGATTCCTTCTTCAAAACTCATATGATTAATATATAATATAAATAAAGGAGCAGCAACCGTGAAACAAAGAATCAAAAAGGCAAAAACAAAAAGAGAGAAGAAAGAAGAAGAAGTGAGACTTGTGTTCTTTATTTTTTTCCTTACGGTGTTTTTATTAAAGCTTCTGTCTTTGTCTTTTAGGTTCTTGCCTTTTTCCGATCAATCAGACCAATCCCTCCTCACTTTTAGCATCTTCTTCTTCCTTCCTTATTCCCTCTTTCTTCTTTTCAATCGATTTCTCTTTGTTGTAATCTCAAATAGAGAGAGAGAGATATGTATAATCAGTTGGCAATAGCTTCATCATCATCGTCGTCATCTTCTTCGTACTATGAATCTTTGAAGATTTTGGAAGCTGATGTTCAACACGCTAATACTTTGTAAGTCTCTTTTTTTTTTCTTTCTGGGTTTCTCCTAAAGTTTATGACTTTTTCTTTTTCTGTTTGATTAGTTGAGAGAGTTATAAAAGTAAAGTTAGGTGAAATCTTTTGAAAAAAACCTAAGCTCAGAATTTTGTGTGTGTGTGTGTTGTAATCTCTCTTCTCTATCAAAATTTGGGTTATTTTAGGAAACTCCGATCACTTTTATTTCTAGTTTAGTTAAAGATTGTAGCTTTCACAAATTGGTTGGGAATTTCTGGAAATTTATTGGGTTGGTTTAGTTTCCAGCAAATTTAGAAGCTTTTTTTTTGTTTTGTTTTGGGAATCAAGGTGCCTAAACTAGTTATTGCACATGTTGTGTTCGATGAATTGTGTCTGATGATGACAACTTTGAATTGTGTTTGACAAACTTTGAGCTTATTATTGTCTCTTCAGGGCAGAAGCTATTCCAATGGGGAAGAACAATGTGCGGCTTCAGATGAAACTGGTTCATAGTAACTTTGCTTCTTTATTACTCATCTTGCTTCGGTGGATTGATCTTTCTTCCTCATGTCTTATTCCTCGCTACTTGAACCTCTTCCATGTTCTTGTCTACAAGGTTGGTTCTTCTTTGGATCTCAAATTGACTTCTTTTATTAGGGCTTTTTTTATGTTCTGAGTGTTGTTGCCACTTTTTGCTTGTATAGGTCCAGTCTGATGGACAACCTAAGCTTACCACGCATGGCAGGAAAGCTACTATTAGTGAGTTCTACGGTAAGCAAACCTCTAACCATTGGTCACATATGGTATTATGTTCATGTTTTGGGCTTAAGCTTTTGGTTGAGATGTCCGTTCCTTTTAAAAGATTTCTCATTTACAGTTACTTAAAATAGATCAATTTGAGACATTGAAGGCATATAGAATGGAATTGCTACTGAATGTTTGTTTATCTTTGGACCTAATAATCTCTTGTCTTTTGAAGGTGTGATACTACCATCACTTCAGCTATTGCACAGCAACTTAGATGAGTTGCAATCCGCAGACATTGGGTTTGACCTTAAAAGACTCAGCAAGAAGATAACAAAAGAGGCTCGCAGTAGTCGATTCAGCAGTGCCGGGTTAGATCGTGAAGAAGAATGCGGAATCTGTTTAGAAACTTGTACCAAGATGGTGTTGCCCAATTGCTGCCATTCTATGTGCATCAAATGCTACCGCAACTGGTACACACACATACACACTTTAGTTTTAAAACCTTTTTGACCTGATGAAGGAGCTTTTATTTACTAAATCTTCATTGATCCTCATATCTGCAGGAACTTGAAGTCTCAGTCCTGCCCGTTTTGTCGAGGCAGCATGAAGAGAGTGAACTCAGAGGACTTGTGGGTGCTTGCTAGTGATAACGACGTGGTGGATGCAAGGACGGTTTCAAGGGAAGACTTGTTCAGATTCTATCTCTACATCAATAGCCTTCCCAAGGATTACCCTGAAGCTCTCTTCTTGGTTTATTACGAGTACTCAAATCTGCTTTAGAGTCTGGACAAACAAACTTTGTACAGATTTTTAGAAAGTTAATGTATTGTATAGAGTGAAACTGTGATAAGGCTATTGGATGGTTGGATGATTGGATGCAAATGCCAAAGCACTCAGCTTTTACATGCTTTATTATTGTGAATTGTGACAAAAAAGAAAAGCTTGAATGCAGCAGAGAATAAATAATAAAGATCCTTTGTTGGGTAATCAACGAATAAATATCTATTTAATCTTTTTCCTCTTTAAGCCTTTTTAACCAAACGACAATCTTTAAGCAATAATGATTCACAATAACAAATGAAGAACCATCAATAAAACAGAACATAGTTTACAAATATATATGCTCGTCTCCAAAGACTGACTATTAGCAAAGAGAGTATAGTGAAAATTGTATCAGAGTATTTGATGATATAAATAGATAGATTTAGTAGGCAGAGTAACTTAAAAATGGCATAGCATAATAGATGCGGTAAGAGAGAGAGACAGAGAACATGAGGTTCTTTCTCAGTCGCCTCGTCTCCTCTTTCCATAGTCTGCATCTCTTGACCTGGACCTATGATCATCTTCTGCCATTCTTGATCTGCTTCGAGATTTCATACTAGATTGTCCTCTATCGAACTCATCAGAATCACGGTCTCTCTGCTGCTTATACTCACGGTGACTATCTTTCTCTTCACGATGACTCTTGTGTCTTCTATCACCACTGCTCTCAGACCACTCACGTTCCGTGGTGGACCGTTCTTTATCTCGTGATGGCTTTTCTTCTTTCTCTTGGGTTTCATCTTCATACCCACCATATTCAGAACCACCCTCTTCACCACCACCTCCATTAGCCTCGCTCCACATAGCTGCTGCATGAACTCCATTCATCCCTGAGCTACCCATCGTTCCCATTCCCGAGCCAAAAAAGGCAGGATTGACATGAGGAGCAATTCCAACCATTCCCATTGCATTAACACCAGGATAAGAATGAGGCATCCCAGGGTAAGCAAGACCTGAATACCCTCCATAAGCACCACCCCGACCCATGAATGTTGGATCAAACCCACCAGCTCCCATCATACCCTGTGGATGCATCATACCACCAAATGCAGGACCAGCTAGACCAGGCCCATACGGTCCAGCATTAGAACCACTAGTCATGTTGTTCACCCCTCTACCTCTCATTGCACCACCCCAAGGACCTCCACGGTTGCTCATTCCTTGTCCACCACGCGCAAATCCACCTCTCCCGTAATTTCTTCCACCATCTCCATTTTGCGTATTCATATTGTTGTTGTTATTGTTGTTATTACCTCTTCCCATTCCTTCATTCATAGGCCTTCTGTTTTGAATTTGGTTTTGTCCCTGGTTCCTCCCAGTGAAATTAGCTCCCATCTGCTTCAGTGTTTCAGGAGAAGCAAAGGCAACAACACATGCTTTACCATTGAAAATATAACCATTCATTCCTTCTTTACAAGCGGCTGCAGCAGCTGAGTCATAAAATTCAACCTGACAATACCCTTTAGATTTGCCACTAACTCTCTCATCGAAAAACTTGATCTCTTTGACTCTTCCATACTGTGAAAGAATACTCTCAATCTCTGCATCCGTCGTCCACCAGTGTAACTCTCCAACAAAAAGCATGGTGTTTCCATTGTCCACAACAAATGACTGCGTAGGGCTTTTGTTCACCATTACATTCGGCATCACACTCATCTGGCTAACAGGAATCTGCTGAGCACCTTGAGGAACAGCACCATAAGAGTTATGAACAGGCAGCTCAGGCACATTCACAGCGTTACCTGAAAATCCATGGTTGTTCAACACAATAGACGTTGATCCTTGTTGAACGATTTTGTTGTTGGATTGCATATCAATATTCAACCCTTTAGCTCCAAAAGAAGATGCTTGTGGATAAACATCAGACCGTGTCTCTGGTACACTGATTCCATTATGCCCTCCATCATTTCGATACTTCCCTTCAACAGTACCTCCAGATACAATCCCCATTCTCGGTTCAGCAGCAACACTAGTAGTATTCTGAGCTTGAAGACTTGCATTACCTGTAACACCGACTTGAGGTGGTGGTGGTTGAGGCGGATTATGAGCTTGGTAGAAACTCTCACCAACATTAACATCGCTATACAGATCATCGTACTCATCATCGTCTCCCATCAGTTCTTCATCCGCTAGAGCAGGTATAGTTCCGCTTCCTTGATGTAATATCTTCTGGTTACCTCCATAGTCAACGTTGTCTTCAGTCATTGGAATTTATACAAACTGGCCAGAAAATACAAGAAGATTAACAAACTTAAACAATACATCCTTTCACATAAATTACAAATAAACATCATCCTACTAAATAACCTCCCTTGCTTGCTTTTTTTACATGAAGAACTTACAAAAAAATACATCCTTTCACATAAATTACAACTCTGCCAATTCAATTAGGCTGATGAACATCAAAGTAGGCATGTCTCTGTGTACAATTACATCTAAGTTCGAATTCAAAGAAACAAAGAAAAAAAAAAACAGATCTGAAATTTGGGATCTAGCTCAATTTGAACAAGGGTGTTACAAGATTTCATTTATATATAGAAGAGATCAAGTGTTACATAGATAGAGTGATTTACAATGAAGGGGGATACATAAATTTTAACCCTTTTCGGAAAAATTATAAATCTAAGATAACAATTAGGGTTCTTACAAAAAGGAAATAAACAGATCTACGAAGAAAGTTACAGTTCCAACGAGATAGTAATAAGAAAGCCTTCGAAATCGAATTGGCCTCGTGAAATCGAGGATCGAAAGGTAAAGAAGAAGAAAAAAAGCCTACGCTTGCTTACTTTTGACTCCTTTGTTGCTTCGTCTACGGAAGTTGAGATTCCGACGACCTCCGGAATTGTATTAACCTCAGAGCTTAAACGAAAGAGTTTGTTTGATGAGATCGGAGGAGGAAGAGTCGCCCTTTGTGTTCTGTCTTTCTTATCCGATAGAAGAAGATGAAACAAATGAAAAGAAGAAGAAGACCTTCACCGTGAATGTCAACAGTATGTCGTAACAAACTTTTAATTTTACATGTGTTTTTTTTTATAGGTTGGTTAATAAATGTGTAATGATGTAATATGTTTTCAAAAATACTAGAATTAAAAAAGTTGTCAAAAAAAAAAGAATTAAAAATACAAAAAGAAATGATTTTAATGTCTAATTTTAGATGATTTTCCATAAGAAAAATGATTTGTTTGTCAAATAATACACAAAATAAAAAGGATAAAAATCATAATTATTATTATTTTTTTTTTGTCAACAAAATTTGTTCACATTAATGATGTACATATATACATATTTGCACAAACGAAAATAAATTAAAATAAAGAAGCTTAGGAAAAATGGAAAACTTCACTATAAGATCGACGGTTACAAAGTTCACAGACAAAACAAAAAAACACAGAACCGACTTCTAGATACTTTCTTCTTTTATTTGTCTGAAAAATATTGACTTCTACCTTACACTGAGTGTACGTACGTACGTACTCATGAACCCTAAAGTAACTGAAAAAATGGAATATTTCAGACAAACAAACATTCACAAAGGATATTGGCAGCAGTGTATTTTCAATACATTCCCTTGAACACCGGATTTGTACGGCATATGCTTGCTCCATATTCCTCATACTCCTCTTTCGTTCTGCAACTCTGCAATAACAACACCCAAACAAAACAAAAACAGAATGTTTCAATGCCCCGAGTTGTTTTTTTCTTGAAACTAGCGGGTCTCTAAACCTGTGGCTTCTACTTCTCTTTTAACCAATTTAAATTCAACAAGCACAAGCAAAACAGGGAATTTTAAACCGGAAGAAGTTGTTTACATACAGCGAAAAACTCTGGAGTTGATGAAAGCACTGAACCTCCAAACCAAACTGCAAACCTCTGGACAGGATGGCTCACCACATTAACCTCCACGGGTTGAGACTGCGGGGTTATAAAATTGGAAACTGGTTTTAATATCAATGAAATATATCTGTTTCCATCTATTTTCCGGATCATCTTACAAAAGAAACTTTACCGTAATTTCACCACCAGTACGAGCATTGTTGGCAAGAACACGAGCATCAACAATCTTCTTAAGGTCCCTTTGTAACCTTCTTCCGAAATCTTTGAACATGGTTGATCCTCCGGACAACACTATATTCTGAAATGATTTCACAAAATCATTAGTACTGCGGATTGGATATTATCTTAAAACTCCGACCAGTCTTGTGTTCCAGACCTTATATAGAGCTCTTCGTGTGTCAATTGGTGCAGACTGAATACATTTGTCTATAACAGCTGGTAACGCAGTTGTGAAGTCATTGCTGTATATCTCTGGATTAAAGAAGACCTGCAACACAATATCTCAACATTACTCAATGGGTAGTATAGCATAGCAAAAGCACAAGAACAATAATGGAAATTATGTTCCACTGATTCCAATTTCTTTCTTGGTTCGGTCATACAGAGGACATTAGCTTCCAATGGGTCCAGTGGAGAAGGCTGAACACTAACTAAATAAAATTCAGTTCTAGTCGACTTCCTTTTAGCATAATCTGACTGATAATTACCTAATTTTAGTTTCTGAGAGAGCATAACTTATATCAGCACAGTTCAATAATCAGAACAAAGTGCTAAAAATATCTGATATATAACAAATTATGCACAGCTCACTGACATACAACAAACTCATCTTACTGAGAATTTCCTAAATTATAGTGCACCAATAATGAATTTCGGGCTCTGATTCTGGCCATCTTATCAACTTACAATGTTTTATAACAGAGAAATGGTAACAAACCTCGGGTCCAAGGAATCGTTCATATCCCACATCACAAGTGTATGGTGCACCAGTCTTTGGCTTAACACCTTTCCATTGTTTGATATACTTTGCTGGTTCTTTGTCATGTTTATTAAACTCCTGCAACCAAATGAATGTTCAGAGATCTTTGTCATTTTTTCCTGCCTGAATTCAGTGTCCAACGATTTTTCAGCATACTATATTATCTGACTAAAACATTCACCACTACGCATTACCTTTACAATGTCTGAGCAAGTGTAGCAGTACATTTCCTTCACTTTACGGGCTACATTGAATGAATCTTCTGGCGGTATATTCTCACCTCTTTCCTACAGTAAACATTAAAAAGGCGAAGTTCCATGAACGTTAAACAGTTACTTAAACCAATAAACAGCCTCTCTAAGTATATGACAACAACATCTAACACACAAATATATAATGACGAGCTATCATACATCACAAAACTTGTTTTACACTCACAAAACTTGTTTTATTTACTCAGAGAAAGATTGAAAACTAGCTACAAAAGAGGGCCAAGACGATATTAAGATATTAGTGCATACCCGCATGAGTTGCTGAATGAATAGGGTGACATCTTTGCCAGCAATTGGAATTGACTTGATACAGCTTCCGATAACATAACCTTCTGCAACAGGTACAACATGAGTAGCCCCATCTCCAACATCTACTACAACCCCTGTCATCTCACACTAAGAAGAACTGTAAGTCAAATTACGAGGCGAGCATAACAAGAGTGAATAAAAGACAAGAGAACATGTTTACTATTTGCTAAACCCCGTAAAGCTAAGAAATTGCCTAACATGAGGAGTTACACTAACAGACTTTTGTAACTCAACCGATATAGAGTATAATCCTTCAAGTATTATCTACATGGAAACCAAATACATTTTCCAGCACCACTAATACATATTATCTTATCCCAGAAAACAACTTAAATACTTATTGAAAAAAATTGTGCGACATACCTTTGATGTAGTGTACCCAGCAGCAAGTGCAAGAACTGAATTAACAGCAATGTAAAGCCCAGGAACATTAAAAGTCTCAAACAAAATCTCTCCAGTGTATTCTCTACTTTCAGGAGGAGTAAGAGGACTCTCAGTAAGAAGAAAATAATGATCCTCAGGATCACATCTCAAATAATTGAAAATACACTGTTGCCAATATCTTTCCATAGCATCCCAATCCTCAACTTGACCATGCTCAATAGGATAATGAAGATTATGAGTACTACTAGACCTCGACTTCGCAAGTGCTTCATCTCCGATATAGAAATCGAGATCCGCAGCAACTCCAGCGTTGTGCTGTGTTTGCCAAGTTGCCTTAGAAGAACTCTTTGATTGATTTAAAAAAGACTCGTTAACTGCAACTACTGTTGGTAGAATAAAACATGGCTCTACATTACCAGCAAATCCCATTTTAGTATACCTGCAATACACACACAGAGACAAATGAATCTAGGAAAGAGAAGAAGATCTGGATGCAGCATTTAATCAAACACGTTAAGTGCATTAAACAAATCAAACGTATAAAATTGAAACGTACCCAGTTCCATTGTCGATGACAACAGCAGGTCGAGAAGTCGGATCCATTAGACGATACTACACCGTCGATCTCTAACCAGCTTCACTAGAGGGTGAAGGATCTGTGTGATAAAGGATCCAAATCCAATTAAAGATCGATTAGGGATCGTTACCCTTAAAACAATATAAACCCTAGAATTTTTTTTTTTCCCGATCGAACCTAAGCTTGCTTGCTTCTGGCTTCTTCCGTCAACGGAAGTTTGAGTTTCTGACAAGCTTAACACTTAATATTCTCACAATGTAGTAAGGGGGAGAGATGAAAATATATTTGATTTTCCCGGAAAATAAAGAGAGAAACTTGTGAAATTCAGGGGAACCTCAGATCATTGAGAAAGTCGTCGTCGTCGATTTGTACTTTTAATTATTATCGTCTGAGATTTTTTTTCAGATAGATAAAAACAAAATGGTCCACTGTTTTAAAAATTTGGCTTCGTCCTCCTTATGTTCGGTGGTGAACTCGGTTTAACTAAACCAAACCGACTCAATAACCAAGTTTGATTTACAAAAAAAATTCAAACAAATTGAACCATGCTGGTGAGTGGTGGTGACAAATTACGCTAGAAATTGAAATTGATACATATGTCAGCGACCATAGAAAAGCAGAACGTAGATAAAAGTAAATCTGGCTTAATTATTTTTCATTACAAATTTTGGTTGGTTTACTCAGTCACAGGTGAATCATTTGGGAAATATGAGAGGTAATGGTAATTAATACACATATTTTATCGTATAAAAGTGTCATTGATTAAATAGGATGTGTAGTCAAAGAAAAGACGAAAAACAAACTTAGATCTCAAGTGATAACGACGCTTGAACGACCGGCAAAACCCATATGAGAGAACTTGAGATTGAAAGTGTTGTTGTTAATCTCACTTCAAAATCTAAAAAATGGTTCCTCGTCCTCGTCATCAGAAACACACACATGTGGTTACACTCCAACATCCGGAAACTGAATAGTTTAGGTTAGGTATATAGAGGCTTACATTGTGGTTACACTCATATTTTATAGAAATTAGGTTTTTAGATTATAGATTTTTAATTGTTGCACACAAAAAAAAAAAATTATAGATTTGGTTTTTGCATTTAACAAAAAAAAAGAATCACGGTAAAAAAATAAGAAAATAAACGCTCCAAGAAAAAATAATAAAAATGGATTTTTGGATTTCACTAGAAATTTACAAAACACACTCAAAATCTAAATTTCTTTGATTTAGAAACCATTTATATACAGTATGAATACCCTTCTATGAAATAATTTCAGTCAGTAAAAAGAAAAACTCATTAATGATCTCTAAATGAATTTTTGATTCATATTCGATACATATAAATCAAAATTATTTTCCTTGTACTTTGATTAAAAAAAACCCCACATAGAGAGATACAGTAATAGGATCCATTATCATCCATATAATATAGCCTTTGTACTTATTATATTATTAAAAGTTTCCTAATATTCATTATTCAGTTAAAAAATATATGAGATATTTTTCACCACACTCAAAAAATACGTAATTTTTTTTTTCTTTTTGGTCAAATTTTCATCTCCTATAAAATACATATTCATTAAGTACGAATATTTTGGTAATTGAGACCAACAATATATATATATATTCTTTAAAAACAGTACTATTTGGTAATTTTGTTGTTGTTGTTGTTTCAAACAATTTTTTTTTGTGATACATAATAATAATATATCCTCTACTAGAAAACACCAATCATGTTGACTCAGACTCAGAGCATTAAAATTTAATAAATTACCTTTTCTTTATTTTTTAAACGGAGTCAGAGAGAGATGCTCCCTCTTCTCTCTTCTACTTTGCACTGTCTGCAACACACTGCACAAACACAAAAATATTTACTGACCACAGCCTTAAATTGGATCTGTGAGCCCCCTCCCCCCTCCCTCTTCTGACAATCTCCATTATACCTCTCTCTCTCTCTCTCTCTCTCCGTCGTCTTCACCTTCTTCATTGCTCTCTCTTTTCTTCTAGTTGGAAACTCTCTTCGATCCACATCACCGGATCTCGATTCTTAAATTGGAGCTCGATCTCTGTTTTTTCTCTTTATCAATGTTGAAGGATCTAGCTACAATGTTTGATTCGTAGGAGTTTTTTTTTTTTTTTTTTTTTTTTGAGATCAATGTTGTTTTGATTTGATTGTTGTTTGTGAGACTATGAATCCTCTTTGCTGCATTGCTCCGGTTTCGATTGATGACCGGACTAACCCTGTGGTTGCAAAATCATCCACGAATCATCAATCTCAGTTAGGGTTTGAATCTCTTCCGGCGACGAAATCGGGTACTAACCATGCTTCTAAGCCTTCGTTTTCGACTCAGGCTTCTTGGATTAGTCAAGATCAGCTTGAGAGACTCTCTTCTGAAACAGCAGACGACGAGGCCAAAGATGCTTCTTCTTCTTCTTCTAAAGGAGGTTTCTTCTTTGGGAATGGTGTTGGAGCTGGAGTCGCTGGGATTATGTATAAGTGGGTTAACTATGGGAAAGGCTGGAGAGCTAGATGGTTTGAGTTGGAGGATGGTGTTTTGTCGTATTATAAGATCCATGGACCTGATAAGATTGTGATGAATCCTTCTAGAGAGAAAGGTGTTAGGGTGATCGGTGAGGAATCTGTTAGGTACATTAGGAAAGCTAGCTTTGGTAGTGGCAGTAGCAACAAGCTTGGTGCTGCTTCAGCTTCAAGGCCTTGTAAACCATTTGGAGAAATACATTTGAAGGTTTCTTCAATTCGTGCGAGCAAGTCTGATGACAAAAGGCTTGCTATATTTACTGGTACTAAGACTCTTCATTTACGTTGTGTATCGAGAGATAATAGAGCAGCTTGGGTAGAAGCTTTACAGGTGGCCAAGGATCTTTTTCCTAGAGTGCCTAGTGGTGATATCCTACCTTCGGATGATGCGGTTGTTTCTACCGAGAAGTTGCGTGAAAAGTTACTGCAGGAAGGCATTGGTGAGGCTGTAGTAAAAGATTGTGAAGCCATTATGCTTTCAGAAGTTTCTGTGTTGCAGAACCGGTTGAAGGTTCTCTCACATAAACATATTATACTACTGGATACACTGAGACAGTTAGAGGTATGTTATAGTGCTTCACTATGCACACATTTTTATATGAACCTATTTATCTCGAAATTTTACGATTCTTTGGATGTGAGTTAGATGTTTAATCATATCACTGCAATTTCACATTGTGATCATATTACACAACCAGCTTCCTGTTTGTTGTCTGCTTCACTTTGTATATAGTTTTCAGCTTCAAAGTAAAAAAAAAAATTGATTTCGTCTTCTAAAAATCATTTTGCAGTCTGAAAAAATAGAGCTGGAAACTACTGTTGTTGATGAAACAAAGGAGCATGACTCTTGTTGTGGACAGGGAAGACGATATAGTGGTTAGTTACATTATATCATTTGTGCAACTGAATATTTTAATTTATATATGGAATTGAACGATCAGAATTCTCACTGATGGTAAGTTCTTCCTTGACTCAGTTGAGACAGATTTTAAGTTCTAACATGATTGTTTCTCCAACAGATTTCTATTCAGTCATGTCAGAGGTATCTGCTAGCGATTCTGAGGCAGACAATGAAAGTCAGGATGGAGCAGATGTTGAATCTGATGAAGATGATGTACCCTTCTTTGATTCAAATGATATCCTATCAGCCGACGCAATGAGAAGTGCTTCTTACCGTAGCAGAGAAGCTGAAGGAAATGGATCTATCTACGATAAAGACCCTTTCTTTTCTGATCGCTTGCAAGTTCCAGTTAGGATTCCACAGTATCCATATGTCAGAAGAAGGGATAATTTACCGGAGCCAAAAGAGAAGGAAAAGCCAGTTGGATTATGGTCAATCATCAAAGAGAACATTGGCAAAGACTTGTCTGGAGTTTGTCTACCCGTATATTTTAATGAACCACTCTCTTCTCTGCAGAAGTGCTTTGAGGATTTGGAATACTCATACTTGATAGACAGAGCACTTGAGTGGGGGAAGCAGGTCAGGTCATTCAGCCTATTTTAAAATTCCCATAACAAATATATTACGGGGCTAACAGTCTTTACTTATTTCAGGGTAATGAGTTGATGAGGGTTCTAAACATTGCAGCGTTTGCTGTATCTGGCTATGCATCTACGGAAGGGAGGCAATGCAAACCTTTTAATCCTCTACTCGGTGAGACCTATGAAGCTGATTATCCAGACAAAGGACTTCGTTTCTTCTCTGAGAAGGCAAGTCAACGCATTTCCCTCTTTTTACTACAAGAGTTGTATTGGGAAACATGCATGAGATGTGAAAAAAAAATGTTACATTAGATTATCTTTCTAATCTATTGAAAATATATAATATCAAACCCTCACCTTTCCTGCCAAAATAATTATCTTGTTCAGGTGAGTCATCATCCTATGATTGTTGCTTGCCATTGTGAGGGACAAGGTTGGAACTTCTGGGGAGACTCAAATATCAAAGGAAAATTTTGGGGACGGTCAATCCAGCTTGACCCAGTTGGTGTCTTGACATTAAGATTTGATGATGGTGAGATATATCAATGGAGCAAGGTTACCACTTCCATATACAACATCATCCTTGGTAAACTTTACTGCGATCATTATGGAACCATGCGGATCAAAGGCGGTGGCAATTATTCCTGCCGGTTAAAGTTCAAGGAGCAGTCAGTCATAGATCGAAACCCTCGTCAGGTAGTAGAATGATTTTAATTTTTCTCTTTCTGCCGTATGAGCCGGCCTTTAATGGAATTTGGTAATGCAGGTTCATGGGTTTGTGCAAGACAACAGAACTGGGGAGAAAGTAGCGATACTGATAGGCAAATGGGATGAAGCAATGTACTATGTATTGGGAGATCCGACAACAAAACCAAAGGGATATGATCCAATGACAGAAGCGGTGTTACTGTGGGAAAGAGACAAATCTCCAACAAAAACAAGATACAATCTCTCCCCTTTTGCAATCTCTCTCAATGAGATAACTCCTGGGATGATAGACAAATTGCCTCCAACAGATTCAAGACTGAGACCAGACCAAAGACACTTAGAAAACGGTGAATATGAGTCAGCAAATGCCGAGAAACTGAGACTTGAACAGTTACAGAGACAGGTACAAAATCTGTAGGAAGTTTTTTAAAATATTGACTGTATGTATAATTGTGCATTAGCATAGGACTGAATGTTGAAGAGTGTGTACCGTTTGTGTGTTGCAGGCAAGGAGGCTGCAGGAGAAAGGATGGAAGCCAAGATGGTTTGAAAAGGATGAAGAAGGGAATTATCGTTATCTAGGAGGTTACTGGGAAGCAAGAGAGAAGAAAGAATGGGATAGAATCACTGACATTTTCAAGAAGCAGCAACAGCGCAACACGCTATCATCTTCATCTACTTTATTTTAATCATCAATCATCCCATCTTTTTTATTTTTGTCTTGCTTTGATAATTTAATACATATAGAAAGATCTTCACCATTCCCTCATTGTGCTTCTGTGAAAATTTGGCCGGAACCTTTGTTGGTGTGTGTGTATCTGTAGATGTCAAAGAGACTTATTATTGGAAATGAATGAATTTTCCCTTCGAATTCCGGTTTTCATGTTTGGAAAATGGATAGTGGTAAAAACCAAGAAGTATCCAAACATAAGTCATGGTAAAAAAGGGAACAAAACTAGGAATGTATGAAACAGTTACTTCCATTGTATATAAAACGAATGGTGACAGGAATGACAGCGTTTTATGGCGAGACCTTAAGATCAAAACTGCAGACATAGGACATAACATAATTATGCAACAACAAAAAAGATCCAAACAAAACTGTGTTCAGTACTGAGACAGAAGAATCAAGAGTTTGGTCCATTTGATCACTTCCAAGCTTTCCTTCCTCTAAACTGGCTTCCGCTGAGGCTATTCTTCATCTTCTTGGTTCGCTTTGATTTCCCAGCCTTTGATCTTATTGCAGCAAGAGGCATATTCTTCCTGTGCTCCTTCTGTTTATTGCTTGACCCTCCCGTCTTTTTCTGTTTGATGGCAGCCCTGGCTTGGTATTTCCCTCGGTCCTCCCTTCCAGCTTTAACTAATTCCAGTCTTTGCTCTTTTGTTAGCTTATGCCTTATGTGAGCCTGTTGAAAAGAGTTCAAATCAGTTAGCATCAAATATCTCACCCAAGTATGCCAAACATTTTTATGACTTTAATGGAGCCTCTCATAAGGAACAACTTACTTCAAGCTTGGCTGGATCAACTCGCTTCTTACTTAGCTGATCCGAATCCGGAACCTTGAATCCTTTTCTAGCCAATGCAATTTTGGCTTCCTTCTTTGCCTGTATGCAACACACAACATCAGTAACAACATTCGGTACGTACCAAACAGAATGAAGAACTTACAAAAAGAGAAAGGGTTTAATATTTTGAGCATATATACCTGAAGTTCTTTGATTTTTCGGAAGTCTTCATTCGAAAGTATGCCATCACTTTCATCAAAAGATGGTTTCTCGTTCTTTGCTTCTGCGAATCTCTTGAGTGCTCGTAGGCTTGTATCAGCAGAAAGAAGACTCGCATCAAAATCCACAATCTTCCTCTTCGTCCCCTTTGCTTTCTCTTCGTTTCCACTATCTTCTCCAGATGAATCAGAAGCTTCTCCATCGTCGTCTTCACTTTCCATCTCCTCATTTTCCGAATCTGTCTCAGCTTCATCACTGTCATTCATCTCTTCGTCTTCATCACCTCCTATTGAGGTATCAATATCACTATCATCTTCTTCAGCTTCGTCCTCGCTTCCACAATCATCAGGTATCAGCTCCTGCTCAACATCATCGCCGCTAGGCAACTCCGTGTCATCATCATCAGAGCCACTCTCATGATCACTTTCTTGCAGTAATTCAACATTGGGAACATTGCTGAAGACATTAGCCTCTCCATATTGTTTAGGTTTGACAACAGTAGCTCCAGGACGGCCACGATCTTTTTTCACCAGAAGCGTAGGATTGATCTGAAATTACAGAACGCAATAAACAATTAACCGGATACACCTAAAATTTTGTTCAAACCAACAAATTAAATGCTTCTGCTACCTCTCTGAACAATGCTATGAGGGAACGAGCTGCTGCTGAGATGGCTTTTTCATGAGACTTTTTATACAGAGCAAGATCTTGCAGCAATTCTTCCGTCATCAACTGAAGATCAAGAGGAAAACAAAGAGAAGCAAAAACACAGTTCAGACGAAACAGGTTTGATGCTGGGTAACTACATTTATATTAGACCAAGAAACAAAGCCAAGAACTAGTTACATCGTGAATCCTCAGGCACATTTCTCGTACCACATTGAGTCCAACAGCAATAGCCTGGTCACAAAAAATGAAACAATGAATTGAAAAGGAAAAATTTCAATGATAAAGTAAGATTTCTAGTTATATCCCTTGATGTGAGAAAGCTTGAAATCGCACCTCAGGACGTGAACGATCATGTACAAACTGATTCACTATTTGCTTGAATAGTGGCTCCACGGCATTAGAAGGAACCTGCTCGAGATAATATAATTAGAAGAAGGATTGAAGAATGAGAAAAATACTCATGTTTTTTAAGGTGGAAATGTTTGTATACCCCATCGTGGCAAGACTGAACTGCTGCTGCAAGTATTTGTGTAATGTCCTTTACATGCGGCTGCATTTAGAAAACTGATATTGATCAAATTTCAGTTAGCAGAAGAAATTAGAAGAAACTATAAAGAGGGTAAGCAGATCATACCATAGCATAGTTTTGAAGAAAAGAATAGAAACTTAGTAAATGCAACTTGTGAAGACCAATCGTGCGAGCAATAACTTTAATCATCATCAACCTGGTCTGCAAATTATTAAATAGGGGAAACATGATTATCAGAGAACGGGAAACCTAATCAAAAGTTGGTAAAATCTAATCTAAACGGAAAACTATCAGGTAGTCAAATAAAGTTATAGCTGACTATATAGTATACACTTGGCGAAAGGAGGTGAAGTAGTTAAGTCCGATTTTTAATAATGAAAACAGGGAGAATTACCTCAGCACGTTCACCAGTGCCCTTTATGGTCTGAAGACGGGAAAACAATTTCTCTGCGAATTTCTGTAAACGAAGTAAACATTCAATCATAGCTACTTCCAAACAATTGTGATTGCACTGCACAAAGCTAAGAAATGAACCTGAGCATCATTTAAATGATTAAGAGGCGAGAATGCTGAAGTGGTGGTCTCAGACGACGAACGCTGCTTTCTTTTTATACTTTTCACTGCACGCTGCAGTTTTGCTTGCTTCTTCTTCTTGCTAGAGGATGTACCTTTGTTGTTTGCCTTACATCGAAAAGGGAAAGATATTATATAAACTAACCCAAAACAGTTTACCTAGATATTAATGCTCCATGATATTCATATAAACATCACCTAGTTTCATAATTGTTTGAAAATTGAAATGATCTAGACAACAATAAAGGTGGAAACTTTCATCAACATCTCGTAAGCGCCTTCTTCATATTCTCTGATAAAACTATCCATATATATGAAATGTTGTTTTTACCTTGTAAACAGCCTGTCGATTAATCACAACTTGAGATATTTTCTTCGTCTCCTCATCATCATCACTTTCAGCATCACTATCGTCATCATCGTCAATGTTCTCATAGTCGAGAAGAAATCTAAGGGCGGAAATCATTATCCTAAACATATAAAAAAAGAAGTTAGTAACTCGACTAACGCAAAATAATATCAACATGCTCCAGAGTTAGGACTAAAAGACATACCTCGGTGAAGTATGAAAGCAGGCTTCACAGATTGCAATTGCAACTCTTTCATTTCTATCACCAAGCCAGATCTTTTTCTTGTGTAGCGCACAAAGAGTAGCAAGTGCTCTCTTAGCCTTTGCCTCATCTTCTAGCTACAAACAAAAACACACCAAGCTTAACTATCATCTAGTAATAATCGCACTATAAGTCTTTACGCAATGCCATGAAACAAAGGGAATGAGAAAAGATCTTACCTCCAACATAGAGATTACAATCTTCTGAAGTGATTTGTGCTTGGGATCAGTGGGACTCATCTTACGAATGGTTTGAACAATATGAGAAAAAGCAAGAGTCCGCAGGTTCTTGTCACCAAGAGTCTGAATATCCAGAAATAAAGCCAGCAAATCCTCGATGACAAGACTCTAACCACACCATAGAGAAAACATTCAAACTCATGCTCAGAACAAAACCGATCCTTTCAAAGTTGTAAACTTTAAGCAAAACCCAAAAATGAACTCAATCACAAATTCAGAAATGACACTTCTCTCCAACCAATAACACATTAAAAGCACAAACCTTTCGATTCATTAGAAGAATCACACCAAGAGAAGAACACATTCAAAAGTTTTAAACTTTAAGCAAAGCCCAAAAATGAACTCAATCACAAATTCAGAAATGACACTTCTCTCCAATCAATTACACATTAAAAGCACAAACCTTTCGATTCATTAGAAGAATCAGAGCTTGTGCAACATGGTTTCGAAGTCCCGAGGGCATTGCCAAGCACGAAGTACGGAGCAAATCAGTTAATTGAGCTGGAAACGCGGCGAGTTGCTTCGGGTAAAAGGGAGTAACGTGAGCTAGAAACATGGCACGGTCGCCGAGTTCTTTGGCAACAGAAGGGTCAGAGCCAATGCCAACAACAGAGGAGAAACTGAGAGCTCCTTGTTGCTTAAAGAGATCGACGGAGGTTAAGAACTGTTTGTAAATCAACTGGAGCTCCGTTTCGTAACCTTCTGGGTCACGTTTGATTTTACCTTGAAGGATAAGAAGGCTGACATTCTCGGAGCTCCGGCCAGATGCCTTTAAGGATTCCGGCGTTAAACCTAGAGATCCGACCATTGTCGGAGGTTTTGGGAGAGAGAATGAAACCCTAAAAAAAAATTGAGTCTTTTGATTTTATACTGTAGGTTTAGATTTTTATTGAACCAGACCGGTTCAGGTTTTGATAGTCTTTGGTTCTGTACGGTTATTGACCACCAAGTAACAACATAATTTACAAATTCAACAGATTTGTTTTTCTAGGCTTCATGTAGGAGTGAAGTAGAGTCTTGCTCACTCTGGTCAGGTTATGTAAATCAAATAATAAATGTATTTGCAGAGTGCTAAGTTTTGGTTATGCATAACGTATCAAACCTACAAAATCATGAAAACTTAAAAAATAACAAGAATTTTGTCACTAAATACTCACTGTAACTGAAAGCAAAAATAACAAGAATTTTAATGGTGGAATATGTAAAATTTACAATTATATCCTTAAAAATATTCATATTTGCAAAAAAAAAATTAATTACAAAAGTGCAACTTTTTAAAACAGGTCGCTGGAAATAATCGTGCAACTGGTAAAAGAACAGTGCTTCAGTGGGATCGCCATTGAAGCATAAGAGCATCATTAGTCATCGATACTCTTAAAGATACTCATAATTAAAAATAGAATAATAATTATAAAGCAAGCAAAAAAGTAGGAAATGTTTTTCTAGGAAGCATTTTAAGAATCGTTTCTCTTACATAAGCCAATGTATGATTGGTCAATTTTCTTTTTATATATTTATTATTTAAATATATAATAATATTTAATTAAAATAATTAAAATATAATATTTTGAGTAACGGTGAGCGTTACTGCCAGTATTGATGGTCTAATACTATCTCATAACTAAGGATTCTAAGAGACAGAGACAACTGAATAGAGATAGAATTCTTTGATTACTACTTGTAATTAGGCTTAACATCTCTAATACTAAAACATATATTGTCTCTGTTTTTGGACCTCCCCCTAGAGTCAAAATTCTATAATCTTCTTTCAGATTTATTTTTCTGACTTCCAAATCTACGTGTATTTCTACGTATTTTTAATTATTTATTATTATTTGTTTGTTTGTATCATTTCTATAATATCTTGTATAGTTTTTTTTTTATATAGATTATAGAATAAGAGATGCATCATTTAAGAGTTTAATTAATTCAAATTAGGATAAAAGGGTCCAAATATGCTGTTTTAACAAACAATATCGATATCGATAGAGAGATTTGAGACAAAATCCAACCGACTAAAATTAGAATAAACCGAAAACAAGCTATTTTTTGCAGTTTTTTTTTCCATAAATTAGTTAGTGGTTTGACTATGACCCAATAATGGAGGGTCTGATGGGATAATACTTTGAAGAACATGGTGGGCTTCTGGCCCAAAGTTAACCAATTGGGATGCACAAACTATTCTCGTTACTAATTTTCAACTATTCTCTACCAGAAGCGTGTTAAAAACTCAAAATAAAATGAGGAACTCAACCAAAGGAAGGATAACAAAGAGGAACCTATGTTTTATATATAACTCCTGCACACATAAGGAATTTAGTAACTAACCGAACAAGAGTCTTTCCTTTTAGGATACTGCTTTTGTTCCCAAAGAGTGTCTGGAGAGTCAATGTCACCACACCGGCCACCGCCCTGAGTGAACCATGTGATGTTTAACTCTTCCACACATGTTCAAGTTAACCAAACGCATTCTGCAATTCTTTGTTTCTCATATTATAAGCACTCTTTGTATTTTAATATTTGTGTGTGCCATGGTCAGTCTGTTTATAATCAAAGAAAATAAACATTTTTACAGCCTGTTTATAAATTGTGCTTTAAAACATTTTGCTTGAGGAATCAAAGAAAAAAACTTTTAGTAGAATCTTGCTGCGAACCACGCCTGAATGAGGGTGCCCTCCTTATCGGACATGGTACTCAACCTGTTACAGACATTTTTATCCATCAGCTTCACTAGCTTCTCCCCTGATGAGCTTTATTTTGTCATCACTGAATAGCCAAAAAGATAATGTTAGACAGACTCACATAAGACATGACAGGCACATTTGCATTTTTTGTGGAATCATTCTTCCACGTTTTTTTTCTCAATAAACACACAATTTGCAATAGCCTAACTACGTTTCGTTTCCGTCTCAAACAAGAAACCTTTCATCTTCTTCAAATACACCAATTATACACGAAGACAGCAAATGTAATTCCAAAATCATAACATGAAATGTATCACAAAAATTTCCTCAAATACTCTTGAAACAATGACATCACCACAAACAACAAAACATATAGTTTATTGAAAGTAATGACAATGTCTATAACAGAGCGACTTTATAATCATCTTTCTCTCCTCGATCTATTTCTTGCCTTGTTAGGGCTATTTGTTTTCTGCTGCTTGCGTGAGAAGTTAACCAACACATGTGGACCAATGCTATGGCCAGTGTTCGGAATCACTTTAGAGTTTTTCTTTCACATGAATGATGTCTACGGTTGGGTCACAAAAAGTTTGACAAACTGCCGAGGTACGTTTCTTTACCGCGGAATTTGGTTTGATGGGTCTTACGGAGCTGTGACTTGTGTCCCTGCAAATGTCGAGTACATGCTCAAAACTAACTTTAAGAACTTCCCCAAAGGTGCCTTCTTTAAAGACCGGTTCAGTGATCTGCTCGAGGATGGTATTTTCAATGCTGACGATGAATCTTGGAAAGAGCAACGAAGGATCATCATAACCGAGATGCATTCAACCCGGTTTGTGGAACATTCCTTTCAAACAACACAAAATTTAGTAAGGAAGAAGCTGTTGAAGGTGATGGAGAGCTTCGCAAGGTCACAAGAAGCTTTCGATCTCCAAGATGTGTTCCTACGCTTGACGTTTGACATCATCTGCATTGCGGGTCTAGGTGATGACCCTGAAACTCTAGCTGCTGATCTCCCACAAGTTCCATTCGCTAAAGCTTTTGAAGAAGCAACAGAGTCTACTCTGTTTAGATTCATGATCCCTCCATTTATATGGAAACCTATGAGTTACCTCGACATTGGTTATGAGAAAGGTCTAAGGAAAGCTGTTGGGGTCGTGCATGGGTTCGTCGACAAGATGATCGTGGATCGTATCTGCGAGCTCAATGAGGAAGAAACGTTAGATAATAGATTTGATGTACTCTCAAGGATCATTCAGAGAGAGTCTCATAGAAAGGGAAACAAGATTGATCCTTCCACCATCAGATTTTTCAGACAATTTTGCACCAGTTTTATTTTAGCTGGACGAGATACAAGTTCTGTTGCACTTTCATGGTTCTGTTGGGTGATACAGAAACACCCAGACGTCGAAAACAAGATCATCAGTGAGATCAGAGAAATATTGAGACAGCGAACCAGCAAAAACGAGAGCCTCTTCACGGTCAGAGAACTAAACAACATGGTATATCTACAAGCAGCACTTTCAGAAACACTAAGACTTTACCCTCCAATTCCAATGGAAATGAAACAAGCCATTGAAGATGATGTGTTACCTGATGGGACGTTCGTAAGAAAAGGTTCACGGGTTTACTTCTCAATCTATGCCATGGGAAGGATGAAATCAATATGGGGAAAAGATTGTGAAATTTTCAGACCAGAGAGATGGATCCAAGCAGGGAAGTTTGTCAGTGACGACCAGTTCAAATATGTTGTGTTCAATGCAGGGCCAAGGTTGTGTATAGGGAAAACATTTGCCTACCTGCATATGAAGATGATAGCTGCTTCAGTTTTGTTGAGGTATTCAATCAAGGTTTCCCAAGATCACGTCATTGTTCCTAGAGTCACGACTAACTTGTACATGAAGTACGGCCTCAAAGTGACAATCACACCGAGGTCGCTGGAAGAAAAGAGACTTGAGTCATGTTCCATGTAGAAGAGTTGTAAAATGTAATACCCTTAGAGGAACTCATCAATTTTATTGCTTAAATACTAAAACCACAATTTAACATGTTTTAACCTTTTACTATCTCAATGAAAAATGTATACACCTATTTTGGAGTTGGAGCAACTACTAATCATCTCAATACATTTTACAATGTGTGTTGCATGTGCTGTCAAATAACGCTTACTTGATATATTTCGAGACTGAAGAAATGTATTCATCCATGGAGATTGCTTTACATCGGCTGGAGAATGCTTTAAATGTATTTCAAGACCCAGTTCAATTTCTGAGTTCTCACTTCCTATTTAAAGCAATCTCCAACTAAACTAAGCATTAAGCATCATCATCAGCTCTAAGACTTGATCACAACGATGATGATGCTAATTGCTAAACCAAGTATTAACATAGGAAGTGAGAACTCAGTGTATATACAATCAGTAGCAAGTATCACCCCCAGTCTTTCTGATTCTCCCACAAGGAAGCATTGTTTCCAAAATAAGTCTCACCAACATATTCCATTCAAATCCAAACTGCCAAAAAAAAAAATAGAACTTGGGTTTAGAGATTTGAGCCCATGCCCATTTTGTAGTATCTGAACAAATAAGTCCTTACTTCCAGAGTTTTGTCTCTTTTGGTGAGTTTGATACAATTTATAAAGTGGTGTCACCAAAGACGTGAACGCAAATTTTGCATTATTGATAGCATTTTTCAAACATACAATTTGCGTTAGCACGAACCCTAACGTTTCGTGTCCCCCAAGAAACTTCATCTTTAATTAAAATTGACTAAAAATTCCTCAGAGCTAACTGTCTCTGCCTGAAGATTGCAACAAAAAGTGGAGTTCTTAAGCCAAAACAAAAAACGCATGATAATAAATATGTATTCAAATACTATTTGACTCTTCAGGTTACTTATTATACTTTCACATCAAACAATAACTTTCCATCTGGCCACAAGTACAAAAACAGAGATATTCCACTGAGATTAACTATCAATGTCTCAAACGTCTTCCATGTAGTTTACAGAGAGAGTTTATAATCATCTCTGTTTTTCCGATGTTTCTCTGGCGTTGTTGGGACTCTTTGTTTTCTGTTGCCTGCGTGAGAAGATAACCAAAAAGGAGGGGCCAACGATATGGCCAGTGTTCGGAATCACTCCAGAGTTCTTATTTCACAAGAATGACGTCTATAGTTGGGTCACAAGGTGTTTAACAAAATGCCAAGGTACATTTCTCTATAACGGAATGTGGCTTAGTGGGTCTTCTGGAGCTGTGACTTTTGTCCCTGCGAATGTCGAGTACATGCTCAAGACTAATTTCAAGAACTTCCCCAAAGGCACCTTCTTTAAAGACCGGTTCAATGATCTGCTCGAGGATGGTATCTTCAATGCTGATGCTGAGTCTTGGAAGGAGCAACGACGAATCATCATAACCGAAATGCATTCAACCCGGTTCGTGGAGCATTCCTTTCAGACAACACAAGACTTGGTAAGGAAGAAGCTGTTGAAGGTGATGGAGAGTTTCGCAAAGTCACAAGAAGCTTTCGACCTCCAAGATGTGCTCTTGCGCTTGACATTTGACAACATCTGCATCGCAGGTCTAGGTGATGACCCTGGAACTCTGGATTCTGATCTTCCCCTTGTTCCATTCGCTCAAGCTTTTGAAGAAGCAACGGAATCTACACTGTTTAGATTCATGATTCCTCCTTTTATATGGAAGTCCCTGAGGTTCCTCGACATTGGGTATGAGAAAAGTCTCAGGAAAGCTGTTGAGGTTGTTCATGAGTTTGTCGACAAGATAGTTGTGGATCGTATCTGCAAGCTCAAGGAGGCAAAAACGTTAGGCAACAGATCCGATGTCCTCTCAAGAATTATTGAGTTAGAAAGTCACAAGAAGACTGATGAAAAAGATCCTTCCACTATCAAATTCTTCAGACAGTTCTGCACAAGTTTCATCTTAGCAGGAAGAGACACAAGCTCAGTCGCACTTACATGGTTCTTCTGGGTGATACAGAAACACCCAGAAGTTGAAAACAAAATCATCCGTGAGATTAAAGAAATATTGAAAAAGCGAGGGGATCATCAAGAAACAAGCAAAAACGAGAGTCTCTTCACAGTCAAAGAACTAAACGACATGGTATATCTACAAGCAGCACTATCAGAGACCATGAGACTTTACCCTCCAATACCAATGGAAATGAAACAAGCCACTGAAGACGATGTTTTCCCCGATGGGACTTTCATACGTAAAGGTTCACGGGTTTACTTTGCAACTTACGCCATGGGAAGAACAGAATCCATCTGGGGAAAAGACTGTGAATCGTTCAAACCAGAGAGATGGATCCAAGCAGAGAACTTTGTAAGCGATGACCAATTCAAATACGTTGTGTTTAACGCTGGACCAAGGCTGTGTTTAGGGAAAACATTTGCTTACCTACAGATGAAGACAGTGGCTGCATCAGTCTTGTTGAGATACTCAATCAAAGTTGTTAAAGATCATGTCGTTGTCCCCAGAGTTACAACAACCTTGTACATGAAGCACGGTCTCATGGTAACCATCTCGCCAAAGTCCCTGGAAGAGAAGAAGATATACATTCAAGACTAAGATACTTCACAGATAACAGAGAAGTTGTAGGAGAAGGTACTACTCAAGTCATGTTCCCATGTAGAAGGGTTTGCAAAAAGATAAAGTCTTTTTCATGTTTAGTATCCAAAACCACAATGTAACAAGCTTCACCTTTTCAACCACCTAAGCCTTAAAAGAGTTTAACATCATTCCACAAACTCATATCCAACATAACAGCAACACATTTGCATTGTCACAGAAAGATGCATTGATCAAGATCATGTAAGAAAAAATCCTAAACTCAGATAATTCAATCCAATTGATTAACAAAAACTTCTAAGGAAAGGATTGAGAAAGAGTGTGTACCACAGCGAACGACTCATCAGAGTCTTTTCGACGATTGCTTCCGGTAGCATCGTCAGCAATTGATGCGCGTCGAATTCACGAGCCGCGTGTTGACCCGTCGCCACCATCGATCGATCTGGCTTTTTATCCGCGTGTTGGATTTGAAGCTATGCCACGGCCGCCTCGACGGTGGTGGTGATCTGGAAGACGAATATTTTGTTTAATTGTTTTTTACTCCTCATGAGTTTTATTATTTACGGATTTACCCCGTTTTTTCAGATACGTCAATTTACTCCTCAAGTAGTTTTCTAAGTATAGATTAACGAGCAAGTTTTTTTTTTCCTTGATCATACCAAACAAGGTCTAATTGTTTACCTCCGGAACCGCAGCCTCCACATCTTGAACATCTAAATTTTCATGAAAAGTGCTAATACTAAATATTCTCATAAACACAAAATTTTAATTATTTAACTCTTTAGTTTATGTATTAGTTTATATGGACTAAACTGAATTTTTAATTATCATAGTAATTATTCATTTTAATTATTTACAATATATATGTTTTATTTTGAATGGTCAAAAATATCAAATAAAACTAAGGACATTTGCACAAATACCCTTTTTACTATACTCTTTTGTAAAAATACTATTTTTTGTTGTTTATTTTAAATAATATTTTTTTTAGTATACAATATAACTAAATTTCAAATCCTAAACTCTAAATACTAAATTTTACTCCCTCAAAACTATATCCTAAATACAAAATAGAGAATTCAAACCTAAAACAAAATTATAGATTTGTCATCGGACGTGTTAAAGGAATGAGCGAGACACAGCTTATGGCGGCAAGACTATTTACGAGAACTGGAGTACGATCGTGGGCATGGGCAAAGAGATTCTCAAAATGGGTAGGATAGAAGAAGAAGGTGTTCCGGAGGTGGCGGAGGCGGAGGCAGCGCTGGTGATGAAGATAAAAACTTTGCTCTCGATGCTCAAAGCGAAGATCACCCGAGTATTTAAGTAAGTCGGTTTTTTTGTTGTTCTGGTTATGAGACTTTGGTTGAAGAAATAAGTTGATGTATGAGTTTTGTTTTTTCTTTGTGATTTTCTCCAACTTAATCTATCTATTTTGCGATTTTAATCTGTTTGTGTGATTTTAGTGAAAAGATATAAATTACAAATATATAATAAAAAAATTGATGGATATACAAATTTTTCTTTAATCATTGCACAATAAGATAATCAAGCTAAAGAAATCAACTTTATTATTTATCTAGATGTTTGATTATTTCTTACGTATTTATTTTATTTGTAAAAGTATGCAATGTTTTTATGAAATAAACTATTGTAATACAATTATTAACTTAATTTTTCTTAATTCTCTCTTACCTCCAAAAAAATTGTAATACATTTTTTTTAGTATACTCATCATTATATTTAGTTTTTGTGATCCAACATACAATTGTGTCTCTCTTACTTCAATGAATAAATGGTTCATGATATAGTTGATTCTAATGAATTTTCAGTTTTTCTCAAAACCAATTTCAGATCAGTGGATTTAATGAGTTCAATAATATGGGAAAACCTGAAAGCACACATTGAGCTTTGCACATCCAAATTATCATGAAGTGTACAAAATATTGTCATAAACACAAAAAACTGAATGCACACTTTGTTAATTTCCAAAACAGACAAAAGTATCATTCACACTTGTGACTTGTACCATAAACTTATAGATCCAATCCAAAAAAAAAACCTAGGGACATTTGCATACATACCTTTTTGCAAAAATACTCTTTTTTGTTGTTTATTTTCAAATAATACTTTTTTAGTATACAATATAACTAAATTTTAAAACCTAAACTCCAAATACTAAACTTTACTCCCTAAAAACTATATCCTAAATATAAAATAGAGAATCTAAACCTAAAAAAATTCTAGATGTTAATTTAACACATTATAATAAATTAAAATTAAAAATGACCAAAAAATTTGTATTTTTGAAAAAGGGTATCAACAAAATGGTATTTCTAACATTTTCTCATAAAATGGCTTGTTATGCAAGTTGAACGATAAAAAATAAAAAATTCGTGAAATATGTATGTATAATTATATTGAAATACATTATATAATTTGATTATAATGATTCCATTAAATAAGTTTATTATTGAATTTAGGAAATTTATTTCTTATATATATATATATAATTTTAAAAATGCATCTTGTCTAATTCCACTTTTGAAAAATACCCTTCTAAAAACTTTATTAAAAATACCATTAAAAACTGAAATATGTGTAATCTTATAAAAATATACATAACCTTCCTATATATATGTGTGTGTGTAAAATTTTATATATAATTTACAAATACCTCTTTAAAAACGTTTCAAACCTTATAAATATTTGGATCGAGTCTTTAAGTAGTAGTTACTATCTAAAAATATCTTATAAAACTTTAGAATTTTGCATATTTAAAAATCTATACTTTTGAAAATGAATAGGTGAAAGGGACATATTTCTAAAAATATTCTCATACTTTATAATTATTAAATTAAGTAAATTTAATTAACTTAATACAGCAATCCGCCCATACCTAGTCTTAGGTAAAACAAATGATAAATCAAGCAATTTTATAATGTAAAACAAAAAATTTGTAATTTAAAAATAGTATTTGTTCACTAAATTAAATTTCTAATTAGTTATAGTAAGGCAAGTGCTAGCTTTACAACATCTCTTTATGCAAACTCGATCCCTTCAATGGCCTTGTGGCTTTAATGATTTTAAACCACTGGCTCATTGGCTCACACGAGCTGTCTTTGCTCAGACACTTGCACGCATTAGCCACCACGTTATTGTTGGTTGCATCTACGTCAAGGCAAAGAGAAGTATTGTTAGTTGCTGTTGAAGATAGGTGCATCCTAGAGGCTGAGACGGTCTGCCATTTCGAACTGGATGTCGAGCAGCTCGTTCGAGTCATCGTAACCGGGTTATTTGGTCCGTTGCTCTGTAAACACAAAGGCTGATCTTTGATTCTTAGTGCTTGTTTAGTGTAGCTCCATGGTTCGGAACTGTTGCACGGTCCAAGAGTAAGCATTGTCTTGTCACTGAGAGATTGTACCATGCATAGTCCAGTTAAAGGATGGAAAACCAGATTGTAAGCATCGGTTCGAGGGCCCGGTCCTAGTAAACCAAATCAATTTAATAATTAAACATAAATGTTATATAAAAACTGAACTTTTAATAAATTTTTGTGGTATATGCATGCACCTTGAAGCGGAGACTGAAGAAGAGATATTTTTTGCAAGAAACTTGAGTTCCGAACACTAATCCAATCCGAATCCAACACACCATAATACTCAATCATCCCAACCACACCTTGTCTTAAGTAATAGCTTCCAGTAAGAGCCCAAAGCGACCAATCGAGGTCATTTTCAGCCGCCCAACCGGTTAAACACCCAATATAGCGGTCATCATTAGCGTTTCCTCCTCTTTCATCTATACCAAATTCACTGAGGAACAACGGAAAGCCTTGGTTTAGGAGATAACCGCCACCATTTCCTATCCGGTTTAGAACCCGACCGCACATATCGTTAGGGTTATTGGTCGCCCACGAGTTTCCATCACTGAAAGCATACCAATGGAGCTCGAAGACGAGTTTACCGGTGAATGATAGTTTTACGGGTCGAGACCTAACAAAGGAGAGATCGGAGTCGAAGCTGAGACCGGAAAGAATCACAAGTACATTCTTGTTTGCTGAATGAACTGCTTCCGCTCCTTGTTGCATATAACTTAAGTACATACATGAATACAATATTAAATTAGCTTATAATCAGAATATATAGTACGTACGTACGTACGCGCATAGACTGAATAAAAATGTTACCGTACTTGAACCAATCATTAACGTTTTGCTTAGGCCCTCTAAGTTCATTCCTTAGACTCATGCCAACGACGTTAGAGACACCGTTGAATGTCCCCGCCATTTTCTTCAAAGCGGCAACCCATACGGTGGGATCGAAGAACTGGTCACCGAAGAAACCGTTACCGTCATTGTTGTCGCAGCACCACCCTGGTTTGGTTAGGTGGTTGTCTAATATCACCATCACTTTATTGTTTCCTAATGTAGTAACTACCATCTGCAGAACAAAAAAAAAAGGAAAAGAATATCACCATCACATTTCAATTTCACTTCTTTCTATTACAAGATTGCGGTTTCGGTTAAGATTGCTGGTTTTAGGTTTATGACGTGGATTTATTAACAGTTTCATGACATGTGATCTATCCCTTGAAAATCTGGAACAAAAAGACTCATCATATCGACATCGTTCACAAGTGGTACTCTTGTTCATTTGCAAAGAAAAAACAATTATGGATGCAATGATTATCGATTATACAGATGCAAAATATATACCATTACGGACAGAACAAGTCTTTGAGAAATAGACTAAGTTTATTTGCGCAGAAAAGGAAAAATGCCAAACAAACGTCACGAGTGTTATGTGTTGTGGAGTTAAACATTAACTTCACATTTACCCACTACCAAACAAATTTTAATTAAGAAATTGACTAATGACATATCTCAAGCATAGACCGTACAGGAATATTATGTTTTTCTCTTTTCAGAAATTTTGTTTTAACTAAGACTTTTTTTAATTATAACAATTCCCAACCAAACCCCAACTAAAAAATTGATTATGGATTTTGTATATGTAAAATTTTCCTTGAAGAGTTGACGTGTTCTTTAGCCAGATTGGTTCTTCTACATTTTCAATACGTGTAGTTGTTTGATAAGCAACATTGAAACTTGAAACATTGTTCTTTCTATCAATTCTTTTTAAAATGAATAATTGTTTTGGACTTTAAAAATTAGTTGAACAGATACATTTTTAATGTAAAGATATATTTCCCTAAAAGTTTTAAACATAAGTCCATCTACCACCTCTTTGACAAAAAAAAAAAAAAAAAAAAAAAAAGTCCATCTACCACCTATATGCCTTGCTAGTTTGAAACTTTGAATAATTATAATTTTTTAAAAGAAAAAAATCAAAGTTATATATATAAAGATATAATTCACATGCGTAAGGTACATGAAAGACCAATTTTTCGTAATGTTTAGTCTATTGGATGGATGATATTGTAGTCATCTCATTTAGTTTCATTTGAAAGATGTAAAGTCGAACGATATATCATGGAAATATAATTACTTTAGATATATTCTGATCAAATATACCAGTAATATATAACCAACTACTATTAAATTTTGTTTATGTGTAATTAGAAAAGTTGTTATATATTCACATGACACATGTAAAGGATGTACTGACGTGCACGTGTATATCTATGCATATGCCTCTTTTTTTTTTAAAAAAAAAATATATCTATGTCTATACATACGTACGATATGATATATCTTGCAGGTGCACTAAATATAAAAATAATCTTCCTAAAAATATATATTCAGAAAACGTCTTTTCAATATTTGCATGAGAGAATTCAATCTCTAGCCCGCTAAATTTCTTTGGTGGTCAAATTCAAATGGCAATGTAATAACTAGACAATAAAAAGAAAAAGATAAACCACACAATGATAATGGCCAAAAGAGAAATTATAAATGAAATGTACTAGTAATATTTAGAATCAAGAAATCTGAGATATTATAAGAGTCAATGTACCTTGTAAGCTTCAATGAGGGAGAGATCAATAATGGAGGGGTTGTTAGTTTGGAAGCCAACAATATCATCATTAAGACCAAGGCTTTGAAAAGATTGTCTCACTGTGACATTATTAGCCAATGTCTCATTAGTCATCAAATCCAACGGCCAAGTTAACCTAACACAATTGAAACCCATATCCACTATCTTCTTGGCCACTGCATCCACGGGTTGTTTGCTCAGCCCTTCCGCTACAAGGGGCTGGAGGTGGGATGGCCAGTTCGCACACACGAGCTTTACCCGTTGACCTTTCTCGTCGACGATCCAACGGGAGCTCGTGGAGAGGGGATAAGCCATGTTTGGGACGGTCTGTTGTGCAATGAATGTGAAGAAGAAACAGAAGAATGGGAAAATGTTGAACATGCGTTTTGGCTCTTTTGTAGTCATTTCTTTTATGAAGTTGTTTGTGTGTTGGAGAATCATATTGATAATAGTCTTATTTATAGAGAGATAGAGAGAGGGTTGAGGAGTAAATTAATGTCTCTGTCATAAAATTGATCTTCCTTTACTATTCATATATCATTAACAAAAAGGTAAGTTTTTTACTCTCAATATTAGTTCGCCTCTAACGAATCTGATATATCATAAAAAGGCCTTTTTCACGCCTGCAAAAATATATATCTCGACTAGAATTGGCATCAACTTAATGAGCATGATTTTTATTAGGAATATTTCCGAGATTACGAGATCGAGTTAAATGGAAAGTTAATATTTGTGTAATATTTTTCTATTGTTAAATAAATAAATTTACCATTACTAAATATGTAAAGAATTTGTTAGACAAATTATGACATTATAAAAATATAAGTCTAAAGGATTATGAATAAAATGAGAGAAAACTCAGTTCTATCAATTTTCATAATTAATTATGAAGGAAGAACAATTTTATGACAAATATACGCCACGCCTACACATTTTTTTTTTGTTGTTGTCAACTGATCACCATTAGTGTAACAATTAAATCAGGATTAAAATGTAATAATGAACTATAGTATGAAGTTTGTCAATTAGAATCTAGAATGCTTTGTCGAGAGTCGTCGATAATTTTCCATTTTTGTCAACAGTGTTTGTTATATTGTCAACTAATGTAGTTGATATATATATGCGTTTAATGTGTACGTACCCAAAAAACCAAATGCTTTACCAACTATCTGAATCTCTTTACTTATTTATATAAATTATTTAATGTCATTTATTTACCTGAGCTGTATTACAATTATGTTACCTGAGCTCATGTAAAACCAAAAAAAAAAACAAAAAAAGCATTGTACTCAATTAGCTACTTTGTAATTAAAAATCCTTCCATTCTAGTTACGAGATCAACGAACGATTCATTATAAATTCAAATAATCGAAAGTTATCTTTTTCAGTTTTTTTTTCCACATTAATTACAGGAAAAATTATAAACCTTTGTGTGTGAAGAATCGTTACTGTTTGCAAGATTGATAGACCATATTTAATTTTACTATAAAATACTAAAAAAATATGATTTGCAGCTATTATTCATAATTTATTTATTATAACATGTGACCTCAAAAAAAAAAAAAAGGTAAAAGAGTCATGGGAAAATATGTACAAATTACAAATTAAAGAGTCATGGGAAAATATGTACAAATTACAAATTAAAGAGTCATGGGAAAAAATGTACAAATAAAAAAAAAAAAAAAGTAAAAGAGTCATGGGAAAAAATGTACAAATTATAACTTTGAATGTAAAGTTTTTTGTTTCCAAGATACAACAATTTACTCCCTCGTAATAATGAATTCCACTACACTTTTTCACAAAATCACAAGTTAAGAGAGACTTAAAAGCGTTGGACTCAACTCAAACGACCCGTTCAAGTTTAACAACCTACACATCCCAAAGTAAATTACTCCTTTTTTTTTTTTGGTGTTTGTCCTTAACACACGATTTTTTTTTTTTTAATACGATTGCAGACTTCTTGAAGCGATCTGATTTAAACCGACGGTTAAAGATAACCGGTCGGTTTTCTCTTTAATATCCAAACGACGTCGGTTCAAGTCTAGGGCTCAGTAGAAAGAAACGACGCCGATCCTCTCTCGTCTGGGTTTGGTTCGTCATCTCCGATTCACCGATCCTAAAGTTTCCGTTTTTTTTTTTCCTGGGGGGATTAAATTGTTAAAAATCAAATCCTAAAACATAGGAGCGTTGGTTTTACGCTTCGTTCCCAATTGCGTATAAAAAAGCTCGCATTCTAGTTAAAGTTAAGAGCGGTCGATGCAGAGGATTCGTCGATTCAGATAGTTTAGTTTAAGGTAAGGCATGCGTTCGTCTTTATCGCTCCTCCGAGAGAGAGAGAAAGAAGCCAGAGACGACCTCTTTGTGGAAGCAATGAATTTAATAATAATTCAAGCGATCCTATGAGTGAAACCAACTTGTTTTGTTGTTGTATTGTATTGAAGCTTGTTCTGCTGCTGCTTGAAGAGGGGTTTAGGGTTTATCTAGGAATCACTGATTGTGTAATTGATTTTTTTTTTGTTTTAAAATCAGGGCATCGCAGATTTTGTATAATGTAAGCTCTCTTCCTTAATGGGTTCCTTCGAATTTATCATATTCCGCGAAGTTTTGTGATTTTACTAAGATTTTGATTTCGAATTTTGCTTTTCTTTTTGCAGGGGAATAGTTTTGGAACCACGTTGTCCAAGAAACGTTGATGGGATTAGTATTGATCCTGAGCCTAATTGGAATTTCCATAGCTTAGTATCTGAGATTGAGTCTGTTGAAAAAAAGCTCAATGCCTTTTCAAAGTTTCCCCAGCCAATTACTAACCCAACCTCACGGTACATATCTATAACATTGATGATTATTGATTTAGCTATAATTTAGAAGTATAGATTGTTTCTGATGTTCATTGGGATGTTAAAAGGATGGGAAGGAGTGGTGGAGGATTTGTAATGCATGTATCAGAAGATGAGATGGAGAGTGATGATGAAGATGAAGAGAGTGAAGAGGAAGAAGAAGAAGAAGAAGAAGAAGACAAAGATGATAGTCTAATCTGTACAGTGGGGAGACGTTTTGCCTGTGATGAACTATACTTGAGGTGATCACCTACCACCAACTCGTCCTTGCTAGCTTTTTTCAAAATTAAGAAAGTCGGATTGAGTGTTGTTTGATGTTTTTTATTGGTTGTTTTTTTGCTGCTGATACAGTGATGAATCTGATAATGAGTTTGACCATGAACCTGAGTATATGATGAATAAGATGGGTCTGGCTGAGAGTGTCCTATATGATGTGAATAACAATCACCAAACCGAAATTAAGGTGGGTAGATTTTTTTTTTGTTGATAACGAGGTACATTTTGTTGAGTGTTTTATTTCGATTGGTGTACTTAACTAATTGATTGTGGATCTCTTGATACCAGGACGACATTAGGAATCAAGTAACTCTTGTTGAAATGGAAATAATGAATGAGGTTGAAACGTCTCGCTCTGCAATAGCCCGGGTTGAAAAGTACAGTGAAACTCGAAAAGAAGTAGAACGGAAACTTGATCTTCAATATCAGCGAAAAGTGTAAGACACTGGCATTCTAGTTTCAGGAATACATTTTCTTGTTAGTTTAGTTCATAGGCTGTGATTTACTTTCTTCTTGTGTCTCCAAATTCTGGGAAATGATGAGTTTTTTCTTGTTATTGTTTTTTAGTGCTGAAGCACTTGATACCCATCTGACTGCAATCCAACGTGAACATAAAATTAAATCGCAAATAGAAGAAAGAAAAATAAGGAGCGAGGAGGAAGCCAGGAGGAGAGAAAGGGCTCATCAAGAAGAGAGAGCACGTCAAGAAAAAGCTCGTCTAGAGGCTGAGGTATGTGTTTGTTGATTGAACAATTTGTTTGTTATCCTTCGGCTACTCAGTTTGCTTAAACTCTTTCTCTTTTGTTTATATTAGATGTTAGCAAGAAGCAGAGCTGAAGAAGCAAAGAAAGAAGGTGAGAGAAAGGCAGCCAAAGAAGTAGCTGAAAAGGAAGAAGCAGATCGCAAAGCTGCCGAACAAAAACTTGAAGAAGAGAAGGCTGTGATAGAGAGACTTAGTGTTGCTGGTAGTTCAGCTACATCGAATGCTCAAGCTGGGGGTTAGTTATCTTCTATTTTAGTACATAGTTTTTTTCTACGCTTCTATGGTTGTTCTCTCTTTCTCATATTGAAGATTGTGAATTTGTGATCTCATTTCTTGTACTGTTCATTTTTATTAATTGTGGAAGGTAAATCAATCCAAGCTGCAGAAAGTGCTTTGACATTGGAGAAGCACAGATTGAAGAAGCTTGAAGAGTTAGGAGCAATTAACCAATCGCTAAAATCAAGTTCAAATCAGGTACCTATCCATTTCTTACGTTTTAATCTGTATTATCATCCATATTTGCTCACAAGTTATGTGTGTTTTTACTATTTGTAGGACTTAAGCAGTTTTGAAAAACATATTGCAAGGGTGATAAAGCAAATAACTGGGGTAAAAGATAATGTAAGGTATGGTTCATGGTTTCTGCCTGTAATCTGTCAGTTTTTCCCTTTGACAAGGTTAAGAACATCTTTTACATTCCATTGCAGCTTTACTTTTCTCCTCTAGTGGTATATGCCTATCTTTTTTTAGCATTTTATTCTGGGAATCTTGTTTTACTTGTGAAAATGTCAATTTTTAAGCATTTGGTATAACCTTGCTTAGGCGTCCCTCATGGAGTTTGGTTAATTCTTCCTTGTGTTTAACTATTTCTGGCTTGGGCTTTTTGCAGTGCGAAAATCAATGAAATCCTCAAAATATTTAAAGACCCGAGTTGTCCGGTATCCATCAGTATTGCAACTTTTGCAAAGAAGGTAACTTTTTATGTCTGCTTAGTTAAGCATTCACCTATTTATAACTTCATATTGTACTGTTCGATGTTGAAAAATGACAAAAATTGTTATGTTCATATGTTGGATTATCTTCTGACTTCTGGACTCTGTGATTGAAAAACTGAGACGGATGAGTAATGACATTATTGTTTCTCTGATTCTTTCAGATGGTCTCCTCCTCTGGCCGAAACCCATTTGCATGCAGCTACGTCATTGTTTACGTCACCTCGCAGGTACAAAATCTGCTTTTGATTTTCAATATTTTACGGTGGATTCTTGTTCTTGTTACTGTTATTGAATATCATCTACCATTAATGCCCACAGTTTCCACAAGCTATGGATATTATTCTTGCTGAATTCCACAAAGCTTGCATTTACACTGTCCCAAAGCATATTGTAAACTCACAGGTACCTGACCTTCTTTAAAAATTCTTTTGACAAAATTGTTAGTGACCTTTGCTTTTCTTAATCATTTCTAATAAATTCAGACAGCTTGGGATTCAGAAGCATATGAACGCCTAAGTTCCATAATGAGGCTCTACGGTGCACTAGTCCAGGTTTTTGCCTCTTTTATGAACTCTCTTATGCATTGCCATTTCTACAGTCCTGTAATGTGAGTTTTTCTTATTTGTCTGATAATTACAGACCGATATTCGAGGTGGCAATGCTACTAACATTCATGGGATAGAACATGGATGGGCTTGGTTAGCCAGGTTCCTTAACAAAATCTCAGCCAACAACAGAGTTACTGCAACAGCCTTAAACGCCTTTCTCCAGGTTCTTAAAAAGCACCGATTTCAGTTGTTGATTGTAAATGAATAAAAAATCGGTCTGCAAATCATAACTGTGATATCTGTTTGTGTGTGTGTAGACGGCAGGGTTTGGTCTTCATCAGCGGTACAAATCGCAGTTTGTGAAAGTTGTGAATGTTGTGAGAGAGCATTTCTTGCAGAGATTGAGGGCGAAAAAGGACACGTCGGATCTACAACTGATCATAGCCGATATCATGGCGTACTTGGATGACAAAATGTATCTCAAGGAACCAGAAGGAAGAACTATGCAGGCGAGTCTCCTGTCGACGGAGTTTACTGCTGGGTTAGATCATCCGCAGAATAACAATCAATATTACCAGAGGAATAATTACAGAGACAACTACTATTGATTTGATGTATCATTTGGCTAGATAAAATACTGTACCTTTCTCAATTTTTATTACACTGTTGTAACATCTCTGATCACATTTGTCAAACCAATCTTTGAAAAATCAAAATACAAGAAGCTTTCTTCTTCTTTCACTGTCAAAGAGTACTTTTGTTTTCATTTCAGGTCTACTGTAGTATTAAAGAATTCGAACGAGTTCAAGAGTTGTTTTGAATGCCGAGACTGATCGGTTCTATTTTAAAAGCATTTCTACCAGAGCCAAACGGTAAAAGCTCAAAGTTAAGTCCTCTGTAATCTATGGAACTGTCGAATAGCAAGAGAAAGTGTACTATTGGACATATTTCATAACTACTGTTACTGTAGTACTAACATTACATAGCCAAATTAAACCATATATTTAATGGTGAAGAACTTGAACGAGGTCAAGAGCAACTTCATTTCCGGTGATGATCTCCTTGGCTTCTTCCTTCTCCAGCAATCCCCAATCAAAGAAGTAAAGCAAGTTCAACAATCCCAATTCAACAAGTGTGTTTCCCATCGTCATCCCTGGACAAATTCTCCTACCAGATCCAAACGGTATAAGCTCAAAGTTGAGTCCCCTGTAATCTATGGAACAGTTGAGAAACCTATCAGGGTCAAACTCATCTGGATTTTCCCATAGTTTTGGATCACGTGCAATCGCATAAGCGTTGATAATGATGTGTGTTTTCGGAGGGATATCGTATCCTTGGATCTTGATATGAGACAATGCCTCTCTTGGGAGCAATAGCGGAGCTGCTGGATGTAACCTGTATATCTCCTTAACCATGAGCTTAAAGTATTCAAGTTGGCTTAGATCTTCTTCTGTGATTCTCTCCTTCTTGTCCCCAATCGTTGTCCGAATCTCGTCTTGCACTTTCTTCATCACTCTCGGGTTTCTGATCAGCTCGGTCATTGCCCATACCAATGTGGTAGCACTTGTATTAACCCCTGCTAGAAATATGTCCTGACATAGAAACAAAACACAAAGTCACAAATGGTATATGTTACAAGATTAAATAACTTGAAACATTATATATATTTACCGAGATCATCCCTTTGAGATGATCAGTGGTGAGCTTGAAAGAGTCTCCATTTTTCTCTTGCTTCTTCATCATATCGACCATCACGTCAATAACATCAGAGCTCTCTCTTCCAGGCTTAAGATGATCATCGAGAATATTCTGAAAGAAAGTGTCTAGTTCCGAGAAAAGATTGTTCATTCTCTTGTTCTGACCAGAGATCCACTCGATGAGCTTACCGATTCTTCCGGGAAAGAGATCAGAGAACATAGACTCCCTTATGACCACTTCAGACTTGTCCACAAGATCAACGATGCTATCTTCATCGACGAACTCACACTCACGGAGATTTAGCCCGAACCCGATCCTACACACTATATTTCCGACAAGAGTGAAAAGGGTTTTGTCAAGTTTCACCGGAGATCGTGTCGTAGCAAAAACAGAGAGTTTCTTGACACACAAGTCGTTCTCTTCCTCTCTGATATACCTAAAAGATTGAAGTTTCTTCGAGCTGAAAAGCTCGATCACCAAGAGCTTCCTCATCGCTCTCCATTCTTCACCGTAAGGTGCGAATCCGACGTCTTTGAAGTTGTAAGAGATCTTTCTGGTCCCGGCTGTCTCCGGTCGGCTGCAACACTCAACATCGTGGATCTTGAGAACTTCCTCTGCTGCTTCCTTGGACGAGATCACCACCACGGGGACGAATCCGTATCGGAGGAGCACCACTGGTCCGTACTTTTCTGAGAGATCACGACGATTCCTGGGGTTTAATTCTCGGCGTCGGTGTAAGTTTCCGATGATCGGGAGCTTCCTTGGGCCTGGAGGAAGCTTCCATTTCGAAGGTTTAAAGAAGATTAAGATAAGGGGTAGTACGAGGAAGAGGAAAATGAAGAAGATTGACATTTTCGTGGCTCTGTTTCTGTTTTTTTTTCTTCTTGTTTTGTCTTCTCTAGGTTTCGTATTTCAATGTTATACTTTAAAGGATGATATCATCACTGAATTCATAAGTCACTCTGTCCGATGTCGATAATAATCCAAACTAGTAAGCTTGGTTTCGCGTCAAAGCATTAGCCTCATTGTTCTCTACGTGGATGGGATGTAGAAGTTTATGTCTCCAATCATTCTCTACGTGCCATTCTCTAATGGTTTTTGGGCCCAACTCTTCAAAATCTCAGGTTTATACACTACTAGCTACTGCTAAGATCAAATTCATTATTTTACCTATTTGGACAATTTTATGACTATAAGTTTATAAGTGAATTCGATAATTTAAGAATCTAATAGAACCTGCATATAAGTTTAGTGAATTCGATATTAGTATTCAAAACCAAGATTTTCGTTCATGCATGCATAGCTTTGTTCCGTTCACACCGAGTAAAAAAGTCAAAACACTTTTACCACGTCAAACTCCCGGGTAGTATAGTACTAGTAATATGAGAGGCAATTTTTGAATATAAAATGATTATTATACTGTTATATAACTTACCAAATAATTTTAAAAAGTTGTTGTAAAACTCGAAAATGTTGGGTCCAGATCTGGCTACTTTATTAACAATTATTATTAAGATTTTCCATGTCGGAAACAAGAAGCAAAAACGAAATCTCTCACCATTTAGCTTAATAATTATAATCTAATTTGTCCTCATTTTAATCATTTAAAAAATAATAATAAACAAGTTTGGGTGTTTTTAAAAATAATATTCAGTATGGCCAACTCCTTGATTCAGCGCTCACGGGTCGTTTGTTAGTCGATAATCCAAACTCTTACGTGTTGTTGTTGTCGCTCACGGGTTTAACAATGATATTTTTATATTTTACGTAAATTATCAAGGCGGAGAGTTTGAAGGGTCCAAATTGTAAGTTGTGACTGAGTTTCAATAATTGAATACGTACTAAAGAAGATTAATAGGGTTGCGATTTTTTTGGGTTTATCATCATAACGAAGATTCATATGATGAACGTGAACGTGAACGTGAACGTCCGCCTTATTGCACAGTATGTCGCTTCATCCGTGGAAGAGACAGATGATCAATCAATCTATATAAACAAATAAGAAAACTACAAAACAACCCTCCATCACTATACAAAAAAAACGAAATATATATATTCTTCTTTAGTTCTTTATTATTGGGTGAATATATCCAGTTTATATAAATAAAAATACTGAGGATTGAGTAGGAAGGAAGTCTTTCATATAGTACGTAAGAAATAAAAACACTTTTATTATTGATAAAAATCGTGAAAGATACAACAAACAATATCTTCAACGGTATACTTAAAATTAAAGATTTCAAACAAAATGACAAATTGTTTGAAATTATTTTTTTTAAGGCGATCTCGTTAATGGTGTTTAACGGGAACAAGGAGGAGAGGTACTTTCTTGTAAAAGGAGATATTTCCAATATCTCCCATATCAATGTCTTCGGCGACCACACCATCGGGTAAGCTCCAGTCAAAGAAGTAAAGCATATTCAAGAGCCCAAATTCTATTGTACTGCTGGCAAATGAAACCGCGGGACAGAGTCTCCGACCAGAACCAAAGGGTAACAACTCATAGTGTTGTCCCTTGAAATGGACATCACTATCCATGAACCGCTCAGGAATGAATTCTTCAGGGTTTTCCCAAACCTTGGCCTCTCGTCCAATCGCCCATACGTTGATGTAGATCCGCGTTTTTGCTGGGATATCATAGCCTTGGATCTTTATTGGACACATCGATTCTCTAGGTATAGTTGGAACTGATGGATGCAATCTGAATGTTTCCTTGACTATGAGCTTCAAGTATTCGACTTTCTCTAAGTCTTCTTCCGTGAGCTTCTCTCTTTTCTCTCCGAGGACTGACCGAATCTCTTCTTGTGCTTTCTTCATCGCCCTTGGGTTTCTAATGAGTTCTGTCATTGCCCATATCAGAATTATGGCAACTGTATCTATCCCTCCTAGAAAAAGATTCTGCATGCATATATGGTCAACACCCAGTTTAAACTCATGTATATATATATATATGTAGAGTAGATTCACACATATAGTTATAAGAAAAATTATGTGGTTGGTCCACCCAAAAAAAAAAAAAAAAAGAGAAAAGAAATGTATTATTGAATGATCTGCATGATATAAGGTTCTACGTACCATGAGTACTCCTTTGACTTGATCCAAATTGCGTTTGGAACCAGGATTTCCATTTTTATCAACCAAATGCAGCATCCCGGAAACGATATCGGCAGAAGGATCTGTACCTTTGGGTCCATCTAATGACTTCAAGTGATCATCAATCACATGTTGGTAAAAATCATCAAGCTCCTTAAACATTTTCTCTAGTATCACTCTTTTTCTTTGGAGCAACCAATCTGCAAAGTTTCCTAGTTTGCCAGGATAGAAATCAGCGACACCAAATTCACCTGTGGCTAGGGAGCCTTCCATAACAAGCTGTATGATTCTCTCCTCGTTGAAAAACTGGTTCGTGTGCAAGTTCTGTCCTAACGATGATCTACATAAGATGTGGGAGACGAGGCCCATAGAAATGTTGTTTATATCCACGGGAGATTGTTCCAAAGCCGAATTGGATATCCTCTTCACCATGAAATCCATCTCTTCCTCCTTTAAAGACTTAAAAGTTTGAAGCTTCTTGAAGTTCAAAAGCTCCACCATCGAGACTTTACGGTTCTCTTTCCAAGTATCAGTGAACTGTGCAAAAGTGATGTCTTTAAAGTTATACGAGAGTCTCCTCGCCCCCAACATCTGTGGTCGAGTACATGTCTCAACATCTTTGGTTTTGAGAACTTCTTCAGCCGCTTCGCTTGAGGAGATCACAACAGCTGTCGTTAACCCTAGAGGAAGAGCCATCACGGGTCCGTGTTTGAGTGACAGCTGATGAAACCACTTGTGAGGGATTCCTGTGAATTGGTGCAAGATTCCGATGATCGGAAGACCTCTAGGGCCCGGAGGAAGTCGTTGATTCTTCTTCTTTAGAAAAACAATGGAGAAGAGGGCAAGCAACAAAACCCAGGACAAATAGATCAAGATCTCCATTTTTTTTTTGGATCTTGGTTTTGTATGTTTCTACTTTTTTTCTTGGACTTGGAAGTGATGTTGATGATTAGTAGCTGCCCTTGAAGATGCTCTTTATAGAAACATTTGAAGATTATTCTATAAAATGCCACATGCGCCTTCGATGATAATTTATTAATTTTTGTTTTATTAATTTGTGACAGCAAAACACGTATGTGATGATTAATTAGAATATTTATAATATACTCCACTTATGTATCACGGGAAACGCTTATTATTTGGGGTTACCTTTTCAACGTACTGAATCTTTGACCAGCTGCGTTGAAAATTGAATAATGTTTAATATAAAAATATACTATATGTAATGACTCACAACACATGATAATAACCTTTAATAGAAAAAAATACTATATATGTAATGACTGAGACGTTTATCGATCAATTTTCAACAGATACAAAAGCTAATTATATATTATATACAAGTAATAAAATTAAAATAATTATATTTATTATTTTAAATATTTAGTATAAATTAAAACTCAAATTATACAATAAATTAAACATAATAAACGTAAAAATATTTATTTTTTTGAAATTATTTAAAAACTGAAATAATATAATAATTTATTAATTGTAAAATAAATAAAAAATCACATTTTCTAGTGTATAAAAATAATTAAAATACAGTATATAGTAATAATACTGTATAATTTTAACGTTTCAAAATTAGTAATTAACATAATCACAACATTTATCAATTATTTAATGAAATTTTTAATTTTAATGCATTTAGAAATAAAAATACTAATTAGATTTAAAAAATAGATTTCAAATAAAACAAGAAAATTTTATAAAAATAAAATTATTATTATAGAAAACTTGTTTTTAAAATTAATAATTAATAGTATAATATGCATGAGTCAATTATATTTATAATTTTCTAGTATAAATGTAATTGTAGTATTTACAGATTATCTATGTTAATGTTTACTTGCTTTTCTTTTGTTAAAAGTTTACTTGCTTTTTTGATCAATTAATATATATATATATATATATATATATATATATAATATCTATCATGGATTTTGTTCTTCGTAGATGACGATTCCGATTAAACAAAAATATCATGTATCAGTCCATCCATCCTATCTCTTCGTAGTATTTTTATTTGCAGTATGATTTTTATAATTATCGACCATTAAGACTAAACTAAATAAAACCAAAGTATAATCGTTATTTAATTTAGTTGACAATTTCCGATGACATTCCCATCGAGAAAATTATCATGAAAGAGAACATGTTTGTTTAGGAAATGGCAAAATGCTAACGTTAAGAGATCTACACCAAAATCTTTTTTGATTTTTCATCAGTTACTCCCTCGTTTTAAATTATTATTTTTTAAAGTTTTTTTGCATTGATTAAAAAAATAACTAAATTTTCTATTTTACTTTTTCTTCAATATATATATATATATATATTATTTTTATCAAAATATTAAAACAACTAAAATAAAATTGATATTTTTTATCAAACATATGCATTAAAATCTAAAACAACAATTATTATAAAAACAGAAATTTTATACTAAAATGACAAAAAAAAAATCGAAAGTATATATATTAGTACTATAGAGATAAGTACTAGCTAGTAGTATTAATTTTTGTATTATTATTACGAATCACAATTATCTAATTTTATCGGATGTCCCCGAAGGTACCACAATTATCTAATAAAAATACCGAGGATTGAGTTGTTTCTAACATTGTAGAAGTAAGTCTTCCATATAAAAACACTTTTATTACTTATAAAATCGATGAAGATACAACAAACAATATCTTCAACGGTGTACTTAATTAAAAGCCTTCAAACAAAATGACAAATGTTTGAAATTAATTATTTTTGTGACGATCTCGTTAATGGTGTTTAACGGGAACAAGGAGGAGAGGTTCTTTCTTGTAAAAAGAGATATTTCCAATATCTCCCATGTCAATGTTTTCGGCGACCACACCATCGGGTAAGCTCCAATCAAAGAAGTAAAGCATATTCAAGAGCCCAAATTCTATTATATTGCTGGCCATTCCAACCGCAGGACAGAGTCTCCGACCAGAACCAAAGGGTAACAACTCATAGTGTTGTCCCTTGAAATGGACATCACTATCAATGAACCGCTCAGGACTGAATTCTTCAGGGTTTTCCCAAACCTTGGGGTCTCGTCCAATCGCCCATACGTTGATGTAGATCCGCGTGTCTGCAGGGATATCATAGCCTTGGATCGTTATTGGAGACATTGCTTCTCTAGGTATAGTTGGAACTGATGGATGCAATCTGAATGTTTCCTTGACTATGAGCTTCAAGTATTCAACTTTCTCTAGGTCTTCTTCAGTGAGGTTCTCTCTTTTCCCTCCGAGGACAGCTCGAATCTCTTCTTGTGCTTTCTTCATCACTCTTGGGTTTCTAATGAGCTCTGTCATTGCCCAGATCATAATTATGGCAACTGTATCTATCCCTCCTAGAAAAAGATTCTGCATGCATGAAAACACACATATTAAACACATGTATACGTAGAGTACGTAGATTCACATATAGTTATAAGAAAAAATACGTGGTCGGTCCGCACAAAAAAAAAAAGTCAATGTTGGAGATGGATACATCATCTTTTTAGCCATATACATATTAAAAAAAAAAATGGAGAGATAATAAAATATTATTGCATGGTATAGAAGGTTTTACGAACCATGAGTACTCCTTTGACTTGATCAAAATTGCGTTTGGAACCAGGAGTTCCATTTTTATCAACCAAATGCAGCATCCCGGCAACGATATCGGCAGAAGGATCTGTACCTTTGGGTCCATCCAATGACTTCAAGTGTTCATCAATCACATGTTGGTAAAAATCATCAAGCTCCTTAAACATTCTCCCTAGCACCCCTTTTTCTCTTCGGAACAACCAATCTGCAAAGTTTCCTAAGTTGCCAGGATAGAAATCAGAGAAACCAAAATGACCTGTGGCTAGGGAGCCTTCCATAACAAGCTGTACGATTTTCTCCTCGTCGAAAACCTTGTTCGTGTGCAAGTTCTGTCCTAACGCTGATCTACATAAGATGTGGGAGACGACGCACATAGAGATGTTATTTATATCCACGGCCACGGGAGACTGTTCCAAAGCGGAATTGGATATCCTCTTCACCATGAAATCCATCTCTTCCTCTCTCAAGGACTTGAAAGTTTGAAGCTTTTTGAAGTTCAAAAGCTCCACCGTCGAGACTTTACGATTCTCTCTCCAGGTATCTGTGTACTGTGCAAAAGTGATGTCTTTAAATTTATACGAGAGTTTACTCGCCCCGAACATCTTTGGTCGAGTACATGTCTCAACATCTTTGGTTTTGAGAACTTCTTCAGCTGCTTCCCTTGAGGAGATCACAACAGCTGGTGTAAACCCTAGAGGAAGAGCCATCACGGGTCCGTGTTTGAGTGACAGCTGATGAAACCACCTGTGAGGGATTCCTGTGAATTGGTGCAAGATTCCGACGATCGGAAGACCCCGAGGGCCCGGAGGAAGTCGTTGATTCTTCTTCTTTAGAAAAACAATGGAGACGAGGGCAAGCAACAAAACCCAGGACAAATATATCAAGATCTCCATCTTTTTTTTGGATGATCTAAGTTTTGTTTCTATTTTTTTTTTTTTATGGGACTTGGAAGTGATGTTGATGATTAGTAGCGGCCCTTGAAGACGCTCTTTATAGAAACATTTGAAGATTATTCTATGTAATGTCACATGCGCCTCAATGATATTTTTTGTTTTTTAATTAGTGGGAGCAAAACGCGTAAATGATAATTAGAACATTTATAGTATACCAGGGAACTCTTATTTGTACTATCCTCTACCCTTTCCACCTGAATCTTTGACCGGCTGTGTTGAAAACTTTAAATATAAAAACTATATATGCTCACACGAAAAACTATATATGTAATGACTCGCATGATAATCTTTAATATAAGTATGTATATGTATAAATGTATAATACAAAAAGTTATGCATATATTATATATGTAATGACTCTGACGTTTATCGATCAAATTTCGAAAGATACAAAAAGCTAGTTATATAACAAATTAAAAATATAAAAAATTAATACATAATAAAAGTAAAAATTTGTAATTTTCGAAAGTATATAAAAACTAAAATAATATAGTAAATTTTTAATTTGTCTCTCGGCCGATTTTTGCAGCACCCTCAAGCTTTGTACCCGAGCTCGTAGGCCAGCAAAGGTTAAAAACCTCTCTCTATGGCCCTTCTTTCTTTTAACAGTTCATCTCGAGAATCAAAACAAAAAAATCATATTCTGAAATATATAAAAACTAATTAAAATGTACAACATCATTGAATAAAATTAATGTTTCAAATTAGCAATTAACATAATTATAACATATATCAATTATTTGATGAAATTTTAACATACGTAGAAATTGTTATTTTAATTAGATTTTGATATATGCTAACATATAACAAAAAAAATTATAAATATTTTACGAATTTTTTTTTTGAAGTATATAATTAAAAATCTATACATCAATTAAAACAAGAAAATTTAATAAAAAGAAAAATAATATTTTATTTTAAAATAAGAATTAGCATAATGTGAAATAATTATAGGTCAATTATATTTAAAATTTTCTATTATAAATTTAATTATAATATTTTCAAATTATTTATGTTGATGTTTACTTGTAGGTTTGCATTAATTTGATATATATATATATATATACATATAATTTCTAATCATCTATCACGACTTTTGTAATATTTTACTCGCAGTTTTATGAGTTTTCTAATTGCGACCGTAAAGATTAAACTAAATAAAATCAAATTTATATAACATTGTATTGTTTTTTAGTTTAATTAGTCAGAGTTTACATAGTCAAATTTACATGATAATTCAAGTTTAAACTAATTAAAGTCAATAATATATATTCTCTCGCTTTGTGGTTTTTATATTGTCCATCATAAAAATTAAACTAATGAATATAATCGTTGTTTTATTGTTTAGTTTATTTGGTCAGAGTTTGCTGTATGCAATATATAGTATCAGACTACTGTATGATTCAATACGGAGAACTCAACCAATAACTATTGAATTTAATCGACAATTTCCGATGACACCTCTATCGAGAAAATTATCATGAAAGAGAAACATGTTCGTTAGGAAAATGCTAAGAGAGATCTACACCAAAATCTCTAGCTGACGTTCGTTTCAATAGTTAATACAGATAAGTACTACAGTATTAATTTTTCTATTACGATTACGAATCACAATCATCTAACTTAAATAATGCTTCATCATTGAGATCTATTATGCATGGTAGCCAGGGGACGGATCCAAAGAAAGAGTTGGTGGGGCACGTGCTCCATGCTCATTATAAAATAATAAAAATGTTTGTTATAGTTTACTACTAGTATTAAATTGAATAATTATTGGTGTCTAGAACATGCTAGGAATGATGTGTTCAATATTTTCCAATTTCATTTTGTTTTTATTTATTTTTATGGTTGTCTTTTAGTTTTGTATACACATATTTTTTTTTTTTGTGTGTGTGTCTGACACTCTTATTAATTTACATGATTTTATTTTTTAATTGGTTGTCAATTACATTTTTTTTTTCTTTCTTGTACTTATATATTGAATACAGAATGTTTTTATTAATAGATAGAATATAGACAATCAAATAAACAAATAAACAAGATGCATTTTGATATATCAGTAGATTTCAATTTTTGTTTCAATTTATATTTCAGATGTTACAAAATCAATGAAATATTCTTCATACATCTTTTTTTCAAAATTTTGGTGTTTTAGAAATATTTAATTTTTAAAAATATTAGATGGAAAAAAAAAATCGGAACTCCCTATTAAAAAAAATATATGTGCTCCATGTTATTAGTTTGGTTCGATAGATTAATGGTTTAAGTTGGTTTAGCAAATCGGTGGTTGATAAAGTTTATAAATTTATCTCATGGCTTATTAATTATTGTTTATTTCTCTGAACACCACACAGTTTAATTGATTAGTTTATTATTTTGTTGGCTAGTATATATATATATATATATATTGTATATTGTATAATATACTCGTGCCATGACTAATGCTTTGATCAAATTTATTAACTGATCTCAGGCCTATATTATATTGTTTATTTCTTTGAATTCCACATGGTTTAATTAATTAGTTTATTATTTTATTGACTAGTATGAATATTCGTATAATATACTCGCACTACATGACTGGTGCTTCACAATCATCTCGGTAAAATATTGTTTTGATTTAACATGTTAAGTTTATAATTTTATGTCAAAACATGATGAGTTGATGATTTAATTTTTATTAATTGAGTTATGTTTATGTTTTGTTATTTTATTACTGGTGTTATCTAAAACATGAATACATATCGTATAGCAAAACATGAATACATTATACATACAGATGATGAGTGTCGGGATTGCAACACCAGCTGTCTCTCCGACGATCGTATAGCAAAGAGATGCCCCTATCCAGTCAAAAAAGAATAGCTAGGTGTGTGCAAGTGTAATCAGATCCTAATCATTAGTGAAAAGATTCAGAATGTTTTCATGGGCAAAGAGATGCCCCTATCCAGTCAAACGGAAGTTTCCTCCAATCCTAATCATAAGTATGTGCCCCTTGTGTTTTTTGTAATCGATTGAGCAAAATTTAATAAAATTACTATTCAGTAAAAACTTTTTCTTTTTTCATTTGTTCACAATTCCGATGATTCCTAGGATGTAATTTTCGGCGATGGTGTAAACGAACAAGATTGGAGGAAACTTCCGTTTCAAAGATTTGATGATCATAAACCACTGATTAAGATAAAGGATAAGTCGAAGAGGAAAATGAAGAAGATTGACATTTACCAACATGAATCTCTCTTTCTGCTTCAATTTTTCACGTATGCATGAATGAAGATCGTATAGTATGGACTAGGACACACGCACGCACGTATGGATCAGCTTTGTTCCGTTCACGCTGAGTCAAAAAGTCAAAACACTTTCGCCACGTCATCAACGTCACTTGCCACCTCCACCACCAATTCATCAATGAAATGTCTTGATATACATTCAAAATATTATTTTTACAGTTACATAACTTACGAAATAATTTCAAAAATTGTGGTAAAACTCGAAGATCTACATTAACATGTTTTTTTTTTTTTTGAATGAATGTAAAATTTATTCAAACCAAAAAAAACCTGTTTACATTACATGCATCCTTTTTCTTAGAAATTTGAAAAAAAATCAGAAAAACAAAACAGAGGTATTAGAAAACAGAGCAAGTGTCGCTTAACAGCGTGAGCCAAACCACAGACACAAACCGTCGTGGTGCTTTGAGCCATGTATAAGCACATGAACAAACGTTATTATTCAAACATTTCTTCTTATATAATTCACAACAAAATCTAAAAAGAATAATGTCACATATTTTGCTTCATACACTTTTTTTTTTTTTGGTAAATTGCTTCATACAATTTCCATGTCATCAAAGCTTCCATTACTGATCATCAGTAACGTCGAACAGGTACAAGTTGAAGAGGTATTTTCTTGACAATGGAGATATTACCAGCTTCTTCCATATCAATGTCTTCACCTTTCATCCCATCAGGCATACTCCAATCGAAATAATAAAGCAAATTCATCAGCGCTAGTTCCACAGTAGCAATCCCCATTGGCATCCCGGGACAGATCCTTCGACCAGAACCAAACGGTAATAGGTCAAAGTGCTGTCCTCTAAAATCTACAGAGCTATTTACAAACCTCTCAGGGTTGAATTCTTCAGGGTTGGTCCAACGCTTGGGGTCACGTCCAATCGTCCACACGTTAAGCTGGATTTGCGTTTTGGCGGGAATATCATAGCCTTGGATCTTGATGTGAGACATTGTTTCCCTTGGAATCACAAATGGAAGTGCTGGGTGTAATCTGAATGTTTCCTTGATTATGTGGCTCAAGTACTCAACTTTGCCTAGGTCTTCTTCAGTGATTCTTTCCCTTTTGAGACCAAGAGTGGTTCGAATATTTTCTTGAGCTTTCTTCATCACACTAGGGTTTCTTATGAGTTCTGCCATCGCCCAAATCATTGTCACCGCGCTTGTGTCTATCCCCGCGAGAAACACATCCTAAAAAAACCACATAATAAAGAAGATACAGAGTTTGAATGAATCAACAGTTTGAGATATGAAGAGAACCAAGATTTTGAGATTTATTACCATGAGGATTGCCTTGAGGTTATCCATATTGAGTTTGGAAGAATCTGAGCTTTCTTGTTTATCCATCATATCCAAGATCAAAGTGACAATATCTTGATTGTTCCTTCCTTCTGGCTTCAAGTGATCATCAATCACATGCTGATAAAAAGCATCAAGTTCTTTAAAGACTTTGTTGATCCTCTTGTGTCGTTGAAACAACCAATCTACGAACTTTCCAACTCCACCAGGGAAGAAGTCAGAGAAAGTGAAAGTCCCTAGAGCTTCTGTTGATTCGTTAACAAGTTCTTCGATCCTGTCTTGATCGATAACAAAGCCACTCTCGTGAAAGTTCTGTCCTAGAGCAACTCTGCATATGATGCTTGCGGTAAGAGAGAAAAAGGTTTTGCTTAGATCCACAGGAGATTGGTTCAAAGCCGATTCCGACACTTTCTTCACCACAAGATCGACCTCTTCCTCTCTTATATACCTAAAAGACTGAACCTTTTTAGTGCTAAAAAGCTCGATGACCGCGAGTTTTCGCACTTCTCGCCAATACTCACCGTATGGTGCGAAAGTGATGTCTTTGAAACCGTAAGAGAGTTTTCCAGTCCCAACCGACTTTGGTCGACTGCAACATTCCAAGTCATGGGTTTTGAGAACTGCTTCAGCTGCTTCGCTCGATGAGATGACCACAACTGGAACAAACCCGAGACGAAGAAGTACCACGGGTCCGTAATTGAGTGAGAGCTTATGAAAACATCTGTGAGGCAATCCTGCGAGATGGTGCATGTTTCCAATGATGGGAAGACTGGAAGGGCTCGGAGGAAGGTTGAATTTTGAGTTTTTAGTCTGTTTCAGAAAGATTAATGACACGAGAGTAAGAAGTGAAACTAAGAAGAAACAGAGCAAGATCGACATTTTTCTCTGTTTTTTTTTTGGTTTTCTTACTACTTTTGGGTCTGTTTCTTGGAGATACAAGTTTCGAACATGGAAGACTCTTCTTTATATGATTGAGCAGAGTAACAGGGATGGATTGACGTAGAGATGGATACGTTAACTCATCAAATCAAGTGGTTGTGAAGGTGTAACAGAAGTTACAAAATTTGTGGAAATGATCTATCTTCGTTGAAATCAAGAATGTGACAGAAGTACCATCAAGTCTTGTGGTCCAAAACCACGTGTCGGAATACGATTTGTTTAGATTAATTGTCAGCGGATAAGCAGTCTGATTGCTTTTTTAATTATATATTTTTCTTGTCAACGAGTGTATAGTAAATTTTTTTTGTGAATTTCAGATTTGTTAGGTATGATTTGAAAATTGGAAATTTGATAGATTTTGATTAGATTTTATGGTGATTAGAACTCTTCTTTTTGAAATGTAGAAACTTTCTTTGAATTTAATAGTTAATTATATCAGATGTTATGGTAAAGATTGTCAAAATTTATGCATGATCTATTCCGTTATTTCATTTTTTTTCTTGTCTTTGAGTGTTTCTAAATAAAGTAACTAACAATGTCAATGGCTGATGTCGTTTGAGAGAATTGTAGATTTGTTGGAATTCAATTATTTTTCTCCTTAAAGGTATTGATGATGATGGTGCAACATGTTTGTTGACCTGCATATTACCATTATGGCATTCATCTTTAAATTCAAATATTTCAACTACCATGTATCAATCTTAGTTATATACTATAGATCCAAATTTCCTTGCATTATTACATTTTTATATTACTAGTAATATAAGTACAGTACTATATATAGGCCATTAAATTGACTCCAGTTATAAAAAAAAGACATATTTTTATATTTTTATTAAACTAAAATTGGATTTCGTGCAAGTTTGTTTCGGTAATTCATTGACTTTGAGTGTTGAAGATAATACCATTACTGGCATCCATAAATAATTTGAATATATTTCAACAATGTCTCAAATTAGGTATTACAAAGTAAAATAGTATAACTATAATATTTTTGTATTTTGGTCGGCAGGATAATATACTATTTATAACTATTCAGAAACAGACATAAACATTAATAACTAGAATAGGATTTCGTGCAAGTTTGTTTCGATGATATGAGAATCGTCTCTTAGTGTTGTTGAAAGTGACATTTGTGGATGATGTGTTGTGAATTTGTGATCAATATAATGACCATCACTATTAGTGTAAGTGTATACTTGAAAGGGAAAGCAAGAAATGCAAAAGTTCGTTATAACAAATAAAAATGATGCCAAAAAAATAATCATCGTGAAGAATGAACACCAACAGTATCAGGAGCAGACACACATCTCACCACTAGGTTCACTCAATTTCCAACCTCTACATGCCTTCAGATTTAGACATCATTTGTTTCCACCTTTTTAATCTTCTTCTCTCCTTTTCATTATAACTCTCATTTAATAAGCTCTCACTTTTTGTAGAAAAAATATCAAATTTAACTTTTATCTATTAAGTCTTATGTTTTGCAATAGAATTAGATTTAACCATTAACCAAAAAAGAAAGATATCATTAAAAAATAGCTGAGACAAAATATTTGACCAAGTCATTGCCTGATTTCTAAAGTTTCGATAATATTGATTAACCCCAAAATCACGTACGTGCTTGTTCCACCACATGGAATTATCCAAACTACACAGTAATATACGTGTCGGTAATGTATGTTAAATTTATGAGTCATGATCGTTAATGTGAACTTAACCTTGAGTTCACAAGGATTTATATCAGAGTTATTATATAAGATTTCTAGTAACAACTCTGACAATTATCATTTACTTCATCTTCTGCCATTTACGTAACTGTATGCATATTTGTAGACGAGTGGGTAGATTTAGGAAAGAATAAAAAGTAGATGTTGGTAAGACTTGACTTTTACTCTGTCGCTTGAAATTTCCGTAGTAGTAGCCATTAGATCATTATATATATGTCATAACTACAGATCCTACTGTAATATATTGTCTCTACAACGAATTGAACTACAACATTTCAATTGATGATAATAGTCTACTTTGAATAGAAAACTTTATTTAAACAGTACTGTTTATTGATATACTGTTCATCAACCATGAATTTAATTCTTATATTCGCAAATAATATCTACGGAATTATAAGGTGTCTGCTCGTACACTTTCCATGTCATGCGTTGATCTTCTGCTCTTCAATAGCGTTGAAGGGGCACAAGTTGAAGAGGTAGTTTCTTGACTACCGTGAGAGTACCAATTTCTTCCATATCAATATCTTCACCTTTCATCCCATCAGGCATACTCCAATCGAAATAATAAAGCAATTTCATCAGTCCTAGCTCCACGGTGGCAATCGCCAATGACATCGCTGGACAGATCCTACGACCAGAACCAAACGGTAATAGGTCAAAGTGTTGTCCTCTAAAATCTACAGAACTATTTTCAAACCGTTCAGGGATGAAATCCTCAGGGTCTGTCCAACGCTTGGGGTCACGTCCGATCGTCCATGCGTTGATATGGATTTGTGTTCTCGGGGGAATGTCGTAGCCTTGAATCTTGATGTGAGACATTGTTTCCCTTGGGACCAAATTCGGAACAGGTGGGTGTAATCTGAATGTTTCCTTGATAACATGCTTCAAGTAATCAACCTTTCCTACGTCTTCTTCAGTGATTGTTTCCCTTTTGACCCCCAAGGTGGCTCGGATATTTTCTTGAACTCTCTTCATCGCTTTAGGGTTCCTAACGAGCTCGGTCATCGCCCAAATCATTGTTATGGCGCCTGTGTCTACCCCCGCGAGAAATACATTCTGTGCATATATCACATGAATCATTTATACACACTTAGAAGTTATATAAATCACAGTTTGAATATATATGAATGAACCAAAGAAATGAGCATTACCATGAGGACTGCCTTGATATTATCCACACTGAGCTTGAAATAATAATTTTTATCGATCATATCCAACATCGAGGCAACAATGTCTCCGGGGGCATCCAAACTTTTGCGTCTCAAGTGATCATCAATCACATGCTGGTAAAAAGCATCAAGCTCGTCAAAGACTTTGTTTATCCTCTTTTGCGTTCGAAACAAGGAATCTAAGAATTTTCCAGGTCCACCGGGGAAGAAGTCTGAGAAAGTAAAACTTCCTAGAGCTGTCGTACTCTCGGTAGCAAGTTCTTTGATCCTGTCGTGATCGATGACAAAGCCGCTATCGTGAAAGTTTTGTCCTAAGGCTACTTTACAGGTTATGGCTGCTGTGAGGGAGAAAAAAGTTTTGCTTAGATCCACAGGAGATTGCTTCAAAGCCGATTCCGACACTTTCTTCACCACGAGATCGATCTCTTCCTCTCTTATATTCCTGTAAGATTGAACTTTTTTAAGGCTAAAAAGCTCGACAACCGCGAGTTTTCGCATTTTCCGCCAATACTCACCATATGGCGAGAAAGTGATGTCTGTAAAGCCATAGGCGAGTCTTCCGGTCCCGAGCGTATTTGGTCTGTTGCAACATTCCAAGTCATGGGTTTTGAGAACTTCTTCAGCTGCTTCACTCGAGGACACCACAACAACTGGGACAAACCCTAGACGAAGAAGTATGACAGGACCGTATTTGATGGAGAGCTTATGGTAGCATCTGTGAGGCAATCCTGTAAGATGGTGCAAGTTTCCAATGATCGGAAAACTTGGAGGGCTCGGAGGCAGATTGTATTTTGCGACATTTATCTTTCTAATAAAGATTGATGACACAAGTGTTACAAGCGTGACCAAGAAGAAACAGAGCAAGATTGCCATGTTTTGCTTCCTCTGTTTTTTTTTTTTCTTTGGATCTTTTACTCGAACAGTTATGTTTGTTTATAAGATGGGTGGATAGGTGTTGATAACGTGTTACATATTGTGACAAAAGCATAATCGTCTTGTGGTCCAAAGATCCACTGATTGACAAGTCCGAAACTGATGGCTTTTCTAAGAAGAATTGCACAAATCATTTACGACAGAAGTACAGAACTATGTCATTGTCGACAATCGAGACTCTTCCACGTATACCGATGCGCAAGTTTCGGGAGGAGTTTTAGTAAGAGCATGTGCATTGGTCTCTCACCAATGTACTATTAATTTTGGTAGGATAGAAAAATTTGAGAATTTTTTTATTAATTTTGTATGTTCATTGGTAAGAAATCCAATGAGTTTCTCATCTTTACAATTTTTAATATAATTTTGTTAATTAAATATATTATATGTTATATAATGTATTATCAATAATGTTAAAAACATATTATGAATAATAAAATTATAAATGTTAATATAGTTAGTTTTATAATATTAATAGTTTTCCAACTTTCAGAATTAGTTTAATAATACTAATATTTTTATTGTATCACTATCAACTAATATTATTTTAAAATAATATGAACTATAATTTAAAATTATGCATAATAGAACTCTAATTTTATTTCTTGATTTATAAAAAAAAATAAATAAATAACAATTTTTTTCTTCCTCTGCTTTTTTGTTGTCCTTGGATCTGTTACTTCAGAGCTTTGTTTGTTTATAAGGTGAGTGAAAGGTATTGATAACGTGTTGGATTCGTTAACTCTACTAATCGAGTGGTTGTAAATAGTTAACAAAAGTTGCAAGATTTTGCCCAAATAGGCAAGTATGATCTTCTTTGAAATCATGCATATTGTGACAAAATCACAAAAGCATAATCGTCTAGTGGTCCAAGGATCCACTGTGATTGGTTCATTTACCGGAGTCCACATGCAACAATCAATGAATGCTACCAAAACAGAACCTCGCCAAACCATAACCACAAAAACCATCAATGGATGAGACTTCAGTCTTGATGCCACGAGAATAAAACATTTCTACGACAGTTCTTCCGCCAAACCTCTTACAATTGCAGCTGCAGAGTAACAATATTTGCGTCAATGGCAACTAGGAGACCCCTCCGAACGAGAAGGATTCAAGATTTTTGGCAAAAAAAAAAAAAAAAAAAGAGAAGGATCCATATGCACTAGATTGGTAGCCAGCTACAAAATGGCCTCCAGCCTTGCCGATGAAGTTGGATAGGAGGAAGGAAGTAGTGGTAGTTTAACCTTCCTCTCGTAAATTTTAATTAGGGTTGATATAACAACAAATTAACTAATAATTGTGCACAATAATCACAATCCCTACATTGATGTTTGAAACACTGAGCAAAGGGAGAAGCATGTTATTGCAGAAAAAGAGAATCTTTTAGATAATAATTCCCGAGCAACATTTCAGATCACTAAAATAGAAATACCAAGGCTTAAGTTCGAGAAAACTCAGTAGATACTACCACATAATGTCTGAACAGAAAAAGGGTGAACACAACAAAACTAAACAGGTTTGTTACTCGGCGGCTGCTTCCTCCATGACTTGTCCTGCAATGGCTGGTGGCACGGGGTAGTAGGAATAGTGTAGCTCCCCAACATCATCTCCAGATAGTATTGTCAGGACCGACGTGGTACACTGATCATATGAGAAGAGACCAATATTATGAGCTAAATAAGAATCAGAATCTTTAAAGTTTGAAATCACATTTGGACCACAAAATGCATTGGGACTACTAACCGCTAGCAACTCCACCACTGGCTCCATCACGGAATGTCGCATGGTAGATTGATCTCCTTGCTAACTCAGAAGCTTCTTCGACAGACATTTCATATTTGTACCTAATGATACAAGCAAAATCACAAATATGAACTGGTAACTTAGCTAACATCATTAGATATTGGATTTTAGCTTTTGGGATTTGGACAAAAATTATGAAGATGTCGTTGGGGCGATGACTTACCCGCTGTCGAGTACACCGTAAGCGTATGGTGAACCGGAACCGACGGAAAACTTGTCTCCCTTGAGTCGTCCACCTTCGTTGTCAACATAGTATAGTCCAGGACTCTATATACAAGAAAAGGATTTAGCATTTGTTTGAGTGAGAAGAAAATAACAGTGTTGAAGATATGAAGTTGGCTTTACTGACAGTTTCGTCCCATCCAGCAATCATTGTCACGACAGAAAGTCCCATTCCACGGTATGAATAGAGCATGTTTGCAAGAAGTTTTGAAGCTCCGGAGACAGAGATTCTTCTCTTGTTTGCCAGCTCATGTAGGCGACACTTGAATAGAAGAAACAAATCAAGAGATCAGCCATAGTTCCGACAAATTAAAATCCACATACACAATGAAACTCACAAGCCAAAATTTTAGTAAGAACTAGGTAGACCCACTCAATGAAGAGCAACTATATCAACTTGCATCCACCAACTCTTATCCCCCAGATTTAACATTAGAGAGCGTTTATAGTTCATCAATCTTAAGTACTTTTTTAATTGATATCTAAGTACAGCAAAAATAGAAAACTGAACTTTATTATTGTTAATAAAATGTTTGGTTCACAGAACAAGGTTTTAAAATCACCACATGCACAACAGAGAATGCATGCTTAGAATTAAAAAAAATTCATATGATCATAGGGTCACCATCTGACAAGTAAACTCTTTATCATTCTTCAATACAGACAGAACTATAATTCCCAACGTTCAAGAAGGCAGATGAATCTGTCTCTTTTGGAAATCACATTTTCCCGATAGCCACACAGAAAGGACGATGAAGCAGAGATCAAACATAATTTCAGAGAGCCAAAAAAAAAAAAAAAAAAAAAAAATCGAGCTAGGTACCTTAATTCCAAGATTTCTGTGCCAGAATTGGCAGTCAGCAGCTCCTCTAGCCATTGTACCGAGCGTATAAGGATTGATTTCAATAATTTTCTTCACAGATTGTGAAGCTGAAAAGGCAAAACGGATGTAAGAACATCAGCAGCAATCACACAAATGCTTCCTTTCCTTTACTAGTTCACTATCATTGACCAACAGAGAGAACACTAGAAATATGTTGCCAATGCAACACAAAACTAAATCGAAAATAAGCTAACTTAATCTCATTGTAATGGTTTTTCCACCACAGTCGATTATATCAGAGTTACCAAGAAAAGATTTCTAGTAACAACTCTGACAATTGTCATTTACTTCATTTTCTGCCATTTACGTAATTGTATGCATATTTGTAGACGACTTAGGAAAGAATAAAAAGTAGATGTTGGTAAAACTTGACTTTCACTCTGTAGCTTGAAATTTCCATAGTAGCCATAAGCCGGCGCCATTAGATATGTCTTAACTATAGAACTACTACAACGAATTGAACTACTATATTTCAATTGATTTTGATTAGAAAACCTTATTAAACTTCACTGTTTTTTGATATATTGTACATCAAACATAAATTAATTCTTATTTTTCACAAATAATATCTACCGAATTAATTATAGGGTTTCTGCTCGTACTCTTTCCATGTGATGCATTGATCTTCTGCTCATCAATAGCGTTGAAGGGGCACAAGTTGAAGAGGTAGTTTCTTGACTACCGTGAGAGTACCAATTTCTTCCATATCAATATCTTCACCTTTCATCCCATCAGGCATACTCCAATCGAAATAATAAAGCAAATTCATCAGTCCTAGCTCCACGGTGGCAATCGCCAATGACATCGCGGGACAGATCCTACGACCAGAACCAAAAGGTAATAGGTCAAAGTGTTGTCCTCTAAAATCTACAGAACTATTTTCAAACCGTTCAGGGATGAAATCCTCAGGGTCTGTCCAACGCTTGGGGTCACGTCCGATCGTCCATGCGTTGACATGGATTTGTGTTCTCGGGGGAATGTCGTAGCCTTGAATCTTGATGTGAGACATTGTTTCCCTTGGTACCAAAAATGGAGCTGGTGGGTGTAATCTAAATGTTTCCTTGATAACATGCTTCAAGTAATCAACCTTTCCTACGTCTTCTTCAGTGATTCTTTCCCTTTTGACCCCCAAGGTGGCTCGGATATTTTCTTGAACTCTCTTCATCGCTTTAGGGTTCCTAACGAGCTCGGTCATCGCCCAAATCATTGTTATGGCGCCTGTGTCTACCCCCGCGAGAAATATATTCTGTGCATCACATAAAAACATATATACACACTTAGAAGTTATATAAATCACAGTTTGAATATGAACCAAAACTTGAGCATTACCATGAGGACTGCCTTGATATTATCCACACTGAGCTTGAAATAATAATTTTTATCGATCATATCCAACATCAAGGCAACAATGTCTCCGGGGGCATCCAAACTTTTGCGTCCTGATGGCTTCAAGTGATCATCAATCACATGCTGGTAAAACGCGTCAAGCTCTTCAGAGACTTTGTTTATCCTCTTTTGCGTTCGAAACAAGCAATCTAAGAATCTTCCAGGTCCACCGGGGAAGAAGTCTGAGAAAGTAAAGCTTCCTAGAGCTGTCGTACTCTCGGTAACAAGTTCTTCGATCCTGTCCTGATCGATGACAAAGCCGCTTTCGTGGAAGTTCTGTCCTAAGGCTACTCTACAAGTTATGGCTGCCGTGAGGGAGAAAAAAGTTTTGCTTAGATCCACAGGAGATTGATTCAAAGACGACTCCGACACTTTCTTCACCATAAGGTCGATCTCTTCCTCTCTTATATACCTGTAAGATTGAACTTTTTAAGGCTAAAAAGCTCGATAACCGCGAGTTTTCGCATTTCCCGCCAATACTCACCATATGGCGAGAAAGTGATGTCTTTAAAGCCATAGGAGAGTCTTCCGGTCCCGAGCGTCTTTGGTCTGCTGCAACATTCCAAGTCATGTGTTTTGAGAACTGCTTCAGCTGCTTCACTCGAGGAAACCACAACAACTGGAACAAACCCGAGTCGAAGAAGTACCACAGGACCGTATTTGATGGAGAGCTTATGGTAAAATCTGTGAGGCAATCCTGTAAGATGGTGCAAGTTTCCAATGATCGGAAGAGTTGGAGGGCTCGGAGGCAGATTGTATTTTGCGACATGTATCTTTCTAAGAAAGATTGACGACGCAAGTGTTACAAGAGTGACCAAGAAGAAACAGGGCAAGATCGCCATTTTTTGCTTCCTCTGTTTTTTTTTTTTTTTTCCTTGGATCTGTTACTCGAAGAGTTATGTTTGTTTTTATAAGATGAGTTTGATAAGGTGTTGGATTCGCTAACTCTTCAAATCAAGTGGTTGTAAATTGTTAACAAAAGTTACAAGATTTGTCCAAATTATCTTCTTTGAAATCTTGCAGACTGTGACAAAACCATAATTGTCTTGTGGTCCAAAGATCCACTGATTGATTGGTTCATCGAAATAAAAACAAGTTTTTTCTCTTTTCATTGAAACGTTTACGACAGAACTATGTCAGTGTCGACCATCGAGACTCTTCCACGTATAAGATTGTTGATAGCGTTGCTCTGCTATTTGAGAGATTGATGTGAGTAGTATTGTCTTTTTATATATGATAGTTGAAGTCAGTTTGTAATTCTTCTACTCGGCGCAAATATACTATCTTTGTGGATGTTAGCTCCATTTGGAAATTTTAGGTTGATAATAAAAATGGACAGAGCGGAAGCAATTCATGTGGTCCAACTCAACTTTGCCTCCAGATATCTCTAAAAGCCACCATGCAAAGATCAACCTAAAACCATAACAAAACCTCGCCAAAACCATAACCACAAAAACCATCAATGGATTAAACTTCAGTCTTGATTCCACGAGAATGAAACATTTCTATGACAATTTTTCATCCAAACCTCTTACAATTGCATTCTGGTAGTTAACCGTCCTCTCATTATTTTCGATTAAGGTAAATATAGCAACAACAAACACTAAAAATTGAGCACAACAATCACAATCCCTACATTGATGTCTGAAACACTGAGCATGTTATTGCAGAAAAAGAGAATCTTATAGAGAATAATTTGCGAGCAACATTTCAGATCACTAAAATAGAAATACCAAGGCTTAAGTTCGAGATAACTCAGTATATACTACCACATAACGTCTGAACAGAAAAAGGGTGAACATAACAAAACTAAACAGGTTTGTTACTCGGCGGTTGCTTCCTCCATGACTTGTTCTGAAATGGCTGGTGGCACGGGGTAGTAGTGATAGTGTAGCTCCCCAACATCATCTCCAGATAGTTTTGTCCATCCTTCAGGACCGACGTGGTACACTGATCATATGAGAAGAGACCAATATTATGAGCTAAATAAGAATCAGAATCTTTAAAGTTCGAAATCACATTTGGACCACAAAATGCATTGGGACTACTAACCGCTAGCAACTCCACCACTGGCTCCATCACGGAATGTCGCATGGTAGATTGATCTCCTTGCTAACTCAGAAGCTTCTTCAACAGACATTTCATATTTGTACCTAATGATACAAGCAAAATCACAAATATGAACTGGTAACTTAGCTAACATCATTAGATATTGGATTTTAGCTTTTGGGATTTGGACAAAAATTATGAAGATTTCGTTGGGGCGATGACTTACCCGCTGTCGAGTACACCGTAAGCGTATGGTGAACCGGAACCGACGGAAAACCTGTCTCCCTTGAGTCGTCCACCTTCGTTGTCAACATAGTATAGTCCAGGACCCTATATACAAGAAAAGGATTTAGCATTCGTTTGAGTGAGAAGAAAATAACAGTGTTGAAGATATGAAGTTGGCTTTACTGACAGTTTCGTCCCATCCAGCAATCATTGTCCCGACAGAAAGTCCCATTCCACGGTATGAATAGAGCATGTTTGCAAGAAGTTTTGAAGCTCCGGAGACAGAGATTCTTCTCTTGTTTGCCAGCTCATGCAGGCGACACTTGAATAGAATAAATAAATCAAGAGATCAGCCATAGTTCCGACAAATAAAAATCCACATACACAATGAAACTCACAAACCAAAATTTTAGTAAGAACTAGGTAGACCCACTCAAATGAAGAGCAACTATATCAACTTGCATCCACCAACTCTTATCCCCCAGATTTAACATTAGAGAGCGTTTATAGTTCATCAATCTTAAGTAGTTTTTTAATTGATATCTAACTACAGCAAAAACAGAAAACTGAAATTCATTACTACTGATAAGAAAATGTTTGGTTCACAGAACAAGGGTTCTAAAACCACCACACGCCCAACAGAGAATGCATGCTTAGAATCCAAAAAATTCATATGATCATAGGGTCACTATCTGACAAGTAAACTCTTTATCATTCTTCAATACAGACAGAACTATAATTCTCAACGTTCAACAAGGCAGATGAATCTGTCTCTTTTGGAAATCAATATATCACAATCAGAGCAAGGTAACAAGATTCCCGATAGCCACACAGAAAGGACGATGAAGCAGAATTATCGAACTAGGTACCTTAATTCCAAGATTTCTGTGCCAGAATTGGCAGTCAGCAGCTCCTCCAGCCATTGTACCGAGCATATAAGGATTGATTTCAATAATCTTCTTCACAGATTGCGAAGCTGAAAAGGGAAAACCGATATAAAAACATCAGCAGCAATCACACAAATTCTTCCTTTCCTTCTACTGGTTTACTATCATTGACCTTAGACAGAAGACTAGAAATTTGTTTGCCAATACAGCACATAACTAAATCGACAATATTCTAATTTAATCTTCATTGTAATGGTGTTTCCACCACAGTCAATTATAACGAAAAAATGCATACTTTTGAGGAAAACTTTGGAAATATCACAAGCTAAAAACCATGAATACAGTGTGCATACAAAACTAAAACTAAAGTGATAAAAGAAGAGAACATACAGATATATCCGCCCATGCTAGCCCGAGAATCAGCAGCAACCATGACACCTCCTTTGAAGATAAAAGCGAGTGTAGTTGTTCCTTTTGCATGCTTCAACATATCTACAGCTTTTTTCTGGAATCCATCAAACTGAAACCAAAGCAAAAACCAGTTTCGTAATCAAACAAGAGCAACATAGAAAATTCATTCACTCATACTACTTCAAATCACACACACACACACACACAAAAAAAACTCACCTCTTTTGTGTGGGGTAGATCAAACGAGGGCACAGAAGAAAGCTCATCAAGCATATCGCTACTCGAGCCAAAGCCAATCGTAGGCATGGAAGTCTCGAACCCACTAGTATCAAGCTTCATGTTTGCAACCCTACCCACAAAATTATTGAAAAGGAACAAAAAATACAAGTACCCATTAATAAGAAGCTAAATCTAGAATGAGATAAACACGAAATCAGATGTGAATCAAAGAGCTTTTCTCTCAAAATCAGATCTAGCAAGAGATACATTGGCGTCGGTATAAAAACCCAAAACCCTCATCCTCTTCATTAACAAAGCCAAAATCAACGGTACTAGAGCTCGATTAAGGATCGGAAACGTACCTTACTGAAGAAAAGTAGTCAAATCGAGGCAAAGGGTTAACGGAGGAGGAGAAGAAGAATGCTCTAAAGTGACCAAACGACGACGACGAATAAAAGAGGAAGAAGAGATCGTTTCTTGAGCTCCGGGCAAACCTCAAATATGGGCCATAACTCCGTCAATCATATTGGGCTGTCAATTTAATAGGCCCATCACAATCATACAAGTTCTATTTAATTACGAATTTAATCATCTTATATTTGTTTTCTTTTCAGAAAATTGTTTCATGTAGTGCAATGTATTTTTTTGGTTGCACACAAAAAAAAAAAAAGTAGTGCAATGTTTTTTATTCGTAATTTGGTTTTATGTTGCATGTTGATGTTGACATAATTTTTTCAATTTTCTTTTTGTTCTTATCATATTTCTCAAATAATGAATTTTTTGTTGGATATATCCTTTTTCTTTTCGTGTAACATGCACAAAGTTGAAGACTTTATTCCAACATATTACACTTTTACAAAAGTAATAATAATAAGATCATGTCTACATCATTACAGCTCTAGCTACAACATTATAATCAAAATGATTTATTATGGATTTCTCATTAACCTATTTTCATCTCTAGAACATTTAAGATTAAATTACATACAATTCTAGATCAAATGCATTTCCCCCCTTTGCCATTTTTGCTTATTTCTTAGAGTAGCAGAACAATATTCAACCAAAAATACAATGAACTATCTATTTGAGTATATTATATAATCAAATGTATCAAGAAAAGAAGTAATATAGTTTGTCAGAATGCTGCAACTCGCTAGCGATTTGTATTGCATCTTCTTGCTCGCATAGTCCCTGTAGGAGGGGTATTTAACGAGATGCTGCATTGTGTGTGCAACCAATAAGAATATCTCATTAACGCCCCGTGGTTCGAGCGAGCGTGAAATGTTCCTCTCAGGTTCAACAACACTGGACCAGTTTCGAGCTGCAGCTGCAACTCCTGGCTCTGAATTTGCTGGATAGACACCTGACTGCTGACGAGATGGAAGCTCGTGAACATTGACATCCCCTTTGGTACAATGAATGGCTCGATGTGTTCTCTCGCTATGAGTATGTTGTAGAAGTAGAGCTCGAACATCACGTAGCTGAAGTCCACACTGCTTTTCTTACTCGGGTTTGTGAAGTTTACCACAATGGCGAGATCTCCATTCAGAACGTATCCCATGTTGAGATTGGCAGTGTTTAGGGTTGCTGCTGAGATGTCGAAGTACGGTGAGCGTGGACGGTTGGCGAGGTAGACTATGAGAAGGATGAGACCCGAAAAAACCAGGACGACCAGGAGAATTGCACAGCATATTGTGGCCGGCAATTTCATGGGTTTGGTCCTCTTTGGACCTGGTTGATGCACTGGTCGTGTTGGAGCTGTTCTCCATGGACTTGGTTCTCTTGGAGCTGTTCTCCATGGACTTGGTTCAGATCCGTAGCCACGGTGTTGAGGTCGCTGCTCTTCAGGGCTCAATAGCAATGGCCTGGCAGAGTTTGGAGTATGGCGTGGTGGTAATGGTTCCTCTTGTCTCAGTGGCAAAGGTCTTGAAGATGGCAATTCATGGATTTGGTCAGGTGGTTCAGTCTGGTGGTGTCCTCGAGTCTTTATCTTCACCCTAGGTGGAGCAGTTGAGTGAGTCTGTGGGATCTGGTCGTGGTGTGGAGCGGTCCATGAGCTAGAGGGACCACCGGAATGTTGATCCTGAAAGGGAAACTGAACGAAATGAGGGTTGGTTTCATAGTGGTGGTGAGACATTTGAAGTAGCAACTAAAGAAGAAATGAGCTAGGTGTCACCGTGAAAGCAATAAAGAGAGAAAATTTTGAGTGCTTTTCTAAGTGAAAGAGATGATTACTTGATGAGAAGTTTAAGTAGGATTCTTGTGTTAAAGGAAACTGACATGAGGAAGCAAGTAATCTTTTTCATATTCTAGCTAAAAAACTAGAAACATCATTTCTTCTTTCTCATCCTCTTTTATTTTTGTTACACTACCGAAAAATTTAATAGGGTTGTTGGAAAGAGAGAGAGAGAGCAACGTAACAACTTACCGGTCGCCAATTAGAGTAAAGAATAATAGACGCTCTGTTAGTAATGTGTGTGTCTTCCTTCCTCTTCCTGTCTCGCACTTATAAAGGCTTAGTTCTGCATTGGACACATCATAAAATTTAGTAAATGAGAAAACTATATAGCAAAGGGTTAGAAGTCGCTAATAAAAATGTCACAAATACAATAAAATTGCCATCAATGGGGTTCCAGACACAGCTTGATCTTGTTATAGAATAAGTCAGTCTATGAAAAAATATGCAGGCACAAGAAAAAGAAAAGGTTGGCACGTGTTAAAACAAAGTCCTTCGAAACTAAAGTAAACTAGTGAGATACATTATGAGGCCTGAGCTAACCTTTTGGCTTTCAGCCTTTAAGATGCAGCTTGTTGAGGCAGCATAGATCGATTGTGCCTTATGCTCCTGACATATCAAGATCCAAAACCTCATTGGTTGTAATATATTCATCATGGCAACTAATCGAGCCTGCATCTGACAGTGAAGTGAAATTCTACAATCTTGCTTAAAAAAGCTCTACAAGTGTACAATCTAAGGAGGAATTTCATGCTTTTCATACCAAGCAACAAAGGTGAAACAAAAAAAAAATTCATACCAAGCAACAACAAGATTGATGTGCTGATGCATAGCAAAGGTAAACCCTTTTATCAGTCCAATATGCTCAATCCTCAGTCTAATATTTCTGAGGAATGGGTTTAAACTGACTTAAGAGAAAATTGTTTTATCTCTTCTGCAAGAGAGCTGGCAGTCTTGTTCCACAATCTAACCACCATCTATCCTTCTGGAGTATTAAAGCGAGTACCAGCTGCATCAGGGAAAAGACAGAGAAGTCAGAAGAGTTGGTTCACATAAAAAAAATACAAGGAAAGTCAAATGAACAAAATGGATATAGTTTAGTTAGTCTATGCAAGCTCAACTACGGATCTGCTTATGTAAAACGAATGAAATTAGTTAAACCTGAGAAGTTTGTCATTTCTCTCAACAGTCGCAGGCATCAGTAGAGTTGAAATGGCTCTGTATCAGCATCTCCTTTCCGCCATATGTTGACTAAGATGGCATTTTTGCACAGGAGAAGATAAAGTTGAAAATTGCAAAAGTGTATACCCTTTTTATGCCTAAACATCAGCACTCATTGAACAGCTGGCCTTGATGAGTGTATCGGACACATCTCTATCAAGGGTGAATCCTTTATCCATCATCTGATCCCAAACCTTATAGGCTGCAGATATTTTATTTTCCCGTATGAGTCCTCCAATAATGAACTTGAAAGTTAACTCGTCAGGGCAACATTCTTTACTCTGCATATCCTCAAATAGTTTTATAGCTTCAGTTACCCTACATGACCTGCAGAGGCCACTTATAAGGGAGTTGTATGAAATCGCATCCGGTGCAATTCCGTGCTCTAGCATGTCATTGAAAACATCATATGCCTTGTCAATATTTCCGGATTTACACAAATGGTCCAGGATTGTTGAGTAGAAAATGCGATCTGGCGACAGACCTAACTCTGTCATCTGATCCAGTAGCTTCTTTGCAACACTAGATTTACCTTCCCTAAGAAAAGCCTTGATAAGAATTGTGTACGTGACCACATTCATTACTATCCCCTTCTGTCTCATCTCCTCAAAGAGCTTGTAAGCCTTCCTAGTGTTTGACGCCCTACAGAATGTTTCAATCAGAGTACTGTAGGAGACAACATCACAGAAACCTCTAGGCTCCATCTCTTTTACCATAAAGGTATAGCATTTATCAGGATGACTAACTCTGCAATGCCGCTTAAGCAACTGGTTATAACTATAAGCATCAAGCTCTATCCCGCTTCTTACCATCTCGGTCATCACCCCTTCCGCTTTCTTCAACATATTGTTATCATAATAATAACTCAGCAATACATTGTATGTAACAAGATCCGGTTCACATTCAATCTTGCTCATAAATGCTTTTAAAGCTTCTGCCTTTTCTATTCTACCCGCTTTACAAAACCCACTAATCAACGCATTATAAACCACTGTACTAAGCTTAACTCTTGCACTCTTGATCTCCTCGGCCACCATCTCATAAGCCAAATCAACTTTCCGAGCGTGACATAACCCAACAACAAGTGATGCACATGCTTTATTATCTGGCCTAACTCCGCTACGAATCATTTCATTCCAAATCTCAACAGCATCAGTGACCTTACCAGCTCTAAAAAAACCATTAATAAGTATAGTATAAGATACAACATCCGGTTCCCTACCTCTATGAACCATACAAAAGAACGTTTGAACAGCAAAACCTACTTTATTCTCTCGACACAACAGATCCAAATAAATGTTGAACGCCCAGATATCAGGTATGAATCCAAGGGTTTCCATATCCCTCAGAAGAGCGTCAATGAGATCAAATTTTTTAACTTTACATAAACCCGAGATAAACCTCGAGTAAGTGAAGGGGATGAGGGAGAAACCCATTGGCTTCATATCCCAATATATTGCCTCAGCAAGCTCAAATCTAGACTCTTTGACCAAAACCCCGATGAAACGGTTGTAATCGGAAGAGAAAACACGGTAGCTTGAGTGACGCATTTCATCGAACACCTGAACAGCGTTGTCGATCATACCTGACTTCACGAGGTTGGCGATACGCGAGCGGTATGCAAGGCGTACTGCGCCCAGCGTCTGATGCATATCAGAGCTCCACGCATATGATCATATCAGAGCTCGCCCTTCTTGTTTCAACGCGGCGACATCAGATCGACGACGACGGCTGGTGCTGAGCTTAAGCTAGAGGGAAAACAACGAGAGGACCAAGGCTCCAACATTATTAATCTGAGGCTTTCTTAAATTGGGCTTAAATGGGCTTGAAAGAAGGCCCAGTAATCTTCTGACTAAAACCTCTCTGCGAACGAGAGTGTTAGGTCTGGGTTGTTCTTTCTTCTCTCTTTCTCTCTTCTTTCTCCGTCTACGAGCTCATCACAGGGTTTAAGGATATTCCGAAAGCTCAAAACTTTTAGGGAAATTTCTCATTTTTTCTTCTCTCTGAAGTTCGTCTACGATGGAGGAAGAGAAGTTAAGGGTTCGTCTTGTGTTTGAGGACCGACGGATTCTGAGTAAGTATCAGAAGAAACAAGGTCTAACAAGGAGCTGGGTTGTTCTGAATCGTAAATGTCAGCGTACTGTTTCAGAGTTTTCTGATCATATCTTTCATACATTCAACCTCTTTGAAGCTTGTCCGCATGGCCTCACTCTATCTGTACGGTTACTTCTTTTTGCCCTAATTTCAGTGAAATCAAATTTGCCATTAATGCTTACATTCACTTATCTTTCTGCTCTTTCAGATGGAAGGGTTCGTTTTGCCACCGTTCGAGTCGAGCTGTGTATTGAAGGATAAAGATATCGTTTGGTAAGTTCCATCAACCTCTTCTTTTTCAGTTTTTTTGTTTCCCTTGTGAAGCATTTATATGTGAGCTCAATCAAGTAGTGTTAGTGTTAAAGTTTTCGATTTTTTGGTAGTATTAAGAAGAAGAAAGAATCTTTGTTGGAGATTGTTGGGGAAGACAGTGAGGAGAATGATTATAACGCGATTGAGGTTGAGGAGAGGCCTCAGATTCGTCCCGGTGACATGCTTCTTGCTAATGAGGAATTCCAAAAGGAAACTGGAGGATATGAAAGTGAGTCTGAGGATGATGAGCTTGAAGAGATAGCGGAAGAGTTTGTGCCGGAGAAGAAGACTTCCAAGAAACGTAAAGCTTCGAGCAAAAGCCCAAGCTCCAAGTAGGATCTCTACTAGAACGATTCTTGGTCACCTTAATGTGTATTTTTTTGTTACTCACGTTTGATGATAATGTAGGAAGAAAAAGTGTAAGTTAGCTACTACTGAAGAATCTCCCAAGAAAAGAGAAGACGCAGCTATTGTAAGCAATGTTGTGAAGAAGAGGTCATTGGATGTAAAGACAGCTGAAAATGATGAACAGAATGTCAGTAACACCAAGCCTATTACCAGTTCAAAGAGGTAGGTGGATTTTTGCGTTGTTAAAACTCATTGTGAATCTTTAATTATCTTGACTTATCTCTAACTAGTCATATTTCCACTGCCTTACTTTTGAGTGCAGGTCATCGCAGCAAGAAGAGGGCAAAGAGCCTAACGATCTGTGCCAACAATCTGCTGAGACTAAAAAGGTTTGAGTTGACTTTATTGTCGTAAAGAACTAGAATGAACAATGTGTATTGGGTAAAACTTCTTGATGTTTGTCGATGCATGGATTGGGGTTTTGTTTCATTTACTCCGTTAGCTTTCTATCGGTCCTTCTTTGCAATAAGGAATGTAACTCTTCCTTATATTTATTTTAGACACCTAGCAGAAGTGCTCGGCGTAAAAAGGCTAAACGGCAATGGTTGAGAGAGAAGACAAAACTAGAAAAGGAAGAGGTTCTTCTTCAAATACTTACAAAACTTTAAATGATAAGACTTATGTATCTATCATGTGTTTTAGTGATGTGCGGCCTGTTCTTCGTCCCTGATATCTTCTTTTATGTTTCATGATTTGCAGCTTCAACAGAAGCAGTTGGTTGTAGCACCTAGCCAAAAACCAGTCATCACTATAGATCACCACGTAGCTGAGGAAAATCACTTTGAAGCTCTTGAACATCAACAACTAGATGAGCTTGGTGATGGTGTCGGGGATGAAGTGGTTCCTGTGGAAGTGAGACCAGGCCACATTCGCTTCAAGCCGCTCGGTAAAGTTATTTTGTAAATTTGTCTCTGCGTATCTTTTTTTTGCGTTTGTAAGTCTTCTCACGGTTTCCCTTATATTGTTAATTTTCAGCTGGAGATGATGAAGCTCCCGTTGAAAATGAACCTCCTGCGGTATGACTTACCCTTATCTTTGTATCCTTAAAGCTTTCCCAAATGTGAATTTGTAATGATCATGACTAAATGATGTTAGGAAAACTTCTTGTGGAATGGAAACATGGCGAAGAAGAAAGGACAAAAATGGGGCACAGAGAAGACAAGATTTTCCAAACGATATGCTCAGGATTTCAATGAAGAAACTCCTTATCAGACACAACCCGCGGAAGCTGAAACATTTGCAAAGGATCCGATCGATTATGAACAACTTGTGGCTTACACTGGCTCAGTAGAGGTTTGATTATATTATTTACTACCGCCAGCATGCTATTTATAGATTCAGCATTTTTTAACTCGTCAACTCTTGGTTTGTTAACATTACAGAAAGGAGATATTATTGCATACCGTCTCCTTGAGCTTACATCATCTTGGACGCCTGAGGTTTCCTCTTTTCGGGTAAAGTATCTAACTCTCTTTCTTTTAAGCCAAAATTGATCAATCAACTCTTTTTTGAGGAACCTATCCCCTTTACAATATATATATCTTGGTAGGTTGGGAAGATAAGCTATTATGATCCAAACTCTAAGAAGGTGACTTTGATGCCTGTTCAAGAATTTCCAATCGAGAAAAAGACAGAAGAGGACGATGATTTCTCAATGCAACCTGATACATCTCTTTATAAAGAAGACGGATCCTTGGAGGTATGCTTCATGATTTATATTATGTCATATCTTATGAACAAGATCACAGATATAGTTCTTGTAGTTGTTTGCTCGCTAAGCATCACAATTCTAATATAAGAAAGACTTGGCTTTTGCAGATAGAATTTTCTGCTCTGCTCGATGTCCGCAGTGTCAAAACAAGCAGCTCAGGTTCCGCAGAAGTCGCCAAGTCAGCACCTCCCAAGCCTGACCAGTCCGCTACAAAGCAAAAGCTAAGCGCAAGCAAAGTCCAAACCCCTATAAAAGGTAAATTTTCCAACAAACTTGGAGGATTATACTGTATTGAAAAGGAGTTTTATTTTACTTCATTGGACCTATGTGAATTGCAGAAAATGGAAAAGTAGTGAACCCCTGGGAAGAATTAAGTGAAGCTTTAAGTGCAAAGAAAGCAGAATTGTCTGAGGCCAACAATGGCTGGAACAAGAAAGGGAGTTCAAGTGGAGGCTCATGGTCTTACAAGGCACTGCGAGGCAGTGCTATGGGTCCTGTAATGCATTATCTAAGATCTCAGAAAGAGATTTGAGAAAAACTAGGACACATCGCTAGAAGAAACTCTGATGCTTTTTTCTTCATTTTGGATATGAAAACTCAGACAAGAGTAGAGAAAGCCATTTTTGTTTTGAGACTGTGAATGGCACTGCTGAGCTTTCTAAGATTTAAAAGGTTTTATGTATAGAGCAAAACAACGAATGTGTATTACTCTTAAGATCTTTTCTAAGTTTATGTTTGCTAAATCATTTCAAAAATCTGAAACATTTGACAACAAACCCAAATTACATAACGTGAGATCTTCTTATGTTTGTAAAGATAGCCACATAAAACAATTAAGTTGGTGGGGGAAAAAAAGATACGTTTGATAATATAATCATCAAAAAACAATGACTCCATGACCGTTCGTTTCCTCTTCAAGTCAACCGTCACTTGCCTACACGTCGCGTGAACCACAACGGCACAACGTTCAAGCCAGTAACTTCCTCGTAAACTGATTGCTACGTGTATTACACGCACCGATCATGCGCGTATTGATATCTCTCTCTCCGTCCATTGCTCCTCCGTTCTGAAACCTACAAACAAAAACAAACCTTCAAAAAGGAATAAAAAATCCGATTTTTATCATAAAAATTTCATCTTTTAGGCGACGGCGAGAGAATCTGAGATTGGATTCGATTTCTTGGGCAGTGATTTGGATTACTCTCACTCGGAGCTTCGGAATACTTTTAATTGGAACTCGTTTATAGATTCAATTTGGTTTCTTTTTCCAGATCTGGGTGGTTATCTCCGATTTTAGGATTTGAATTCACAGATGTCGAAACCTTGGGGTGGAATCGGTACGTGGGCCGATGAGGCTGAGCGTGCCGATGAAGAGCAAGCTGCTCAAGCTACAGCTACGGCGGCAGATTCACAGAGTTTCCCGAGTCTGAAAGAGGCTGCCACTGCTAAGTCTTCTAAGAAGAAGAAAAAGATGACTCTATCGGAGTTCACAAACGGACCGTACACTGCACCGAGTTCTGCTGGATTGACGAGGGAACAGATGCTTCAGCTTCCTACTGGTCCAAGACAACGCTCTGAGGATGAAATGCAACCTGGTCGTCTTGGTGGTGGGTTCTCTAGTTACGGTGGAGGAAGGTCTAGTGGACCTCCGGGAAGAATGTCACGAGATCGAGATGATTCTGATGGGTCTTGGGGCGGTGGTGGTGGTAGGAGATCTTATGGCGGATTTGACGATGATCAGAGGGGATCTAATTCTAGGGTTTCTGATTTCCCACAAGTTTCTAGGGCTGATGAGGATGATGATTGGGGAAAAGGAAAGAAATCGCTTCCTTCCTTTGATCAAGGACGTCAAGGTGGTCGTTATGGTGGTCTCGGTGGCGCTGGTGCTGGCGGTGGCGGAGGCAGTTATGGTGGCGGAGGTGGTAGCGGTGGCAGTTATGGTGGTGGTGGTGGAGGAGGTGGCTTCTCTAAAGCTGACGAGGTTGATAATTGGGGAGCGGGTAAAGCAAAATCATCTACATTTGGGTCGGGTTACCGTGACTCTGGACCGGAGCCTGATCGATGGGCTCGAGGAGGAGTTCTCCCTTTAGGAGGTGTTCAGGAGGAGCGTCGTCGTCTTGTTTTGGAGCCACGTAAGGTTGATACAGGAGTGAGTGAAACTGAAGCTGAAACTGAAACTGCTGTGAAGACTAGTAAGCCGAGTCCATTTGGTGCAGCTAGACCAAGAGAGCAAGTTTTGGCGGAGAAAGGATTGGACTGGAAGAAAATTGACTCAGAGATTGAGGCCAAGAAGGGACAAACGAGCAGACCATCTAGCGCACAATCTAGTAGACCATCAAGTGCTCAGTCTAACAGGTCTGAGAGTACAGCACTGAACAATGTGGAGAATGTGGTGAAACCGAGACCAAAGGTGAATCCTTTTGGCGATGCAAAGCCTAGGGAAGTATTGCTCGAAGAACAAGGGAAAGATTGGCGCAAGATGGATTCTGAACTCGAGCATCGCAGGGTTGACAGGTCCTTATTCATCTGGATTTTCTTTATTTTTTCTGAGAAATGTGGATTTGCTTCAGTTCTATGTTGCCGCCGTGGTTTGAATATTAATTCTCAAATAATCCGTTTTTGCTGCATACTGAATCAGAAAGTTTGATTTTTGAAGTGATATTAACTAGTGAATCATTAGAGTATGAATATGTATGCAAACTAATAACTACATATAGTTTTGCCAATTCTGCTTAGTGTTTCAAATTTAAATGGAAAATAATTGAGTGACTTATCTACGTAAGTTGTAGCGTGTAGGTTTTCTTCTGATTGGCATGTGGATATATGTCCTTTTAAGCACTCTTTAACACTGGATAGACTCTTCTCGAAAGTTTGATTCATTACCTAGTCACTTCATGCGAAGTACTGAATGTGTAGTAGTACCCATTCCATTGCTTTGACCAATTCACACATGTTTGTTCTCTCAGTTTGTACAGCCTCTCTGGGAATTTATAGAACTGTATGCGTGTAACTTGTAGCTATATCTTGCCTCTTTTTGGGACCATATCTTAGGTTTAGTGTTTGTTTTCTTAACGCATGGTCTCACATTCAACTGAGTTTTGTGTCTAGTTCTCAGTTGATTTTTTTCTTTCTGAACTCTGCTATGCCTTGCGTTGGTATAGGATTTATATCTCTCTGATAATGTTGATGACTTTCTACATCATCTGCCAAATAAATAGCTATTTGTCTCACTTTCATATCTGTCTTATGAAACAAATCCAGGCCTGAAACAGAAGAAGAGAGAATGTTGAAGGAAGAGATTGAAGAATTAAGGAAGAAACTCGAGAAGGAAGCAGCCATCGCACCTGAGAGCAAGGAATCTCAACCAGAAGCCGAAAATAACAACCATAATCTACCGGATCTTATACGTGAGAAAGAAAAGGACCTGGACTTACTGATCCGTGAGTTGGACGACAAAGTCAGGTTTAGGCCAAGAGCAGTCGAGAGACCTGGATCCAGTGCAAGCAGAACTTCCTATTCAGAAAGACCTCACTCACGTGCTGGATCAATTGATGAGTCTAGGAATGCCGATTCCATGGAAAGACCTCGATCACGTGGCACAGGTGATAATTGGCCAAGACAAGGAGATGATCGAAGAAACTTCCAAGGAAGCAAGGAACGTGGATTCTTCAGCAACAGAAACTTTGACAGGTTATTTAACCTCTGCTTCAATCCCATGACAAACAACAAACTTACAATATGTATTCCACATTCAAAAGCCTACTACTTTATCTGGATTTGTTATCGCACCCGAAAATCTAGAAACCTAGAGATGCTGAGCTTAGTATAGAGATCCAAACTTGAGTCATTCCTACTGATTTGTTTGCATCTTTGCATCAAGATCTTGAAATGCGAGTAAACTGACAATTCGGATTTCTGGCTTCACAGGTCATCGTCATCACCAAGGCAAGGGTGGTAAAGAAGGAAACCAAGGATGAATGTGGAATGAGATTGGGGTTTGGTTGACACATCATTCCCAGATTTTGAAGAAGACAGATAAGAGAGAAGCTTCAATAATAGTAATAAGAAACATTCATCTCCTTTGGAAAAAAAAACCTAATTTAGGGGGTTTTTTTGTTTTTTGTTTTTCATTGGTTCATCTTCGGATATGAAGCCTAATGGTTTCTTCGTCTTGTTGTTTTTTTTGGTCTTTTGCTCGTGAAACGGCATGGCGCAAGACTTGTGACAATTGATGTGTCTTCACAATTTTGGAGACAGAGACTCTGTTCTGTTCTTCTTCTTTGTTTAAAAAATTCTATACAACACTACTGTTTCAGTTTCTGGTTGTTCTCTTTTTTATTCCAAAGTTGTGGAGATTTGTGTCATTTTGGTTGAAGTGAGATTTCACATTTTTGGTTTCTTTGCGCATAGATCGTGTTGAGCTATAAAGAACACTTGACAAGTAAAAGAAAAAACATTGCAGAAACGAAGAAAGCCATGGATTCTCCCAGTTACAGCTTGAAAAGCCATCGTCTTATTCATTATGTTCTATTGCAAAGATTGCATTTGATGATGAAGGAGATGATTCTTTTCGTCTCAGAAACCGTTTGAAATCAGTTACGAGGAAATAAACAGAGAGAATAACAACCAACAAAAAAAAAAAAAAAAAAAGAGAACGACTTCACTGGGGATCGAACCCAGAATCTCTGGTTTCGTAGACCAGCGCCTTATCCATTGGGCCATGAAGTCCTTTTGTTCTCTTTGTTTAAAGATAGTTTATCAAACAACACTTATTAGCCATTGCATATTCACCATTATTTAGATAACATCACTTCAATGTTGAATCACAATAAATTGTACTAGTTTATGTAGATGGGTACAATTGCGTATTTGTTCTTTCGTTTTCTGGCCAGTAAAAAAGCTAATGATATCTTTCTCATAGAGGAGAAGCTGTATCACACTTTCCCTCGACGATATCTTTTCACCCCAAACTTATAAGAAGCATACTACTTACTATAGTTACTATAACCACCTTAAATATTGTATATCACTGTTGTTGGTCAATGTTAGCTACAATGTGTGTTTTCTTTTATGATAGCAAATGCAACCTTACAACATCATCATCTTTGGATCATGAGCCATATATAGGAACTAGAATCGCAGTCTTCTATTAGATCATGACTCTAATCTCTGAGACTCATTGATCACTCACCCACATGGAGCAGAAGATCAATTCACCGAACTTGCAAGGAAAGCTTTAGCGTCTTCACAAGCCAAAAAAATGCCTTTAGTGACTTCGCAAGCCAAGTCAAAAGTCAACTATTCTAATTGACCTACATTACCCCTTAAGTCGCGTCACATGGGATCAATTCAAAAACACAACTTCGCTGTTCTTTTGAATCCAAAAAGACTTTCTCTTTTTTATTTGATTCATCCTCTCTGTTTTGTTTTCCCCTTTTAATTAACTCAATTCTTTAACCCGCCAGCCCCAAAAAATCTCTCAGTCAAGTTCATCAGAAACAAAAAAAAATTCAAAGACGACGGCTTCGGCTTCTATTGAGATTTGATTCGTTCCACTCTTCTGGGTATTGCCTTTACTGCTTAAATTTACATCCTCTTACGTTCTCCAACGATCTCTGCTCCGTTACTTCAACTTGTTTTTTTTTTTTTTTCTCTCTCGTTTCATTTATTGATCGTAACGTGATTTTACTACTACTTCTGTTACTCGATGAGAGATTACCCTTGTTATTTTCGAATCTGATTCGTCGTCTTTAGGTTTTGTCTTCTCCCTAAATTAGCTCAAAGTTCGTTACTTTGTTTACTTGCTAGTAAGTAATTCTTGACTTCATGACATGGATCTTGCTTTAAGTTGTGATCTTTTGGATTTTGGGTCTCGTTCCATGAAACAGATTCCAATTTGCTTACTCATCATCATACTTTGCTTATGAAAATCGCATCAGATTTCGATCTGAGGAGTGTAAACGATGTTTATGTCTTGATTAGGAAGCAATTGTTATAAAGTTTTCTCAAATTTTTCCATCTTTTGCTCTTTTTCTAGCTTCAAGCTTAGTATTACTAGCTCACTAGTTTTATGACTTCTTTTCCATAACTCGTAAATCTCTACTTGTGGACTGGATCTAAATCTAAAAGTTTACGTTTTATTGTGATGCAGATAAGAATTTTCTAGAGATTGAAGAATCCATTGAATGATATTTGTTCCTGGTGAGCTTTAACGGGAATTAGGACATGGCTAATCGAACAGACAACTCGAGTCGCTGGTTAGATTCACCCATATCCTGAACTCATTGCTTGATTCATGTTTTAAGCTGATCACACTAACAAAATGAAGTTGTATGTTATGTCCTTTGTTTGCAGTTCGAATGGTAAAAAGACAAGTGATGGAATGAGACTCATTATAGCGACATTCGTAGGAATAGTTATTGGTTTCTTCGTTGGGATATCGTTCCCTACATTATCACTAACAAAAGTGAGCTAGCTATCTATCTTTAGCTTTTTGTTTCATATTTTTCTCTCAAGACTATGCTTGATATGTTGTTTCATGTGGCCAACTTGTAATGTTTCAGCTGAATTTTCCCTCTAGCATTCTTCCCTCTGTTGATATTGCTTACGTAGAAGATGAGACACCAGAAACATCAAGTGAAACACTTTTGCATACATGGTCATCTAGGAGTCCGTCACATGGGGATAATTCGAGTGATGCACCGCAGTGGAAGGCATAATTCCTTATCTTTTATATTTTAGTGGTAGTGACAAGATCGTGTGAACTAATCTTAATGAGGATTATGCAGATTTGGGTTCCATCTAATCCCCGAGGTGCAGAAATGTTGACTCCTGGTATCGTTGCATCTGAATCAGATTATTACTTACGTAGACTTTGGGGATTACCTGAGGAGGTAATATTATGTATCCTTTATTGTTTGCTCTTGAGAATATTTCATCTTTTAGATAAAAAATCTGATCTTTCCAACAGCATTGAATTGTCTGATCGTGGGTTTGTTCTCTTGTCTTGCTTCTTTAGGATGTTCCTGTGAAGCCAAAGTATCTCATTGCATTTACTGTCGGTTTTGGTCAGAAAGTGAACGTTGATGCTTGTGTTAAGAAGGTAAAATCTGATGCAGGCTCTCCTTTTTTTTTCTGCAAAAAGCTTAGAGTCTTTCTTCTTTTTTCCGCAGTTTTCAGAAGAAGATTTCACAATTGTTCTATTCCACTACGACGGACGAACCACAGAATGGGATGAATTCGAATGGTCCACACGCGCAATACACGTGAGCGTGCCAAAGCAAACCAAATGGTAAACATAACTATGCTTTGCTATAACTACTTGAATCTTAGTGAGGCTAGCTTGTTTAACCATTAAATCTCTCTGGTTATGATTTTCATCACAAGGTGGTATGCTAAAAGGTTTCTGCATCCTGACATCGTGGCACCTTATGACTATGTATTCATCTGGGATGAAGACCTCGGCCTTGAAAACTTCGATGTACAAGAGTGCGTCTGCTTGCTCATTTCTAACGGAAGGTTTTTAAATTGCCACACAAACCTAGTCCAGAAAAAGTGAATATATGTTTCTCTCTCTCTTCTGCAGGTACATCAGGCTTATAAAGAAACACGGCCTAGAGATATCGCAGCCTGCTGTGGAGTCTAAGAAAAAGATTACATGGGAGATAACAAAGAGAAAAACCAAAGGAGAAGTTCACAAGTAAGAAATTTTACAAATTCCAAACTTCAAAAGGCGGAAACTAAGTAAACTAATCATTTTCTTTCTGAAAAATCTAATCACTAGAGATGCCAAGGAGAAACCAGGTCGATGCAACGACCCTCACTTGCCTCCCTGTGCGGCGTACGTAGTCTCATCTGTTCATCACAAAAACATAGATCTCATCTCTCATACAATACAATAATCTTGATTCCTCTTGATACTTTCACAGGTTTATAGAGATCATGGCTCCAGTATTCTCAAGAGATGCCTGGCGTTGCGTGTGGCATATGATCCAGAACGACTTGGTTCACGGTTGGGGTCTTGATTTCGCACTCCGTAAATGTGTTGAGGTTAATCATTTTACCTACATACCTTTATTCTCAAAAACATTGGACATGTGTTTTGGTTATCTGCTAAAAACTTTCCTAATATAACAAACAGCCTGCACATGAGAAGATAGGAGTTGTGGATTCTCAATGGATCATTCATCAATCTCTTCCTTCTTTAGGCAGCCAGGTTCTAGATAATACCTTCTCAAGTTCATTACAAGTTTTCTGTTTAGTTCGTATATTGATTCATATATATTCTTCTGGTTTTCTTTTTACCAGGGAGAGGCACAAGACGGTAAAGCTGGGTGGCAAGGGGTAAGAACTTTGAAACATCAGCTTGTAACAGAGAATTAGCGGTTTCTTTTTTAACTAATTGATGATGATGTTTATATGGTTTTGTTGCAAAGGTGAGAGACAGATGTAAACGGGAATGGACAATGTTCCAAAGCCGTATGGCGAGCTCCGAGAAGAAGTATCTCAAGGAATTAGCAAACTCAACGATTCATTAGCAGATACTAAACAAACAGAGAGACAAGTGAAGAATTGAACAAACGACATGGTAGAGTCTAGAAATGTTTTTGAGTGTTCATATGATGATTAATCCATACTATACTGTTCATATGATTGATTAAGCAACTATATACACAGGAAACAATTTTGAAAGAACAATTAGAGTTCACCCTTGATTTTTTTCTTTCTTTTGTGCGTTCTTGACCGTTGTTATTCCATTTCTTAAAATAATAAAATCTGAGAGATATGATCCCATATGGATGATCAGATGGGTCATGTATTTGTTTCAGAATCTGGAAAACAATATTATTACTTGTCGAATTGATGTTCCTTATGTAAGTTTTTGTATTGGAAATTTCTTCCTTATGGTAATAAACAATCATCTGAATTCGATCCAAGCATCAGAAGCTTTATTCATGACTCATGAGAACAAGTCTCTTAATAACGAACACATGCATAACACCAATCCTCGTATACATAACAAACTCAACGAAATCACGAGAAGGAGAAGGAGATGTACATAAAGGGTAAGTAAAGAGTGTCTCGACGCAAAACTTCCCAAAAGGGGAAACTCAGAAGAACACAAACTCATGTTTTGATGATGCACAGTCACAGAGAATGAAGGTTTTCATGTCTGATGCGAAATCAGAATCCTGAAGAAACAAAGAGATCTATCTATATACAAAAATCTTCATTTTTTAATAATCCTCTCATAGTGCCAGATGAAAAACTCTGCAGCATTCACCAACACCAATACGCCTCAGACAAAATTGCAGAGATTATATATCAGTTGTGTAAGTGTTATTAGTCCGGAGGAAGATTCAAGCCAGCCTTTGTTTCCCTCTCAATGTAGAGGTCTTAAGATGAACGAGAAGTAAGACTCCATGTGGTGAAGATCCAAATCTATCATTCGCTTTCTCTTATGCAATTTCCCGGCAAGAGAAATCTGTACTTGTCTGCATTTTCCAGGAGATACGAAGGAAGATGAACAGCAGAGAAAGAATGCGGGATTGGACCCATTTTCCCAATTATCTCCTTGAAAGTATACTCTTCAGGGAGCATATCGAAAAGATCAGCTCCTTTGCATATAACTTTTTGAACTCTCTTAGGATTCAAGAAATGACCAAACCTCACTCTATCATTATGGCTATAAGCTTTCATCTTGAATATAAACTCACTGATCCGTCGAAAGCAAAAGCTACAATGCCATCCTGCATCCGCCAAGATCTCATCAGACTGTCGATAATGAGCATACCGTGTTTTACCAGTTTCATATCTATGGACGGAAGCTCTCCAGCTCTTGTTATCAACTAAGAACTCAAAAGAATAAAGATAGTTCTTGAGCCGCAGATGAAGAATCTTGGGGACCTCATCACACCATCTCAAAAGGTTTATGGTGTGTCTACTTGGAATCTCATCAACATCAGACATCAACAACAAGTCATCATCAGTAATCCCAGCGATTCTCAGAAGCTGGTCTAAAGCTACACGCTGATACGCCTCTTCGTAAAACGGATTCTGCCCTTTGACAAATCTTCCACCAACAGTACCATAAGTCAAACGTGACTCAATAAACTTGAACTCGTCTCGGTGTGCAGCAAAGACAAGAGGCTTAGGCAAGCCAGTGAATGTGGTGTTTGACTCGAGGAGAACAAACTGAGTGATGTAAGGAAACAACTCTCTCCAACGAACAGCGAGTATGTCAAGCTCGTTACTGAACAAAACCGCATCATAAACTCGTCTAGGGTATTCTCTTACACCCCAACCATGGAGTTTACAAAGAGTCTCCATAGAAGCGTTCTCGTGGTAGTAATGAGGAATGTCATGAAAAGGTTTAGGTGGTGATTCCCACAATGGCCGGAGAAAATAAGAAATCTTCTGACCGTGGACATAACCAGCTAGTACACATGTAGGAACAATCACTAATAAGAAGATATATGTCCTCATATCCACCCCACGAAGAGCACAACAAAGTCTAGAAAAGCTGAAGAATCTTCCAGGTTCCTGCCAGATAGATAATAATAAACATTAGAAACCATAATTAAATTCCACAACAACAATATGCAGAGCACATAGACGAATAAACAAATGTTTAAATCGGATTTAAAAATTATTTATAATCAAGAACGAACATAAATCTAAACTCAGATCCAAGTTAATTTCTCAAAATACAGAATTGGTAAGTGATGCCATCATCACCATCAAATGCAAAGAACTGGGTTGGCTTATAAAGATCTTAAAAAGATCAAATTTTGAAACTTTTTAAAGGAAAAAGGAAGTGAAAGATCTCGTTTCTGAAAGCATCAATGCAGTTTCTTTCGTTATCTCACAGAAAACAGAACAAAAAAAAAGAAAAGGCAGATCCGAGATTGATTGAAACAAACCTGACTACAAACACCGCCGCAGATATCATCAGTCTTCTTAGAACAGTAATGTCCACCAGCTTCTCCCATCATCCACCACATCCCCCTCACAAAACTCAGATCCACCAAAATGCCAACCACCTTCTCACTCACTCTCTCCAATCTCAGCTTGACGACACAGTTAAACAACAACAAAAATAGAAACTTTCCCAAAAAGAAACGAGAGATAAAACCAGAAATTTGAATTCAGAAACAGAGAAGGAACACAAAAGCAAAAGAAGGCAATGGAGGAAGAGGAATAGAGTAAGAGAGAAAGGGGGGAGGAGGGAGGGATGAAAAAGGCTGTGTCCTCTCTGGAAATGGGGTGGCACGACGCGATTAAGAAAGAGAATGGAGGGGCCTCTTTCATAATTATTCTTAATTTCGCGAATTTACCTATTTAACCCTTTCTCTAACATGACCGTTTCAAACGCTAATGTCTGGAGGTTAATTTTGTCATTTAACAAAAGCAGCATAACGGTTTGCTCGGGCCCCACCACGAGGCGTCTTCGGACATCTGACTCAACGCCTCTCTCTCTCTTCTCTTCTGTTTATTATGTCGTGTAATTAACTTCATTTACTACGCTTTTAACACGTGTCTCTCCTAAAATATCTCTCTTCCTCCCCTCCCCCTTTTTGTAACTGGGCTTACTTGGCCCATTTAGACATCCTTAAAAAATAAAAAGGTCAGAATGAAAAAGAATCTTTCGTTAATGATTTAGATGTAATTTAATTAAATCTTTTCTTTTTCCGGTAGACAGAGAGGGTATCATTTCATGTGTAGGTAGTAACAACAATTCTTTTTAACAAAGAATTATTAAAAATGTTAATGAAGACAATTATGATTCAATGATTGTGTTGTGTATAAAATCTGTAAAACATAAGCCAGTGGATCATCGTGACTTGTGTTGGATATAGGTCGGCGATACATTGACTTAGACAACTATATAAGGTCGTTCACTTATAGTATCATTTTGAGAATTCGTTTTCTGACTTCTCTTATTCATCATATCTTATCTAACTCTTTTAACTTGGACCCCAAAAAAAATGAAAGGTTTAGAAAAAATATGATTTTCTCAGTTTCTGTAGTGACAAGTTGTTGGAATATACGTATGAATATTAATGTTCGACAGGGGAATATGAAAACGAATGTTGAGGCGCTTTTAGAGAAGAGATAATTTTACATGTTTCGCAATTTGATTTTATTTTTAACGTTTTCTTCTCAACATAAAAGGAAACAGTGATGCGTTGATTAGACCCCTAAAGTTGCATTGCATACGTTAACGTGTTACGTTGTGTTTGATTAGTCGGCGTTGACTTGATTTTTTTAAAGTCTCCCACTTATAAATTTAAGAGGTTTTCAATGGCTGATACGTCACGAGTCACAAACTCACAAGCGCCCACTTTATGTGAATGATGATGATCTAAAAGCTTTTTACACCACTCAATGACATAATTAGAGTTGGGGAAATTAACTACGAGTCTACGAATTAAGAAAGAGAAAGGAAAACTAAGGTACATTTTCATTTTGCTAAGAAATGTTACAGCACTTTCATACATCGACTTTACAAACTACAGTATAGTAGTAAACAACCGTTAAGTATTTAGGATCATAGATAAACTCATGAACATAATGATTTATATCACAGCAATTAGCCGACGTAAAGTCAGCAGTCAAGTGTAAAGATCCAAGAGTGCCAGTTTTCAGATGTGAATTTCATAATGGGTCTAAAATCTGAGTTCAAAGTGGGCCTAGTCTTTTGCGACCCATGTTTCAATTGTTGTGGTGAGAAATTTTGCTGTTACTATATAGAGAAAATTAATATATTACCTTGGAGTTACAAGAGGGTTTAACTATTATAGTTTTATGCTGTCGTTGTGGAGCTGACAATAGATTAGATGGATTCATACATACTTTTAATCAATGTAGAATCATAACGGTACGTGAGCAGATTTTTTTTTTTTGTGCACGATTTGGATTTCGAGTGTCGGATATTTTCCCGTTCCTACTTAAATAGCTGATACATGATATCTATGTAAAATCACCTACCGAATATCAACTTTTAAGTGTTCTGCAAATACATCTTAACCGTAGCCTTGCGCCTTCATCTTGAGACAATTTCACCATCACCCTTCAATAATCTATGGCTCTATGCCCTAGCTAGTATAAGTTCACTCTAATTCGTTGAGATTTATAAAGTTAGCACCTAACAGTAACATCTAAGTTGTCTGGTTATATGAGACATTAAATTAAATTATACTATGCATGATTAGTGTGTGTGTCCAAAATCAAGATATTGAGACCATTCTTGTAATGTACCTTCATTTAGTTTGGTACCATTTTGTTGTTTTAGTAGTATACTACTAATTTTCACTCACATATATAAATGTTGTGTAGATCGAATCGGCGGAATAAACAAAACTCTCCGCAGAAAAAAGCATTGCATTTCATCATCGATTTATACCAAACTCATTTTGTATATAAATCAAGTCTTATTTTTGTTGCATCGAGTATATTGTCAGTTTATTCTGCAAAATTCAGTATTTATTAATAAACGTGTGGGAAAATTGTGTAATAATTTAGTCATTTGAATTATTTTGACATCAGTCAGCATTATCTAGTGATTTAGCTTTTTCTTTGGTGATAGAATGAAGAGAGCACGAAAAGTTGGAGAAGACAGTCAGACAGAGACAAACACTGCCTTTTGTACGAACGAGAGTTCACTTTTCAGACTACAAACAAATAAATGTTAGGATATCACTTTTTCATCTGCAGATTCACACTTTAAATGGGTCGATGCCTACATTGCGGAACATAGGAATTTTTCTATCCTTCTCAATCAAATTTGATTATTTTCTCTTAGTATAAGTTAGATCGCTTAAGGTTAAGCGTTATTCGAAAATTAAAAAAAAAACGTCATTCGTTAAGACAATTACTTATGAGATAGTCAGATAGATATCATAGTAGTTAAATCATTAACTATATATCTTTAGTATAGTTTATTTTCCTTTTGAGGAGTACGTAACACAATTGATATATTGACCTTTTCAAACATGTATTCTCAGTAACTTTTTCCACATTTTAGTTCATACAACTATACACACACAAGAAGGCCAGAAGAATAAACCTGAAAGATCAAAATATTAGATGACGCTGATATAAGCTTTCCATATTAATTTAAGCCATAAACGTAAAGTTAAATTCGAAACTTGATTATAATTTTTAAATAACATAACCTATACTATTAGAAAATAGTACCAACTTAAACTTAATCTTTTTAGTTAATATCCAACATTGGGAAAGATAGAAACATTAAACTATTTAGAAAGTACCAAAACTCAACAAAACATAATCATTATGGATATCTCTAGCTAACCCCACGATCTCCGGCAAGTACAGCCTAACTGAGTTCCGTACATCAACATTTCCTGATACGCCCACTCGTTCGGTCCGTACGTTAAACCACCGTCTACGGCGGCGCTTATGCCGTCGAAATAACCGGAGTCGTTACCTAGGAAATTCCCGTAGCGATCTAGTTTCGACGTTAGAGCCTCCTTCGTCTCTTGAAACATATTGTCAGAGTAGATAGTGAGAGCAGACAAATCACCGGAGTTCTCGTCATGGCTGCTCACCGGAAGTGGTGTTGGCGGCGGCGGCGGAGGAGTGCCGCGATTTTTCTTCATGAACTCTTGAACGACCTCTTGTAATAGACCAGAATCAGAAGGCTCTTCAGGGAAAAACGACTCATAGTTTTCGGCTTCGGAATTTGAAATGGACGCCGTTTTAGGTGTGGAGTAAGAAGAAGATGAGCCGTTGAAGGAGTTATTAAACACCGAGGATTTGCCAGAGGAACACGAAGCGTCGCGTAAGAAGATTGACTGAGTGTTTATGTTCTGTTGTGGCGCCGGTGCACCGTAAAACTCATGAGAATAGTGATCTAACGGTAGAGACGGAATAGGAAAACGGACGGACGGCATAGATTTCTTGGTAGAGAAAGAGAATCTTGGCTCAGGAACAAGAACAGCCGTCGGATAAATAAAGTTAGTACGAGCCTTAGCTCCACGAAAGGCACGAGCCGCGGAGTCGTAAGCACAAGCTGCTTCTTCAGCCGTGTCAAATGTTCCGAGCCACCGTCTTTCCTTGGAAATCGGATCACGTATCTCCGCCGCATATCTTCCCCATGGTCTCCTTCGAACGCCGCGGTACCTCGTCGTGCTGCTACTGGCTCCGGCGACGGTGACTGTTGTATCCTTTGAAGACTTCTTGCGGTTAACCGGCGATGATGTGGCGTTGGTGAAGTTTCTTGTGAAAGGATTAATTGGGTCGGTTTCGTTAGATCCGTGGAAGTTCCTTAGGGCTTCTTCCATTTTTGGTTTCTAGGGTTTGTTAAGAGGAGAAATGTGAAATCTTTGGTGGTTGGGCACTTTGAAAGAGACTGAGCCTTCTTCTATCTATTTATAGGTACATAAAATTGTTATTCTTTTTTTTTGGTTTTCTTTCATATAGTGTTATTAATTTAGTGTAGTGAAGTTATTATAAAGCAGTGTAGGACGATAATTTACATATAAGTTAACAAATACTACTACTAGTAGAGATCTTGATGAAACTTTGGAGTTGAGACGTAAACTTAATTTGAATAATTACGATAAATTGGTCTACTTCCTTTACTTAGTTTTTAACCTTCACATGATGTTTGACTCGATTGTGTTATAAACCTAGATACCACATTCAAATATGATGTTATACTCATATTTGTTATCTTTTTTCATGTGTGTTACAGAAACTATTAATTTTAATGAATCAAAACATTAGTGGTTTTGTATGATGATGCAAGTGGCAATAAAAACCACATTGTTATTGTTTGTAAATCGTTTACAATCGACCAACAAAGTTTTCAGTTTTCACACATGCTAAACATATTCACATTATTATTGTATGATTAGTAAAAGGGAAAACCCATCATTTCTTAGCCTACCAATTAGAATAATCCTCTTGAAAGTGTGTTTTTGTTTAATGTTTAGTACTATCGTTGATGTCGAGAACAAAATTAATGATTTTGTAAGGTAGAGATAAATTATGGAACACAAGATATGCGTAGAAACACTTCAGTGTATATCTGACACGTGTGTGTATTATTGTACGAAGAGGACATTTCAGGTATGTCTAAAACGTATGTACGAGACATATATGTATTTCATGTATCAGAATTCAGAAGCTTGCTTTTTATTTATTGCTTCTGCCATTATTTAACGTTACATACAATCTTCCGATGTTTATGCAAATCTTCCATTACGTTACAACCATCGAAAACAATCATATAATCTTTAATTATGACGTCGAAAAAAACATGTTAATTTCTTTTCTTTCTTCTGGTAAATTTAGGCGTTGAAATATTATTAAAATTTGAAGCATAGTCATAAAATCATAATATGAACTCAATTTGATGCATTGTGCTGAAATGTTAAGTTAAACCCCTATGGAAGATCTTAAATAGTACTGCACTATTTACATTCAAATCCATGCTTGATGGAGTATAAGAATTTGTCTGGGGTAGGTTGAGTTGATAAATATCATAAAAATTATTATATTAATTACCAGTATATTACTAGTATATGGTAGATTTAGAACCATAAAAGAGTTTGTTGGAATTAGAAAATAAATGATCACTGAGAGATTCTTCAAAATTTTGGGAACTAAAGACTTTGGGTTTCCAGCTCAGTCCTTTAGCAAATATCTCTGTGATTTCCAATGTCAAGAAGTCAGTTATTACGATAGCTCGTGTTCTGAGTTAATTTATTCTATAAATTAACCTAAGCAGACTCTTAATTATTTATCTTTCAAAACCTAAGCAGATCAACTTAATTAAAATACTTTGCATGTTGCAATTTTGGGGTGGGCACGTAAAATCATTTTATACCAACCTAATCAGATTAGTGGGAGTCAAACGTACTGAACCAGTTGTTTATAATCAAACATTCTCAATCTACATATCTCAACATGACTTTAGTTCCACCAAACTAAAACTTGTTTTCTTAAGGAAAATGATTGGTTTTTCTATTCTGTTCGGATTTACATAGTTTAATAAAACATGTTACTAATATATAAATATTTAAAGTACACCATAACATAACATATTTGCTACGAAAAAGTGTTCTTTTTGATTAATATAAAGTACTTTGGTAGGTATAAATATGACAAGAGTATAGTGTAAGTGTGTAACTAATCACAAAAGTATGATTTGATAGATTTTTGAAGGAGCTAGGGGGAGTAAATGGTGGGTCGAGAAAAAGAAGATTTTTGTAACGACAAAGAAAGAGATTGTCAAAAATATCAAACAAATTCAATCAATCAATTTTTCTCCTTGGAAAACGGACTTTACTTCTTCAACCTTTCTTGATCCTTCCAAGAACAATTATAATTCATTCTAAAATGTTATCTTTAGTTTTAGAATGAGTATAAATTTACTACTATCTTTATTTTTATTCATAAAATAACGATCGTTTCGCGACATATATAGAATTCTAATTCTAATTCAAACGGACCTTCTACTATATTTTACATTTTTTTCGAGTTTAAAATGTGTGATACAAAAATAGGTTAGAAAACAAATCCCGTTAAAAGTGAGTGACCTTTTGGGACATCAGAAAAGATCATTCTCATCATTTTGCCCCCTATGAAGTGGACCCTGCGCACCCATGCGTTACATAATTATTACTCTTTGATTTGACTATCTGCATTTTCTAAAATCTTTTATATTAATTTTAGGTATTGCTCAACTGATCAATAGTAGTATGTTTTTGCTTCTCATTATATGCTATAAAGAAATTTGAGCGAAATATCATTAAATGCATCCACACTCTCTGATGAGTAAAATGTATATTTCCGATTGAAAACGAAACTTTCGAATTGTTGAAAAAATGGGTAACCAATTCCGACTTGACATGATTTCTTATTAGTATGCGAATAAATACTTAAAAAACGAGTTATAACAACACAACTACATAATTTGGCTTATGTAAACTTAAGCGGAGGTTCACTTTTAACTATTTGACGTCTGAGAACTTGATAAGTAACTGATGTTTAGTCTGAAAAGTAACTTAACCACTAGTTCATTCCTTTTTATTTTTTGTCAATTAATGTTAACATTATAATATCATTGTTATTAAATAGTATGTGCACGTTTCGTTTAGACAATCGAGAAGATATACCAAACTTATAACTGTTTGAAGAGTAATTACATTAGCGATGGGTCCTAGTCTATATAAAACTTACGCATTGATTATGGAGCTAATTTTAAAGCTTACTTTTTAAACAACACATTGTTTCAAAAATAACGTTTAAAGGCTTTGTAAAACTGGTTATATAAATGTACTGATTAATTATATAAATGTACTGTTATACAAGTGTTTCTGTTATACAGTAATTAATTAGAAAAGAAAATGTTTATTTTTTGTAATTTGTATGTAAATATACGGTTTCTTCATATATACCACAACCATTACGTTTGATATGTTGTTTTAAGTTGATTTGCTGTTTAGGGGGGAATAAAAGAAGAGAAGGAGGGGAGCAAATGATCTGCCAAACTCAGAGAGAGAGAGAGTATGATCAGTACTTTTATTTTGTTCTGATCAGTTTGTCTCCTAATCTCTCTACCTCTATTATCTTAGGGTCAGATTTATATGTATTGCATATTGCATACAATGAACTCCCCATTAAACCATTAGCAAACAAGAAACTGGCAGATATTAAATGAGAGAACATACAAATTATCACTCCTAATTTTGTCTCTTTATTATTATTGGTGCATTAATGTAGAAACCCTAGTCCCAAGATTCATCATTCCTTTTTTCTGTAACTAGATGTTCTTCAACAGCTTTTGTCTCACAAGTGTCTTTGGAATATATTTAATATTTTCACGTACAGTGTATACGAATAATTCATAAGTTGTTTTGTTGTAAGTTGTACCTGTGAATTCATAAGATCTTTTTCTTATATGGGTCAACAGGGTAAGAAAGGCACATTACAGGATCACTGTTACCCAGACATGACTTAAACTTGGGCCTAAAAAAGGTTTCGGAGAGCCCATTTAGTCACAGCAAAGTCAAACACTCTACGGACTCTTTTAAAACTAGACGAAGTCTGATGTCGTCCAAAAAAACAAAAACTAGATGAAGTAATCAAAGAACCGAACCTCAAGCCAACAAGAAAAGTGAAATATTTAGAGTTGTTGATCCAGAAACGAGTCTTTCTTAGCTGCACCACTATGTGGTGTACCTCCAGAAAAAAGGCTAGTAACAATGGAGCTTCCCCATGAGAGCCAACCTGTTGCTCCTCCTTGTTGCTTCTCAGCTTCAATCACACTCCTCAGTTGCTCTTCCTCGACGATCTCCTCCCATCTCTTCCTCATGAAATCTCGAACCGATCCAACGGTTTGGTTAACTATCTTTTGTGGAGGAAACTCTAGTGGGTTCTGGTCCAAGTTAAGTTTCTCCAGCTTCTCTAGCCTGAAAAACGAGTCAGGCAAGACTCTGATCTGGTTGTTGCTGAGATCTAGCTCCCTTAGGTTAGCTAAATCAGAGATTGTGTCAGGAAGTTCAGTCAAGTCGCTGAAGTTGCTGCTCAAGTTCATGACTTCGAGGTTTGTGAGTCTCCCTATAGCGACTGGAAGGCCGTGGATTTGGTTCATGTGTGCATCTAGATACCTTAGAGAACGCATCTCACATATGGAATTGGGGAAGAAACCGATTCTGTTCAGCTGGATCGATAGCCTCTCCAGATTGAGTAATCCGTATCCAATGTTTGCAGGCAAAGAAGTCAAGTTGTTGAAGCTGGCATCTAACTCCACTAATGACCTTAAATCACAAAAACATATCTCTCCTCAGAATTGGATAATAATATGCTAAAACGAAACAAAACATGAACAAAACGTATGAGCACAAAAACCTGCACTGGGCAATGCTTTCTGGGAGTGAAGTTAGCTTGTTCCCCGTCAGATTTAAGATCCTCAGGTTAAGTAATAGCCCGATAGAGTCAGGAAGAGAGCTGAGTGAGTTTGAAGATAAATCTAGCTCCTCTAGCTTCTCGAGTGCTGAGATTGTATCAGGTAGGAGCTGCAAAAAAAAAAAAAAAAAAAACAGCTTTAGCTACTACCAGATACGACGCAAACAAAGTGACTCCAACCAAGATCTCTTCATCAGATTATCAATCACTTAAAAAGATAAAGATTCACAGCCATCTTAAGCTCTTAAAGAAAGCAATCGGATCACCAGAATCATGAGTTATCTGCAATTCTTTATATGATCATCGACCAAATAGTTCCAATGATGACTAATCAAGCTTCACACATACATCAAGATTCATAAGCTAAAGCCAAGTCACATTCCAAAGTTTCATGATTTCACCCCTTACAGAATACAATCTCAATGAATCAGAGAGTTCATGAGGCCATTGAAGCTCTAATCGAGATCATTCTTATGAGTTATGGCAAAAAGACCAAATTTTTCGAAACTAAACACACCAACAACATTCATGAAGAAGTGATTCAAAGTCTCGGGGACAATACCTTGAGATCATTGCGAGAGAGATCCAGGGAAACCAAACCAACGATCTTCCCTAAAGCATCAGGAATAAGCTTAAGCTGACGATCAGAAAGATCAATCCTTTCAACGACTGCACCATCTTCAACTTCCTTAATCACAGCTAAAACCTCCTCATTCACTTCATCCCCACCGTTCAACGATTCAACAGCCGAACCATAAACCCTACTAAGCTCCTCCACCAAATCCCTCAAGAGCTTCTCGTATCCCTCATGAACTTCCTCCAACTTGACAACCGTAGCGTAAACCTCTTCTTCCTTAGCCGCTTCCTCCGGAGACAACGAATCGTTCTCTCGGATCGCAACGATCTTAAACCGAGCAGCAGAGACAGCTGAAGGATCAGGACGTGGCCCGAGTGAGCCGAACACGAAAAGGGTCTGCGTGATTGTACTGGGAATCGATTCAATCAGCGTGGAGATTACATGAGGATTGGTGAGAAGAGGGTAACGATGCGCTAGAGATTGCTGAATCGTTTGAGACGGTGGTGCGTGAGAAGCGGGATCGGAGTGGTGGAGTACGTAGGAGAGTAAAGGGAAGATCTCGAGGTCATGATCCATGGTTCTACGAGATTGATGATGAGAGCTTATTGAGATCGAAGAAGGTCTGATAGAAACAAAAACTTAATAAGTGAAACAGAGTGAAGGAAGAATTGAATTAATAACATTAAAATTGGTAAGATATATTTTATAATAATTAATTAAAACCTTAAAAGATAATTACACAATGATTTATTTTTATAAAGGAAAAGTTGATTGAAAAAGATCAGATAGAGATAACGATTTACTCTTTTTGTTGAATACACATATTTCCATGTGTTAATTTATTCTATATTTCACTCTCATTGTGCTATATTTTTATTATTTATTAGATCTTTTTATTTCTATTAAAATATAAGACCATCAACCAAATTCAGTAGAATTTAATTTCGGTTTGGTCGGTTGAAAACCAGAACCGGATTTGGATTCTTAATGATCCGAGCTTTCTTAATGCCCAAGAGTAAAGGAGTGAAGCCTAATGTTCAAAGACATACAGCCGTGATATGATTTCAAAGATTATGAAAGTAAAATTCAGAGATTTTTTTGAGCTTAACATAACCATAAACACATAAACCACAACCATAAGAAATCAAAAACTCCAAAGTCCAAATCATAACCATAAGAAATGAACATCAAAAGAAATCAAAAACTCCAAATGCTTAAAACTTGTTCATGGATTTTTTTGAGCTTAACATAACCATATCCATAACCATAAACATAAACCATAACCATAAGAAATCAAAAACTCCAAATCCTTAAAACGAAAAGAAAAACCTTCATCGGCTTCTTCTTCCGGGCGAGGAGTTTCTCCACCACGGCGGCGGCGTTCTGCTCCTCCTTAAATCGTTGCTTCAATACAAAAATGGTAAAATAGTAGTATTTTTTTTATAGTAGTATCCAACAAAACTAATAGTTAAAAACTCATTACACAATACAAATGATATTTCTATGGTATTCATAGTAAATTTTCAATTGAGTTAACAAATGTAACACGCAATTGTGACATCTCAAAGCATATTTTATGTTGAGATTATTATTCCTACCGTCCTACACAATGTCTTCCAATTTCTCATCTTTTATTTTAACCCTACATAAATTATCCACATTTTTATTTATTTTTAAACCATCCACATTTTCAAAAATATTTATACTTTAATCGTTGCTTCAATACAAAATTCAATTAAGTAAAATCACTTTTTCATATGGATTATCCAATTGTCATCGTATTTTACATTTTGTGTACATTTTGATTTCAGTTAATGCCAATGCAATGCATTGTTAAAGATGGCATGCCATTTAATATGATCACACTATTCCAGTTCTATGAAAAATTAAAGATACTAATATTCCAAATATTTTTTTTTTTATAAAAGCAACTTGAAATAAAATAAAACAAAATTGATCTTTGGGAGAATAAAAGACAACCCCGGTTCAAGAATCCTTCACCCGGTATGTCATATACCGGAATTGAATGTATGTTTTAGCCAAATTATGTTTGTTTGTGTATGAATTGGCCCCGACATCATCTATGGAGTTGATTGTTTAAGCAAATAAATAAACTAAGCTCTCTCTTTTAAGTCTTAAACTTAACAACCCATGTCTAATTAATTTCTCTACACCCTTGATGATTTTTTCATTTAAATTTTATACTCTCTAATTAAGTTTACTCTTCACAAAGCACAACTCTTTGGTAAACATGAAATCTGAGTGATTGTGTGTGATTCACAACTATAGAATATACAAATTACAGAAATGTCAAATAAAAATTGAAATATTACTTGACGACATGATTACTAGCTCTATTCATCAAATAAAATAATAATATAACAATATATATATATATATAATCACTTTAGCATATATATAATCACTTCTACAAGATTCAGCCAACTTACAGTTGTCACCAATTCCACATATATACGAACCATAAAACATTAGTAATTTGTTTTCGTATAACCCAACCAATTTCTAGTAACCATACATGCGTACGTCCTGTAAAATGCTTTAAAGCGACCAACAAAACATTTGTCGTCTTTTATTCGATTGCTTTTTGTATCAGTAAGCAATCACCAAACACAACCGAGTGTTCTATTCGAATTAGCCGGTCATTATAGCTTGTTCAACTGGTCAGAGTTTTTCCCTTACTTCCATTATTATTTATTGGTTTGAAAATTTTGATCCCGCAAGCAATTGTATAATTTTGTAGTTCTAAACGTTTGTTTGTACCAAATTATATTATTATTATATATCATAAGAGATCAAAAGTATGGTGCGGCCGCAAAGAAGCCGAAGTGGCTAAGATCAAAACCATGGTTCCCGCCGGTGCTAGAGCAAATTTATTAATTGCCTAAACTCATTGAATATTTTGACTCAAAAAGAAAAAAAGAACTCACTAAAGACATTAGCCATTTTTTATAATAAAGAAGAGTTCATTCAACCTGAATCAAAGTAATATATTATAAAATGTTCAATTTTTCTTCTACTTTTAACCATAATTTTCAATAATAATTTTTTGTTCTATTTCTTCACTTTAAAGAAATAATTCAAATAATATGATTATTAATTTGTTTTGTAATTTTACTCTAATTATAATAAACTAAAATATTTTTTAAATATAGAATTTATAAATATTTATAGATAAATAGCTGAATACATATTTCATTTTAAGAGAGAACAAACTGTATATTTAAAATGTCAATTTGATTAGCTTGAACCTCCTATCATATATGTATATTTATAGTAATTTCAAATTTTTATATTCAAACCAAAAAATCAGTTATTTATTCACAATAAATTTATTTTTATGATTTTTTCACATATTTTATTAATTTACATATTCTATCAAATATTTTGTAACTCTCATATTTATAATCATATCCATATTTTAAGAAATTAAATTTTAATTAATTGCAATTATTTATTTGTGTTTATGTAGCATTCTAATGAATGATTAATGACAATTAAAAATAGAATAAATAATAAAAGATATTAATATTTAATTATTACATTTTTGTAATTCTTATATATTTTATTTAAGAGTTCAGTGTGTAGCATATGCTATTATGTTTATAAGAAGTTCAACATGTGTGTTTGATATATTTATGTAAGATATGATATATATATGATATTTTGTTTTAAAATATGATGAAATGTTTAACTTTTCGATCATCTAAATTGTTCTTAATTTTTGTTTGGGAAATTAGTACTACATATATAGTATTCCTATATTATGAACATCAAGATGTATAATTTTATTTTCAATTCTACTTGTCATCTATAAGATATGTCGCTTATTTTCTATTTTGCTTTTATTTTTTATTCATTTTAAGATAAATAATTCACACTAAATTATTATATAACTATTTTCCAATTTCTATTCACTTATTAATATTATTCCAATCATATATCATTTATCAGTATATTATTAATTAATATATATATATATAATATGTTTATATTAATTTATCAAAACCAAATTATTGTAAATTGTAAATATATAGAAGTTAGGTTTTGAATCATTTTCCATATGATTTTTATATATGACTTCATCAATCATCTCGGAAAAGCGTCTTTAGTTTTCGATTAATCATCTCGAATAAATTTTATTTTCATAATGAATCTAAATAATATATAAGTTTTCTTGCATTTGTTAGACAGTAGAAAAACTAAAAACCCATAATTGAGAGAATTATTTTATAATTTTTGTACAATTTTTGAAGAATATTTATTTAAAAGCATATTTATGTAATGTAAACTATTAAATAATCAATTTATTCAATAATTTACTAAACTCCTTTAAAAATATATAATTATATTTTGTTATATTAATTTCAAACTCATACGACGCATAAGACATTATCTAGTAATATATAATTATATTTGTAAACGACTTCGTCAGACATCTTTCACGGTGCGCACAAACTTGAAAGATATTTTACACAATGATTGGTAGAATAATGCAACTTCATTACAAAGTAAAACAAGTTTAAAGCTAATGACGTTTTTAACTTCTAAGAAATAAATACTACAAACTACATCTGTTTTTATGGAGATTATTAGTACTCCTATTGTACTAAATGATCAACTTATATATAACACGTCTTTAATCAAATATTAGCTTTATCAAGTATGACTGTATGAGTCTCAATGTGGAAATTGTTAAAACTACAATGCTTTTTTTTTTTTTTGGTCATCTGATAATATTATAGAATATAAAAAGATACATTGTGAATTACAACATATGCCGGCGGAAAACTACAATGCTTTTTAAACTTGTAATTTTACTTTAATCATATATATATATATGTGTGTGCGCTTACAAGATTCACTTTAGCATATAAATAATCACTTCTACAAGATTCAGCCAACTTACAGTTGTCACCAATTCTACATATATACGAACCATAAAACATTAGTAATTTGTTTTCGTATAACCCAGCCAATTCCTAGTAACCATACGTACATCCTGTAAAATGCTTTGATTTGATTTTCGGTTTGGTCGGTTGAAAACAAGGAATAAAAAGATCCAATATTTTATGGCCGATTGGATTTGGTTTACGGTCCAATATTTTAATAAGAATAAAAAGATCTAATCTATACTATTAATTAGGGGAAAAAATGTCATAAAAATCCTCAACTTACAAAAACTGTTGAAAAAAAGCATGAACTTTACATATGGTGAAAAAATACTTAATTTCTATTGACTTTTTGGATAAATCACAAACTTTTGTTGATTCGGCCAAATAAGACACGTTGACTAGTCAACTAACGGATTAATTTTATGGGTTAAGTCAATGTTAACAGATTCAGTTAAAACTTGAAAACGGCGTCGTTTTGCTTATTTTTTTAAAAAAGAAGACATATACGAGATTTGAACCTGATATCTTTTGAAAGAGTACATGGGTTACTTAACCAACTGAGCCATAACAATTAACAATTGATTGGGCACAAAAGTTGAATATACTTTAAACTGATGATTTGGGAAAGAGCTGATCGAAACGAACCGGCTCGAATAATAGCTGCTGATCTAAACGAGTTGACTGAGAAAGGTGTGCCGGTTGAGAAGAGAGAGAGAGTTGAGTCGAGGTTGTCGATGTGGTTAATTGAATATGAATCTTGAACTACTCCATTTTCTGAGATTTGAGAGATTTGGTTGTCGATGTGATTAATTGAATATGAATCTTGTTTTTTTGGCCCAAGTTTTTAGTCGGAACATATAGTTTTGTTTAATCTCACATCTAGGGTTTCGAAAAAGGAAAGACCTTCGACATCAACTGCTGTTGGATAAGAGGCGGTGGTGGGGAGGAGAGCGTTGCCGCCTTGGATGGATCTGTCGTACGAACAAGGTGGTGGTGAGAAAGGGGAAGAAGAAAGAGAAAGTGAAGTGATTTTAAATATATTTGTTTGTATAACAACAGCAATAAAGTATTATAGTCTAGTGGTTAAGTATCATGTTGTTGTTCTCTCAAAAGTGATGAGTTCGATCGAGATAATATCTCATAAATGTTTTTTTTTTATAAGCAAAACGACGTCGTTTTGAAGTTTTAACTGGATCTGTTAACATTTACTTAACCCGTTAAATTAGTCCGTTAGTTGACTAGTCAACGTGTCTTATTTGGCAGAGTCAACAAAAGTTTGTGATTTATCCAAAAAGTCAATAGAAATTAAGTATTTATTTCACCATATGTAAAGTTCATGCTTTTTTTCAACAGTTTTTGTAAGTTGAGGATTTTTATGACATTTTTCCCATTAATTGGGGAGTACATTTAGGGATTAAAAAAAAAAATACATAACATATATCCATATTGTCAAACAGACCTATTTGCCTATATAAAAAAAAAATTAAACTTCCCTAAAACAATGGTAACAACTATTAAAGGAATAAATAATTAACTTTTTATAATTTGTTATAGATTTCGTATCTATTTGATATGGGTATAAAGCATAAATAATTAATTTTGAATATATTAAATTTTCCAAATATTTTTCTAAATTAAATATTAAACATGTATAGTTTTCTAAATGAAATTAAAGCCAACAAGATTACAAAATAAAATTTAAAATATTATAATAATAATATGCCAAAACGAAACAAAACATGAACAAAACGTATGAGCAGAGCACAAAAAAACCTGCACTGGGCAATGCTTTCAGGGAGTGAAGTTAGCTTGTTCCCCGTCACATTTAAGATCCTCAGGTTAAGTAATAGCCCGATTGAGTCGGGAAGAGACCTTAGTGAGTTTGAAGATAAATCTAACTCCTCTAATTTCTCGAGTCCTCAGATTGTATCAGGTAGGAGTTGCAAAAAGAAAAAAAAAAAACAAAATTACCATTTTTATTTTATAAACTTTTTGTGTACTCCTGCTTAACTTTTTTTCACTAGATTAAAGCTATTTTTTTTTGTCTCAGTTTGGTACAATCTTGTCCTAATATTTTTCAGATTGTTTGTTACTTCAGTCGATTATCCAATTGTCATCATATTTTAAATTTTGTGTACATTTTGATTTCAGTTAAATGCTGATGCATTGTTAAAGATGTCATGCCATTTAATATGATCACACTACTCCAGTTATAATTTTTGTACAATTTTTGAAGAATATTTATTTAAAAGCATATTTATGTAATGTAAACTATTAAATAATCAATTTATTCAATAATTTACTAAACTCCTTTAAAAATATATAATTATATTTTGTTATATTAATTTCAAACTCATACGACGCATGAGACATTATCTAGTAATATATAATTATATTTGTAAACGGCTTCGCCGACATCTTTCACGGTGCGCACAAACTCCAAATAATAACCATAAGTAGCAAAATCCTTAAAACTTATTCAGCGAAAAGAAAATCCAGGAAACAAAAACTCCAAATCATAATCATAACACCAACGAAATAAGTAACAAAATCCTTGAAAACTTATTCAGCAAAAAGAAAATCCAGGAAACAAACTCTGAAGGATCATGCTTTTCGATCGAGATGGTGACTTAGTGTAATTGCTTCCCCTGCAAATGACTCCGATCCTTAAAACTTATTCAGTCCATGATAAAATGGCCATCCGTTAGCTTATAATAGTCGTCATTTGCAGGGGGAAGCAACAACACTTGTCCATATATGAAAAAGAGTTTTTGGCGGTGATATTTGCGAGTTCAGAAATGACGACATTATGTGCTACATGATCATTTTATCATAAAGAGTTAAAGACTGATCAGCATAGCTTGAAATACTTGTTGGAACAGCGACTGAATACACCAATTCAGCAACAATGGCTACCTAAGCTTTTGGAGTTTGATTATGAGATTCATTATAAGGAGGGAAAGGAGAATTTGTTAGCGGATGCATTGTCTCAAGTGGAAGTTTCTGAAATTCTTCACATGGCTTTATCGGTCCTGGAATGTGATTTTCTTCAGAAGATTAAAGTGGGTTATGCTTCGGATTCTTTATCACAATCATTGATTGATGAACTGGTAGCAAAACCGGGTTCAAAGAAGCACTTTGTATGGTCTCAAGGTCTTCTACGCAGGAAAAGTAAGATTGTTGTTCCGAATGATTTCTCTTTACGTAATTCTATTCTCGAATGGTTGCACTGTCGTGGGATTGGTGGTCATTCTGGTAGAGACGCTACTCATCAACGTGTGAATAGTTTGTTTTATTGGAAGGGGATGACTATGGACATTCAAGCTTATATACGCAGTTGTTCCGTTTGTCAGCAATGCAAGTACGACAGCTTCTCCAGGTCTGTTACAACCTCTTCCTATTCCAACTACCATTTGGTCTGAAATCTCTATGGACTTCATTGATGGTCTTCCACCTTCGAATGGTAAAACTGCTATTTTTGTGGTGGTGGATCATCTCACACAAGCTGCTCACTTCATGGCCTTAAGTCACCCTTATTCTGCCTTAACGATGGCTCAGGCGTTCTTGGACACTGTTACCTAATTTACCTAATTTCATTGTCAGCGACAGAGACTCCGTGTTCCTTAGTGACTTTGGCGTTAGTTGTTCACTCTCCAAGGGGTCTAGCTCAAGTACTCTAGTGCTTACCATCCTCAGAGTGATGGCCAAACGGAGGTGTTCAATTGATGTCTTGAAACATATTTGAGATTCATGTGCAGTGATCGTCCTACACACTCTGGAGTAAGTGGCTTTCCCTTGCTGAATATTGGTATAACACAACGTTTCACTCTGCTATTCAGTTAACACCCTATGAAGCTGTTTACGGTCAGCCACCTCCTCAACATTTGCCTCACTTACCGGGGGAATCTAAGGTGGTTGTGGTTGCCAAGAGTATGCAAGAACGTGAACATATGTTGTTGATACTCAAATTCTACTTATTGCGAGCTCAACATCGTATGGAGCAGAGTGCTAACAAGCGTAGGTCTGAGAGGAGCTTCAACATTGGTGATTTGGTATATGTCAAACTACAGCCTTATCGCCAAGGCTCTGTGGTTCTTCGAGTGAATCAGAAATTGGCTCCTAAGTACTTTGGGCCTTACAAGGTGGTGGATAAGTGTGGTAAGGTAGCTTACAAGTTGGAGTTGTCATCCTCTTCACGAGTTCACTCAGTCTTTCATGTGTCTCAGTTGAAGTTGCGGGTAGGAGGTCATGTGGTGAGTACTCAACTCAACTTCCTTCCAATAGTTGGTCAATCTGTAACAGTGTATTCATATTGATTCTTTTTTTGTAACCAACTTATATTAAATCTATAACCTATTTTGTAACCAATTTATAAAAATTATATAGTCTACAAAAAAATTGTGTACTTCCGTTTTATTATATAGGAGATAAGAGAGAACCAAATTTCCTTTTTAATGTTCGGATACAAAAATGTGATTCGCAATTACATCTCCTTAACATGTCTTAAATTGAAGTAACAAACTCTTTTTAGCTCAAAAGATTCTCTTTCTCTGGTACTCCTCCCCATTCTCTTATTCTTTCCTCTGCCATCGCAGCCTACAAATTTGTATATAAAGATTAGAACAACAACTCGGTGAGTGAGAGATCCTTGTTTATACAGTTTTATAAAGTTTTGATTTCTTACCTCTTTGTCCCAATTGGTTTTGCAGATCATCCAAGTCAAGACTACGGATTGAACAAAAGTTCCGGTCATCATCCCCCACCAAATTCCCTGATCAATATACGTGTCCACAACATCAAAAACTCCGGTCTTTCGTCTATCCCTAATAAATGTTTTATTTTTAGATAAAAAGGATGTGAATTTCATTACCATTACTCCATATTCAAGCTTAAATCCCAACAATAGACCAAATGGGACTCCAAACAAGTAATAGCATGCTATATTCACATATGCTACAACCGCTTGCCATCCCGCTCCCACAGCCACTCCTGCGTAATCAAAATTTATCATAATGCCACATCAGATAAAACTCCATACAAATTTATAACATATATATCAGTAAGTGTCATCAACCATTCCACGCATATCTAATCGGTTTTGTAGTTGGAAAGTTATGTAAAAAACCAATATAATATTGGAGTCCACTAAACAAAATATTACCAGACAAGACAGGTTGAATATTGTTTATGACGATGCAGAAGGCAAGCATTGGCGTGAGTTCTCTAACCACATTTCTAACTACTTCATCTTCCACAAACAAAACCGGGTACTCGTTGCGGAAGAAGAGTAGGATGGCTGCTATAAACATCCCAATCGATGTCGATAATATCACCGCCACAACTAGAGAAAATTTGGCCGTTCTTGGGTGGCTAGCTCCTAGCTCATTTGACACTCTCACACTGCCAAACAAAAAAAAAAAAAGCACTATTAGGCAAGTGTGAGATATGTAGATGTTGGAAAAAGTTTGTTTTCACACGTGTTGTGTGGGACGCATGCACGTGAGAATTTACCTTACAGCTGCGTTTGTCCCAATTGAAACCATAGCTGCCCATCCCAAAATGTTCATGCTTCATAATTTTTACACACCATCAAGAACAAACAAATAATTAGACCACATTTGCAATGAAAGGCACTAAAATTTTGAATTTTACTTATGCATTATTGTAATTCCTAGCTATATTTTAATTTAGTGATTGATTAGTGTATGTGAGTAACATAAGATAAAAAAACGTGTGAACTATTTAAATCGGCTATTTGGCCACAGAGACACAACAAATATGAATTAGTACTACGCACGTTAGGACTACTATTATTTCAGAGAATCTCTATGATGTTAATTTAAACAAATGAATCAAATAACAAATCATGTTAACCTTACATGTAATATCGTGAAGATATTAATTAATTAATTTAGTTCTTATAATTAAAGAGAGATAGCAAGTTTTACCATATGGAGAGTGCAGCTACGGAGACTTCAGCATTCTCTAAATATCCAGCAAACAATACAAGTGCCATAAAATACCAAATCTCCAAACTACAAAGGTAAAAAAATAAAGTTTATATTAATTAAAATATGAATTAATGGGGTTGGATCAAGTAGGCGCAAAATAACCGGAAAAGGGTTTGCACTCACCAGAGCATGACAGCAGAAGCCAAGGACAATTTGACAAACCCCCACAAATTATGAAAAGCCTCCCACGTAAAGCCAGACCAAGCCTCTCCACACGTACCATTAAAGATATACACAAGTTGTGCCACAACGATGAACCACCACGACGTGTTAAGCACTAAAGCTAAACCGGGAAGTCCCCAGTGGAGCCTAGACATGACTAGCCACGTGAAGAAACTATGGAAAACGAGAACCACACCGGAGATTGATGCCATGACCATGATCTTGCTTTGCGATTGCAAAAACTTTGCGGTTGGGAAGTTGACTGCGTAGGCGAAGATTTGCGGGATCATGTAGATGGAGAAAATTCCAGCCGCGGCCGAGATTGCAGCGGTTTGGCCTATGAAGGCTAAGATTGGAGCCGCAAAGATATAGAGTAGCGAAAGGAAGAGGGCGGTTACACCTAGAATAACCCACGAGCGTTGTAAGTAAACACCGAGCATTGATAATTTCCCTGCTCCAAACGCTTGTCCGCATAGCGTTTCCAACGCACTTCCCATTCCAAGCTAGAAATAATAACCGTGAGAAAATTTTAAAATTTGCATACAGATTACTGATATAGCACTCTCGTATTAAACTAGTTTTATAGTACGGCTACCATAAACCAAAATGACATTTAGGATTTGACACCATTTTCATCGTAAAGTTTGAAATTATAAGAGATACAAAATTTTACATAATTATAAGGACTCTAATACGCAACTTTATTGTAGTATATATATATAGATATGTATATCACAATATTTGAAGGATTTTTCAGCATCTTTGCAGTAATTTAGTAATTTTTTGGTTCTTCAATATGCAAAAGATTTTTAATATACTTTATACAATATAGAATGGGAAAAATGTGATCAGGGAAGACATGTCAATGTAAAAACGTACCATGATACCGAAGGAGAAGCCAGCGATGACGCTGTTCTCGATGGAGACGGCGGCTAGAGCGATGGTGCTAATATGTCCGGCGAAAACTTGAGTGACGGCTCCGAGAGAGTATTGGCTCATCGATGTGAAAATGGCAGGGCCTGCTAGTTTCCATAGCTTCTTAGACTCAATTCTAAACTCTCTGACAAAGTCTCCGACGTTGGAGATTGGTGGGATATCGGCGGCAGTAGAAGAGAAGGAGACAAGAGAAGATGCTCTGCTCCCGACTCCAAGATAATCCATCAATGCTTTCTGGGTTGTCGGGTCGAGTTCCTCAGTTGACGACAGTAACGGATCCCTTAAGTCGTTTTCTTTCTCCATTCTCTGACGACAAGAGAGATAGAGATAGAGAGAGAGAGAGGGTGCTTAGATGTAAGGAGATGATTTAAGGATCTTGCGATCTTTAGGTATCAATGATTCATGAATTATATAGAAGTTTATAGTTTATTTTTTCTTTACTTATAATATAGACACGAGAAAAAGTTTTAATGTTTTTTAGTTTTCTATCGGTCTAAATATTAATCAGATTTGTTTATATTTTCTTACATAATCGTTTTGCACACATTGATCAATCACGCCAGAGCCTAGTCGATAGGTTTTTACATTTAAAAAATATAGAACAAGGTACGTTGGATACGTAGGAGTTTTTGGAAGAGTGGTAAAAGACAACTTCACACTTGAGTTTTTAAATTTTATCTTTATCAAACAGCTTTACACCAGTTGTTAATCTTTTGACTTAGTGTTTCACCGTCGAATTTTATTTGTGAGTGTGTGTGTGTGTCCATTATTGTATAACTGTCGTCATACAAAATCAAAGGACGACTTTTTTGATATTTCATCGCACGACTAGGCTAAAAAAACAATACAATAAAATTCATAAATCGTTAGAAGAATATACTACAAGTTGATATCTTTTAATTTGTGTACCTTTATCCATTAAAATCTTTGGTTCGTGGACTCCGTATGGCTTCTACGTGCAAAGCAATCAATGTGGTAGATTGGGAAACATAATAACAAAATTTATTCTAATTGGCTAAGATAGTAAGTTGGGTGGATTATACAATATTCCTTGGTTCTTTTTTGCCGGAATAGAAAGTCTAGGTTCACTCATCTTGGGAAGTTGTATTATTTCGTTATCAGAGGCTTCACTAGTTGTTTTGGCTTTGATTATCTTGGTTCCAAGGAGCTTTGGACTTTAATCGGTAGAGTTTTTATTTAATCGCTATCCTTTATCCGTCTTGCTTCTCTTTGAGCTTTGTTTCCAGGTTTATTTGTTTTACCACTGGCTAGTGTCTGGAGGATTTAGTCCAGCCGGCTTTGTGTATCAAAAACACATTCCACCTTTGTATTCCTCAGACGGTATTCTAATGAAGTTAGTTAACTACTGTATTGTATAAAAATAAAATAAATGATAATTGTAGGCCAACCAGAGATCCAATGAAATGGAAATAGGCCCATATAAACTTGTTATGGCCTTTTATCCTAATAGCAGAGCGGGGAGATTGCAAAATTTGTCTTCTATGTCAATCTCAATATAAATACTTCACGAGCTGATATCAAAGATATTGATCAATTGAAGATGGAAAGGTTTCATGGTTAAAATTTGTTGTTTATGATGATGTATCAGCTAAATTTTGTTTGTTACTAATGGTGTATTACTAATATAAAGTTTGATATGAGGTTGGAAAGCTCTCATGTGAATTTAGGTTTTTGGGTTATGAATTTAGGGTTTTGGGTTGTGAATTTTGAATTTGGATAATTTTTTGTTTTTATTTTGAGGTTATCTATAACAAACACTCCTCTTTTTTTTTTGAGTTGCGATCGGTGGAACACTACGGAATTAAGATTTAGTTAAAAAAATTCATTAAACGACAAAAGAAAGAGTCTCAAATCGATTTTGCGATAATTAATATTCTTTGTATGTGTTCGACTACAAAACCCTTATAGAAATAAATAATTATCTAACAGCAGAACTCATAATCAGCTAGTATAATCTTTTTAATATCAGTGTGTCGTTTTGACAAAGTTTTGAATGATAAAGTAATGATAGTTTTGAATGATAAAGTAATTAAACTAACATATTTTTGTTTGTTCATAATGGTGTATTACTAATTAATATAAAGTTGATTTCAACTACTAATATCTGCTTTTCAACTGACTAACTTATTTGGACAAAACAAATAACTGATTTTTTGATGTGAAAGTAAGTAAGTGCATATGAATCTACTACACGCATCCAACGTTTACGAGGTTAAATGTGTTTAACAATTTTTAAGTTTTAGTGGTTTATATCATTTTATATCGTTATTTATCACGACCAGCCAGAAAATATAACTAAATGAAAAATTATGTATACCAAATGAATACGTTGATTCATTTCATGATGAACAAACATTTATAAAACTTCACCATACAAAGAAAGCAGTAACCAGTAGGTGTTTTACACAACATACATAATTTATCACACATTTATAAATAAAATAAATAAAAAGAGTAGTTCTTCAAAACTTTTAGGCAAAACGTAGCAAAACGAAAGAGAAGAAGACAAAAAGCATACATATAAATTAAAAGAAACAAAAAAAAAGACGATGAATTTATCAAGTTTGAGGATGAGTTGAGGCCCGACCTCTTTCGCTAACGCTGGTTTCCGCGAATTTCTGGCTTGAGAGATGTAAGTTTTTAGCCTTCTCTTTAGAGCTCCACTCGGCGAGGTAGTAGTCTTCTTCAGTCACTTTTTTCGAAGAAGGTCCACAAAACATACCTCCCCATTGCGGGAAGTAAATAAAGCATATTGGTAACGAACAAGCGATTGACATGATCCCCATTAGAGTTATACCCGTTTCTCTCGAGTATGTCGATCCTTTGAAAAATACCAGCTGAGTTAAGACCGCGCCTACATATATTGCCTCCCGCACCAGTCATTCCCGATATCACCCCAAGAGATCTACAAGTATATAATAAATAAAAAAAGCAATTTAATACCAAAACGTATACAATGATCATAATGTAGGAGAGCATGCACATAAGAGCACATTACCTTTTGGAAATAAATGGAACAACGCCAAAGGTAAGTCCACAAGCGGCTTGAACGAATACAGAGAAGATGGGCATAACAACTATAGACCATGTCAATGAACGTTTGGCCAAGAAATGCGCACAACACACCTCCTAGTTATTAAAAAACTAAATATCTAAACTTTTTACAATGATTAACTATTGTTGAAATTAGAGTGGTTTTTGTTTACAATGTCACACTATACTTATAATTAAAATTGTTGGATTCTTTATTTAAAATAACTCCTGACCTGGATGTACGGACGGTACTTGGCGATGGTGAAAAGAGTTTACTTCTATCAAAATGACTTTAGTATTACATCTTTCATAGTTGCATGATTAATGATGTTTCGACCAACTATATTATTACTATGCTTTCTCAGCTGCATATTCCAAAATTCTTCTAAATTATTTTTTAAATCAACTATCTGAATCTCTCGAGGGTATAAAAAAAAAAGTTATCCAATAAAAATGTAGTTTGTATAACTATTAAAATCATAAGTAAAACCTGGCTGCACGATTGAACGAGATAGTGTATTTCTTTTGATGATGATTTTGCTTTAAATTTGGTTTAATCTGGATCTCATATGGTTTATGTTTGTCTACTTAGTTTGGTTTCTTTAACGTGGGCTAAGATCCAAATCATAGGCTTTGTGCGCACCGTGAAAAATGTCGGCGAAGCTGTTTACAAATTTTAAAGGCCAAAGAATGATCTCATGATTCCAAAACCGCTGGCCGGTAAGAAGATGGAGGAGAAATCTGCTGTTGCCGTGGAGAAATCAACTGCCGCCAGAAAGAAGCAGAAGTGGATTTTAACAAAAAGAACTATCTTCAACAATAGAAATTAAGTAAAAGAAACTATTCATTAAAGCGTTCATCAAAAAAATTGCAAATCTTAAAACAAAGATAATTTCCTCACCATGTATTCTAAGCTGAATAGTGTCATGGATAAATGTGACTCATTTATTAGCTGGAAAAGAAGATTGTAAGAAAACACATTTTGTCAAGCTAATATATTGGCGTTAAATGGATTTTTTATACATTTTGTCAAGAAAATCCAATAATACTCATTTTGGATCTATTTATACAATTTATATTTTGGTGTTAAATGGATTTTTTATCAACATTTTTAATTAAATATGTATTTTTTATAAACTAAATTTTTATTTTTTATTAATTAAATTGAGTTGGTTGTTGGTGTCCGATCCCGACCTGAACTGAAATTGAACGTAAAATGAATTTATTTATAATAAAATTAATATTTGATTGAAAATTGTTGATAAAAAAGTTGATTGAACGTAAAATGAATTTACTTAAATAAATAAAGTGAATAAAACATTATTCACTTATCATACAAATTATGAGTGCTGAAACCAATATTTAAAGTAAAATCTAAGTGAAAAGATTAAAACCAGAAACAACCTCCTTAACCACAAATCTCAGTAGATGAATTCAGGCCGAGCAACAATGGCCGTGAGTATATAACATAGGAATTCTATCTATCTTTTTTTATAAACTAAAATTTATGTTGATTTAATCTTTGTCAATGAAATTGGGTTGGTGAAGCTATATAAAAAGTCAAAAAAAAAAAAAGTAAAGTAACATTAGTGGAACCAAAGGATAAATGATAAACGGTTTTAACTGAACCGTCCCATTAAACCGGTTATAGAAGCATATCAAACCGGTTATCAATCATATGAAAATTTTAGGTTTCAATTCTTCGATGGATTCCTTTTTCAAAGGTGCATGTGACATGATAAAACCAATTCTTCGATGATCTTTTTTTGGCTCAATACATTAAACAATTTTACATACATTACGCATGATCTACATCTACTTATATTGAGTCGAATAAAATATAAATATATATGCAAATAGCGAAACTATACGTTATAATTGATTGCAAGAGAATCTAGTATATATCACAATAGGTCGCATAATAATAATAACGGCTGAAAAGCAATAAAATGACGTTTCTCTTCAAACAAAATACAAAAAAAAAAAAAAAATGAGCTTTGTAATTTAGAGTCTACGGATAGAAATGTGAGCTAAAAGTAATTAAGTTAAAAACTATTCATTAAACTATTCATCACGAAAATTACAAATCTTAAAAATCAGATAATTTCCTCACCATTTATTCTAAGCTGAATAGTGTCATTGACAGATGTGATAAGTGTATTTCTTTTGATGATGAACAAACATTTATATAACTTCTCCATACAATGAAAGCAGTAACCAGTAGGTGTTTTACACAACGTACACAACTTATCACACATTTATAAATAAAATAAAGAAAAAGAGTAGTTCTTGAAAACTCTTAGGCAAAACGTAGCAAAACGAAAGAGAAGAAGACAAAAGCATACATATATAAATTAAAAGAAACAAAAAAAAAGACCATGAATTTATTAAGTTTGGGGATGAGTTGAGGCCCGACCTCTTTCGCTAACGCTGGTTTCCGCGAATTTCTGGCTCGCGAGATGTAAGTTTTTAGCCTTCTCTTTTTCGCTCCACTCGGCGAGGTAGTAGTCTTCTTCAGTCACTTTCTTGGAAGAAGGTCCACAAAACATACCTCCCCATTGCGGAAAGTAAATAAAGCATATTGGTAACGAACAAGCGATTGACATTATCCCCATTAGAGTTATACCCGTCTCTCTCGAGTATGTTGATCCTTTGAAAAATATCAACTGAGTTAAGACCGCGCCTACATTGCCTCCCGCACCAGTCATTCCCGATATCACCCCAAGAGATCTACATAAACCAAAAAAAAAACAATTTAATACCAAAATCAAAATGTATACAATGATCAAAATGTACGTACGAAGAGCACTTTACCTTCTGGAAATAAATGGAACAACGCCAAAGGTAAGTCCACAAGCGGCTTGGACGAATACAGAGAAGATGAGCATAACAACTATAGACCATGTCAATGAATGAATTTGGCCAAGAAATGCGCACAACACACCTCCTAGTGTTTGCACAATCCACCAAGCCCACAACCTTCCTCTCATCCCGAACCGTCTCGCCATTAGGTCAGAGAAAATTCCTCCTCCAGGTCTTGCGAAAAAGTTGGCCAGACCAAAACTGGCTGCTATGATCCCAGCTGTCTGGAGATTTAAATGGAACCTATCGAAGAAATATTCTGCGATGATGTTGTCAATCGTAAGCTCCACTCCAAAACAATAGCCATATGCTAATGCTGTTATCCATCCCCTATAGTTGCTGATGCCATTACTGATCACTTTCCCCACATCATCTTTCTCCTTCTCTCCAGATTTGTGCATCGCCCAATAATCTCCATCCGGAAGATCCTTTTCAAAATTTCAAGAACACACAATTAAGATTATTATAACAGTAATGGTCCGTATCATACAGCACTACAATATGAACGGAATAAATTCAAACCGGTATCTTTAAACCGATTTTGTTTTTTTAGAGAAATATAATCGAATCGGTTTCATTTATACATACTGTATATAATAATAATAAAGGTAGTTTTATAATAGTTTCAATTATATTATTTCAAAAGTAATAATATACTACCAAGTAAATTTAAACAATACCAAACAAAACGGTAATAAATTATCAAAACCGGATATATTGAATAAAACCAAATGAACAGAACCGGTGAGGGTGTGTTTGATTGTACCTGACCGAACAAGAGAACGGCGAAAGCAGAGAGAGTCTGAAACAGACCAGGGATGAAGAAAGCGATCCTCCACGCCGTGAACTTGGTGGCTCCCATTCTCCGAATCAACGAGAACACGATAGGCATGATCAGCTGCGTCGCTCCTCCTCCGAGGTTACCCCACCCGGCGGCGATTCCGTTAGCCGAGCCCACGACGGGTCCAGAGAACATAGAGCTCATCCAGAACTGTGTCGAGACGAAAGTGGCCAAAGAGAATCCGGCGAAGAACCTCACCATGATAAACCCGATCGGAGACTTTATCCCGGCGGTGAAATAGACGGCGGGAGCGGTGGAGAGCGTTAAAGCGGCGGAGGCGAGACGTGGACCGAATAGGTCACAAGCCGTGCCCATGACGATACGTGCGAAAACAGAGCCGGAGACAGAGGCTATCCCGGCGTTACCGATGTCGGTTGCGGTGAGGTTAAGGTTTTCACGGATGATAGGGAGGAGAGGTGGAGCGGCGAAAGTAGAGACGAAGCAGCAGAAGAACTGAAACCATGAGAGATGGAAAGCTCTCATGTGAGGTTTAGCCACTGAGAATAGCCGGAAAGTTGTTGCTTTGTTCTCGGCGTCCACCGGAAGTGCGAACCTCCGAGTTGCGGTGGTGGTGGTTCCAGCTTCCCCTCCTTTGCCTTCGACCTCCATTTTTTTTGTGAGTTTTGAGAAAAGTTTGGGTTTAGGGTTTATGGAATGAGGAATCTAAGGTTTGAGGTTATGAGTTTATATAGAGGAGAGTGTTAAGGCTCTGACTTTATCATGGATGTGTTCGTTCTTGTGAAGTGTGATGCAATCAATTTTTTTTGGATGATATATTCTTCTTTCATAAGAAAAATATTTAAATCAGTAAGGTTTTACTATGCAAATGCAATGAATTTTAGGTTTTAATTGTTTAGGAGGACGACTAATGATCAAAATAAAACCGACTCAAATACGGTTTGGTATGGTTATGAGTTAATTTTAATTATAATTTAGTATAATTTTTTAGTTCTCTAATTTTTCTTTTGTTTATACTAGGAAAGCGACCCGTGCGTTGCCGCACGGGGAGGTGAAATCCTAAATTGAAATTTAACATTTGTAATTCATCCTAAATTCTTTCTTTTCTCAATCAATTTGATCGTTTTCACTTCTTGCTAATGCTTTCTGCTGATTAAAAAGCCAAATATTCATTTCAATGTTATTATATTTTATGTTGTCACACACAAAAGTTAGCCTTTTTAGAGCTTGATTTACTATGAACATTACTTTTAACCATATATAAAATTTCACTTATGTTTGTTTTCGACCATATGGTGCTATATATTGGTATCTTTTCTTAATTCGCTATTAGAAGTACGATGAAAAAACACGATTATTGAAAAAAAAAAAAAACTTGTAACTGTTGGGTTCATTAATAATTTTAAACCATTAGATGGGATAATAGAAACAATCTCAACCGTTAGATTAAAGTTGACCTCAAATATGGGTTTACTATTATATAGACTAGGAAAGCGACCCGTGCGTTGCCGCACGGGGAGGTGAAATCCTAAATTGAAATTTAACATTTGTAATTCATCCTAAATTCTTTCTTTTCTCAATCAATTTGATCGTTTTCACTTCTTGCTAATGCTTTCTGCTGATTAAAAAGCCAAATATTCATTTCAATGTTATTATATTTTATGTTGTCACACACAAAAGTTAGCCTTTTTAGAGCTTGATTTACTATGAACATTACTTTTAACCATATATAAAATTTCACTTATGTTTGTTTTCGACCATATGGTGCTATATATTGGTATCTTTTCTTAATTCGCTATTAGAAATTGTCTTTGTTGTTGATCATTATCAATCGAAATACATACGAGGCTGCTTCTCTCTTGGTTTATTTACTATATCGAGAAAGTACTAAATGCCACTTGTCGAAGGAAGATCGAAGATTGGGATCGGAGTAGATGGCTGGATTGAGTTTCATTCCCCTTCACTTTGATACGTTGATTTCTCTTTCCATAGATTACTGATTCACAAATCACAATCAATATTCCGATGCTGTAAGCAAGTGGAGTTTGTATACAAATGATTTACTATGAACATTACTTTTAACCATATATGAAATTTCACTTATGCTTGTGGATGTTTTTTTCTCTCACTTTTAGATATGTACAAAACCGAGTTTTATATAACCGACCAATCAAACCTAATTGGTTAGTATAGAGTAACTCACATTCTTCAGCTACAACGTTTAGAGATATATTTTTGGCTGTAATGCTTTCCACAGTTCCATGCATGTTGGTCTCACGTTTTCCCTCAAAAGACTCCTTCTTTCCTCCCTTTTAATGGGTTAATCTTGATTGCTTTATTTCCTACTAACACATTTGATACATGGATTTGTAATATTTGCTTCAAATCACATATTCCTCTTTGGAAAAGAAAAAAATCAAGACGTAACAGACTAAGAATGCATATAGACAAAAACTTGTACACTCATCAGCTATTCAATCAAAGCAATTCAATTAAACTACAAAAGTTCAGAAAATTAATAAAATATAGAACAGAGGATTTTATGTTGGTCTCTCCCAATCCATCCCATTCCACCATGTCGGCTGCGCTCCATCCAGGCTGCATTCCCCTTTTATTTGATTTCCCACTTATGTCTATGAATCGGTACCATCATGTTCTTCAATAAACGACAGCGAAAACGAAGTCGATGTGGTGAAACATGTGATAATAATATCTCACCTTTTGATGTTCTCTTCTTTAGGTTAAACACTAATTTTATAAATTTCTTGCATTTTTTTTTTTTTTGGGCATTCCAGATCACTCTAAAAGTGACTGTTATACATTATGTTTTTAAAAAGTTGTATATACAGATTAGAAAGTCATCAAAGACTAAATAAGTTACCTTTAGTAGATCTTTTCTTTCTAACTTGACTTGTCGGTCGTGCTTACGCTTTCTAGAATTTGATTTTGTGTTGTCACAAGTATGTCTGGCTTTTTCTTCGGCACTCTCTATTTCCATGCTCATTTGTAATATTTCTATATATTATCAAAATGTTTGACACCCAGAAAGTATAAGAAATTATAATTCAACTAAAATTTTTAAAAAACTTTATTTACAAAAAATGTAAACTAACCTGGATCATGAACATCTAATGAAAAAAAAAATAATAACATTTATACCATGTTTGTTAGAAAAAATAAATAGGTTAAAATAAGAACATATATAAAATTATAATTATACCATGTTTGTTAAAAAATTTTGGCTTATCCGTAGCTCTAGCATCAGTGCATATCATCATGCCTCTCGTATCTTGGTTTTGCTTTTTCAGAAAGTCAAAAAATAAAATATGCACATTGAGAATCAAAAATATTAGCCATGCAAAAATATGGCACACGTACTTAATAACATTAGCCATGCAAAAACATGAAAACCGGAAAGGCTAAAAATTTTGAAGAGACTAAAAGTTAACAAAACTAAGATTAATGTATGAACTTAATAGTGTCGACTAACAGTAATAATAATCTAACCGAGAAACACTACAGGTCATTCGCAGCAAAAATATTAAATTACCTTGAAGTAGAGATTGATGCTTGAAAGTTAAAAAAATACTTCAATAATACAATTCTTTAGTACTCAGAAAATAATTTTTCGAAACTTGTTTATGTAGTCAAGAAAAGTTTATATATAATAAACAAAGAGGTGTAAGACATAGAGGTGTGAAATGTAAAGGTGTAAAAATTAATAGATGTGAAACATGGAGGTACAACAAAGAGGTGTGAAATTAAAAGGTGTAAAAATTAATAGATGTGATTTTTGGAACCAGGAGGTACAACAAAGAGATGCAAAGACTAAGGAGGTGTGATTTAAAAGGTGTAAAAATTAATGGATGTGATTTTTGAAACCAGGAGGTACAACAAAGAGATGCAAAGACTAAGAGGTATGATTTAAAAGGTGTAAAAATTAATGGATGTGATTTTTGAAACCAGAAGGTACAACAAAGAGATGCAAAGACTAAGAGTGTGATTTAAAAGGTGTAAAAATTAATGGATGTGATTTTTGAAATCAGGAGGTACAACAAAGAGATGCAAAGACTAAGAGGTGTGATTTAAAAGGTGTAAAAATTAATAGATGTGATTTTTGAAACCAGGAGGTACAACAAAGAGATGCAAAGACTAAGAGGTGTGACTTTTGAAAGATGGGGGTGCGACGAAAAGACACGATTAATAATTTTAAACCGTTGGATTAAAACTGGAACTAATCTCATCCGTTGGATTAAAAATTGACACAAAAAGTGGGTTTGCTATTATATATAGAGGTAAAACAAAGAGATGCAAAGACTAAGGAGGTGTGATTTAAAAGGTGTAAAAATTAATGGATGTGATTTTTGAAATCAGGAGGTACAACAAAGAGATGCAAAGACTAAGAGGTGTGATTTAAAAGGTGTAAAAATTAATGGATGTTGAAACCAAAGGTACAACAAAGATATGCAAAGATTAAGATGTGATTTAAAAGGTGTAAAAATTAATGGATGTGATTTTGAAACCAGGAGGTACAACAAAGAGATGCAAAGACTAAGGAGGTGTGATTTAAAAGGTGTAAAAATTAATGGATGTGATTTTGAAACCAGAGGTACAACGAAGAGATGCAAAGACTAAGAGGTGTGATTTAAAAGGTGTAAAAAAATTAATGTGATTTTGAAACCGAAGGTACAACAAGAGATGCAAAGACTAAGAGATGTGATTTAAAAGGTGTAAAAATTAATGGATGTGATTTTTGAAACGGAGGTATACAAAGAGATGCAAAGACTAAGATGTGTGATTTAAAAGTGTAAAAATTAATGGATGTGATTTTGAAAGGAGTACAACAAAGAGATTTGCTAAGCAATGAATGTGACTTTTGAAAGTTTAGGAGGACGACTAAATCAAAATAACACCGATTAATAATTTTAAACCGTATGATTAAACTTAATAATTCATAGTTAATTTTTAGTTCTCTAATTTTTCTTTTGTTTATATGTTGAAATTTTATTAGAACTAATTTAGAATTGTATTTTACTTTAAGATTACTCAATTAATATCAAATCGATTTGAATGATTTGGTTAAGACCCATCTCTAATTTCAATTAGAATGAGTCCCCGAACCTCGAGACATTAAACACTCCATTTTTTTGTTTCTGGTTGTGAACGGTAACCACCAAGACATTAAGATCGAGTTTGGTTTTTGGGTTATGAATTTAGGTTTTTGGGTTGTGAATTTAGGTTTTTGGGTTATGAACGATGAACCAACACAACATTAAAATCGAGTTAGGTTTTAGGGTTGTGAATTTAGGTTTTTGGATTTGGATGATTTTGTTTTTGTTTTGAGGTTTATCTATGTTAAACACTCCATATTTTTTAAATTGCTAACGGTTGAGCACTACCACATTAAGATCTAATTAAGAATTTCAATAAACGACAAAAGAAAGAGTCTCAAATCGATTTTGTGACAATTAATATTTCTTGTATGTGTTCGACTACAAAACCCTTATAGATATAAATAACTATCTAACAAAAAAAAAACTCATAGTCAATGACTATGGTATTTCTAATATCAATGTCTTTTTGACAAATGTTATGCAAATGAAAAAGTAATTTAGTATATAATGATAAATTAGATATATCTAAAATTACTTTTAAATACTACACTGTTGGTGTTGCATTTGGCCGATTCGGGCCCGACCGTAAGACTCATGGAGAGGTTAGCTTTAAGGAAGCGTTGTGGACCGGTACTGTGCTAGAGAGTGTTCGTTTGACTGAGTGGAGCGCCGAGTCTAACGAGAGAGAAGAACTCGGAGTGAGTTGAGCTGATTGCGGATGAACGAAGCAAAATTATCGGAGAAAATCAAGGGATTCGCATAGGAGCTTGAGGATATAAATACCTCGTTGTGTCAAAGAAAGAACACGTTGTAACTTTTCGACTAAGATATTGAATACAAATCAAGTTCGTCATTTTCTTTATCGTTTCGTTGATTTCTACGGAAAGTCTGACCTGAAATTCTCCAAATCCTACTTCACTTACTTAGCATATAAAATTGTGGTTTTTAGCATTTACATACACTAACACTTTTTTTGAAAAAAAAAAATTATTTTAAGTAACATTTATTTTCTATAAACGTAGCATACCCAAATGCATGCAATATTGCATTTGCATAAGATGCAATAAACTAATTAAAATGTGGTGGTGTATCTTGTTTTTGTCATTGAATGTTCATTTGACTATCAAAAACTCAAAGTACCTTTATTTTTTTTTTTTTTAAAATTGGTATACTGTTTACTTTTTAAATAGTACAATAAATATTTAGAATTGAATTACAGTAGTTGCTGTACTTTTTGTTATTAATATTAGTTCTCGAAGTCAATACTTGAGACTCGGGGAACAGGTGGAACTTTTGGGCTCCTTAACCATGGGAAAGGTAAAGTCTTCGAAGCATTAACTTGGGCAAAGTCTTACTCTCTGTTTTTTTTAACAAAACTTCTCAACTTGTTGATCCTTAATTTTCTTTTTTTTTTTTATCTATATATCTCTTCTATGAAATGATTGTTTAAAAAACAAAAAGATGTGAAGTGACCTTAGTGCAGTGGTAGGAGGTAAGTTCATTTGTAGAAGACACTATCACAGCAGAGATCAAGTCCCGCTTCCTACAAACGTAGGAATTTGGCTAATGGACCGGCCAGTTGTGGCCCAATGATTGACAAAAAAAAAACAAAACAAAAAGATGAACCATAATGGAAGATTAACAAAACTATAATCTATTCACCAAAAAAAAACAAAAAAACCATAATCTTGTAAATATTTTTTTTTAACTTTTTTTTAATAATTATTTTTAAAACTCACACAATTGATAGAATGTAAAAAGACAATCTGAGACAGAATCATATTCAAAATATTATTTATGAAGTAATACTTGACATAAAATGACTTATTATTGATTTCATAATTTACTTTTTCTTCAAAAATGTTAGTATATGTACTATATAAGTTAAAGACAACATTTAAGTTGCATAGTCATCAAAATCGAACTAAGAGATTTTATACTGAAAGATAAGTTATTTATTTTGCAAATATTTTGCCGAGTTCAATGGATATCCGACTTAAACATTAAATTTTTATAATTTTATCTATTGTAGATAATGATATTTTGAAAGAGAAAAAACAAAATTTATGAGATCAGTGAATAGTCGTTATATGTTAAATGCTTCTTGAAAAATGAAATTTTAGATATAATTTCGTCGTAGATTGTTTTTTTACATTCAATTAATTGTATGAGTTTTTGAAAATTATAGAAAAAATAAATAAATTCAAGATGATATTTTGAATTTTATAACAATTACATACATATATAGTTCAATTAACACTTCAACTTAATAATAATTGTTTATATCTTTGGAATACTATGTTATTTATTATTGTCATAAATGATTATTAGATTTGTGATGATTGTATTCATTTATACATATATTTTTTTGTAACATATTTTATTCTTTTCATTTTTGAAATTATGTTATGTTTTTATCATCAAACTTTTTGTAAAGGTAATTCCCAAAGTCTACCAAAAAAAAAAATTCTTTCAGATTTCAAATTAAGTATCTCCTAAGTGCACAACTGCACATGAAAATGACGTTTATACAATTGTAATATGTCATAAATACTATATGTCGTTTGGATAGACTTGGAGTGTTCATTGTATCACTGGATTTTAAGTTATCTTAAATGTTTTTGTTTATTTATTTTGGAGGAGGTAATATTATATCCTCTTTAGAATGTTTTTACTTTTTATAGATCTTAACATATTATTTCCTTAGTAGTGGGTTTTATTTTCTTGAGTTTAGAAACTTGTTCGAACACAAACCATAAGAATATTTTAAAATATTTTAGAAGTAAGCCGTTTTTTTGGACTAAGAGAATTCAATTTGGAATCGTTAATTTAATTTTAGTTTTGAAGAATATTCTGTAGGTCCCTGAAATTGAGGACTTTTGTAATACAAATGTGTGGAATCTTGGGATCGAAGACTTTTGTTCAGCATCTCCTTCACCTCTGGACCTCGTTGGAATCCTATGAAACTATACTTTAGAGATAGATTCTCTCCTTCTAATTTCTTTTGACATTTCAACATTTATCTTTGTATACAAAATATGACATCAGTGAAACCTCATCAAAATCTTGTTTTCTCTCTAAAACAGTTAAGAAATTAAAGAGACAATAACTTAAGAGCAGAATCAAATTTTATATTACCTTTTGTAATTCTAAATTTCTTCTGTCGACAAGAGTTTTCTTCAAAAGCTTTTAGTAACCTATAATACAAGTTGTAACATTACTGTTTTTATTGCGTGTATCACATACTAATTCCTTTGAACTTTGTAGCTATTATAAAACTGAATATCTGAATTGACACCAGACTGGTTTTTGTTTACAATGTCACACTATTACTTATAATTTAAATTGTTGGATTCTTTATTTAAAAACTCCTGACCTGGATGTACGGACGGGACTTGGCGATGGTGAAAAGAGTTTACTTCTATCAAAATGACTTTAGTATTACATCTTGCATGATTAATGATGTTTCGACCAACTATGTTATTACTATTCTTTCTCAGCTGCATATTCCAAAAGTCGTCTAAATTATTTTTTAAATCAACTATCTGAATCTCTCGAGGATATAAAAAACAAGTTATCCAATAAAAACGTAGTTTGTATAACTATTAAAATCATAAGTAAAACCTGGCTGCACGATTGAACCAGAAGAATGAATAAATAAAAATTCTATAAGCTCGTAGTATTATTACACTTGACAATGAAGTGATATAGACATGAACCAAACCATGGATCCCCATTGGTCAAATCGAATGTGGACTATTCTTATTCGACATGAATTTATAATTCTTGACCATTAGTTTCAGACACTTTATTCAGCTGGATGGAGCCCCCAACCCAAGGCCGACTCTCGTTGGTTTATAGAATTATTGCACAGTTAGATAATAATTACAGAAAGATTTGTGAATTTGACTCACCAACTTTACCTAGAAAACTTGAAAACAATACTTGGCAATCATTTCCTAAAGCTTGTGAAACTTTTCGAATTGGATAACCTATAATCTTCTTAACTTTCTTAATTCAATATTTCACTGTATTCAACAATTAATATGGAATACATAAAATTGAATATACACTTTTCTTATTAATGGAATGTTGATGAAACAACAAATCTATAAAGAATCATAAAGTTTTTGATGAAACAACAAATCTAGTAACAATATATTTATACGTGGAAAAGAATCATAATCAAATTTTTGTTGATTAACAAGAAAGAAAAACCAAACTAGAATGGAAAAAGAAGAGATTGTTCTCGTTGACTTAATTAATTAAGATTACGCGGACTGAACTACACTTTGATAGAAGAAAAGAAAGCTCCAAAATGTAGCAGTGGCTTAGGTTGAGAAAGAGTTGTTGTCCTTGTCTCGAGTCTCGACGACGACCCTTCTCCCACACCTTTATGGCTTTATAGCTTCGTTTGTCTATTAATGCGAGAGTGTAATGCATCCAACTCGATATCCTCAGTAATCTCGTCATATAGTACAGAGAATTGACCATGTCCATATGATAATTTATTTGATGACATAATGTCAATGTAGGCTTGGGGGTGGCTTCCGAAGTAATACGTCTCAAGATGTGTACGTACTTACTCTTCTGGCATTTGATTACTAACTTACTAAATGGGCCATTAGAGAATACAGTGGTTTTTAATGGGCCTTTTAACAGCCTGCCATAGTGTTCTCAAATATAAAGGCGCAATTTTGGCAAGTGCCTCTTAACGCTGTAGATGTTGCTTGGGTTTAATTTAGGGGTTATTGGTTTAAGATTTAGAAAGAATTTTAATAACTTTAAAAGTTATATAAAATATGTTGTTATTCGATCAAGACTTTTAAAAACTCTTTAAAAATTTAGTGTTATTGGTTGTGGATTTGTAAAAAGTTATCTAAAATCTTGATAAATTTAGTGTTATTGGATTAAGAGTCTTATGAAGTCATTAAAAGTTTTATGTTATCCAATTAAAACAAAAGAATTTTGGATTGTTAATGAATTCAAATTTTGTATTATTGGTTTATGATTTTATATTATTTTCTTCATAACAAAAGTCATGAAAACTCTTTCATCAAATAGAAAGATTTTGAAAGATTTTACAAGATTAAGAAATACAAATCAGCAAGATTTAAAATAACTTCCTAAACAATCTAATATAAAATCCTTCACTTTTACTTTCTAATTTTCTATGATTTTAAAAATCACCAAGATTTTCAAAAACGCAAAGTCATTAGAATTCTTTCTAAATCCTAAACCAATACCTCCCCCTAGTTAATCTTTTGTAACACTTCACTCGTCTAAGACCTTGTATTGTCTATTGTAGTAGTACACAAGTACTTTGGTTGGATACTTGGATTGTCCGGTTTTACAATCCTAATATCCTATGTCTTTATTAGTCTAACATGCAACTAATCTTGCACTAATCTCATCGATTTCCGAATGTTGCATTTTGTGAATACTAACAGTACATGATTAGTTCATTATATTTTCAAGCACAAAACGATTTGTCATCATATTTTAAGCCCTATTAATTTCAAGCGTTTGCATAACTCAGAGAATTAGGTTTCCGACCTTTTTTTTTTTTTTGATTTTAACTGATACTATTATATCGAATCGAATCCAACCGAGGGAGAATAAGAGCAGTATTAAATTAAATTGTTTTTTTTTTTTTTTTTCCTTTTTAATTTTACTTTCTCAATTCATAAAAAAAAGAAAAATATATTCCGAAGAGTCATCTGAAGAGTGGAAGAAGAAGGGAGACGACGAGAGTCTCGAGTGGAATGCAAAAAAAAAAAAAAAGAGAGAATTGAATGGAGTTGCAGAGGAAAGTAGCAGAAGCAATACATGTATTGAATCACGATCCTGAATCATCCAACAGAGTTGCCGCTAATCAATGGCTTGTTCAATTCCAGCTCACTCCCGCTGCTTGGGATGTCTCCACTTCTCTCCTCACTTCCCCTATTGTTTCTCTTTTCGACCTCCAATTCTTCGCCGCCCAAATTCTCCGTCGAAAGGTTCAAACTTTTTCCCATCAGATTCAAAAAAACCCCTTCTTCTTTTTGTATTAACCCTCTTTTTGTATTGGGTTTTCAGATTCAGAACGAAGCCTCGAATCTTCAATCAACTGCTAAAGATGCTCTTCTCAATGCCCTTCTTCTTGCTGCTAAGAGATACAGCTCCGGTGTTCCTCAGGTTTTTATTTATTCTACCCTTCTTTTTTTTTTTTTGTGTGGTTTGCTCCTCCGGCGATGGGAATGAAACGATTGGAATTTTGGTTGGGGGAATTGCAGTTATTGACGCAGATATGTTTAGCTCTCTCGGCGCTTCTTCTTCACGCGGATCCTTATTCAAAGCCCTTTGATAAGTTAATGTTTGCACTTCAGACTCTTCAAGCTCATGATGATGGTAATGTCGTCTTGCTTGAGCTTCTCACTGTCTTACCTGAAGAGATATCTGACACTCGCCATTTCTCTCATCAATCTGATCTTCGTCAGGAGGTTTCTTGTTCCCTTCTCCTTTCTTTTCTCAAAGTTTGTGTTTTTATCCTCGTTTTACATTACCTAGCTTTTTGGCTGTGTAACAGCTTCTCTCGCATACTTCCATGGTTCTTGATTTCTTACTCCAGCAGTCTGAGAAGCAATTTCTCTCCCCTCATTATCCGCATGACAACAACCGTAAAATACTTCGTTGCTTACTGAGTTGGGTATGTTGTTTTATTTTTCATGTAGACCTCGTGTTGTAGTGACGGTTTTCACTGGATTTCATGTAGCCTCGTATTGTAGTAGTGTTGTTCACTGGATTTTTATGTTGATGTCTTTCCTCATTTTGTTAGGTCCGTGCTGGATGTTTCTCTGAGATTCCACAAGGCGCAGTGCCTTCACATCCCCTTCTTAACTATGTATTCAATGCCCTGCAGGTGACTTTTCTTTGTGGTGTAGTTTAAATTACTGTCACTTTTCTACACCCTGCCTTTTGAATTCTCTCTTGTGTTTTGATTTCTCTGCGTTCCGTAGGGTAATACTTTTGATCTCGCCATTGAGGTGCTTGTTGAACTTGTTACTCGGCATGAGGTATGTTTGAACTACATTATATTGACATTTTTTATTTGTATATTCTGCTCTGATTTGTTCATACGTAATGGCTATCTGTTGCATAGGGTTTAGTATCAATGTATTGTCTTATAGTGTAATAGCTAAAGCTTACATATCATCTTAGCTTTGAATTTTTTTCTTCTTGCAGGATCTTCCTCAAGTTTTATTGTACAAAGTACAGTTTCTCAGAGATACACTTCTAAAACCAGCTCTTATAAATGCTGATCTGAAAATTGTCTCTGGCCTGGCATGCTTGATGTCTGAAATCGGACAAGCTGTGAGTTTGAGTTCCATTTTATCTCCTCATGAGTGTTACATATTGTTGTGACGTTATTACTCTTCACTTAACTTTATTTTTTTTGCTTTGTTTTGAGGCTCATGTCAGTTTGCAATATGTTTCAGGCACCCTCTTTGATAGTTGAAGCAAGTTCTGAAGCGCTTATTCTGACTGATGCGATATTGAGGTGAATAGTAGGTCTTCATTTCTTGTTTGCGTGCGTGTTTACTTATACATATAGTGCATATTTTTCCATATAAACTCACATCTGCTGTAACACAGTTCTTAACTCCGGATCAGCTTTAACTTGAGATAGTAATTTGCCTTTTAACCAAAATTCCTTATGTTAATTGTAAACGGGTGATTCTTCTTGTTTTGTGTTTGCACTTTTCAAAAGCATTTATATAAAACTGATTATTTTGTATTCAATTTTCTTCTCACATGAAAATACAAACGCGGACATTAGAATTAGGCGTTAGAAACAATTGAAGGCCTTAATCATTTGACAGTCTATGTATTCTTATAGTTTCCCAAATTCTTCTTATTCGATCTATGTTTTCTCCAAACATGACTTCTCTTTTGGGTTGCATTAATATCTTTTCCACATTACTCTTGTTTACTGTCGATCAATTATTTTTCCAGCTGCGTGTCATTTCCAAGTGAAGACTGGGAGATTGCAGACTCAACTGTACAGTTTTGGTATTATTTTGGTCTTATTAAGCTTCTTTACAATATTTATGTTGCCATCTTCATCAGAGGGATTTCTGCTGGCTGTTCTTTGCTCTCAGACTTCATTATTTTTTGTAGGTCAACTTTTGCAACATATATACTTAGCCTAGGTGGAAACAGACAGAATGACAGAAATCGTGTGAAAGATATTTTTCTACCAGTTTTCTCAGCTTTAGTTGATGCTCTTGTGCTCCGCGCTCAGGTTACATCTTGGCAACTTTCTTAAGTTCAGTTTTCATATATCTAGAACCAGAATACCTTGAAAGAAAACAAATTATAATGTACGATTCTGTTAACCTAGAATTCTCTCCTTAATATTATATTCTTTATGGTTAAGTTTGGTCAACTAATAAGGTTTTGGTGGAAACTATTTTTCAATTCACAGTTTTGAAACTTTTAGGCTTGTCATTCACAGTTTCTTGCATCTCTGTCTTACCTTTCTTCTTTTTACCACATTGCACTCACTGTATCAACCTAATATTGATTTTCTAGCTTTGTCATTTCCTAAATGTTCATATGTCCATGAATTGTTGCACATGTGCTTGTTTTTTTGTGCTTCTAAACTTCCTTAGCGATCTATCTGTAGGTTGATGAGTTTACCTCCAGTGATGAGGGTCCAGGACTTGATCTTCCCGATGGCCTTTTGCATTTTAGAAATAATCTGCTTGAGCTCTTGGTTGATATTTGTCAGCTACTCCATCCTACAACATTTGTGAGTAAGGTGTGCCAATTGACAATTCAAATTCAGTATTTAAGTCAGTATTACACAACGAATTTGTATTATGCTGTGGGTTTGTGTAAGAGGAATATTTACCTTAAAGTTTAATGTTTTTTGGACTGTGTCACTTTGAAAACAGCTTCTTTGTTATATTATTTTTAACCTTTTCCTGCTAATATACTTGTAGTTATTTTTTGGTGGTCTGCCTTCTTCAAATGTTTCGATGCCCTTGAGGGAGGTTGAGGCGAAATTGTTTGCTCTTAATGCGGTGAGCAACCTTGACCTCTTTTCTTTATATCAAATAGTTTCATTTTAAGTTTCTGGTTTCAGAACAACGCAGAGAGGGTTGGGATCACATTGTATGGGTTCTCTACTGTTACTTGTCCTGTCCCTCTGTTATTTATCCATCCTTTATTATTTTTTTTTTTTTGGGAGATTGGTGATGTTAGCTTTAATGTTGGCAGTTTTCAGGAGTTGCATTTTCTATTGTCAATCCCTGTCTTTTACTAAAGGATTCTATTGTTTCAGGTTTCTGAAATTATCTTGCAAGAGGGAGAGGCTTTTGATTTTTCACTGATCATGCAATTGGTTTCTGCATTCTCCGCTAGGCCATCTAGTGAGCTCAAGGGGTTTATATGTGTTGTATGTCAGTTCATACCCTTGCCTTACTAACAATTTTCTTGTAATGTTAATGCAATCAACATTTGACAATAATCATCTTTTAGGTATACAGATCACTGGCAGATGTTGTTGGCTCTTATTCAAGATGGATCTCTGTTTTTCCAAGTAACGCCAGACCCTTGCTGTAAGTATACTTTCTTTAATGACCGTTAAATAACATATTTGTCATAGGAGCTTCAGACTGTCTATTTATTTTTTCTTTGTTTTCTGATTGGTACTTTTAAGTCTTGTAGAAGGTGTATGTTTATATCTTATAACATCAATATGTCTGATAATCTAATGGTCTTTCTACTTTTAGATTATTTCTTGCGGGAGGAATTTCTGAACCTATTTGTTCACATGCTTGTGCTTCTGCTCTGCGTAAAATTTGCGAAGATGCTCCAGCTGTAATCCAGGAAACATCAAATTTGGATATCTTAATGAGGATAGGAGAGGTATCAGCATCATCTGACCATTTCGTTAACTGTTAAAACATACTCAAATTACACTGATATTATATTGCGTCTCCTGAATCGTTTTATTTTCACCTTTCTTAGTGTTTGGAGCAGTGGAATTTGGCCTTGGAAGATGAGGAAGAAGTCATTACCGCTATCACTGTTATCCTTGGCTCTGTTTCTAACAAAGAACTTCAAAATAAATTATTGACTCAATTGCTTTCGTCAAGTTATGAAGTTCTTTCCAAACTAGTAAGTGTTTATATTGTTTAGTTAGAAAGAGATATACTTCAAGGCTCTTCTTATCTTTCTTGTTCCTGAACTAGTAGCTCGTTTTTTTTGCTCTCTATTAATGGAAAAAGAATCAGCTAATTGTCCACATCTCTGAGGCCACTTTTCAACATTTTACTCTTAAATGTGACTAGAAGAACACTAAGTACATAGAAGTGCTATCTGGAAAATTATCCTTTCTTTTCTCTTTCATTTTCTATTGTTTCCGTGCTTTTCCAATCTAATGCCTTCCCCTATGATATGATAGATGATGCTTTTCTATCCTTTGTGGTTTTAGGTAGATGAAGACGTTGAGTCTTCTGGTAGACAGAGTCCAGCCACTTACACGCGAATGCTGAGCTCTGTGACAAGAGGTCTTTACAGGTCTGCTTCTGTGACTGCTGTATTACGATCTAGCTTACTTGTGGCGTAATCTAGAAGTTTTTGGTGACCTGTTTGCGGTGTCGAGACTTCAAGTTATCTATGAAAAGATTGTTACAGTTTTACGTTACATATATTTTCCTGATCATCTGCGTTTGATAAATTTGGTAACTCTGAACAAAGTATCCATGATCTTTAGTAGCTTGCACTCTGGTATTATGTTTTATATGGTGTACAAAACTTTGGTAAGTATATTATATTGATTAGTTTGCTCTTCACTTGTTTCGTGATTCAGGATTGGAACTGTATTCAGTCACCTTGCGACGTCTCTGTCATCTGTCCCTGTGGCAGATGGTCCAATCCTTTCTTTGTTGACCGTTTTCTGGCCCATTTTGGAGAAGCTATTTAGGTCTGAACACATGGAGAGTGGTAGTTTAGCTGCAGCAGCATGTCGTGCTCTTTCAGTGGCAGTTCAGTCGTCAGGTTTCAAACTTCTCATCTCTCTATTCTTTGACGCTACATTCATCGTGGCATGCCTTTATAGCCTGGAACAATTCGTTATTCCATGGCGTCCTTTATACTAGTACTTCTCAGAATATCTACCAATTGTTTCTTGCTTTCACTCCCTAAGAGTCTGACTATGCATATGATTTTGGGACCACTATGGCTCCAAATCAAGCCATTTCGATATTTTCATTTGCATTAGCAGGTTTCACTGACATTTTAACCCTTAGTATTTGCATTATTTACAGGTGAGCACTTTATGCTGCTACTACCTAGTGTACTGGACTGTCTATCGAGAAACTTTCTGTCATTTCAAAGCCAAGAATGTTACATAAGAACAGGTGAGGGTTTCTTGAAGGAGAAAAATCTCTTCAGAGGCTAGCTTTAATCTTTAGTAATGGCTGTTATTGGCTAGCTTAAATAAACTATACCCTAGGTTAATTAGTTGATCAGCCAGTTCTCTAAAGTATGCCTTTTCCCAAACTTTTTATCAGCCTGTGTAATCGCCGAAGAATTTTGTCACAAGGAGGAATATGGGTCCTTGTTTATCACTACGTTTGAGAGATTTACACAAGCATCATCATTGATGGGCATAAATTCATCATATATATGCGACCAAGAACCCGATTTGGTGGAAGCATATGTGAATTTCGCATCGGCATTGATCCGCGGTTGTCATAAGGTTTTGCAACCACTCTTAGCTCGTTGAAGTATATAACATTCTATTCATATTTTTTTAAAAGGAATCTTGGGGTGAAGGTTTGGTTTTATTTCTTTTGATGACACAGGAATTGTTGGGTACTTCTGGAACACTACTTGAGATTTCTTTCCATAAAGCGGCTATTTGTTGTACAGCTATGCACCGAGGCGCTGCTTTAGCTGCAATGTCATACTTGTCAGGTAAGTTTGCACTTGTTTACTATTGGCATTTAACTTTCGGTCGTAAGCATACTGCTTACACTATGTTTTCGAATTTGTATAGGTTTCTTGGAGGTTTCGCTTTCATCCATGATCGAAACTGTGAATTGCATATCGGAGGGATCATTCAGCGTGGTCTCTGTCCAGGTTGTATCTCACTGTGGCGAGGGACTTTTGTCTAATTTGGTCTATGCTCTACTTGGAGTTGCAGCTATGTCAAGGGTAAATATTTTGAGTATAATCGTTCAAGCAGAAGCACTGATGGATTGGGATCTTTGATTCACCTTTTCGGTTCTGTTTTTGTTATAGGTCCAAAAGTGTTCGACGATACTGCAACAGTTAGCTGCAATCTGCAGTTTATGTGAGAGGACATCATGGAAAGGAATGCTGTGTTGGAAATCTCTTCAAGGATGGCTAAACTCTGCGGTATCTCTCTTTCTCTACCTCTCTCGTGACCACATTAAGACCGAACCCCACCTCTGTTTTGTTTGGTCTGATGACTTTTTTTTTTTTTTGTTGTATTCAGGTTTGGGCACTCCCGAGTGAGTATCTAAAGCAAGGAGAAGCAGAGAACATAGTTAGGGAATGGTCAGAAGCTCTTGGGGGCGCAGGGATCGATTACCTTGAGAATAAAAGCTGCAATTTTGGAAACAATAACAGTCAAGTAGGAGGACATATGCAAGGGAAACATGGTCGAGCATTGAAGCGATTAGTGAGAGATTTTGCTGATTCTCATCGAAACGATCCGAATCTAAACATCATTTGAATCAATAATCTTCTTCTTTCTTGTTTATTTTATTGTGTTGCCTTTAATAATGAGGGCAATGCATCTGCTTCTTCATTTCTCTGGCAATGCTCTGATTCTACTGTACAGGAGGGCAAGAAACCTCATGACGAATCGTTAGCCATCTCTTTTAGATTCATCTGATGAGAAGAAAAATAATTAATATATACATCCCAATGGTTAACATTTTTTATTCATTTACATTGATGCAAACCAAAAACGGCACGCAGTCTTTAGTAATGTAGTCTATCGCGTCGGTTTCACCTTTCACGTAACTGGGCCTTTTTGAGCTGAGATAAAGCCCATCAGCTCATCTCGGTTTTAAAACGGGAATTTAATCCGGTTATCCTACGTTTAGCACGTGAGTTTCACGTGATTGATTTGTGGGGGTTAGAATCTGGGAAAACCCTAGTCGAACTCGAATCAATAATTCTGGGAGGTGTGAGGCCGCCGGAGGAGAGAGAAAAAGGTACGTGCTTGCGTGCGTTTGCTGCGATTCCGATCTCTGTGCTTAATCGATTCAGTCTGTTTGTCGTAATTGTTTTGAGAAAAGTTTTGATCTTTACATCAGTTGAAACCCCAATTCGAATTCTTAGTGTTGTATCCGATATTCACGTTGTTCAAAGTACTTATCAAACTTGCTTCAATTCTGTTCTTTTGTGCAGTTTTGGGTTTGCTTTTGATTTCTCCTTCTCCATCTTGGACCTCGAGAAACCAAAAAAATGGCAGAAGAATCGGATACGAACATTGAGATCTGGAAGATTAAGAAACTAATCAAGGGACTTGAGTCAGCAAGAGGTAATGGAACGAGTATGATCTCTCTTATCATGCCTCCTCGTGATCAGGTATCTCGTGTTACCAAGATGCTTGGTGATGAATATGGAACTGCTTCAAACATTAAGAGTCGTGTGAATCGTCAATCTGTTTTGTCTGCCATTACTTCTGCTCAACAAAGGTTGAAGCTTTACAACAGGGTTCCTACTAATGGTCTTGTTCTCTACACTGGAACCATTGTCAATGATGATGGTAAAGAGAAGAAAGTGACTTTTGATTTCGAGCCCTTTAGGCCAATTAACGCTTCCTTGTATCTTTGTGACAATAAGTTCCATACGGAGGCATTGAATGAGCTTCTAGAGTCTGATGACAAGTTTGGATTCATTGTTATGGATGGAAATGGGACACTGTTTGGTACGCTGAGTGGGAATACTAGAGAGGTTCTTCACAAGTTTACTGTTGATCTCCCGAAGAAGCACGGAAGAGGAGGACAATCTGCGCTTCGTTTTGCTAGGCTTAGGATGGAGAAGAGACACAACTATGTTAGGAAAACCGCTGAGCTTGCTACACAGTTTTACATCAATCCAGCTACAAGTCAGCCTAATGTCTCTGGTTTGATCCTTGCTGGTTCAGCTGATTTCAAAACCGAGCTCAGTCAGTCAGAGTTGTTTGATCCTCGTCTTCAAGCTAAGATATTGAATGTTGTTGATGTTTCTTATGGAGGTGAGAACGGTTTCAACCAAGCCATCGAGCTGTCTGCTGAGATTCTATCCAACGTGAAGTTCATACAGGAGAAGAAACTGATTGGAAAGTACTTTGAGGAGATAAGTCAAGATACCGGGAAATATGTTTTCGGTGTTGAGGATACTCTAAAAGCTCTAGAAATGGGTGCTATCGAAACCCTGATCGTGTGGGAGAATCTGGACATAAACAGGTACGAGCTCAAGAACAGCACGACAGGGGAAATGGTGGTGAAACACTTGGGTAAAGATCAAGAGTCTGATACAAGCAACTTCCATGATTCAGAGACCAACGCAGAGCTAGAAGTCCAGGAGAAGATGCCTCTGCTGGAATGGTTTGCAAACGAGTACAAACGGTTCGGCTGCACTCTTGAGTTTGTGACAAACAAATCCCAAGAAGGGTCACAGTTTTGCAGAGGATTTGGTGGGATTGGTGGTATGTTGCGTTACCAGCTTGACATGAGGACATTTGATGAGTTATCGGATACTGAAGTTTATGAAGATTCTGACTAAAGTGGGACAACGTTTCGTGATGGTCTCATCGATACAGTGGGGGAAAATGTGGCATAAAGATGGTCTTTTATCAAGCAAAGATTTTTAAGTTTTCTTTTGTTTTCTTCTATAGAACATTGAAAAGCTTGTCTCTTTCTTAAGCTTTTTTTTCTTCTCCGACAGTTGAATCTTTTGTTCTGTTCTTCGTTAGACAATTTTTTGTGTTGTAATTTTTGAGGATTCTAAACATGTCTTTGTTGTTGTGAGCTTCTGTTTTTCTTTTGTCCTAGAAAATTTAGGTGAAGACAGAGAGAGATAAGATAACGACATAAGCCATGACATTCACTCTGTTTCCTTAAAACGGTATCGTTTAACGAAATGTGAATTAAAATAATAATATTATTAAAAAAATGGAATTATCCATATTTGTCTCTATCAGTGTGAGTGATAGAGGCGGAAGTAGCGGAGGCGATTTCTAGGGTTTCTGGTCGGAATCTCGAATTGGACGATGGGAACGAGCAGCGATCCGATCCAAGATGGTTCCGATGAGCAGCAGAAACGTTCAGAGATCTACACATACGAAGCGCCATGGAACATCTACGCAATGAATTGGAGCGTTCGTCGCGATAAGAAGTACCGTCTCGCTATCACCAGCTTGCTCGAGCAGTACCCAAACCGAGTCGAGATTGTGCAGCTTGATGAATCCAATGGCGAGATCCGTTCTGATCCTAATCTCTCCTTCGAGCATCCTTACCCACCAACCAAGACCATCTTCATCCCTGATAAGGAATGTCAAAGACCTGATCTTCTCGCTACTTCTAGTGACTTCCTTCGTCTTTGGCGAATCGCTGATGATCATTCCCGTGTTGAGCTCAAATCTTGTCTCAATAGTAATAAGAACAGTGAGTTTTGTGGTCCTCTTACTTCCTTTGACTGGAACGAGGCTGAGCCGCGTCGAATTGGGACTTCTAGTACTGATACGACTTGCACTATTTGGGACATTGAGCGTGAAGCTGTTGACACTCAGCTTATTGCACATGATAAAGAAGTATTTGATATTGCTTGGGGTGGTGTTGGTGTTTTTGCCTCTGTCTCAGCTGATGGCTCTGTTAGGGTGTTTGATCTTCGTGATAAAGAACATTCGACTATTATCTATGAGAGCTCTGAGCCAGATACTCCTTTGGTGCGTCTTGGTTGGAACAAACAGGATCCTAGGTACATGGCTACTATTATTATGGACAGTGCTAAGGTTGTGGTGTTGGACATTCGTTTTCCTGCTCTTCCTGTGGTAGAGCTTCAACGACATCAGTCTAGTGTCAATGCCATTGCTTGGGCGCCTCATAGCTCTTGCCACATTTGTACTGCAGGAGATGATTCTCAAGCTTTGATTTGGGATATTTCATCCATGGGACAGCAAGTTGAAGGTGGTCTTGACCCTATTCTTGCTTACACAGCTGGTGCTGAGATTGAGCAGCTGCAATGGTCGTCTTCTCAGCCTGATTGGGTCGCCATTGCTTTCTCCACCAAGCTGCAAATTCTCAGGGTTTGATCTTTTAAAAGAATTTATCATCTCTTGTCAGATTAGGTTACCCTTCTTACTATTCCTCAAGATGTAAAGACTGTTATCAATCGTATTAATGAATCTGCTTGATCTTATTGGTATCCTCAAATTGCAAAGCTTGAACTGACTCTTGTTGATGTATGATTGATAAAAAAGAATGATTCTTTGATCTTAAATTTTGCTTCATCGCTTTTTCTTTCTTAGCACAATCGTTACAGTCTGATCCATGAGAAGTGTGTATTGAGGTTAACTAGGTATAGTTCTGTATTTGATTAGAGTAATGGACAGCTAGAGTTAATTACACATCTCAGTTCCTATTGCACCTCTTCGACTAGCTTTCTATAAAGTCAATGCGCAATGGGGAACAAGTCGCAAAATAGACCTGCAAGTAGGCTCGTATTTTTTCTCAGTCCTTTAAGAACTTGTTAAGTCTAAGCCTTTCAGGCAAATTCATGAAGGTAAACCCTCAACAGAGTTTTGGATGATATGGCTCAGCTGTGCGAAGATGGTCTTAGTTGACAACCCGTCAGTACTTTAGTTCAACTAAGGTTTGTTCTTCTAAAGATTGGTACATTGTTAAGTATAAAAACATTAACCTCAGTTCCAGTGTTGTGATCGTCAAGTCTATACATTTCAACTATATGATCCAGTGGTGATCGGTCGACGCAATGCTTAAATCTGGGAGAGAGGGATGCAAGGTTGGTTTCTTTTTCCTGATAATTCGGAGTATCCATTGGCAGTGACTTAAACCGAGTTTATGTATTATGTTATAATGATCTGTTTCTGGTATTAATATAAAAATGGTGACACACCTTTCTTTGAGATTACAAAGAAGGTACATAATCTTGTAAAAGGCTTCAGACTATATAAAGAATTGTATTTTTTTTTTGTCTATATTCACTCGTTCTTAACGTGTCTGTGATTTTCATCTGCAGCCGTTTGACTTTTCAATGGTCCTAACAAGGAATGTCGAGTCACTGATCAAATGCTGTGAAAATGTGACCACATGATGGAGAAGCCCATCCACTTGTGAAGCCCAAGTGAGAAGCAAAGATGTGTGAACGAACCACAACCATACAAGTGTATGACAAAGCTATCCAGAATCTCATCTTCTTTGCCTCCAACTCAGCAATTCTATTTTTCTATATTACCTACCACTCGCTGCTTCAACATTATTTTCTGACTCTTCTGATACATTATACACAGCTTTCTCTACGGTAGCCATGGCTTCGGCTACTTTCTCTGTGACCAAACCATCCCTTCAGGTTTTATTTCATTTCCCTTCATCAGTATCTGCATTCTGCCCTTGACAAGTTTAATCATCATCTAATACTCTCATGTTTTGCTTTTCAGGGTTTCTCTGAGTTCTCAGGACTTCGAAACTCCTCTGCTCTTCCCTTTGCCAAGAAATCTTCTTCCGATGAGTTTGTTTCTTTCGTCAGTTTCCAGACTTCTGCAGTGAGTTCCTTTCTTTCTCCATTCCTCTCTTCTGCTTCTCTGTAATATAATTGATGGTGCAATATCTTGTAAACTCGAGAGCTGTTTCTTGTGTTTAAAGCCTTCACCATCGTAGATCTGTCTGTCTTTGAACAATCCCGCATGCCATGATCAGCCATGATTGCGTCTTTATTTGAGGTTTTTGTGAATCATGTACGTCTTGTTTTGTTTCTGTATTGTAGATGGGAAGCAATGGTGGATACAGGAAAGGGGTGACCGAGGCCAAGATAAAGGTAGCCATCAACGGGTTCGGTAGGATTGGTAGGAACTTCTTGAGGTGTTGGCATGGTCGTAAGGACTCTCCTCTTGATGTTGTTGTCATTAACGACACTGGTGGTGTCAAACAAGCATCGCATCTCCTCAAATACGACTCAACTCTTGGAATCTTCGACGCTGATGTCAAACCTTCTGGAGATGCTGCTCTCTCTGTTGATGGAAAGATCATTCAGATTGTATCTGATCGTAACCCATCTAATCTCCCTGGGGGTAAGTTAATAAAACCACTTCCCATATCTTTCAAATTCATCAACACGGCTAGATCTATATTGAATGTTAAATCGAAAATTTGGTGATGATTGTTAGGGAACTAGGCATTGACTTGGTCATCGAAGGAACCGGAGTGTTTGTTGACAGAGACGGTGCTGGAAAGCACATTCAGGCTGGAGCCAAGAAGGTTCTAATCACAGCACCTGGAAAAGGTGATATCCCAACTTATGTCGTTGGTGTCAATGCTGAACTCTACAGCCATGAAGATACAATCATCAGCAATGCGTCTTGTACTACAAACTGTCTCGCTCCATTCGTCAAGGTTCTTGACCAGAAGTTCGGTAAGCATCTTGTAAAAAAGAAATGGATTACAAGTAAGTTGAACTGTTATGTTGTGTAAAAACCTGAGCAATTTTTGTGTTGTGTTAAACTTGGTAGGGATCATAAAAGGTACAATGACAACTACTCACTCATACACTGGCGACCAAAGGCTGCTAGATGCTAGCCACCGTGATCTAAGGAGAGCAAGAGCAGCAGCTTTGAACATTGTTCCAACATCAACAGGAGCAGCCAAAGCCGTGGCTCTTGTGCTCCCTAACCTCAAAGGAAAGCTCAACGGAATCGCATTGCGTGTGCCAACTCCAAATGTCTCAGTGGTTGACTTAGTCGTGCAGGTGTCCAAGAAGACTTTTGCTGAAGAAGTCAATGCTGCTTTCAGAGATGCAGCTGAGAAAGAGCTCAAAGGTATCCTCGACGTCTGTGATGAGCCTCTTGTCTCTGTTGACTTCAGGTGCTCTGATGTATCCTCCACTATTGATTCTTCTCTCACAATGGTTATGGGAGATGATATGGTTAAAGTGATTGCTTGGTATGATAATGAATGGGGTTACTCGCAGAGAGTCGTTGATTTGGCTGACATTGTTGCCAATAACTGGAAGTGAAGACTCAACTTTTAATGTCTGCTCCATTATTTTTTTACTGTTATATGATTCGGAATCTATAATTGTAGTTCCTGAGTTTATTATGTATTTGTTGCTCTATAATTGATAGTAATAAACTTGATTCAAACATGTTACATCCTCTGCTTAATTCATAACTCTGGTTTGAGAATGCATTTGACAATAAAGAAAGATACAATACTTGTTATGTTACATAACAGGAGGATTGGTATTGAAACTGCTTATATAGCTCACACGAGAAGCAAAAGAGACAACAGTGCAAGAGATTGAAAGGTGGTATAGCCGATTCGGATCAGATGAAAGAAGAAGAAGATCCAAACATCTGATTAGGATCTTCATTGACATCTTTGAGAAAACTCTCAACATAAGTTGCGGTGTAGTCATACTCAAAGCAATGCGAATCATTGCTGAGAACTGAACCAATCTTCATCTGTTCTGCATCGCTCTGTTCACCGGTGTTGTCCTGGTAACCAAACAGACTACTTGACATATCACTGGGAAAAGAAGGTAGGCAAATCTCTTTGCTTTGACGAATATGATCATCATCATCATAACAATGTGGGAAACTGTTAGTGAGATTAGCCAAAACCTGTTGTTCTTGCAGACAAGAAGAGATAGGAGCATCACAAAAACGGTGGTTTTCTGGTGGCTGATCTTGAAGAAAACTGAGATTAGAAGATTCCAAACTCATATCAGGTCCCAAAGACACAACGGTGGGATTAACAGAACCTTTGTCTGATGATGACTGTGACAACTTCTGTGGTTGTGTTTGTGAAGAGATGGTTTCAGTGTAGAAGAAGTTGGTTTTAGCTAAAGAACCACTGATGGATCGAGCAGCAACATCATATGCCAAAGCAGCTTCTTCGGCTGTATCAAATGTTCCAAGCCAATGTCTTTCTTTTGTAATAGGGTTTCTGATTTCAGCTGCATACCTTCCCCATGGGCGTCTCCTCACTCCAAGGTACTTCCCTTCTTGTGACTTCTTCTCTTGTTGGCTTTTGCTCTTGTTTCTTGATTTCAACATGTTCACGATATTCAGAGATCAATGCTTCTCTCTCTCTAAGTCTCTTTAAGGGTCCTTAGGCTGCTCTATATAAACTATAAGCTGAGAAAGAAGAGCAAAAGAGTGTGTGAACTTGGTTGATGCCTTTTTGATTTTGGGCATTAAATTAAAAGGAATTAGTTGGGAGTTAAAAAATTTAACTCCAAAGTCTTACTTGTCCTTCGTAAACCGTGTCAGTAGAAACAAGAAAGTGTCTCAAATTTTCTCCACTTTTTGTCCTTTTGCTTAGTATTTTCCACACTTTAGCTATATGGTCTCTGAGATTAGTCATCTTGTGTCATTACATTACATCCAAGCCTTTATAATGTATGGAACCAAGCGAAGTGGTGACAAGGACATTGTATTTTAGACTCAGACAAAAAAACTGTACAAATGCCAAACTTTCAATGGGAGAACATGTGATATAAGCTTAGGGATTTGGGTTTAAAGGATGATTCAGTTAATTTGAAGTCAATCCTTAAGCATTGATCTGTGTGAGATTAGTTAATTTCTATTCCGTGTCCTTTTGTCTTCTTGCATTTGGTGTCCAAATTTCATATAAAGACGATTCTATCTTGATCACTTAAAACAGACAAAGATATCAAAGTTCAAGACAGGTTTAAAATATATTACATGCGTCTGAAATCAATTTTTGCCTCTCATGTTTCAATTTTGTTTACATTAGTAGTAGAAGAAGCTATTCAATTGAATCCAAATAGCTAAAGAAACTAATTAACTACAAAACAGTAGCAAGGATCTATTTGACACTCGTCTAACTTAGAAGAATCCTGCACTGTCTCTTCCTCTGTTCTCAATCTTCCTTCTTCTCCCATAACTCTTAGAAACTCTTCAAGTGCTCTCTGCATCCACTCATACCGACACAGCTCCAATGCTTCTTTAACATCCAACTGCACATTTTCGAGTAAACTCAAAATTAAGAGATCATATAGGTCATTAAAACATTCAACTTCCTTACATGAATAAGTAAATACACATTTGAGATTTGAGTATAGAGCTTTGTACCCATTTCCTCTGGCGATTCTCTCGCTCTGGCCAATCCTCGAGTTCTTCGGTAACCTCTAATGCAAACATATATCCTTTGCAACCACCTAAACATTCATCCTCCACTGTGCTGCTTTTGCTTCTAAATTCCCAAACTCCTAAAGGGTCTTCCTATATAGTATATATATGAAACAAAAAACTTACATCTAATGAAAACAACTGTAACATTGCTTTCTCAATGTCTTGTTTTGTTGGGGAAAACTTACTCTAAGTATTCCTTTAACTCCTGCTTCTTCCATGGCTTCACGAGAAGCAGCTTCAAGAACAGTCTCATCATCTTCCCATCCTCCCTTATAATAATAATACACACAAAAATGGGCAATTGCAAAATGACAGTAGTAAAGAGAGAGAGAGAGAGAGAGAGAGAGAGTACTCAATAAAGAAAAAGGAACCTTTGGGAAGACAAGATCATGACGATTAGGAGATGAAACCATAAGAACTTCAAGCTTCGTTACAAAGTCAACAACACTACTAGAGTCTTGTTCAGTTTCGTCAGCTTTAATCAGCCTAAACGGAATACATCTGTTCACAAATGTGTAAAGAGGAACAAGAAATTATAATGATCAACAAATTTTGTTTTCTTGAATATTTTCAAGATTTACAGATCATGGATCAATAAATTAATATTTATTTTTTTGGGGTGTGGTTGGTTTGGTACCCGGAAACGAGACGGAAGTTGTTGTCGTCGTAACGTTGACGATCTCGTCCGGTCCGAGAAGAAAGAACCGACATTGATGAATCTCTCTGATAGACACGAAGGGATTGAGAAAGAAACAGAGAGAAAAGAAATGCGTCTGCTACGTTCTTGAAAAACCCTGTTCTTCTTGTAAATTGTGGTTACTAAGAAGAAACATGATATTGATCATCGCTTTCACGACCAATCATCTTCCTCTTCTTTTCAAGAATTAATGAATCCACGAGAAAGAGAGAGATAATCTCAAACTCACAAAAAAAATAAAATATATATCGTTTTTGTTTGTTTAATTTCTTGCTATTTTTGCGGAGAAGAAAGAGGAGTTGGACCAACTAGAGCATTCATTGTTTTGTAAGTTGTAACCATCACCTATCTCTCTATTTAATCAATTCCGAAATTAATAATATAAACATTAAAAATGTTATTATTTTTTTGTTAACTTTTTTGTGCAAAAAAAAAAAAAAAAAAGTAGAAGAACCATAAAACACATACAATTTCCAAGCAAGTCACACTGAAGGATCTGATTCCGTTTTTGACTTATTACGTACTGTTTATCTCATTGAGTTTATATTCTCCACTTTAAGAGAACTATTCCATGGATTGATGCTATAAAACTTATCTTGAGACGTGTTTTCTGAAGAAGCCAGTTGAAAACCGAATTGGTATAGTATCTTTATGTGAGAATAACAAAATAGGAAATAAATTTCCTTTTCGGCCCATTAGAATTGTTTGTTATGATTTTATTGTTATCAAATGTTATATATACAAATTTTATTTTATTGTGCTGAAATAATGAAATTACTCTCAGTTTTTCCAAATTTTATAAAAATAATTTGTTTTAGAAATCAAAATAAACATTACTAAAAAAAAATAATATAAATCAAAAATCGAATATGTATATTTTATATTCTCTCGTAGTCGAAATTGAAGTAGGTAGCTTTTCTTCTTTCCCTTTTCTTTTTACTTATTGTTTTGATTTAAAAAAATTGTGGGATTAATATGAACATTTCCTTTTTCCTAATTCGCTAATCCTTTATAGATTAGAACTTGCGGATAAGTGTGTATAAAAAGAGAAGCATATAGCCTAGAACCATTCACTTCGTATCAAATTGTGGTCATGGAAGAAGAAACGGGAGCGATTGTATCATCATCATCACAAAGAAAGAGAAGAAACAAGAAGCTAGTGAATATTACATCACCATCATCACTACCAGACGATGTCGTTGAGGAAATCTTCTTAAAGCTTCCGGTAAGATCTCTAATGAGACTTAAGTCCCTCTCGAAACAATGGAGATCAACGATCGAGTCTCACTCTTTCTCACATATGCACTTGAAGATCGCTCAGCGATCACACGTGGATCATGCAACCGTCATGATAATTACTTGGAATCCAGACGTAAAGAATATTAGTTTTAGGACCATCTCTTTGGAATCGGTTAGGTTCTTACCCTCTAATCTTTTCAACTTCCCTCACGCATTCCGATTCCATGATGGGATATACGCTTCCGAAAGCTGTGATGGACTTTTCTGCGTTCATTCCCCAAACACACAAGAGATATATGTCGTTAATCCGGCAACACGTTGGTTCCGACAACTTCCTCCGGCTAGGTTTCAGATTTTAATGGACATGCTAAACCCCACTCTAGATACTTTTGGAGACGTGCAAGTGCAATCAATCTCTCATCTAGCATTCGTGAAGGCCAATGATTACAAATTAGTGTGGTTGTATAATTCCGACATGTATAACTCTGATGCCTCGAGTCCGGACGAGAGAGTTACCAAGTGCGAGGTTTTTGATTTTAAGGCAAATACTTGGAGATACTTGTCTTACACTCCAAGTTATCGGATATATCATGACCAAAAGCCAGTATCTGTGAACGGGTCACTTTATTGGTTTACAGAACCATATAATACCGAAATCAAAGTGATAGCTCTTGATATTCGTACCGAAATATTCCGGTTGCTGCCTAAGCCTAGCCTTATTACTAGTTCAGATCCTAGCTATATTGACATGTGCACTCTCGATGATAGTTTGTGCATGTATGAAAGGGAAGGGAACAAGAACATCCAAGAGATTTGGAAGTTGAAATTATCGGAAGACGTATGGGAGAAGATTTATACCATCAATCTGCTTTCTTCTTATTATTCCCATTTCCATTTTCTCGAAGGATTTAGTTCCACCGATGGATTTAACTGGCCCCAAAAGGATTTGGTTAAGTCATCCATACCCGTGGCGATATACAAGAACAAGAAGATCCTGCTCTCACATCCCTATACCCGCAATTTGGTAAATCACCAAACACAACGTCTCTGCTCATTTTTCAAACATTTTTTGTGTATTTTAAGATCGGTTCCTTATTCTCCAAGTTTGATCTCTCATATCTAAACCAAAAATACTATCTACTTCTTTTGTTGCGTTTGGAAGCATTAAAGAAAGTACTTTACGTACTGACTAGATTTGTGATTTATTTTGAATTTAATTAGAATGGAATTGGTTACATATTTGACTCTCTTTTGTTGGATCATCTGAACATTATCATGCATGAATGTATTATCCTCCATCAGATATTTCTAGATGTTGGAAACACATGTAGAAGAGCTTTGCTCATGAATTATGATTTTTCACTATTCTTTTCGTTTACTCCTCGTACTTAAGCTGAACAGAGATTACTTAACCCAAAGACACTATTGTACGTGTAATGACTTTTTTAAAGTACGTAGACATGTATGTCTTGTCTTTACATTGAAAAAGGTTTCTTCCAGCAGTTTTAGAAACAAATAATAATTTTAATTCATTTTTAGAAAACATAATGAAAAATACATATAGAATAGTACTACTTGATTATTGTGACATTTAATACCTTAATATTTGGTTATTAATATTAAAGATATATATATATATATATATAAATAGAATAATTAATTAATCATTACAGATGCTGAATAAAGAACAAGAAGAAGATAATAATAGGTCATGACATATAGTGATCTGATTAGATTATTATAGCTTATCTAATTGATATTTTCTAACTTTTTCATTAAGTGGTATCTAAGGTTTTCTGCCAAAACTGGTTATTAATACTAGAAAATCTGGTCTAGTTTTGTATTTCATAATTCAAATAATTTTTTGTCCTTTTTGAACTTAAAATCATTATCTTTGATGTCAAATTTTGAAATAACATTACTAAAAACCTTGAAATTAACCAAATTTAAAGCCTACTTTTTATATATTTTTAAAAAATTATGGCTTTCCTTGTTAACTATATAACACACATTCGTTCATATCAAAAGAAGAATTATAAGAAGGCAACGATGGAAGCAATTGCATTATCAACAACACCACTAATGAACGACGTCATAGAGGAAATCTTGTTGAAACTTCCTGTGAAATCAATAATTCGACTCAAGTCTCTCTCAAAACAATGGAGATCGACGATCCAGTCTCGCGGTTTTGCAGAGAGACACTTGAAGGTTGCCCAACGATCCCACATGGAACACTCAAAAGTCATCGCCATTTCCGACCACTTATCAGAAGATGCGCGTCGTTTGATTTGTTTTAGGACAATCATCTCCTTAGATTCGACTCCACTTCTATCGTTTACTCTTCCCAAATCCCATCCTATCTACTCCCATTTCTACGTTTCTAAAAGTTGTGATGGCCTTTTCTGCATCTATTCCTCGAAATCAGAGTTTATACATGTAGTTAATCCGGCCACACGGTGGTTTAGACAACTTCCTGCGGCTAGGATTCAGATTTTGATGCACAAGTTGATACCCAATCTAGATGTGTATGATCCCGCTCTATTCTCTTTCATGACAGCAGTCCCAGCTCTAGCAATTGTGAAGGATATTGATTACAAATTAGTGTGGCTATATAATTCTGATGAGTATAATTCAGATGCATCGAGTCCAAACGAGGGACTTACCAAGTGCGAAGTTTTTGATTTTAGGGTAAACGCGTGGAGGTACTTGACTTGTACTCCAAGTTATCTGATAAGCAATCAACAAGGTCCGGAATATGTAAACGGCTCTAATTATTGGTTCACGGAACCATATAATGGCGAAATCAAAGTAATAGCTCTTGATATACATACTGAAACATTTCGGTTGTTGCCTAAGATTCATCCGGTTATCGCCACTTCAAGTCCTAAGGAAATTTACATGTGCACTCTGGATAAGAGGTTGTGCATCATGACAAAGGTGCGCAATACGAAACTCAACGAGATTTGGAGATTGAAAGCATCAGAAGACATGTGGGAGAAGGTTTATACCATAGATTTGTTTTCTTATTCTTCTTCTTCCGAGTCTCTATTCCAAAAGTATATTGACTGGAAGCCGGTGGTGATATGCGATAACAAGAAGATATTGTTCTCATGTCTTCAAGCCAAAAGTCTAATAGAATACGATCCCCAAACAAAATCCGTCTGTTCATTTTTCAATCATCCTGATCAGTGCAAAATCTATAGACATGTTCCTTATATTCAAAGTTTGATCTCTAATATATAAAATGCATACTCACATCTTTTGATGTAATCTGGAAGCATGTAAGAAACAGATCATTTCTTGATGTAACTAGGTCTAGGATGAGGTTACATTATTTATAAATATTTTAATTTAGACATAAAAAAATAGTAGACCAAACTCGAGACATTTTGCTCACAGGTTGAAAATATGTACCCAACACACATGTTTTCAAAGCTATATAAATTAAAAAAAACAGTGATCCTTCAATAGACTTGAACCTTGTTCCTGCATGACCTGACCAATTGGATCAGACACTCGCCATCTATTTTCATCGTTCAACTCTTTGACAACATTGAACCTTGTCCACACACACAGATGCTTCCTTCTGTATCGCAATAAATTAAAGTTGCCGTGTCTAAAAGCATTGCTTTGATTTGTTCAGATAACACGTCGTGCCCTTATTGGCATGGATAGTTAGAAACACAAAACATTTGATTACTACTATAGTAATCATTCTCTTTAAATGTTATTGATTTCAAATAAATAAAATATAATGGACTAATGGAGACTGCAAATAATATTTAAATAAAGAACCACTCATGCACTCGTGTTGATGTGCTTGGTAGCATGCACGAAAGAAACAGAGCATATATTGCAATCTTTACCGATTGGACAAGATTTATTTTTGGTTCCATTTTGTTTGTATTTAACAAGAGTCCCCTCTTCAGTCGCCCACGGTACAAACCAAATATTACTGTGAGCCTCGACATCACACAACAACAGATTTTAATTTTGGTAACATCTTTTCTCTAGTCTTCATATGCGCAATGAATGGAATTCTCCTTGACAATAGTTCAAAGTTGTAGAGGTTAAATTTTGATGCCACTTAACAGAGAACCCAATTCATGCTCTTTAACTTGGTTACATATTAGGTTGGGTACATATTTAATTTGAGATCGGGGTTCTCTTTTGTTTTTATCATCATACCTTCTCATATTTGGACATGTTGTAACAATGAAAATGAAAAGAGTACATCATCTATTTAGGAACAGAGCTTTTGCTTATGAATTTGCAGTTCTAAATCAACTCATAAATGAAAAGCTAAGCAGAATTTTGAGAAACAATGACATTTTGGCAAAAAAGTTGAAATTATGTACTCAAAGTCTCTAACACATGTTTTCAAGGCTAAATTAAAACAGTTATCATCTGAATACATGACTAAAGTCCAAAATTTGAGGAAACTACGTAAGAAAATTGCTGACTAAGAAGGAAAGGCTTAGAACTCGAGCTCTGTTCTACTACACAGATGCTCCCTTCTGTTTTGCAATCAAATCAAACCAAACCAGCGTAACCTACTGTGTCTAAAAGCATTGCTTTGATTTGTTCAGGCAACATGTCATGGTCTTCTTGGCATTGCTGATAAAAGGAAACAAGACATGTTACTACCAGTATACTAATCATTCTCTCTTTGACTGCTAGTTTACTAATCAGTGATCAGCATATAGAAATCTAACAACTATATTTACCTCAGCGCGGAAACCATCCAAAGCAAAACCGTTGAAACAGCTAATCACAGCTTGTTGAACATCCAATCCTAAGTTATCCAAAGCTCTCATGGTGGAAAGTAAAAGACCTGGTATACGACCGCAGAACATGTGAATGTTCACTGCTTTTCCTTCCCTCAATTGAACCTCAACCTATATCAAAACTAAGAAGGCTTAACTAAGCAAATTAACAGAATAAGGTTTTGTACAATAAAAAGCTATTGAGATCATTCTTACTCTTGGTTGCTGGCCTTTAGGGATTGGCAAGGAGGAAGATGGGCACAACTCTTCCTTGACACGGTACGACAGCGTCTGTGGAGCCGGTGTTAAAGGGCGCAAAGTTGAAGAACTAGGTGGAGTAGATTCGAGTTCGGTATGAAGATCATTGATTCGTTGTAAAGAGCTCTTTGAGAAAATCAATGGCATCTCTCCAAGAAAAATGCCAATCCGGGGGTTCGAATCTAAGAAGGTAAAAACATATGGAAGCTACATAACCATCCTGCTAACAGAAACAATTTGTAATGCATTCTAAGTAGTTAAATATATAATGAATGCTAAAGCACATGCTTTAGACGAAAATAGTTATATGCAATTTGAGAAGTTGTATAATATTTATAATTTATATGACTTATGCGTAAGAAAATAGTGTCTTAATTATTTGGCAAAATAACGTGTAATTGCTAAATATTTTTCATATTAAACCATTTAAAAATCTTTAAAATAAAGAACCGGAAAAAACCAAATAAAAGTTTTAAAAGTTTGAATGCCTGATAAAATCAAAGTTTCTACTCATTTGTATTCAAGCTTTTTTAAAGTATGAGTCTAAACCATTGCACAATTTTTTAGAAGGTGTGAGATATTGTACCCGTATTTTTTGTTCATCTATTGAGTAATATATGTCCGTTTTTAAAATTTTGAATTACATCATATACAGGAAAAAAATCACAATTTTCATTAACTAAATGTATCATAGGATAATTTAAATATAAATTCAAATAAAATTGAAAGAGAATCATATATTTATGTTTGAATAAGGTAGAAAGATTGTCTTATTTTTAAAAATCTTACCTATAACTAATTTTGAAGTTTTGGTAACTAATATTAAACTCAATGCATTAAATGTAAAAACTTTCCAAAACGTATTTTTGAGCAAAAACTGCTGCAAAAATATTAGTATTGATGTATGTAAACATGGCTATATACATTGTGCTTTCCTTGTATATATATGTATATATATATATATATATACATATATTTAGCAATCATTATTGGCTATATAGTAGTAGTAGTAGTAGCGTATGAACGTTTCTATAACGTTAATGATCAAAACATACAATACAGATAGTTAGTGATCATTACCATCAATAATTTTATTTTTTTTACAGTATATGATACTTTACATTATGTTTTATGAAAATGTAAGATAAGCTTACATTCCAAAAAGTACTAATTAAAATAGTAGATGTGTGTGTGCAAGCAAAAGAGTATGAAAAGGGGAGATTAAAAAAAAAATCAAGGGTAAAAAAAGGCAAATAACGAATAACGTTGTTAAATGAGCTGAGAGAGAGGGTCCGACTCCGAGATCTGCGTATGAGAACCATTTTCCAAATGTTTTTTCCAGTTTGAGAATGTTTTTCCAAGAACCACCATGTTTTCTTTCTTGGAAAATTCTTCCAAAGCAATAAAGAAGTGTTTTACGTAGAATAATTGTAAGCTTTTGCTAGGAAATTTTTTTTACCAATTTTCCGTAAGAAATTTGGTAGGATTTCACTATGTTTTCTTGTAGTACAAAGATAATTTTAGACAAATTAGATCGATTTCAGTGTATACTAAGAAAACAACCAGACGCTGAACTACTAGCGACCATAAAACAAGAAAACGAAATATTTTATTAGTTGTTTTATAATAATTTAGTAATACAATTATGCATTTACTTAAGAATTTTAAGAATTTTAGATGCTGTGAAAAAACACAATTATATATAGATAAAGATAAAAAATAGTTTGGGCCAAGGCCCAGTATAGCGTGTATTCTAAACCATCTAACTGAGGTGGAGAGGTTTCGTTTATTGATGATTGGCCTTTGTTCTGTTTAATTCTTTCTGTTTGCAAGCAATTCCTTAAATAATCTTACGTAGTTTTTATACTTAATTACTTATAATCACACAAAATGAAATATTTATTTCTAGATCATTAGTATCTTCGATGTATGCAAAGTTCATTGCCTTATCATCGACCTCATAACTCATAAGTTGCTGAAGACTCCACCTATGACCTATTGTTATTTACTTCAGAATTGTGCCTCTCAGATTAATCTCAAACCCATAAAGCTTTTCTATTTATTAACCCCTTGGGTGGTGGAAGTGAAAAGAGGCAAATGAAGTCACATGACTTAAGAGGAAGAAACCAAAAATAGGCATGTGAAACAGTTAAGGACCCATACTTTGGTCCGTGAACATATTCATTGCAATTCTTTGTTTCTTAGTAAGACACGCACACACACTCACACATGGGAACAAAAGAATCTGTCTTCTTCTCTGTTCTCTTATTTATATTTACTTGGCAACAAATCTTTCTTGTGCAGAACAGAATAAAAAAAAAAGAAACACCCATGGCTCTGTTCTCTAGCTTCTACGCAGTTTCCGCGTCTCTCATGATCCTTGTGTCCCTTCAATGGACTCTGGTTTGCAGTGAATCCACAATCTCAGCTTCTCCCGCTATTTTACCGTATATCAGTGCACCAGATATGTCTTCGTTTTTCCCTTCTCCGACCAATGAATGGCCAGTCGATACAGCAACGTCTCCTGTTCCAGAGCCAGACGCGCCTGGTCCAAGCTCAGGCCTACCTAATGGGAAGATTACAGGCAGCTCAATGAGGCTCCGTCCTGATCTTTTGTTGGTTCTGCTCATTGTTGGGATCCGTAGCTTCTTATGTGTTGACTTATCAATGCTCGCTAGGTTTCTGCATTATTAATCTACGTGTAATCTTTATTGGTTATCATCGTTCTTTCTTCTGGTCTTTTTTGTTCTTCATCTCATGAACTTCAACATACATACGTTACTGTTATACGTATGTGTAAGCATAACTTTGTTTTGAGAAAAAGTATACGAGTGTAATTTTCCTTAAGCTGCAGACTCTGAATCAGAGTCTCTGATGAATAGTTTTGTATAGAAAAGGACTTTAATCGATTAGACAACAGAAGAAAAAAGTTTTCATTAAGAAAGCATAGTCAGAGAAAAAGCAGTTTGTTTAAAGCCAAAATCCCAAATAACAAAGTGTTAATAATATACTCTGATTGATATGAAAGTGGCTTAAACATATACTAAGACGGCTAGAGGCAGAGACTTTTCACATAATTGTTAGTCGAATCACAAAAAAATTCAAAAATCAGAGTAAAGTGAATAATATACTCTGATTGATATAAAAGTGTTGAATAATAAACTCTGATTGATATAAAAATGGCTTAAACATATCCTAAGATGGCTAGAGGTAGAGACTTTTCACATACTTGTTAGTCGAATCACACAAATGTTCAAGAATCAGAGTAAAGCGAATAATATACTCTGATTGATATGAAAGTGTTGAATAATATACTCTGATTGATATAAAAGTAGCTTAAACATATACTAAGACGGCTAGAGGCAGAGACTTTTCACGTACCTGTTAGTCGAATCACACAAATGTTCAAGAATCAGAGTAAAGTGAATAATATACTATGATTGATATAAAAGTGTTAAATAATATACTCTGATTGATATAAAAGTGGCTTAAACATATCTTAAGACGGCTAGAGGCAGAGACTTTTCACATACCTGTTAGTCGATCGACAAACCTTGGACAACGCTGCGTTTTGGCTTATCTAATATAGTGGGAGATGAAAAGGAGGGCATTACATAGTTTTTGGAAAAAAAAACCCTAGTTATATCAAACTGGTATGGACCAAAGATTCCAAACCGAACCAAAATAGAAATAAAAATCCAAACTTGAAATTTGAAAAAAGAAAACCTGATAACAGGCACAAAAATTCTGAATAGAAAAACCAAACAGATCTGATTTGATCTAGAAATGCAATTTGGTTTCTAAACTGATCCAAAACCGAAAAGCTTTGGACATGGTGTGATATAATATTTATACATAGTTTTTGCTCCTTTGATCAACCACATGTCATGCCCTGTTTTAGTAAATTATACTTGATGAGGACGTTAGTTATTGTTTTAATAATGTTATTATCTTCATTAAATAAAAACTCGAGTACCACAAACTCCAAAGCGGATTTTGTACAAAATATAGTACAGTAGAACTTCCATAAATTAATACACGATTAATAATCTCTATAAATTAATAAATTTCTTTGGTTCCAAATCGGAACTAGTGTTATTTTGTACACAATTTGATAATATAATAAAAGAATTATTTTTTTGAAAATCTGTTATAAATATATAATCCCATCAATAATATAAATTAATAATTATATAAATTTATCTATATATATGTACATATATTTATATACACATTAATTTTTATTAGAGTTTATTTTTAATATTTTTATTATAGAAAAATCTTTGAATACTATCTTCAAAACATGATACTTGTTATTTTCTTTATAATTGATTTTATAAAAATATTATTTATGACAATTAAATTTTATTTTTAACTTTTTTTTTTTACCAAATTAAGAAAATCTTTCTATAAATTAATAATTTATCGATAAATCAAAAGTTCTATAAATTAATAGGTTTTCATGTCTCAACTCTCAACATTATTAATTTATAGAAGTTTTACTGTAATACTATATGTTAACTATTTTAACATATAATCTCAACTGCGAATAGTGGCGAATGGTTCGATCAAATTCGTGTACCAAGAAAACAACCAGACATCTAAGATGAACTATTCGCGACCAAAAAACAAGAAAATGAAGTATTTCATTGGATGTCTTATAATATTTTAGTAATACAATTATGCATTTACTTAAAAAATTTAAAAAGAAAAAAACAATTACATATATAATTATAATACAAATCAAAAAATTATTTGGGCCAAGGCCCAGTATAGCCTGTATTCTAACTATAGGAGTGTAATTTTTCCTCAGTACGTCCTAAACTCTGATAAAGAGTTTTGAACAAAAAACGATTTTAATCGTTTACACAGTTGTTTAAGCCAAAATACAAATAGCAAATTTGTTGAATACTCTGATTGATATATAAGAGCGTAAAGTGAGAATAAAAAACTAACAACAAAATACCAATGTTTTTTTCAAGTTTGGTGCTAAAAGTTGCCTCATTTTACATATCACTCAGCCACAAATGTTACCACTTTACCATATCGAGAACCTTCGGACATCGTTTCGAGAAAAATACCAATAAAAGCCGATACTAATATCTTTCAGACCAAAACAAAAAGACAAAACGGAACAGAGTGATATATATAATAAATAAATCAACCAGTTCACAAAATGACAAAAAGGCTTTTAACAACTGTATAGCCGTTTGTCTTCCACAAGTGTCTGAAACTCACGGGAATCTAAAAGACTCCGGCCAAATAGAATTACAGCAACATCTTCTCTCGAGTGCCACCTTATTTTGAAACTCAAAATATATTACGAAAAATAAATGTGAAATCTATAGAGCACAAACAAATATAACAGATGGAGACAGAGACGAGGAGAAGCATCTCCCATCAACTTTACGCAAGGTTGATAGTGAAGGAGACATAAGGATGTGTCTCTGAGTCACCGGCTAAACCAGCCATGGCTCCTCCATCTTCCTCGCTTTTCCAGTATAAACTGCAATGTTTTCATGCTATTAGACTCAAAAACCTCAAATCAAACTACACTACTTATATAGATGAATCCGTCCTCAGGTTTTGTGGGCAATTGGTATTTTCCCAACTTAAGCGACTTATGTCTGACTACTACATTTGGCCTCAAGATTGCAGTAAGCAGGGCGGAATCAGTAAGGTTTCGATTTCATATCAACCAAATTCAAGTTTGATTTTACTTTGGTTCTTGGTTTTCTCCACAAAATTCTGCAAGTTCTTTCATTATTAAGCCATAACTATCGCTACAATTTTCTTTGCGGGATCAATATAAAGTTGAATGTTAAACATACCTGTTGGTCGAATCACACAAGCGTTCAAGAATGGGGCGTACTTTCTTTTCACTTTTCACAGCCGGAGATAAGACACATGCCTGGAAAATAACTCATCACAAGAGAAAGTAATTTGGTCAGTGAGTTAAAAGGGTTTAGGGATTCTCGAGAATAGTATAGCTTGGAGTCTTAATTTACCAAGAATGCCGGAGGTAAACCATATCTCATAATACTCTCAGCGAATACACGCACAGCACAGAAATGCATCCAGGAGCTGAAAACCTACATATATAGACCGATGATCAAAACAGATTCGGGTATCGATATTACTAGATTATAGCTATGTAGAGCAATGTGTAGTTACCTCTCCATAACTGGTGTAGCACCACTGCAAAAGAGAGCTTCTCAAACTTTCCTGATCCTGAACCAACTTTTCTAGCTCTTGTTTACGAGTCTCTTGTGCTTCAACGCTATGTTCAAAATCACGGACCTAAAAGAGGATGGTGTACAGTATACGATGAATAAAAAGCTTTGAGAATCAACCAAATGTCTTAACTTGCACAATGCATAATATCAGTTCGTAGGAAATATCACTACTACTAGCAAATAATCAATTCTAAATTCTACGAAAACTCGAGAGGTAATATCAGGAACTTGAACAGAATACTCACTTGGAATCCTCTCTCTCGAGCAGTTGTCCTGAAATTATCTGCGACACGCGTAAAGAGAACGACGGTGTAAAGAGCATACTCATTATCCTCAAACAATAACTTCGACGACCTAGGAACCTGAAAACAGTTAGGATAAATTGATTAAAATCATTGTGCCACAAACTAATAGCGTTACCATTGGTCTATTCCATAAACCCAACAAGTCAACAGTTTACCACATATTCGGTAAATTTCTCATAATTGTCTTTCCATTCTTTTTGGGAATACTTTGGAACAACTGCAAGGAGAGTCACGAGATGTTCTGAAGCAACAATATCTTCTGGCTTAACCAAGTTTGAGAGGTCACGAACAGCTAAGCTGAAACAAGACCATGAGAAAACAAAGTTCCATTTATTCTTTTCGCAAAGTACCCACAATTTCTATCTTGTTCTTATAGTGTAAATATGAGGGGAAAACAAAAAGTTACCTTCCACTTTGCTTGCGGTTAATAGCATTGAGTTGACCGCGGATATTGTTATATTCAGCAACACGAACCTGAGTAACACGTGCAATCAAACTCGTTAACACCACCATTTGAACCAAAGCAAAACAACAATGAATGTAAGGAAACTCGAATTGTGCAGAATGGTGAAGCTTCCATTTTTTTTTGGATAAAGCAAGATGGTTGAAGCTTCAATAGTACCTTGAGATCATCCTCAATCTTTGCAACCTGAGACTGAATATTGTCCACAACCTCCTTCAGGGGTGACATTGTTGGGTACTTAGCTTCATCCCACATAAACCTTGAGACCAATCAACAGAAAGAAAGTTTCTTTCTTTACCGAATCCGATCACAAGCTAACCAATAGCAAATTAAACTCGTTTGTGAGATGTAAAAAAACAAAATAAACCTGGTGAGATAAGAATCAACAGGAACTCCATCAACAGTAAGAGCGTTGCTCTCCACATCAGAAATCCTCTCCAGTTCTTCGATCTGTCTCCTGATCTTTTGTGAAACTCCTTCCACAAAACTGTTCGACTACCACCACCACCACCACACAAGAGATCATACATACAAACATACATCAATCATTACCTCCCACAAAAATTTCTCAACAGAGAAAAACGCAATCGATGAATTTTACCTTAAGCAGATCATCGCCAAGGGCGAGTAGAGAATCTAAGGTTCCAACACGAAGATTAGGAATGTTAAACTGCGAGAAATTGAAATCAAAAAACAAACCCAAACGAAATCAGATGAATACTAAAGTAACACTACGAGAGAAGATAGTACAAGATCTCTATATCTCTCTCTCTCTCTCTCTCTCTCACACAGCCATATAAATTATGAATCAATTTCGAAGAGACCCAAATCGAGCAAAAATCAGAGTACCCGATAAACTGGAGTATCAAAGGAATGCTTTGAGATCTGATCTTGTAATCGTTGCCATAACGAAGAAGCAGAGTCTTTCACTGGAAGAGACACAACCCAGTACCTCGATGTCATTGATCTCCAATCTCTCTCCCTCTCTCTGTCTTCTTCTTCTCCGATGGATCTGTATCTTCTTCTTCAATCAAATCCTCTCTGCCTGTCAAATTGGATATAACCAACCGGTTCTTCTTATAAAACAATTGAGTAGATAACCAAACCGGTAAGACTGTTGCATTGAGCCGGTTTAATATCCCCCGGCACGTTCTCCTGCTGCCACACACACACACACTCGGGCTTTTTTTTTTGTCCTAATTTTTTTTATGCAGAACGTCTAATCATCAATTTATTTATTTAATAATCAACGTTGTCGAAGGGATTTGAGTTTAACAGTATCATCAAATTTACCATCACATGTTGCTATTAATTTAAGCGGTTATTTTAGCATAATGGTAAAATTGTTGAGAAGACAGGCCAAATGGGCTAACGGGCCACGAACTGTATTGAGGTCCAAATAATAAAGTAGAGAGAGAGAGAAAAAAATCTATCAAAAACTATCAAAAACGCCTTCTAGGGTTACCACCAAAATTGACTGTAGTAGATTAGATATAAGCTCAAAAGCCCTAACTCTGAATCGTCGTCGTCGTCTTCTTCAAACCAACCGCGATTCCTACTCTCAAGTAAGAAGTTTTCAAATTCATCTATGGCGGATGTTGAGAATCAGCAGGATTCTTCGTTTCCTGTGAAGCGGAAATCGGATCTCTTTTGCCAAGACCAGGATAATTTGTCAAACAAGTCTCAAAAGCTTAACCCTGAGTCTAAAGACGGAGGAGATAACAATGGAAGTGGCATCGAGGATCTTGATTCGATTGGTGCAGAATCATCGGTTTGTCCGGAGAAAGCAGCTGAAAAGGTTGAGAATGGCGTAATTGGCGATCTTCTTGAAGCTGAAGAGGAGCAACAAGTTGGAGATGAAGAGGAAGACGATGAGGAAGAAGATGATGAAGAAGAAGAAGTTGAAGAGGTGGTTGATAGGAAAGGTAAAGGGATTTCGAGAGAAGACAAGGGGAAAGGCAAATTGATTGAAGTGGATTCAAGTGATGACGAAGACGATGACAGTGATGATGATGATGATGAAGAAGGTTTTGGTGAAGATGACGAAAGTGATTTCTCAGATGATCCTTTGGCTGAGGTTGATTTGGATAACATCCTTCCGTCCAGGACTAGGAGACGATCGAGCCAGCCTGGAGTTTACATCTCCAATGATGTCACTAACCGTGGCGAGGATGACGATAGCAGTGATGATAGTGATGCTTAAAAAAAGCCTTAGTTTATAACGAGGTTAGTGTTTTAAGGAAAAAATCAAAAATTTAGTTCCTTTTGATTCTAAAGAGGGGTTTGTCTCTGTTCAGTGATTCTTCTTGGTTATAATCTAATGTTTCAAACGCTTGGACCTATGTGGGTTATTATATAGTAATATCTTATGGTGTTCTTGCAATCTCATTCAATGTGCCTCTTTGGTCGTTTGATGTGTAAATTTATCATTTTTCTCGATTCTGTGTGAGATTTAAAGATTGCTGCTTGTGACTTTACATTAGAGAAAACTGGTATTGAATTGGTCAGTTTCAACAAAAGGGGTTTTGAGATGTGTGAGACTGTAACAAGGGTTTACTCTAATGGAGGTTATGTATGATCCGTAAAGGTCCTGTTTAAGCTTTGTAGATAGACTCTAGGATCTGTTACATCATGCATTGCACTGAATAATCTTGATGTAGATAATGATGCAGCTTACTCTGAGCTTAGAGTAAGTGTTTGAATTTGTCATTTTCAAGTAACGGTTTTTGAGATGTGTGAGACAGTAACAAGGGTTTACTCTAATGGCCGGCCATGGATGATCCTTAAATGTCTTGTTTAAGCTCTGTAGATAGACTCTAGGATCTGTTACATCATGCATCGCAGTAGATAATGATCCAGCTTAGAGGAAGTGTTTGAATCAACTAGTTCATGTTCTTGTGTTCATTTGGCAATGGGAACCCTAGTCCTAGAAGGTTAACGAAACAGGGTTGGGTTAGCTAAACTAGCTTAAGAGAGTATGAGAGTATTAGAATCAAGATCACTACTGGCTATGTTCTTTGCTTTTCATCTCGAGGACTAGTGAAGGTCGAAACTTTCAATTCGCATCCTCGGTGGTCTGTCTTCAACCGGTAGTTAGGAGGCTGATAGAACTCATTGGATGAAATGACGATTTTTCGATTGTTATGTTCATGAAGTCGTTCTTTGATGTGTTTCTGTGCTGTTTGTGATAGAAAATATAGTGAGTTATGACCCTTATAATGCCAAGTGTCTTGTGTTTGTGATCCCTTTCTCCGAGGTGTATTTTGAAAGCATTTTTGCAAAGTCTTTTGCTTGACTCAGCAGCAATCTATATTGAAGTGTGGAATCACACACATGGTTTTTTATCGTTTAACCGTAAGTAGTATTTTACCCACTTATATATTCTACGCATAGATTCGTTTAGTTCAATAATAGGAGTAACAGATCTTTGTCAGGAGAATATCATCATAACTCTTATGTTCTTAATGCAAAATGAAAAACTGGACCACCAGGGAGTGACAATGAGAACTGAAAAAGGGTTCCTTTCCGAATCTCTCAACATTGGGAGATCCACAATACACACATATACTTGAAATGTGTATGTCTATCGTTCGATATGTGTATATGATAATTGTGATGTGATATGGATGTGTGTGGTTGATATGTGTAATGGTGGTATTGGTATGTAGGGAGATTATGAATAAGTGAGACATGCGTCATTATGAGTCTCTCTCTGCTTTTTGGGCCTTTGGATTCATAAGATAAAAGGAAAAGGAATCTCATGAACCAACAAAAAAAGCTGGGGAAAAAATAAAAGAAGATAAGAGTTCTAGAAGATGAATACATAAATTTTTTTTTACCAAGGATAGAGACTAGATAATCATATTTGCATATTCGAAATACTTTTCTTCTCTCTATATAATTCATTCTCCGGGATTATAATAAACTCTTGGAATTTTAAAGATAATTTACCCGCATTAACTTAGAGATGAGATGGGTGGTTGGTTGCACAGTAAAATCCAATAATACAGGCATTATCGGCCGAGTCAACTAAAACCAAGATAATGGTAAGAAAACAAGATTATGTATCGATGGTGTAAACAGAGATGATTACTAAAAAGTGCCCTTCACATGGCAGCCATTGTAGCATATGATGGGTCAAGAGATGTGAAATCATCATCACTCATCCCCTTTTTACACAAGATTCTTAACATTTCGAATTATAAGAATTTTTTTTCTTTTTCTTAACGAAGATCGTAAGATGAAAGATGATTATGGTCTATATCTTAACTTATTGTAAACACGATTCTATAAGTTAGAAACAAATTAAGATAAGATATTTGAATGACCCAAAAGCAAAACTTGTTTCCACATAAGTTTTAGTCGGCCATTGGGAAAATTCGAAAAGATAATCAGTAGATAGTATGTGATTTGTATATGCTCCTAAGTACTTACCAATAATTAATACCACTAACTTTATAAAACAAAAACATTCAAAATTAGTAGTGTTTTGCAAGAGAAATGACTCAAATCTTTCAACTAGTAACAATGATTTTGTTTGTGTACTGTCTTTCATTCTTTCCCTCTCTCGATGTAAATAATCTGCAAGTGGGTCTATTATTGAGTTTGATTATGAAGCCTACGCCATCTTTTTTTGCTCCTCTTATAATATTTTTTCCTTTATGTTTTTTTTTTTGTCTAATTAACCTTGTCGATAATATATACATACAAATTAATAAACTATGATTGTTAGCATTTTGTCTTAAATGAACCATGTAAGTAAAGTTAGTTTCAGTTGAAATCGAAAGAAAAGTTTTATCCTTTTTATAATTGGTGATTTTTTTTTTGCAACAGAGTAACGAAATTATCGAGATTGAACCCTACCTCATATAAGTCATAACCACCTTCTTTTGAAAAAGATAAAGAGTTCAAATTAGCTTTTGGATTTGTTTGGTAATATAAAAAAAAAAAAATTGCATAAAGATATAAAAAAATGGAAGAGAGAAAAAAAAGAGAGAGTAAAAAATCTCACATGACCTTCTAATTCCGTATAAATCCACAAAAAGGTGTCCCTCGTCCCACGACAAAAATTCAGACAGCCTTACTTTCTCTTCTTTCTGTTTATTACAGAAATTAACTAAATCACGAGTTTATTAATTAAATAAACTACTGAAACAAAATGTCTAAAATGGGAATTAAGTAAAACATACTGTAATGTATTTGCTATTTGGTGCGCAGTACAAATACGACTAGGGATCTTATTTATTTGCTGATTTGTCGTACACTTTTCTAACGAATCCAAAAGAAACAATGTATATTTAATTAATTAATCAACGTCAAATATCAATTTTCACGAATATATTTAAAATTAGTCGTTACACTTTTCTAACAACCGTGAAAGAGAATAATAATAAGATAAATCAAAAATGATTTAAAATCAACGTGGCAAAATTGGTAAATATAATGAAAAAAGTAGGGGCAATTGTATATAGTCTCTTTTGCTCTCGACACATCACTTCACAGTTCACCCTTTCCCTTTGGCGAAAGGCCCTCTCGCTATATATTATTAACCAACCAACCAAACCAGTGGTGTGAGCAACAACAACAACATCTTCAACGGTCCAGATTCATTTTTGTCGCATTGAAACATTCTCCACCGTTGGATCATCCTCATTCCACACCAAAAATCTCAAAACTTAACCATGGTTAGCTTTTTTTTTTTGTTTTTTTTGGTCAGCTTAGGTTTAGCTTCTCCTCTGCTTTATTATGTTTTTTTTTTAATTACCATAAGAGTTTGTACTGTTTTTTTTTTTGCTTGCTTGCGTGATCTCTCTCTCTCTCTCTCTCTCTCATCCAAATCTTTGATCATCTCATCATCATTGGACTTGAAGGCTAACTCCACACACACACAGTTTTATCCAGATTCATTATTTTTTCTTAACGTTTTCCTCGTTTTGAGTTTCTTCTTCTTATTCTTGTTCTATCGAATCATCATCATCATCATCATCGGCGAGTTTTAGTTCCGGCGACGATCTTAGTAGTAAGCTTCATTTCTTTCGTAGATCTATTTCTCATTTTATTCTTCTCGTAGATCTGAATCTTAAGCTTAATCAGGATCTGATGTGTATACTGATTTAATCTTCAAAATTGTTTTTTTTTGGTATAAATTTTGAATCTTTCAGCTTCCTCTGATACCAAAGAAGAAGCTTCACTAAGCTGATCTTGAAGTTAATTAAGAGAGGAAAAGATGAATTATTTCCCGGAAGAGGTGATAGAGCATGTTTTTGACTTCATAGCTTCTCACAGAGACAGGAACTCGATATCTCTGGTTTGCAAATCGTGGCACAAGATCGAGAGGTTTTGTAGGAAGAAAGTGTTCATCGGGAACTGTTACGCTATCAACCCGGAGAGATTAATCGGGAGGTTCCCATGTCTCAAGTCTTTGACTTTGAAAGGGAAGCCTCATTTCGCTGACTTCAACTTGGTTCCTTATGAATGGGGAGGTTTCGTGCATCCTTGGATTGAAGCTTTGTCTAGTAGCCGTGTTGGACTTGAGGAGCTTAGGTTGAAGCGGATGGTTGTCACTGATGAAAGCTTGGACCTTCTTTCACGTTCTTTTGCAAATTTCAAGTCTTTGGTTCTTGTCAGCTGTGAAGGTTTTACTACTGACGGCTTAGCTTCCATTGCCTCTAATTGCAGGTACAAATTTGTCATTCCCTTTTTTGATTTCGGGCGTTTCTTAAGTTCGTTTATAATAAATGTGTTGTCTTTTTTGTTTAGGCATCTTCGTGAGCTAGACTTGCAGGAGAATGAAATCGATGATCATAGAGGTCAATGGCTGAACTGTTTTCCAGACAGCTGCACTACTCTTACATCTTTGAATTTCGCCTGTCTTAAAGGAGAAACCAATGTGGCTGCTCTTGAGAGGCTTGTCGCAAGGTCACCAAACCTGAAGACCTTGAAGCTAAACCGTGCTGTACCGCTTGATGCACTCGCAAGGCTAATGAGTTGTGCGCCGCAGCTTGTGGATTTAGGAGTAGGGTCTTATGAGAATGAGCCTGATCCAGAATCTTTTACGAAACTCATGGCTGCTATTCAGAAGTGCTCCTCGTTAAGGAGCTTGTCGGGCTTTTTAGAGGCTGCTCCACTCTGTCTCCCAGCGTTCTACCCGATTTGTCAAAACCTTATCTCCTTGAACCTCAGTTATGCAGCTGAGATTCGAGGCAACCACCTCATCAAGCTTATTCAGCTTTGCAAAAGACTTCAACGGTTATGGGTACGTTTGATCTCACTTTCTTTTTTTCCCTGTCCTCTTACTTACCTGACAACAAATGGGGTTTATGGTTCCTACAGATATTGGATAGTATTGGTGACAAAGGACTTGTGGTTGTTGCTGATACATGTAAAGAGTTGCAAGAGCTGAGAGTTTTTCCCTCCGATTTACATGGTGAAGAAGATAACAACAACGCAGCTGTGACTGAGGTCGGACTAGTCGCCATCTCCGCAGGTTGTCCTAAACTTCATTCGATTCTATACTTCTGCAAACAAATGACAAACGCAGCCCTCATTACCGTGGCCAAGAACTGTCCAAACTTCATCCGGTTCAGGCTATGCATTCTCGAGCCACACAAACCTGACCACATCACATCTCAGTCACTAGACGAAGGCTTTGGTGCGATCGTACAAGCTTGCAAGGGTCTAAGACGGCTCTCTGTCTCCGGTCTCTTAAACGACCAAGTCTTCCTCTACATCGGTATGTACGCAGAAGAGCTCGAGATGCTTTCGATAGCTTTTGCCGGGGAGACTGACAAAGGAATGCTCTATGTGTTGAACGGATGCAAAAAGCTGAGGAAGCTGGAGATAAGAGACAGTCCATTTGGGAACGCGGCGCTTCTTGCTGACGTGCATAAATACGAAACAATGCGATCCCTTTGGATGTCGTCTTGTGAAGTAACACTCGGTGGCTGCAAGAGGCTGGCACAGAATTCGCCACGGCTCAATGTAGAGATCATCAATGAGAGTGAGAGTAATCGGATGGAGCCGAATGAAGAAGACGAAAGAGACAAGGTTGATAAACTTTACCTCTACCGAACAGTGGTTGGGACGAGAAAAGATGCACCGCCATATGTTAGGATTCTTTAGTCCGACTCCATCGTACCCCGGACATGGTTTTTTGGTTTAGGCTTTTGATGTTTGGTTCGTTAGCATCTTCTCCAATTTAGGTGTACTTTGCTTCAGACAATAACTGTTTTCTATGAAGGCTCCATGGGTTTTTAAATAAAGTTCAAATTATTAATAGATCTGACTTTGTTAGCTTTGTATAACATATTAACATATATAACCATTACATTAATTAATTGTAGCCCTCTCGTATTGATGATATGTAAGTTTCGATTACACGTATAATAACGTCATGGATATTTTCTTTTTTTTCTATTAGATATTTTACCTTTTCTCTGCGCCTTTTAGTGTATACAATATATAAACTTTCTCTTCTACATTTCCTTTTCTCTCTTTGGTAAAAGCCTTGCGTTGCAAGCAAAAATCTCAAACAAACTTGAAGAAAGCCTTCTTTCATTCTTCGTTTCTACCACCACGACGATAACGGCGGCGATGGCGGATATCTTACCACCGTCTACGACGAAACAAGCCGATAAGAAAGATGGTGACTCGAGCAGCTTTTGTCCTATACTATATGACAATATCAATAAAGAAGCTGACGGTTAAGTATCATAAATAGCTTTTAACGATCGATATTTTTTTTTTTTTGGTTCCTTGTAATATTATTCTCTTTCTTTAGCTTTCCACTGTACATAACTTATTCAGTGAGTCTCTTCATGAGTTATTGTCGTGTTAGAGATTTAATTAGCTGTCTTGTGTTGTTTGTGTTGGCCAAGTTCGAGCACTCTAGCTAGGCTACAGTACTGTTTCGTTTCTAATTGTTTTCCATAAATCGTTTTAAGGTGGTCTTACGAGATTTACATATTACTAGTAGAAAAACTATCTAGTACTATGATTTAAATTGTTCAATTTGATCCGGAATTTGATTCAAAGTCTGTCTTAATTCTTGGTAGTCAACAAATGTCATTTTGTCAACTATTGTTGTAACCAGTTTTTATTTCTTTGCAGTTTCTTTAAACCCAGGTTATTAACCATTATGCGTTTATATGTGCCAAAACATTATGCTTAATTAACGAGAATATTTATTTTTGCAAATATTGTTTTGGCACATATAATACTTTTTAATTAAGCTCGATGAGATAATAATCATGACACATAATATTTATTTTTTTGCTCATAACCAGGTTTCACTTGCCACTGATTTTGTGTACAACTGCTTTTCAAGAGATGTTAAAGCTAGTGTTTGGGTATGACTACAAGTCTAGACTGGTAATATTCTTGTTTTTTTTTAGAGATGTAATGGAATTGAAAACAAAGTCTTATATAAATCCGTTTTAATTCTAGTAATATGAGGTTTTGTTTTGTTTCAGTCTCGTGTCCAGGGAAAGATTGATTCTAACGGTGTTGTATCTGCACATCTTAAAAGAAAATTGAATGTGGGACTCAGGTGTCTTCTAACTGCAAGTTTGGATCTTAAGAACATGAATCAGAGGCTTGGTTTGCGCTTAACATACGGTTAAGAACTGCGGAAAAGATGTCACTATACGTGATATGAACGTACGTGTAAATGGCTGGAGAAAAGAATCAACTACTCCTACTAGAACATATTGAATTTACAAGTTGTTGAAAATTTTTCGTATGTGAGACTTTTGAGAAGATACATATGAATATGAATGTTATAATTCTTTTTGACTTCGTATGATTAGTTTGCATTTATTAGAGATTCATGATGAAGTTGCAAAAATTGACGATTTTGAGAGATTTTTTTTTTAATAGAAAACCCCTTTCAAGAATCTAAAAACAAAACGTGGAATCATTCACTCATTCATTCATTATTCAATACTCTGTTGGTGCAAGACATGCTTCTAAATTTAATCTCTTCTTTGCTCAATGATGCATCAACAATAAGCTGCAATTAACAGACAATCCAAAAAAGACTGAATCATGCAAGATATAGTAACAGACGTTATAAATTTACACCTTTCTCATTCTTACTTTGACCTCTTGTACTTTGTTTCCAGCTCGAGATAAGGTTGGTACAAATTTACCTCTACCGAACAGTGATTGGGACTAGAACAAATGCACGGCCATATGTTAGGAATTTTTTAGTCTCTCTCATCTTCCAATCCATCCAACTAGGACCATCGTGGACTTCTCAATGGTACATGTTTGTTTTTGTTTTAGGGCATGCATTTGATATTGTTCGTTAGCTCTTTCTTCAATTTTAGGTTCTTCAGACAAAAACTGATTTCTGTGAAAACTTGATATGTTTTCAACATTTTTCTTTGTGCTCATAATTTGCTGTTGTTTTGATCTTCTGCCTTCAATGTAGGGTTGCCTTTATCAAACTTGTGAATTGACGAACAAAGAGGGAATAACTAATAATGATATGCATTTTATTATTACGATATAATTCAGCCCTTTGAAAGAAGTGAAATCTGGATAAAATAGCAAACCAAAATATCACATTAAAAATACAAAGAACATTCACAAGAAACCTACTTTGTCTAATCCATCCATCCATGATATGGTGAAGAGTGAGCGCACTCTCTCAAACAAAGCATTAACAGACAATGAAACATTATATAGTAGTGTACATAAGAAGACATAGAGAGCACTTATGGCATATGTCTTCGACTGGAGATATAAAATATAAAATGACGAAATCCGCAGAGACGGGCATTCTCAGAAGCAGCATTCCTCCAACACACAGCAACAGCAGAGAGCAGCGAGACTAAAATTTGCAATCCGGCCAAAAATAAAAAACAAAAAAAAGTTAATCGCAAGTGGTAAGAACATGATTTAGGCTGCTTGAGAAATGAATCACAACTCTGTTACTATTTATAAAAGAGTGAGCATAAGAAAAGCTGCAGAAGATAATGGTGATAAATGAATAGCTCTAAACTCATCAGAACCTTCTTTAGAAGAACTAAATCTAAGGAAGAACTAATTCCGATTGATGGCCACCAAAGAAAATGAAAAGGGAAGTCAAGTAAGTCTGAGAGTTTCCTAGTAGTTGTCCAAAATTCAACTAACATACACAAATCAACTCAATAGGTTCTGATCAGCATCATTTGATCAAAACATAATTCCCAAATTCCAGAAACCAAAAAATACTTGGTTCAACGAACCCTCTGAACACTAAACCCACACGTTGCTCCTAAAGTGTCCTCACAGATCAATCAATTTTGTGAAAAGAGAATCCAAAAAACAAAGCCAACATAAAGCTCAGTCACAGCTTTGAACCAACACAATGAGTTAAAAATAATCGAGTATAAACGGAAACAATGATACTGGAAAGTAATTAAAAAGGCGGGGAGAGAAACGAACCAGCCACGGAGGAAAGAGGAGCAACCAGAGTCAGAATCTTGGTAATGGTGATGATCGTGATGGCAGTGATCGTAGTTCTGCGGTGGCGGCGGAGGAGGAGGTCCCTGATGATGATGAGGATAACCTCCTCCGGCGAAGTAACCTTGATAACCGCCTTCGTAAGGACGCGAAGACGGTGGTGGATACGGATATCCTCCGTGAGACTGCGGTGGAGGAGGATATCCTTCGTGATGCGACGGATATCCCGGCGGCGGTGGTGCCGATGGATAACCCGGTGGTGGATAGTGAGATTGGTATCCTAAATTCGTCCGATCACAAATATAGAATTGAGAATCGAATCAAAATCAGAGAATCAGAAGAAAAAAAGAAAGCTAAGGGAATCGAATCGAACAAACCTGGAGGAGGATACGATTCCGGTGGGACTTTCTCGTAGCTCATTTCTTTTCTTTCTCTCTCAATTCGATTCAGAGAGTTTTTGGATTATCGGAAAAACAAAAGAAAAGAGATATTTTGAGGGAAAGGAGGGGACCTTTTCAATTAAGTAAAGTCACGTGTAAATCATGCTACTCACGTTCTTATTGGACTTTTGGGCCGAAAATGTTTGTACTAAAAGCCCTTTTGACCTTATTAACACACTTTGTCCAAGGGTTTTGCATGTCAATCGGGAAAAATTAAGGTCGCCAAAGAACTCTTCCAAGAGATGTATTGTGACTTACAATGGAGAACTAAAAAAAGCAATGGAAATTTTTGAAAAAATACACAAGAGTTGGATGGATCTCGATATTGGTATCTATAACATCATCATTCACGAGATGTGCAATAATAGTAAGGTAGATAATGCTTGGGATTTATTCTGTAGTCTACCTCTTAGAGGAGTGAAGCCCGATGTTAAAACATACAAGATTGGCTCAAACGAGCCAATTAGCAGAAAAATTGTTCACAAAGATAATTGGATGCGGAGCCACTCTAGCACGACGCGCCAGTTTGTCCGCCCTACCATTCTGTGATCTAGGGATCTGAACTACAGAAAATGATAAGAATTCCTTCTTGTCTTCTTCAATAACGTCAAGATAGGTTTTGAAAGCAGGTCACTCGGCTGGCGAAGACACCATCTTCACCAAATCAGAACAGTCCGTGAGAAAACCAACTTTCTCATTATCCGCACCAATCATACACCGCATTTTCCAAATGAGGGCTTCCACTTCTGCATGGAGGGGTGACAAGCTACAGCGAGAATTAGATGCATCCATAGTGGGAGATTCTCCCTCAGGAGAAATGCAATGCCATCCTCTACCTATAAACTGGTCAGTCGCCTTCCAAGATCCATCCACGAAACACCGAAAGCTAGTAGCATCTCTGTTAGCTGCGTCTCTAGTAGGAAACACCGCAGATGTGGGGGGAGGTCGAGAGCCACCCTGAGGTGAGGATCCGGAGGGATCCTCTCGGGCTAAAGACCAGAGCTTTGCCTCCTCTTCCGCTTCCCGTAATATCGCTAGGGGATTTGAGGCCAAATTACTGAATAATTTATCATTTCTGGCCTTCCAGATATACCAAAGAATCCACGGATACACCTCCGCCGAAGGAGTATCCTGAAATCTCCAAAAAAGTGAATCCTTGTTATCATAGACAGAGTTTGAAGGAAAGCCACCTGAGGATGTCGGGAATTGAGATAAACCCCAAACTTGTCTAGCCGGAGGACATAAGAAGAGGGCATGATTAACTGTCTCCTCGGACTCTCCACAAATCGCACATTTTAAATCACAACTCAGTCCATGTCACATACAACCCGTAATTGCATGCCACAATAATATCATATAATAGAAACTAAATGAAATGAAAAAGAAACTAAAATGAAAAAAAAAAATTTAGGTGATTATGAAATTAGTTCCAAAAATCTATGAAAACAATATTTATTCAATAAGTATTTACGATGATATACATCGGAAATTAGCTTATGCTCTTTGAAGTTTATTGTAACATTTTTCATGCTTGAAGACCTTTTAACTTTACCCTCTTGGGATTTATTGAATGAAAAACAAATCTTTGTTTGCCAAAAATAAAATATATATAGGAAATTAGTAAATTATCTATATGATAGCTCATTTTGACACCCTTAATGAATAACTAGGTACTAACCCGCGGAGAACCGCGGGTAGAATGTTTTTTAATAAAAATTTGTAATAACTTATTTTTTTATTATGCTATTTATAATAGCTTGTTGAAAATTTTGGTTTGCTTATATTATAATTTTTGTATTTTAAAAATATTTATTGAAAACCTGACAATAAAACATTTGCATGTAATGAATAAAATTGTTTAAACTTTTGTCAATTAAACACAATCTTTACTAACATGTAAAAAAAGAACAACTAAATATAGCTAGTAAAAGTTTTGAAAAATCTTTCTGAAAACAACATTCATTGTTTTTTTATGTGGTTTCATTTTTTTGTCTGTAATAATTTCAACCTGTGGTGGAAATTTTTTTGATAAAATTTGTAGCTGTATATTTATTCGATTTGGTTTTAAAAATCTTACCTTTTATTTTTTTTTTAAGTATGAATTAATTTTGATTCTAATAGATTTTTTTTTACTTTTCTACAATTTATTTTATTTGATGTGTCCCCGATTTTCATTTTTTAATTGATTATATTTATTTAATTAATTAATTAATCTTATTTTTTAATGGTAATAGAATATAATTTTTACACATTTTAATGTTAGTTTCATATTTATACTTCCCAATTAATATAGTAGGATAAAAATTTAAAGTTGTAGATTTTGTTCGATTAGATTTTTAAAATCTTAGTTTTTTTTTAATACGGATTAGTTTTGATTATAATAGATTTTTTTTACTTTTCTACAATATATTTTATTTCACGTGTCCCCAATTTTTGTTTTATAATTAATTATATAAATTTAATTATTAATTAATCTTAATTAAATTTTCTAATGGCAATTGAATGTAATTTTTTACATATTTAAGGTTAGTTTCATATTTGTACTTCTCAAATTAATATAGTAGGATGATACTTGACGATGGGAGTGGCAAAACGGAAAACACAAAATTGGAAATACAAATTTATTGTATGTAAATTACGTAATGGAATTAAAAATTAAAGGAAAGAGTTGACAAATAAATATTCCACAGAAAGAGTTACCATGGAAGAATCTCATCTGAACCAACTTGACGAAAGAATCAAAGCAAATTATCGTCACGAAGAGAGTGGTGAGCCATATGTTAAGCTCAAACCAAGCTTGTAATTGTTGTTCTTATGATCCAAATATGCAGAAAGAAGACACTCGAGTCCCATATATAATTCCTTTCCAACAAGTGCAGATACAACACCGTTAGAATCAATCTTTCCCTGGACACGAGACTGAAACAAAAGCTCATTATATTAGAATTATTAAAACGGATTTACAGAAGACATTGTTTTCCATTCCATTAAAATCTATGAAAATAGCAATATTTACCTGTTTATTATTCCAGTCATACCCAACTCTAGCTTCAACATCTCTTGAAAAGCAATTGTACCAAAAATCAGTGGCGAGTGAAACCTGATTATGAGCAGAAAGATAAATCAGTAACTCTAGATGTATCATGATTATCATCTCATTGAGCTTAAAGATAAAATTAAATGAGAAAGGCGAATTACCTTCTTTGAAATCTTATGAACATAGTTCATAAATACCTTACCATTGCTAAGAACTTTAGCAGAGGCGACCTGTTCATAAAGAAAAGTTCTTAATATGATTGATAAATAAATTCATCAGGTTTTCAGCCAAACATAATCTCTTAAACTCACCAATTTTTGTAATTTTACCCTCAATCTCTAAAAATATAAACCAATCATATAAGATAAAAAAAAAACGCTATTTAAATCTTATACGTATCTTCTAAACGTTTTCACACTCATATACAACATTACTTTAAAAATTTTATATATAGGTTTGGACTCTTTGATTTAATATATTATTTCATTAAAATTTTACAAACTTGTTTGTAAAAAGACGGATTGTATAACGTATTACAAATTTCTACGACATGTATATATTTCTTTTATATACAAAGAATACGTTGTATAAATGGCAAAAAAATCCTAAAAATTATGACACTTTCTACGTATCGGGTTTGTAAGCTGTCTAATAAAGTGACTTAGAAGAAACATTACCATCTTATCAGTCTCGTATCTTGCGGCATAACCTACACCCGACCCTTGAGGCACATTGGTGCAAAAGACCTCACCACCCAAAGATAGACAGGGTGTCACACGCTGTATTGAAAAATTACTATCAATAATTAAACAACTTTTACAAAATAACGATCAATAATTAAAAGAACAACTTTTTACAGTAAACTATGAATAGTTTATTATTTTTCTTTTGTATTTGTGAGCTAATTGTTATTGATTTGACGTATTATTGGCTGTTTCCATAATCTTTTTATAGACCAAGTACTTGATTTTTTCAGTTTTTGTGTATACATTGAATTTGCAAATACTAATTACAGTACAAAACAACTGATAATAGTGGCTAATGTCAGAAATCAAATTACAAAGATTTGAAAAAGCTAGAACAGAACTGTGAGTAGCAAATTTACCTGGATATATGTAGCTTGAGTTAGGTAATTGCTCCCGAGTTTAAATTGAGCTCTGTAGTTTAGAGCCTACACATAGGAATGTGAGCCAGAAAAAGTTAAGTTAAAGAAACTATTCATCAAAACGTTCATCACAAAAATAGCAAATCTTAAAAAGAGATAATTTCCTCACCATGTATTATAAGCTGACTTGTGTCATGGACAAATGTGACTCATTTATTAGCTGGAGAAGAATATTGTAAGAAAACACATTTTGTCAAGCTAATATACACCATTGAATAACTACATCATCTCTAGTGACTAGTTACAACTAATGTTTTAAGAAAGTGCTAGGTATTAAAGCAAGCATGTCTAGCTCCTACAACACCTAATCAGGTTCGGAAGATACTAGATGTTTACAATATAAAACATTATTTAATAGATAAAAATTATATATAAATATCTTTTAGAAATATGAAAATAATAAATTGTAAACAAAAACTGGACTTCTTAATTCATATCAAACAATATATGAACGTTTATAACTATGTATATGAAGATAAAACTAACAAATTTAAATTTACGAAGTTAAAAGAAAACTAAAACGAGATCTATGGGCAGTCGAGGCAATCGTTTAGACGTGCCTGAGCGCCTAGCGCCCGCAATCTGTTGAACCACTTACATTTGTATATGCCCTCACAGTTAACTTATCAGTCATAGCGGCTTTCGCTGTCGCAGTTAGTCTATCATCAGTAGTAACATATCCAGCAAGCGCCAGCTGCAACAAAAGCACTCAGAAAAAAAAAAGCAGTTCAATTAAACAATGAATAACACACTTATTCTTTTGATATCCAAATACTTACTACCTTTGTGCCCAGGTAGCAGGCACAAAGTCCATAATATGCTCCTGGCGCCATCGTTGAACTGTTTGACACAAGAATAAAACGGGCTTAACGAGAAACACCAAATAAAAACAAGGAAAAATTGTTTGCAAATATGACTGTAAGCAAAAAATATAATCACCTGATATTAAACTTTCCATCAAAAACGGCTGGGAAGTAGTTCAAATGTAAACAACTGAAATAACCAGGGTTTAAAATATCTGCACAAAAATAAAACTGGTTACAAGAAGTTGACAAATGACTTTTGTTGACTACCAAGAAAGACAGACTTTGAATCAAATCCGGATCAAATTGAACATTTTTAACCATACTAGATAGTTTCTACTCTATGAGTAAATTTTGTAGCCTAAAGTGCTCGAACTTGGCCAATACAAACACCACAAGACTGCTAAATATCTCTAACACGACAATTACAATGTACATGAGTACTCATGTATGAAGCTAAATATATCTAACACGACAATACAATGTACACAAGACTGCTAACTCTCATCGGATATCTCCAACAATTTTTCGTTTTCCAACACATACTGATCAAGAAACCAATAGACTGATGAGATATGTGGGGAATTCAATAAGTTATGTACAGTGGAAAGCTAAAGAAAGAGAATATTAGAAGAAAAGAAAAAATCTCAATCGGCAAAGCGATTTATGATATACTTAACTGTAAGCTTCTGTATCGACATCGTCATATCCAACAGGACAAGTGAGGTTCGAGTTATCAACTTTCTCATCGGCTTGTTCCGACGTAGGCGGTGGTAAGAGATCCGCCATCACAGCCGTTATCGCGATGGGGGTAGAGACGGAGAACTAAAAGGTTTTCTTTAAGTTTGTTTGAGCTTTTTGCTTGCAAAGCAAGACTTTTACCAAAGATAGAAAAGGAAATGTTGAAGAGAATGTTTAAATATACACTAAAAGGCAGAGAAAAGGTAAATATCCAAAAAAAAAAAAAAAAAAAAAAAATCGTAAAATATCTAATAGAAGAATGGTGCAAATACAGTATGGTTGTTTAGGGAAAAGTCATGAAGTATGAGCCGTCGTAGACGGTGGTAAGAGATCAGCAGCCATCGGTACGTAAGGTTTTCTTCATGTGCTTTTTGGTCTTGCAAAGGTTGTAAATTTGTAATTGTGCCAATGTTGGTTTTCTCCGGTTCGGTCTTACCAATGTTGGGTTTTACCGGTTCGGTCTTAATTAAGTGTGGGAATTCCGCGTTTTTTATTCGGTTTGGGATGTTCTGTTCGGTTTTAGATAGTTCGTTAAAGGATTTCTTTTTGGTCCAAATCAATTGGAATAATTGAATTGAAAACCAACATTTTTATATGGTTTTATAGTTCATATCGAATATTTTTCTCCGAACTATCCATCAAAAATTACAAATTGTCTTTTTAGTTTTAATGATTTTTGGTTCAGTTTTTTGCAAACAGATTGTTTAGGTTATATAAATATAACTATAACAATATTTGATTATTTTATTTGTTTTGCATGTAAACAAAACTATTATTTTTGAATTTATGTTTAAATATTACGATTATTATTTTTGGATGTTTCAAGTATTCATTGAGTTTTTGGATATTACGAATATAATGCTTTAGTTTTCGGTTTAGTATCGGTTTGGTCTAAATATGTATACAAAAAAAACCATCCGGATATGTTTAATTATCCAGTTTAGCTTGATAAGATTTTCTCGATTCAATCCGACTTCAACGTTTTTGGTGAGTTATGTTTTAGCGATGCTAAAAAGTTAAACACATCAACACGATGTTGTTTAAAGTTATAGATAAATTCATTATTGAAAATAAAATTTGGGGTAAAACATGTTGCAATAACACAACCAAATTTAGATTTTGTTCCAATATTTTTGAGATAAAAAGTGTTTTGCTATCTTTTAACAATATTTTTAACTGGTTTCAATAATAAGATTTTCGTGTTTCGAGGATGGAGTCATCGTTCTACAGTCTACTCAAACTATAAACTAATTCTGAGTTGACTTTGAAATACCAAATCTACTTCTACTCAAACTATAAAATAACTAAAATTCCACATGAAGATCAATAGCTAACACGCACTGTATTTTGTTATGAATATCTAACTATACAATTATATCTTATTCAAGTATTGAGTGATTGATTATATTTAGCTTCAGTAACTGGGCTAATTCTCAATAATTAAATTTGGGCCGGAATTTTAAATACTCGATTACACTTAATTTGAGTTGTTTTCCAAAGTCCTACATCGATAGATCTGGATTCGCGCGGTCTCACACAAGGGATATAAAAGCAGTTCATGAGGGATCGTTCAAATCATACTTTTCTCGGCCTTTTTGGCTAAGATCAAGTGTAGTATCTGTTCGTATCAGTTTAATATTTGATATGTGGGTCATCGACCTGCACGATATTAAATCTATTTTTTATGGCGAACTCTCCCGTGTTGCCTTCCTCTTGCACTACTGCGAAGGCCTGGCACACCTCACCAAAACACTAGTCCAATTTTTTCAAACCAGTAAGACCAAACACAACCGAGTGTTCTATTCGAAATAGCCCCAGTCATCATTAGCTTGTTCGACTAGGTCAAAGTTTTTTTCTTTTAACCTTTCTCCTTAATTTCATTATTATTTATTGGTTTGAACTTTTGATTCCGCAAGCAATTGTACAATTTTGTAGTTCTAAACGTTTGTTTGTACCAATTTATATTATTATTATACTGCCATTTTATTCGATGTTTTAAGTAATCATGTCGTTAAAAATATTTCAATTTTTATTTGACATTTCTTTAATTTGTCTATTCTATAGTTGTGAATCACACCAACATTCACCGAAGAGTTGTGATTTTGTGAATTTATAAATTAACAACATACTAATTTTAAGTAGATTGTTAAACCCAAGACATACAATAGCTACAACTAATAACTGCCCATGCATATGCGCTTTTGAACACTTAAACTCGAACGCTTTGGTGGTTTTCACGGCGAGAAGCAGTGGAACACAAAACTCTCATAAACACCTGCACCACCGGTGACGAGAAACTCATTATCCGGCCGAGATGCCGACATCCGAGGATTACTACTATTTCTCTTCTCCGGTCTCTTGCTTGAAGAGCCTAACATCATGTTTTTGCCGGAAGGGGAGGCAGCTGTTTTCTCCAATCTCCGGCGGTTGACATACTCTTCCGATATAAAGACATCCATTGGTTTGTAGAAAAGGATCCAAGAAGAAGCAGAAGAAAACCTTTGCGGGTGTTTTTTAGGGGATTATAATGATTATGAAACAAGTGTTTTGATCTGGAGTTTGTTGAAGTGAAGAAGAGGCTGAAATTATAACATTTTATAAATGGGGGTAAACTGTGGGCGTTACGTTACATGTTTTGGCACATATATTATTAACTAACTTTACACAGATTTATTTTAAATATATGTTTTCCGTAAAAGATATTTTCTAGATGTGTACTCGTGTTGAGTGTTGGTTAATTTTTTTTTTCTTTTTGTGAAATAATATAAATAGATAACTAATTAGTAGAACCTAGTTTTTATGGATTCCATGGATTCCTTTATCAAAAGGTGTGGCATGATAAAACCAATTCTTCGATGATCTTTTTTCGGCTCAATACATACATTAAACAAATTTTACTACATCCACGTGTACGCATGATCTACTTATATTGAGTCGAATAAAATATAAATATATATACAAATAACGACACTATACGTTATAATTGATTGCAAGAGAAATCCATATAGTATATCACAATAGGTCCCATTATAATTATAACGGCTAAAGCGAAGCGATAAAATGACGTTTCTCTTCAAACAAAATACAAAAAAAAAAAAACCAAAAAAATTTACACCATTTTGATATTACATGTGCTTGGGATTCTTGAGAATCTTACTAAAACATGTGAAACTAGAAACGTTATCAGAATTTTATATTCGTCAAAAATCCAAAACCTGTCCGACGAGCCTTTAAAACCATGATCCATAGATGCCACACCCACTACTGACCCACCCACAAGATGATAGAGCGACAAGTTTATAGTGTAAAACCGCTGTTCGAGCCGAACGTAACGCCTCTCTTTTACTTCTTTCTTGTCCTTCTTCATTTTTTCACGTGTCAGTTAAATAACACTTTTGCCCTAAGTTTTCAAAGGAATTTACGTCTTCTGTGTGAGAAAATGGTTTGACGTTCAAGGAGAGTAAAAACGACGTGAAGTTCATCTCTTAAACGAAAGAACGGGAAAACGTAAAAACGCAATCGCTATTTTTTCTAGTTGCTCCATCATCAAAACGCCTAACTGATTATATATATGCGAGAGTAACTGTTTGAAATTTTAACTGAGAGAGGTTGAGAAAGGGATCGTGGTTTTGCTATTGGATAACTGTTAGGTTTTGTAATAATTATTGATTTTGGAGAGAGGAAGCAGAAAACCGTAAATGTTGGGTTTTTATAGATTAATATTGTTTTTTTAATAATAATTTAGTTTGGAGAAATAAATAATTACTAATTGGTAAATTTAAATAACCAATTAATAATAGTGTTCTCAAAACCAATTTCAGATCAATGAAGTTCTTATGAACAAACAAAAAAAGGTAACATATTTTACTAAAGCTTTTTTTCAATCTATATCCTTCTGACTTTTAATATCAAAATTTATAAATCCGATTAAAAAAAATGAAAAAAGATACTCCCTCTGTATCAGAATAGATGATGTTGTAGAATTTTATTTTGTATCAAAAAAGATGATTTTCTGTATACTTTTATCAATTAATGCTAAGAAATTACAAATTTCAAGAATCATTAAATAAGAATTTAAAAATTTGATGAAATATTATTGGTTAATAATTATAAAAGTATGTTATTATAAATAACACATTTATTGTTAGACATTAAATGTTTTTCTTAATTCATGTAAAAATCCTAAAACATCATCTATTGTGATGCAGAGGGAGTATTGTTTACCAAAGGACAAACATACATAGATTAAAGAGTACCTAGATCAACATATTTTAGTGATCGACTCGGCACACAAAACCAGACAAAAGTCTTAAACCAAAACAAACAAAAGTCTCTCATTTAATGCACATTGGCACACACAGTCCAGAAACAAACACTATCTTCGGTCTTCTTCATCCACCGTCTTCCTCTCTCAACTTTTTCCCAGAGATATAGAAAATTCACAAAATCTCAGTATATAACTTTACTTTAAACAGGATGCGATCATACTAGTACTGATGCACCGGATCTCATCACAACACCGCAGTTAAGCAAGAAAAAATAAAAAAAAAAAAAAAAAACTTTATTTTGATCGTCGTATTTAATGTAGAGAGCTTGTGTGTATCTTTTTTTTTTTTTAATAAAATCCTCTTTTTAATAAAAGGGAAGTACACAACATTGTTTTGGTAGATTTATAATTTTAATATATGGTTATAAATGGTTACAAATAGGTTATACATAGGTTATAGATTAATTCATATATTAATTGATTAGAAGTTGATAGTTCATATATTAATGATAACAAATAAAACTTTAATTGTAACCAAAAATCTTAAACAGGATATTCCAAATTGATAGTTCATGGATATTCCAAACTTTATTTTCGGAAGATTATATTGTTTCCAAAGATCTACAACGTGATATTTTCGGAAGTCTTTCGGGTCACTGGATCAACAAGTCGGACCGATTGAATTACGCATTAGTTTATTAGTTTGATTACATTTTATGAATATTACATCTACTTTTCTATAAATATATAAACAAAACATACATAATTAAGTACTAAACAACTAAAATTAAACTTTGAAATGATTAGATAAAATAACTAACTGATTCTTTTATAAATAAGAACATTTATTTTAATTTGGTTTAAGTTCAAAGTGTGACCAAAATAAAATATTTTAATTTGAGACCGACAACCCGGTCCGACCCGCTGGTTCAACTACCGGTTCAAGGGTTTTTAGCGGGTTTTATTTGTTAGGTTTTTAGAGGTTACCCGGACTGGAATACCTATCAGGTTGTGGTTGGATCGAACCGACCGGCCGGTCCGATCCTGGTTAAAAAACATTGATATAAATCATTCAGATCTCCATTCACCAAAATACATCTCTCATATTCATACAAAAATAATAATAATAATAATAATAATAACAATAATTTCTCAGTTTTCAATGCCAAACCGTCTTATAAATTATATTTTATTTTGAAATTATAATACATATAAAAGTAATTTCAACGGGTCCAAATCTAGTTTTATACTATTATACTAACAATAACTAGATGAATAGTGAATACTCATGCTATTGAAATGGTTAGAACTTTATTTTGTACAAAAGAATGTGTATATTTTTATATATTAAACTGTTTTTGGATATTTTTCTTAGTTTTAAACAATTTCATTGTATCATCTTAACATTTTACATTTAATATGTCTTCCATTATAAAAATCAAAACTCATTTTATCATATATAATTCATTATATTTAATCTGTGGTATGCTATAAATATGTTAAATATAATTATTAAAAAAAATAAAAGTAGAGTATTTTTGGTCATTTTTCTATGTTAAATATTTATCATATTCTGTGAAAATATAAAGTTAAGCTTGAATATTATAATTCATTAATAAACTGTTTTTCTCTGATCAAACTTGAAATTACCACCTCTAAACAAAAATCCACAAATATTTGCTTCTTGATGTATAATAAGTGTAATTTGATTAATAATGGTTATAAACCAAAATTTTGTTAGAAAATGATAATTATAGTTTGTTTATGAATAAATTTTTTTAATAAGGGCATGTTAAATGATTTTTTTGGAAAAAAAATTCGAGATTGACTCATACCCAAAATATTATGAATGAGTTAAGAATAATTATTATCCTTGGTTATTTGAATAATTACTATAATTGGTTATAAATCTGATTAGACATTAATAAATAATAACATTAATGAAAATAAATTGTGTCTTGAGCTCTGGCTTCTCCACTAACGCTCCTTGTCTTTCTTTTTTCTCACGTCTCAGCTAAATGACACCTTTACCCTAAGCTTTCATAGGAATTTACGTCGTCTAGGTGAGAAAACGTTTTGGCGTTCAAGGAGAGTAAAAACGACGTGAAGTTCATCTCTAAAACAAAAGAACGGGAAAACGTAAAAACGCAATCACTATTTTCTCTAGTTGCTCAATCATCAACCACGTGTCATAACCTCACTGGTTTAACGAGGAAGCGAAATATAATTGCAAAGCTAAACTGATAAAACGAAGCTCCTTCTTTTTCATCCGCCATAGCCATTTCTTCTCCTCTCTCTCTCTGTAACCATTACTCCACACAGAGCGTTAGTAGAGAAGCCACTGTCTCACTCGAGAAAATTCGAGATTTTTGTTCGAACCCATGATTCTCATTCAGATAAGTTATCATCTTTCGGCTTAATCGGGAAATGGACGTTCTCGCCTTATCCTCTTCAGCTTCCGCTTCCGCTTCCGCCGCCACACCCGTTGCTTCCTTCGCCGGAAACTTCTATTTGTTTCCTTCTAGGGTTAGATTGAGAAGAGACCGGGATACTCTATTAGCTAAAGAGAAGAGGTTTTTAGTTTCTGCTTCGAAAAGGGAAGAGCCTAAGCTCAACGAATGGGATCAAATGGAGCTCAAATTCGGACGTTTACTCGGAGAAGACCCCAAATTGACTTTGGCTAAGGTGAGATTCTTTATTAAAAAAAACGGTTCTTTGAGTATATTTGAAATGAAATTCAAATTTTTATGGTGTTGGATTAGACCTATCTATATTGATGTTGATGATGTTAATTGTGAAATTCAATACAGATAGTGGCTAGAAAAGTGAATCCAGAGGCTACTTTCAATGAAGTTGAGAAATCTTTCTACAAGAACAAGGGTAAAATTGCTGAAGTTGAAGAGATTCCATTGGATTGGTCAAAGGATAATAATAAGAAGAAATCTAGTTCACTGGATGGATTGAAATTGGTAAAGCCTGTTCTGAAAGACGGTGTCAAGTTCGAAAAGCCATTGGTGAAGAAGCCAAACCCTGTTCTGAAGAAGCCACTGGAGGCTGCTGCTGCTCCTCCAGTTGCTACTCCTAAGGTGCAGAGGTTGCCTAATGTTATATTGAGAAAACCGAGTTCGTTTTATGTTAGTAATGATGATGATGAGGAGTCTAAGTTGCGCTTGAAACCGAATCTGACTCTCAAAATGAGGAATGAGAGGGAGAATGAGAGGTTTAGTGACATGACATTGTTGAGAAAACCTGAACCAGTGAGCGTGGATATGGGAAACGAAAATGCTGAAGGTAAGGTTCTCTCTGATGGGTTAACTATGAAGGAAGGAGACCAAGAAGCTGGAACATATTCAGATTATACTCTTTTGGAGAAGCCAGAAGCGAGGCCCGTGCCTGTGAACATAGAAAAGGAAGTTGGAGGTAGCGGAGCTGCTGAATCATCAGAGATTGGAAACAACTCAATTCAGGAGCCAGAAGCACCGGAGAACGTAGAAGAGGAAGTTGGAGATAGTGGAGGTGGAGCTGCGGAATCATTAGAGACAGAAAATAACTCAATTCCAACTGGTACATAGATCAACTAAGACCTTTTACAAATAGGCTAACATGGAGCTGATTCATATGTTTGTTGTTTTATCAAGAAATGCAGCTTAACAGCGAGATGTCCTCGGGATCCTCTGAGGAGAAAACCATTAACAGTGATCTACTCGTGAGAATTTCTTCGAAACCAATTTCTCAAACCACCGTAGAAGCTTCTTTACAAGGGAAACCACAAAGGTTAATTTTGGTTTAGTATCTTGATTTTGAGGAATCGTGCTTTCTTTCTCCTTTCTTCCACTTTCGACTGATTGGTTACTTTTGTTATAGATTAGATCCGTCTTCTGCAGAGCCATCAGTTTCAAACAGTGGACAACCGTTAGTCGTGAGCAATGAAGGTCGTCAAGTTTCTGTTGAGCTCAAGGGCCCTCCTACCAGATCGTCCTTGGAGGTTCAGAACTAAGACTCTTTTACTATTTATTCGTTCATAAGATAAGAGGCCTATCATCAACTCGTTTTGTGTGATTTTTATAGGAAAATGATTGGAATAAGGCAGAGTCTCTAGTTAAGACAGAATTACGCGCGGATGTTGAGCTAATAAGCTCGAGCACAAGAGGCTTTGCTGTAAGTAAGATCTTTACTCATTTCTGGTTTCATTTCCTTTTTGTTTGTTTGTTAATTTGTATTCTTTTCTCTTCAAACCCTTTTTACAGGTTTCATATGGATCGTTGATCGGTTTTTTACCCTACCGGAACCTAGCAGCAAAATGGAAATTTCTCGCATTTGAATCATGGTTAAGAAGAAAAGGTGTAGATCCATCATTGTATCGACAAAACCTTGGAGTAATTGGAGGTCAAGATTTCACGAGTAAAGCTCCATCTCCAAATTCAAGCTTAGATTCTGAAGTCGCTACAACGATCAATGGAGAAGTTTCTCCTGATATGAAGCTGGAGGATCTTCTTATGGTATATGACAGAGAAAAGCAGAAGTTCCTGTCATCTTTTGTTGGCCAGGTTTGACAAAAAAATCTTTTAACTTTTATTATCACACATGGAAATGCTTGTTATTCCTCCCTAAACATTTTAACTCAATGCAGAAAATCAAAGTGAATGTTGTTATGGCTAATCGAAACACAAGGAAGCTTATATTTTCGATGAGGCCGAGAGAAAATGAAGAGGAAGTTGAGAAAAAACGAAATCTTATGGCTAAGCTTGGTGTTGGGGATGTTGTGAAGTGCTGCATCAAGAAAATTACCTATTTTGGTATTTTCTGTGAGGTACTATATCAGAGTTTATTAGTAGCTTCTTGCTAATAGACCTGCAAGAGCAGAAAACAGTTTGTTGTGTAAAACTAAAAAGTCTGGTTGAAACAGCTAGAAGGTGTACCTGCATTGGTTCACCAATCCGAAGTTTCATGGGATGCAACTTTAGACCCTGCTTCGTATTTCAAGATTGGTCAGGTAATATCGCTAACTATCATAAATACTGCTAAGGAATAAAACTGTTTGACAAAACGTTTCTTTTTTGGTGTTATCAGATTGTGGAAGCTAAAGTGCACCAGCTAGATTTTGCTCTTGAACGTATCTTTTTGTCGTTAAAAGAAATCACGGTGAGAAAGATCTCTCAAAAATTCATCCTGTAGCAATTGGTAACTCATACTCAGTTGATATAAATCTAAACCCGTTTGATGTCTTTATGCAGCCTGATCCTCTAACTGAAGCCTTAGAATCTGTAGTTGGTGGTGATAATGATCAGTTGGGGGGAAGATTACAAGCAGCTGAGCTCGACACTGAGGTATTAAAGAAATTTTGTGACTTTTGTGATCAAACCATTATTATGAGGTTTTTGAAACTTTCTTCTACAGTGGCCTGATGTGGAATCTCTGATCAAAGAGCTGGAAACGGTTGAAGGAATCCAATCAGTTTCAAAAAGCCGTTTCTTTTTGAGCCCAGGTCTTGCTCCAACGTTTCAGGTACACAGTTTAATCGCCTAAATGCACATACTAAACACGAAAACATCTAACAGACCAAACCGCTGAGATTTTAGCACTGTTGTGACTTCCTTAGCAAAAATGTAAAGTTTCTATGTTTTGGTCTTGAATCGTCGAAGATCTCTGGTGGTTATGTTTTCGTTTGTGTCTCTATTTGTAGGTGTACATGGCTCCAATGTTTGAGAACCAATACAAATTGCTTGCTCGAGCTGGAAATAGAGTACAAGAGGTAAAACAAAGAAAGAAAGAGAAAGATTCTAATCTATATAATGGTTTGTTTATGAATGTTGGATGATTCAGTCTTTTTTTTGGACTGTTTTGGTTAATTGCAGATTATTGTTGAAGCATTGTTGAGCCAAGAAGAGATGAAATCTACGATCATGTCTTGCACCAACAGAGTAGAATGAGAAAATGTTGAGGAAGGAATGAACGATTCCACCATTTTTTTTTTTGTTTTTTTCCTCAAAGATTGCTAAGTGTACAACAATATATATCATATATGATTATCTAATGTAATACAACTTCCTTAGCTTTATGACGTGAACACTTAATGACCCCCACAAAAGCTAGAATCGTGTCTTCTTCCTCTTTCTCTTCTTCAACCTCAAGTCAGATACCACACTTGTGAACCACACTTATTAACTCAGAACCGGTTTATGATAAACCAAAGTCAGAGCGATGTGGGACACAACAAAACCCGGTATTTACATTGTTTTCCTTTTTAATTATTTTCAAAATTTTCGATTTGTATTTTGGGTCGTCCGCCAAAAATATTATCGGATTTCAAAAACTCGCTCTCTCTCTCTGACTCTGAGGTTGTTCTTCGTCAATGGCGACGGCGGGATCATCAAGCTACAGTGTATCAACAGATCATCAAGTTAATTCATCTCTCGCGAATCTAGGTACACTCTTTCCAAATTTACTCCATAGATAAGGAGTCTAGGGTTTGTTAGGTGTCGATTTGTGTCAGAGGAGACTCGAGTACTCCTCGCCTTCTATATTTGCGATTCGGCTCAGATCCAAATTGAATCAAACTTTGATTAGTCTCTGTATCTGCTAAATTTCCCCTGATGTTTGGGTGATAGAAGATGAGTCTTAATGTGTCTTACTACCCTGTGATTTTTGATTTTGTTTTGGATAAGAACTTGGATTGGTTCACGAGATCTGCCAATTCTGGTGTAGAATAGAATCTATGAATGGTGTTCTGATTTGTGAGAGAAGAAACATGAGTACTCCTCGCCTTCAATATTTGCGAATTCGGATCAGATCAACTTGAATCAAACTTTGATTAGACTCTGTATCTGCTTAATTTCTTATATACGATAAGTGCGCTCATGTTTGGGTGATAGATGAGTCTTAATGTTTCGTAAATTCATGTTACTACTGTGATTGATTCACGATATCTGCCAATTCTGACTTTATAAAATGACAGGGAATGGTGCTGGTGTTTGTATGATGAGCAAGGCGTGGAAAGATGAACAAGAGCCTTCACTCATCAGTTTCGTATCTTCGTTTCTTCGCTCTAACTCTTTCCGGCTTAACTTTGTCTCGATTTCCCCTGTAATGTGCCTCCCCCTCTCTGCTTAGATTTATTTTTTTGGAGAGTTGTATCTAAAAATCAGCTTAAAGAATTCACTTGTTTGCTGTGATTGATAGGATCTGATCTTCAACTGTGGGGGTGTTTCTGTTGCTTTTGTTTTTGTGACAAAGTGGGATTGTTCCAATGTTGCCTCCATCTTCAGCAGGTCCATGAGCTCTCTCTCTCTATCACAGCCTCCTTTATGTCTCTCTGTTTGTTTTCTTCTGATTTCTTTGGCTTAAACCGTTTGTAGAGTAAAGAGGCTGAAAGGACAGTTTTCGCAACTTTATGTTGTTGCCACACTTTCAACTAGAGAGCAGAGTGATTCTTTCATGCGATCTTACTTCCAGTGAGTGGTCTCTACCCATCTATTTCACTTTGCACCATTTTGCTTATCTGTCTTGCCGAAACTGAAGCTCGATAAATCTTTTCATAGATATGAGATGGAGTTTGGGAAACCTGCATTTATACAAGTCACTGATGCTCAGATGGGATTCGAGAAGATTGTTAAGATTGCTCACTCTCGTGGGGGTAAGACTCATTTCGTTTAGTGTTAGTTAGGATACCCTCCTATGGTTTTTTTTGATTAGATTGAAATTTGAGCTGCAGTGTGTAAGCAGCAGAAGGTGGCGTCTAAACTCAAGGTTGAGGTAGGTTGTCAAAGATCGTTCCCTCTAAAGATCGGTTTCAATGTTTGGTTTGGCCTTCTCAAAAGCTTCTTTCTTTCTTTTGTCTTTCATGTGAAGAGAAAGCGAACAGTGCAGGATACAGACATTTTCATCAGAGTTGTAACATCGATACCCAACATTAACAAACATGATTCAAACACGGTAATGTCTTTACTTATGAGCTGCTCAAGTGATAAACTTGCAGTTTTGATACTATTAATACATTTCAAAACTTTAAACTTGTTTGTGATTCATGTCGCTTCATTATGAATTCTGCGTGCTTACTTATGTTCCCATTGGTTACAGCTATACCAAGCTATAGGTTCAATCGAAGCAATAGCTAAAGCATCCAAAGAAGACATTTTAGCAAACACAGATCTCTCCTCTCTAAAGGCCGAGACACTCACCAGGTTTTTCCAAGATCCCGAGTTCTACCTCACCCCCAAATTCAACTGATGATGACTGCAGAAACAGTTGTACGATCACAACTCTTGGCTGCATATAAACTTCCATTTTATAAGATGTTAATATCTGTAAAAAAAAAAAAAAAAAACCCAACTTGAATCAAAGTAAGATATTATAAGATGTTCAATTTTTCTTCTACTTTAAAACCATAATTTCCAATATCTTCACTTTAATAGAAATAATTCACATAATATGACTATTAGTTTATTTTGTAATTTCATTCTAATTATAATAAACTAAAGTATATTTTGATATAGAGTTTATTTAAAAATTTCCTCTAGAACTTGACACTGAAACCGGTCACCTAAACAGTTAACATTTGTAAAAAAAGACCAACTTGAATCAAAGTAATATATTATAAGATGTTCAATTTTTCTTCTAATTTTTTAACCATAATTTCCAATAATAATTTTCTGTTTTATTTTTTCACTTTAATAGGAATTATTCACATAATATATTATTAATTTGTTTTGTAATTCACTCTAATTATAATAAACTAAAATATATTTTAATATATAGAATTTATAAATATTTATAGAGAAATAGCTTAATTTTAAGAGAAAACAAAATGTATATTTAAAATTACAATTTGATTAGCTTGATGTTCTTGTCATATATTTATATTTATATTTATAGTAATTTCAAATTTTTATATTCAAACCAAAGAATCAGTTCTTTATTCACAATAAATTTACTTTTCAAAATTTTTCACATATTGTATTAACTTGCATATTCTATCAAATATTTTGTAACTCTCATATTTATAATCATATTCATATTTTAAGGCACTAAATTTTAATTAATTGCAATTATTTATTTGTGTTTATGTTATTTTTTTCACCTCCATAGTATTTATAGCATTCTAATGAATGATTAATGATAATAAAAAATAGAATAAATAATAAAAGATATTAATATTTAATTATTATATTTTTGTAATTCTTATATACTTTATGTAAGATTTCAGCATGTGTAGCATATACTTTTATGTTTATAAGAAGTTTAACATGTGTGTATGATATATAGATGTAAGATATGATATAGATGTGATATTTTTAGTTTAAAATATGATGAAATATTGAACTTTTCTATCATCTAAATTGTTCTTAATTTTTTTTTGGGATATTAGTACTACATAAATATTATTCTTATATTATGAACATCAAGATGTATAGTTTTATTTTCAATTTTACTTGTTATATCAAAGATATGTCGCGTATTTTTTATTCTGCTTTTATTTTTTAATTCATTTTAAGATAAATAATTCACATGAAATTATCATGTAACTATTTTTCAATTTCTATTCACTTATTAATATTATTCTAATCATTTATCAGTATATAGTTAATTAATTTTAATTTATTAAAATCAAATTATTGTGAATTGTAAATATATATATAAGTTAGGTTTTGGTCTCACTTATACTGGCATAATTGAATCATTTTTCATATGATTTTTATATATGACTTCATCGATCATCTCGGAAAAGCGTTTTTAGTTTTCAATTAATCATCTTGTTTAATAAAGAATCTAAATAATATAATAAATAATAGGTAAGTTTTCTTGCATTTGTTGGACAGTGGAAAAACTATTGAAGGAACTAAAAAAGCTATAAAACCATAATTAAGGGAAATATTTTATAATTTTTGTATAAGTTATGAAAAATACGTATTTAAAAAAATATTTATATAATATAAACTATTAAATAATTAATTTAATCAATAAGTTACTAAACTTCTTTAAAAATAGTATAATTATATTTTGTTATATTAATTTCAAACCTACGCATATAATAAATAATAAATACAGACCCATCATCTAAACTCTTGGTTGCTTATAAAATTTCATAACGTCTCAAGCCTTATCCATCTTATTCTTGGCTGTAACAGTTTCGAAATGCACCACTCAAAGACTCTCTTCGTAGTCCTTTACTATGGCTATAATAATGAATACAGCTATAGGAGTCAGTACCATGTAAGTATAATGACTTACTTCTTTACGTTTGCTAGCTGTATCTGAATAACAATACTTTACTTACATTTGTTCCTGTTAAAGTGTTTAGATGATGTTTAGTATATGAACTCAGTCAATAAAGATGGGTACCAATACTTTTGATGTTTGTAGTAATTACTCGAAGTAACACACCAAATTCAATTATGAAAACGTTTGGTAGATTGATTGATAAGGTTGACAGTTAAGCACACAATAAATGACCACACTTGTATACTTGTGTTGATGTTTAGGTTTATGGGTTCCGGGTTTCGTTGATCTTAAGCAAAAACGACATGCTAACAAAACCCATGTGGAATAATAGCTTTGCATTATCATAGGTGGGGTTTTTGTGTTCTTATCCGGATCTAAAATCTCATCTACACAACACATATTATCTCACGTACGTAAGAGAATTTACCCGCAATTTGTGTCAATCATTGTAAAAAAAAGTTACATGGTGTGTTATGAAATTCAAGGAATTTACCATTCCTACTTGCAAATTGATGCATTAACGTGTTATGAAATTTCTTTCAAAAATGTATCTATATTAAGATTTATTTTGTTAAAAACAATTTATATTTGGTAACTCTTAACACCGAAACACTTCCAACTGTACCCAAATTGTCAATTAGATACCTAAAATAAAGTTGTAGATATTATGATCCCAGTCATCAATTTGATCGTAAAGTTACATGTAGATCTCTGCTGTCTCTGTCACATTCTTATTTATGGTTAAAGATAAATGTTGTGGACAACTTTAACAAAAAGAAAAGAACAAAAAATGTTGATTGGACAAGCGTTACTATCCAATTTTTAGCGTGTTATATCATTATCGATCAGTAATCAATAGAGGTTAGCGAAGGACAGTAAATTAGATTATCTTATCTTAAACAGTATAAAATTATCCTAAATTACTAATTTACACCCTGTTTTCCCATAATCCTGTAGTTAAACAGTAGAAAATCATCCTAAATTACTAATTTACAAGTGTTGATGCATCAAATTCATTTTACAAAAATAGGTAAAAAATGTCACTGCAACAAAAAAAGGAATAAAGACTTGTATTTATTATTTTATCTGCTGAGAAATGACAAAAAAAGGTTCACGATCGATGCGTAACTGAAAATCGAGGAATCAAAGCTATCGTATCTCTCGTCTACACACACACAAACTTAGAAGGATCATCATCGTTGTCATCATCATCACTGCCCTTTTTATAGAAAACCAACAAAAACATCTTCCTTTTTCCTATTTTTTTAGCTTTGCGTGCGTTCTTATCAACTTGTAAAGAAAGCTACAAAAATATCATTAAATAAGGACCCCAACTCTCTCTTTTTCTTTCTTCATTTGCTCTGCTCTGTTCGGTGATCTCTTCTCTTCTCTTTTCTTCCTTTTATCCAAAAGGGTTTTAGTTCCAAAAAGAATCGATTTTGCCAAGTGGGTTTCTTTGATAATCTTTGGAAGTCTTTGAAAATGGGTTCTTCTGTGGAGCAAAACATTCTTGTTACCGGTGGTGCTGGATTCATCGGAACACATACCGTTGTTCAGCTTTTGAAAGAAGGGTTTAAGGTTTCTATCATCGATAATCTTGATAATTCTGTTATCGAAGCTGTCGATAGGGTTAGGGAGCTTGTTGGTCCTGATCTCTCCAAGAAGCTCGAGTTCAATCTGGTATGTACTGCTTCTTCGTCTACTCTGTTTGCTATGAAGGTGTTTGTTTCGTGAAGTGAAATTGTTGCTCTGTGATTGTTTTTGTTTATAACTTGGTCTGTTCTTTTAAGTCTTTTTTTCGGCTCTCTGGATATGGAAATTGGTTTCTTTATAAGAGTCTCTTCTCTGTTTTGAAACAGAGGATTCGATTCTCTTTTCCAAATTCGTAAACAAGAAAGAATCTGAGTTTCTCGTGTTTTCATCTCTGTTTGGTTCACAATAAAACTTGAAGAACTTTAACTTATCTCTATAGCCTGAACATTTTGGTGTTGGTTGGTTGCAGGGTGATCTAAGAAACAAAGGGGACATTGAGAAACTCTTCTCCAAGCAGAGGTATGTTTGATTCTTTACCTTCAATGTTTACAAGTAATATCAAGTGAATACAAGAGTTCATAGCTTCTTTGGATCTCTGACCCTTGGCTTGATTTCGTTTTCTTGTGAGGTAACAGATTCGATGCTGTGATTCATTTTGCGGGTCTTAAAGCTGTGGGTGAGAGTGTTGGAAACCCTCGCCGCTACTTTGACAATAACTTGCTCGGAACAATCAATCTATATGAGACCATGGCAAAGTACAACTGCAAAATGGTTAGATTGGATTCTTAAACTTCAGAAATGTTTTCAAGTTCTTTCTTGTTGGATTTTAAATTGGTGGGGATGCAAATTGATGTGTCGTTGGAATATACAGATGGTGTTTTCTTCATCTGCCACTGTTTATGGACAACCTGAAAAGATTCCTTGCATGGAAGACTTTGAATTAAAGGCTATGAATCCTTATGGTCGTACTAAGGTATATCGAGCTTTTAACCTCCAACTACCTTTGGAAACTCTTTATAAAAGTTGGCTCAATTGTGACTGATACCTTAAAAATGTTTCTAAAACTTGTCTGAGCCAAGAATCCTTTCTTAAGCCTTACAAAGATAACAGTGCTCAATTGTTAGACGTTATAATGGGTTCACAACCTTACTTTTGTGCAGCTCTTTCTTGAAGAAATAGCTAGAGATATTCACACGGCGGAACCAGAATGGAGAATTGTTCTGCTGAGGTACTTCAATCCTGTGGGAGCACATGAGAGTGGCAGAATTGGTGAGGATCCAAAGGGCATCCCCAATAACCTCATGCCTTACATTCAACAAGTGGCTGTTGGACGTCTACCTGAACTCAATGTCTACGGACATGACTATCCCACCAAGGATGGTAGTGCGGTAAATACAAATCAAACCCCAAATCTCTTGTTCAGTTTTCTGATGATATATTGAAAAGGAAGTTTTGGATGCCTTTAAGAACAAGATGAGATATGGATTATCATTTTAGAAAGTTGAAACAGGTAAGAGACTACATCCATGTGATGGATTTGGCAGATGGCCATATCGCTGCACTCAGGAAGCTATTTGCTGATCCAAAGATTGGTAAGTCTCTCACACAATTAACTGTTCATAGAGTTTAGTTTGATTTGATGGATTAAATCTCAGACATGTGTTATTGTAATATCAGGTTGTACCGCTTACAATCTAGGGACTGGACAAGGAACGTCTGTTTTAGAAATGGTATCAGCTTTTGAAAAAGCTTCGGGAAAGGTAAAAAAAAAACAGCTAAATGGAAATCAGAAGGGTAAAATTTTTTTTGTAATGGTTTGTTTTAATAAAATAGTAAAACCAAAACGTTTGCAGAAAATTCCGATCAAGTTGTGTCCGAGAAGGTCAGGAGATGCAACAGCAGTTTATGCTTCAACAGAGAAGGCTGAGAAAGAACTTGGATGGAAGTAAGTTCAACGGTTTCACCATTAACATAATTGGTTTAGGGGGTTAGATTGATTCTAATCAATTTGATTTGGTTTTAAAGGGCGATGTATGGAGTGGATGAGATGTGCAGAGATCAGTGGAATTGGGCGAACAACAATCCATGGGGTTACCAGAAGAAGCTTTGAATTTACTCCTGTTTTAAGTTACCATTTCTAATTACTCAAATCTAAAAAGAAAGAATTATACATATGATATACTAGTGCTTTATTTTCCACATATATCAAAACCAATTTCAGATCAATGGATTTAATGTGTTGGAAAACATGAAAGCACAAGTTGAACCTTGCACATCCAAATTAATTATCATGAAGAAAAGCGTAAATACTAAATATTCTCATAAACACCATACCTGAATGCACTTTGTCAATTTCCAAAACAAACAAAAGTATCATGTGATTAACCTAAACAAACAAACCTAAACAAACAGACCTGATCAAATATTAACTTAAAATCTTTTAAATTAAACTTTCAATGCTCCGAGACAGTTATATGATGTAAACACCAAAATTCTAAGAAAGCATATCCAAAAAACTTTTGTTCAATCTACCATCCGATAACATATCCATAACTATCTTTATAGTGGACGCATCCGCAGCGAACCCTCCCCTTTTCATTTCTTCAATGAGTTGAGCTGATTTGATTATATCACGACCTCGGAGATGTGCTCGGATTAGTGTGTTGTATGTACAATCGTCTGGCGCATGCCCATCCTCTACCATTTTTCTAAACAATTTATTTGCTCGAGAGAGTGACCCTTTCTTACATAATCCTGAAATCATTATGTTATGTGTCTTAACATCGGGCTTCACTCCTCTAACACGTAAACTACAGAATAAATCCCAAGCATCATCTACCTTACCATCATTGCACATCCCGTGAATGATGATACTATAGATACCAATATCGAGTTCCATCTTACTCTTCTGGATTTTTTCAAATATTTCCAATGCTTTTTTTACTTCTCCATTGTCACACAAACCATCCAGCAAAATTTTGTAAGTCACAATATTAGGAGGAACACCACGAGAAACCATCTCTTGGAAGAGTTCTTTAGCAACATTAAGTTTTCCCGATTGACAAAACCCTTGGATAAGACTGCTATAAGAGATTGTATTTGCAACCACTCCTCTCAAAGACATTTTGCGGAAGAGTTCCAAACCATCGTCAACCCGCTTAGCCTTACAATAACCATTTATGAGAATACTGTAAGTCACGATATTAGGATCACACCCTTTGCTAACCATCAGATCCAACATCTGGTTTGCCTTGTCTAGGCGGTTCTCCTTGCAAAACCCATCTATCAAAGAAGTATATGTAATTGTATCAGGAGATATACCTCGTTGAACCATCTCATTGTGCAGTTCTTCGGCCTCTAGAAATTTTCCCTCTTTCACAAAATTATCAATCAATGCGTTGAATGTGATGACGTCTGGGGTGATTCTCCTTGTGATCATATCCCTAAGCAATTGTGCACCATCATCCCATCTACCAGCATTACAGAAGCCTCTTATGAGAGAGGTGTATGTAATAATATCTGATCTGATCCCTTTCATTCCCATTTCATTAAATAGGTTGAGTGCGTCTCCGAGGCTCCCGTCTTTGCAAAGACTATCAATGAGGATAGTGTATTTGGCTGCATCGAGCTTGATCTTTCTTTCTTCCATCTTTTTGAGCAACTCCATGGCCAAAGCAGTTTTGCCAGACTTGCACATTACATTCAAAATTGGTCCATATGTAACTTCATCAGGTCGAAAGCCATTAGCCACCATTTGATCGATCAAAACCACAGCTTCAGACACTTTACCATTAAGACAAAGTCCATTGACCAAAGTGTTAATCGTAATGAGATTGGGTGTATGTCCCATTTCTACCATTTGATCAACTAATCCCACGGCTTCGGAAACTCGGCCCTCGAGACATAATCCGTTTATCAAAGTTGTAAAAGTGATGGTGTTAGGCTCATACCCAAGTTTTAGGATCTTCCCCAAAACAGAATAAGCAAAACCGAGTTTTCGGCGTCGGCAGAAGCAATTGATCATAATACTCAAAGTGTAGATGCTATGTGCAATCCCGATCAAATCCATTTGCTTGCAGAGATCTAGCACAAGATCGTACTGTTTTGTCCTGGCAACAGCACTAAACAATCTACTGAAATCAATGACAGTGGGAAGAGGACGAGACCTAATCATGGATTGGAACAGATCAACAGCATCATCTGCCTTAATATCTACAAGCCCACTTCTCAATTTCTCTCTGTAAGAGAGATTCCTATCGCTGAAACTAGAAAAGTCTCGTTCGCAGCAAGAAAACAGCTCATTCGGGCTATAGAGGAGTAAATCATTTCTCAGAATACCTGTCTCCAGGAAGCGAGACTGAACAAATTTCAAAGCTTTTTTAGAAATCCATCTCCGTATCATCAACGTCATCTCAATTCTCAAGCTGATTCGTTCCCTTTCACTGAGTCACTGTGTGTGTAATTTGCTAACGAGCTTTGTTTGACAAAAGAACGAACAACAAAAACTTATCGATTAAACCCGGTTCAGTCAAAGCTATACCGGATTTGGTTTACCTCAGTTTTACGGTCACGCAAATATAATTGGTCAAATTATATCGTCGACAAAAAAAATACAGTATTGCACTCTTTGAATTCTCACGTGAATTTGTCTATTGTTCACGTGAATTTGTTTTTTCTTATAATAAATTATACGAAAAGCTTTGTTTTATCAGAACAAAAGACTTGATGAATAAGTATTCAACAAATGGAAACTTATAAACAAAACAAAAAAAAACTGTTCGGTGAAAGGCCTCAAAGAGCTGCTGGTTCGTCGAATCCAAATGATACTCAAGTCTGTCTGTATTTGCTGATACAGTAATAATACTCACAGTTGCAAATGTTTTCTTGGATCCTAACAGATTAGATTTTTTATGTCACACTGTAAATTTCAACACTCGTTATACTGTATATGTTCTTACTGATACAAATTTATCTAGGATATTAAAAAAAGAGAGAGACAAAATTCTGAATTTAATTAGTTATAAAAGTATCTGAAAACAAGCTCTCCATCAACAAACTCATCTTTTACCTTATAATAGCTTTGTCTTCCTCAGTAACAACAAGCTCTCCATCAACAAACTCACAATACAAGAAAGGCAAACCAAGCTGCTTCTCCATCTTCTTCACTATAAACACTTGTGATTCCTCACACACTGTTACCACCGTTCCTTTCCTTCCCAGCCTTCCTGTTCTCCCAGCTCTATGAGCATAGTGAACCGCATCCGTTGGAAGCTCTAGATTCACCACCAGGTCACATTCAGCAACATCAAGACCCCTAGCAGAGAGCTCATTTGTCACTAGTACCTTAATTTCCCCGTTCTTGAACTTCTTTAGAACTGTTGATCTCCCTAGCTTCCCGAGATCTCCGTGCATCTCAGCTGAACTCATACCACGAGCTTCTAGTTTGTAGACCACATCTTTGAGCTGCCTTGAGTGGTTCATGAAGGCTATAACCGATTGGGCGTCGAGGGCGTGAACGCATCTCCTTAACGTGTCGACTTTGTGTTGATGTTTTGATATGCAGTAATAGTGTTTTAACGCTGGAGGTAAGCTCTGGATTGTAGTCTGAATCTGGCCATTAGCCTCTGAAGTCGTGGGAGTTAAGCTAATCGCCGGTGCAGATGGTTGAACGGTATCAAGAGGAGTGACTTTGTTGGCTTGGACAAGAACCGGCTCGTGACTCCAGCTCTTAGCTGCTCGGATAACCGAGAATGGCACTGTTGCAGAGACTAGAATTGTCTGCCGGTTAGCACGTTCATCGACTTCCCCTTTAGGACCAGCCCCAGATCTCTTTCCTACATGTTCTAGTATTCGATGGATATCTTCTCGGAAATTAAACGATAAAAGCTCATCGACTTCATCTAGCACCAAGAATCTACACCCATGAGTGTGCAATTTCCCACCTTTGCTTATCTCTGCAATTCTCCCAGGAGTGCCAACAACAATTGCAGGTTTATTTTTCTTAAGGGCCTCTTCTTGCCTCATTCGGTTGGCACCTCCTACCAACTGCTGAACCATTCTACGGTGAACAGGTCCAAGCAGTTTCTCCACCTCTCTTACTATCTGCATACCGAGTTCTCTTGATGGAGCAACAATCATCGCCTGAATCTCAGTCCTCTTCTCGCTTTCACTGTCGGAGCTTCTAGATGATTCTGCTAGCGGACCAATCTCGGATAATATTGGAAGTAGATAAGCCAGGGTTTTGCCAGATCCGGTGTAAGACTGAATCACTGCATCGTGACCTTTGATTATTGCTGGGACAGCTGCTGATTGGACATCTGTTGGGACAGAGAAACCTTCTCTTTCCAAGCTGTCTAACAATGAATCTGGGAGGCCAAGCTCCTCAAAGGATTTAGCAGAAAACAAAGGCGACACTATCTCAGCTGGTTTCTTTTCCCTCACGACTTTCATTTTATCGTTCTTTACCGCTCTTACCTTACCTTGACCCATTTCAGTAACATAACTTCCCTCAAGCTTTGTCGCCTTACTTCTCCCAAATTTCCTTGGCTTTTTACCCAAATCAAGGCTTGCAAGGGTAAGAGACCCGTCTTCTTTAGCAACATGGCATAAAAGACGAGATTGACGGTGGTAATTAGTTGCACCAGAAGTCCATGATATCTTTCTGAAGGCTGAAAACTCTTTGAGCAGAAGGAGGAATCGGGTTGAAGCTGATGCCGCCATGTCACTAGTGAATCCTTGCTAACAACAAGAAAGAGAGACTCTTTATCACAGCCTTTGCTCAGAACAGCCTGCAAAGTACATCAGATGGATGAAGTTACACCAAACAGCAATAAGAGACATGCATACTATTCACAGATACACCGAGAAGGCTGAAGTAAAAAAGACATCAGCTTTGTTGAATTAGTAGACAAAACTACTGAAATTTCTCAAATCTAGTAATACGAATACTAAATGAGATATATATCTAACAGGAATCAGCTTACAAAAACGCCAAACAATATCAAGAGACAATAGTGAGGCAATTCGTCGAACACTTGGCGGGCATGAAAAGCATCATCACCTAACAAGCTAAATTAGCAGCATGTGACAGTTTACACAACAAAAAACACTCCACTGCGGCCGAAAGATTCTTAGATATCAGCCCGATACTTACAATTACAAACCCAGAATCTAATTGGCTAACATAGATATCAACACTAGAAGATAAGATAGTAAGGGCTGACAAAGATTGTAGCTTAGCAATAGGAGAATAGGAAAAACAAATGGTCGAATCAAAGCCATAGATGAAGAGATAAGAAAAATAAAGGCACCTGATAATACTCTCCATGTGACGAGACGACGATACGATGAGAACTGAACAACAACACTTGCGTCTTCTTCACTTTCTGGATAAAAAGGTTCTGCTCTAATTTACCGGACAAAACAAACCGGGTCTGAAGATAAAACCGGTACAACATTCTCGGTTTTCTTTATCGTCAAAGGGACTTTATAAGACTCAGGTCCCTGACTCAAATTTTGATTTGCTTTGTTCAAAATTTGTCTTAAATAAATATACATAAACACAAATTAAAATCTTATCTGATTTGGTTTGTTATGCAATTGCGCTTATTATTAATTTTTAACTTCAACTATCAAGAGTCAATCCGATGGTGTGTTTGAGCTAGAAGTGATGGTAGTATCAGAGTTAATCATTGCCTATACAACTTCAGCATGAAGGCTGAAGAACAAACTGGAAAAACATCAAATTAACAATCAAAATCTTCATTGATACATAACTAAAAAGATCTAAGATGATGAAAATCTCTAACAATTCGAGGTAGACTGAGAGAGAGGTAGTACAAAACATTGGTTTCAAGTGAAACACGGTAGATACAGATGTACAGACCTGATTAGTTTCCAAATCAAAAACAAAAAACAAAAACAAACAAAAAGTATAATAATTTTGTATAGATACCATTATCATATCACAAACAATGCATCATATCTAAAAAAACAAACCAGTCTTGTTTTTTTTTTACCTTAACCCCAAGTCTCCTGAGCAAATATGTTGTGGGTCATGAACAAGTAATGCTGTTTTCTTCTAGACTTCCTCTCGATCCAAGTTGCTACTCTTGAGGATGTTGTATTTGCAAAGTGGGCAAGTCGCGTTTATGTATAGCCATTTGTCTACGCATGAGCAGTGGAAATGGTGGCCACATGGAAGTTCCCTTAGTTCTGTTCCGTCTTCATATGCAGAGAGACAGATGCAGCATTCCTATAATGCAGAATCATAAGAATCACGAAGCATAATAATTATCTAAGTTAGGATTTGTTCTTCGAGGAGGAGGGTTGGGTGTGTTATAGTGTGTACTTACCGCATCCTCTTGCAAAAGAGTATGTTCAATGGGAGAATCTGTACCACACTCGGTCATTATCCCCTCAATAGTTCCTTGGGCTTCATCACCAGTATGTTTGTTAGCATCACCTACTCTGCGAAACTTGAATTTGGTGAGCTGCTCAATGTCTTCTTTTGAAGCACCTTCCTGCAATATTTAGTCATGTCGTGTGTTAACACAAAAAGCACAACATGGCGGCTATGGATATAAGATGAATTGGTTATGAGAAGTACCTGATCTGCAACGGCGTATAGAACTGCAATGATGCATGGAAGGCAACAGCAGACAGCAATTCCAATAACGCAGGCCAACGCAACACAGAAGACAACAAAGAACACATCGAAACCAAGAAAGACAATAGACAACCTGAAATAAGCAAGGCACTCAGTGGCGGAACAGGTTAACACTTTAGAATAAAAGAGATGGGAGGAAAGAACAAACCAGTAAATCCGAGGGGATTCTTGTGCCAACTCTTGGCCACCAGCAGATACCCAGTAGAACCCAATGATCCACCATATAAAGGAAAACATTGTATTGGCAGATTCCAGATGTTTTGCAACACTGCATTAGAAAACAGTAAGCGACATAAGAAACTCAAAACATGGTACGTATTACCAATTTTTGTTGTAAAAAACAAAGAATAATAAAAAGATCTGGTAGCAAGGACAAGAGTCCATGTCTGATTTCCTTAATTTGTGTTATAAGAAAGGAGTAAATCTATTGTCCTATCTAACCCCAAGCAAAAACAAGATGATGATAACTTGGAATGTATGTAACATCACAATTTCATCACAAGTTGCTTAGGGATATTGAAATCAAAGCTTACAAGTTATTGAAATCTAAACATCTAAGAGGCAGGCACAAAACCTGCTGCTTTCGCTGTCCAAGTGCCCGAGAGACAAGTCGTGCTCATCCGAATTCCTCCTGGAAACCAAAGCATCTTCCTCCAAGGAAGAAGAAGACGAAGAGGTAGAAGAAGAAGAAGAACGTGAGCGTGGAGTATTCCTAATCGTTCTCCTCCTATTCCTCCTCCGATACTCAAAACAAACACAAACCATATGCAAAACGCATTGCAAAGCATAACCCAAAAGCCAAACTCTAAGCGGCATAATCGGATGCTCGTCCTTGCTCATAACCAAAACAGCCGTGGCAACAGAAACAAAAGCAAGGTTCCAAACGATGTCAAGCACCACCACAGGCTTCGAATAAGCCCAATCGCTTTGCCTCTCTTCTAGCTGCTCAGCCGCAGCCTCCCTCACAAGCATAGAAGGTTCCCTCATAACACGTCCGCTACTCGCACGACTTAGAAACCTCGCGGCTTCTCTCAAACCTTGTCTCCTCACAGATCTCCGTTCTCCCCCACCACTTCCTCCTCCTCCGTTGCTTCCTTCATTATCTTCTCCGTTTAAAAGCAACGGTGCTGGATCAATTGCGTCGGAGGATGATGATGATTGTGGCAGCGATGACGAATTCCCCGTATTATTCTCCGTTGACATTTTCGTGTGTTTTAAAAAAAAAAAAAACTAAATCGTTGAAATTGGTGTAGCGTTAGGCCATAAGAAGGGAAGGAATCAATCTGAGAACACGAAATTGGGATTGTTAGGGTTTCGAGCGAACGAGATGAGAGAGAGAGAGAGGGAGAGAGATGAGGAAGATGATGGATGATTTATGGAAATTAACAGATATATCTGTCTCTCTCCCTTTTTTGACGAGATTGGTAAAAATATTTTTTGATTAAATTTGAAACTCTCTCAAGTCATTTAATAGTTTCAGGTGGTCCCTTCTTCTAGTCAACAGTCAACTATCGGACAAATTTTAATTTAAGCGGGGTATTATATATGGGCCACGGCCCACGAGGGTTTGGTCATTGAACCGGTTAAGTCTCTCTATCTTGAGCGAAGCGCTTGTTTGTAAATTACACACAGAGACAGAGTGTGCTAAAAGCTTGAGAAGGAACGAATCAGTTTGAGAATTGAGATGACGTTGATGATACGGAGATGGAGTTCTAAAAAAGCTTTGAAATTTGTTCAGCCGGAGACAGGTACTCTGAGAAATAATTTACTCCTCTGTAGCCCGAATGAGGTATATTCTTGCTGCGAACGAGACTTTTCTAGTTTCAGCGATAGAAATCTCTCTTACAGAGAGAAATTGAGAAGTGGGCTTTTAGATGTTAAGCCAGATGCTGCTTTCAATCTCTTCCAAGACATGATTAGGTCTCGTCCTCTTCCCACTGTCATTGATTTCAGTAGATTGTTTAGTGCTGTTGCCAGGACAAAACAGTACAATCTTGTGTTAGATCTCTGCAAGCAAATGGAATTGAATGGGATTGCTCATGATATCTACACTTTGTGTATTATGATCAATTGCTTCTGTCGAGGCCGAAAACCCGGTTTTGCTTTTTCTGTTTTGGGGAAGATTCTAAAACTTGGGTATGAGCCTAACACCATCACTTTTACAACTTTGATAAACGGTTTGTGTCTCGAGGGCCGAGTCTCCGAAGCCGTGGGGTTAGTTGATCGAATGGTTGAAATGGGACAAACACCCAATCTCATTACGATTAACACTTTGGTCAATGGACTTTGTCTCAATGGTAAAGTCTCTGAAGCTGTGGTTTTGATTGATCGAATGGTTGACATTGGTTGTCAACCTGATGAAGTTACCTATGGACCGGTTTTAAATGTAATGTGCAAGTCTGGCAAAACTACCTTGGCCATGGAATTGCTCAGAAAGATGGAAGAAAGAAAGATCAAGCTCGATGCAGCCAAATACAATATCCTCATTGATGGCCTTTGCAAAGACGGGAGCCTCGGAGACGCATTCAACCTATTTAATGAAATGGGAATGAAAGGGATCAAATCAGATATTATTACCTACAACACGCTCATAAGAGGCTTCTGTAATGCTGGTAGATGGGATGATGGTGCCAAGTTGCTTAGGGATATGATCACTAGGAAAATCACCCCAAACGTCTTCACATTCAACGCATTGATTGATAATTTTGTGAAAGAGGGAAAATTTCTAGAGGCCGAAGCACTGCACAATGAGATGGGTCAACGAGGTATAGCTCCTAATACTATTACATATAATTCTTTGATAGATGGGTTTTGCAAAGAGAACCGCCTAGAGGAGGCAAACCAGATGCTGGGTCTGATGGTTAGCAAAGGGTGTGACCCTGATACCGTTATTTATAACATTATCATAAATTGTTATTGCAAGGCTAAGCGGGTTGACAATGGTTTGGAACTCTTCCGTGCAATGTCCTTGAGAGGAGTGGTTGCAGATACAGTTACTTATAGCACTCTAATCCAAGGGTTTTGTCAATCGGGAAAACTTGAGGTTGCTAAAGAACTCTTCCAAGAGATGGTTTCTCGTGGCGTTCCTCCTAATATTGTGACTTACAAAATTTTGTTGGATGGTTTGTGTCACAGTGGAGAGATAAAAAAAGCATTGGAAATATTTGAAAAAATCCAGAAGAGTAAGATGGAACTTGATATTGGTATCTATAATATCATCATTCATGGGATGTGCAATGATAGTAAGGTAGATGATGCTTGGGATATATTCTGTAGTCTACCTCTTAGAGGAGTGAAGCCTGATGTTAAGACATACAACATAATGATTAGAGGACTGTGTAAGAAAGGCTCACTATCTGAAGCGGACCTGTTGTTTAAAAAAATGGAAGAGGATGAGCATGAGCCTGATGGTTGTACATACAACACACTAATCCGAGCACATCTCCGAGGTAGTGACATAAATACATCAGCTGAATTCATTGAAGAAATGAAAAGGGGAGGGTTCGCTGCTGATGCGTCCACTATAAAGCTGGTTATGGATATGTTATCGGATGGTAGATTGAACAAAGGCTTTTTGGATATGCTTTCTTAGAATTTTAGGTGTTAACATCATATAATCAAAGATTCAGTTTTTAGTTTGACCATTGATTGTGGTGAGAGACATATATATTGGATTGGTCAATGCTCCTCCTCCTATTGAGCTGTCTATTTTTGTCAGGTAAATAAAATGGATAGTGGAGGCACATTATATGTAGAATCTATGTCCTTATAGTAAGTTTATTAGTATTCCTTATTGACTTTGTCTATCACATCATCAATTTATTAACAAATCATACCCCACAAATTACGAAGATAACAGAATCAATATAAGTGATTTCACGTCTGGTTTATTTCCTCTCTCAGGTCTGAGATTTTTATCAGAAAGTTAAAAAGGAAAGAAAATATCTTCAAGGAGCTGCCATTGACACCATATGTTGGGAAAACCCACCGATTCAGCGGTTGAGTTTCTCCAAAATCCAGCAATCGAGAAGGAAAACTGAAGGTTAAAGAAACTCTTTGCCTGAATCTCTGATAACAGATTGCTCGGTTTCATGTGTCCTGTCTCAATCTATTCTTCTTCCATTTATTTATCGTCTTTGATCCGTTGATTTCATTTCTGTGTTTTCTATTTATAGTAAAACAGCAGTTGTGCTGTTCTTTATACGACGAGAGAAGAGAGAGAGAGAGAATGTCCAGTAGAGATATGGAGAGAGGTAGGAAACACAGAGGGGACACCCAGTGGACGTCCTGGCTGACTCCGACTATTGTCGTGGCTAATGTCGCCGTCTTCATTGTTGTCATGTTCATTAACGACTGCCCCAAGACGACCAATGGCGCAAACGGAGATTGCGTGGCTAAGTTTCTGCGTAGGTTCTCATTTCAGCCACTCAGAGAAAACCCTCTCTTAGGCCCATCTTCTTCAACGTAAGCTTTTTAACGGTCTGATCCTGTACTGCCTTAGAAATCAAATTCAGGCTTGTGGGGTATTTTGATAGTATATTTTGTTTTGATCATTATATTCAAATTTGACACCTTAGAATGCAAGTTCAAACTTGTGGGTCTCAATATTATCCCTATTTCTTCCAAAATGTTATGAAAGAATACTGATCTCTTTGCCCCATTAGAGTTTACTGATGCACAAACCTCATTGGTATCATCTCCGATTGCTTCATTTACTCTGTTGATGCCATGTTGTACTCAAAACAAACTCTGTTCTTAAGATAAAGTTCATCACAGCCTTGTTCTCTGTTGTCTAAACTACACGATTTTTGGTCAAACGACCTAGTATCTTTGAGGGCATGGTTGGATTTAAGATTATGAGCTGCCTTAGCAATGGGGTCTGTAACTTTTGGTATTGTTGTTATACCATGTTTTACCCTATCCGTGATGATTCTAACCATATGATATGATTTCAGATTGGAGAAAATGGGAGCTTTGGAATGGAGGAAAGTCGTGCAAGGCAATGAAAAATGGAGGCTCGTCACTTCTATGTGGCTCCACGCTGGTGTCTTTCACCTTTTTACTAATATGTTTAACGTGATCTTCTTCGGTATCCGCCTTGAGCAGCAGTTTGGATTCTGTAAGTCTTTCCTATTTACCTGCGATTCTCTATTCTTCCCTTCTGTTCATATATTCATAATGTCTTGTAAAATGACTCTGCAGTAAGAATTGGACTCGTCTACTTGATATCGGGATTTGGCGGAAACATTCTCTCAGCTCTCTTCCTTCAAAATAGCATCTCAGTTGGTGCCTCGGGTGCTCTCCTTGGACTCATGGGAGCAATGTTGTCTGAGCTTCTCATCAACTGGACTATCTACGCCAATAAGGTACCATATGATGTTCCTGTTCTTTCTCAAGATACAAACATTAACCAAATGAAAGACTGAAGAGTTTTTGAAACTTTCCAGCTGGCGGCTTTGTTCACAATCTTGTTCATCATAGCAATCAATTTGGCAATAGGATTGCTTCCTTGGGTTGACAACTTTGCTCACATTGGTGGCTTCTTAACCGGATTTTTCCTTGGGTTTGTACTACTGATCCAGCCTCAGATCGGATGGGAAGAGTCACGCAACTCTTCGCAGTACGGTGGCCGTGCCAGATCAAAGTATAACCCGTGCCAGTACATGTTGTTCTTTATTGCCGCTGTAGTTGTCGTAGCGGGTTTAACAGTTGGGATGGTGATGCTTTTCAAAGGAGAGAATGGGAACAAACATTGCAAATGGTGCCATCGCCTAGACTGTTATCCTACTTCCAAATGGTCTTGTTGATGATAATTCTTTCATTCATCATTACTGTTAAAAACTCTGTTTCTAACTATATTCATTGTCCTATTTGGTTGTGTAACTACAAATTGAACTGGATTTTTTTTATTGATTCCACAAATTGTAAGATGTTTTGGGCTTGGAACGAAACTTATTAGCCCGTTTATAAAAATTAGTGACATCATCATGTATAAACCGGTGAAAAGTAGCCGACACGTCAGCAGATCACCGAGAGGGAACATATGGTTTTTGGGTTGGTGGCTTCCTCTGGCGGCGATCTTCATCTTGAAACTACAGTGTTGTCGTTCATCGATCAATCGAAGAAAAGTTCCCAGGTAACTTTTACAGTAACAATTCCAAATATCAGTACTTTCATCTTCATCCTAATGTTTTGATGTGTAATTGAAGATTTATAGGCTTAGTGAGATTCTGCAAGCTTTATAGTTTAGATAGAGCGATAAATAAAACTGCTGATTCATTATAAATACTTCTTTAGGAAATTTACGTATAGGATTTGATCAAGAACTTAACGAGATATAATAAATCTCAGTAGTACTTGTTTTCTTTTACATGACTTTGTGATCAATAACTATACATTACAGTTTCTGAGCAAGACACAGAAGCTAGTAACAAAATTGTTGTATTCACCTTTGTAGCTAATTCTCAGCCTTTTTAAAACCTAAGACACATCTTAACTTATGATATGTTCAAGATGATTTGTAGTCTTAGAAAATGTATAATGACGTATTAAAAATCCTAACAATTCTGTTTTACGTAAGAACATTCTCTAAGTCTCTTTTTTATGGAGTCTGACATGGTAACCATTTGGAAACTGTAATCCAGGAGTTCGAAGTATGTCTCCTCCTTTAATCTCTTCCCACCTGATATTTTCAAGGGGCCAGAATCAGATCAGCCTTATTCAATCTAACACTATAGAAGAGTGTAATTAAGATGATTAGCCTTTACAAACCTGTATTTTGTTACCAAGGTGTGAAGAAACGCAGCCATCTGCAATTTGGTGAAGTCTGTTCCAACACAGAACCTCATACCGCCACCAAACGCCATGAAGTGCTTTGATGCATTGGTAACTTTTGATCCCTGCATCACATCCAATTTTGATTAGTTTTGTTGTTATTTTTTTTTTTCAGTTTTACTTGGAGTAGAAGTTACTTAGAAGCTTTGACCTCACCTCCCATCTAGATGGATTGAAGACTAAAGGATCTTTATACTTTTCTGGATTCAAATGTACAGCTGGTGGACAGACCATCACCGCCCAGCCGGCTGGAATGGTATAATCTGTAACCATTGACAAAAGTCTTAATGATAATATAAGAAAAAAAAAAAAAAGAGGCACTTAAATCATTGAGAATGTTATTGTACTTTATTATATCATACCTTTGAATTTTATATCTCTCAACGTCTTTCTGAAGATTGCAGGAACTATGTTTGCTAGTCTCGCTGTTTCGTTTATAAACTGCATTTAAGGTTTACTTAAGACTTAGTCAGCTGAACTTTGAATTGAACCTTACGGAAATTATCATACTTTGATCAAAATGTAAAGCAACCTGAAATGTGTAAGTCATTGACTTGTATTCTTCCCATGTAAGTCCAGAGTCTGCATCTTTCCGGTTTCTCAGAATTGTCTCATGTTCTTCCTGATCATGAAGATGAACACAGTTTAGCTTTTTGATTATAAACAATAAATTTGATCACTTCTTGGTAACATATCTATATACTGTGTTGATCCTCTGACTAACCGTTAAACGCTTTAGGACTGCAGGGTCATCTGTAAGAAACTTGATAGCTAAAGTTAAAGCGAGAGATGTTGTTTCGAAGCTGGCAAATAGTAAGACAAACATCAAGTCCAGTGCAATATCCTCTGTCAGAATTGTTCCCTCTTTCTGAATCTCTTCAATAACGTAATCAAAGAAATCACTTGGGATCTTCCTCGGGTTCTTACGCCTCTCTTGAAGCATACTCTTCAACATTTTCATTGCCTTTTCCCTACCCTGCAAGACAAGACAGTTTTTAAACATTAGTACCACTATGTGATGAGGCAAGAAATGGTTGAAGAGAATGATGGGTTCACCTGTAGACATTTGTGATAAGCTGTGCCTGGGATGTCAAAAGGGAAGGAGATCAATCCTTGAATGAAAGCAACAAAGTTTGCTCTTAGATTCTCTGATGACTTGTCTGGTTCATGGCTGATCAACTTCTTTGCGGTGAGATCAAAAATCATCTGATAAAAATGTGTGATACCAACATGTTAGCAACAAGGATTATAACTGAAACAAAAAAGGTGTGCTTGTGAAACTTACGCTTGCGGTTGCATCTTTGAGTTCTACTGAATCTTGATTTGACCAAAGCTCTAACCTCTTACTTGCAGTTATTTCGACTTGAGGAAGCATCTTCTTGAGACCATCATGGCCAAAGAGAGTCAAGACCATGCCTTTAAGGTACTTGTACATGAACCCATGTAGTGAACCCACATTATTTCTCCCAAAGATGTTGGTAAAAGTGTCTGGATACCAACTCTGGAAACAACGACCCTCTTGTTGAAACACAAAATAACTCAGATCAGCATCTGTTGATACAATAACTGGTCTGCCCACGAGATTGGTCTTGAAAATAGGGCCATACCTGCACGTATTATAACAAGAGTTTTAGAACTAGAAGCATTAATTTTTAATCACATTGCTTTGAATGAGAGAATAAGAGAGACACTTACTTCTTGACCCTTTCTTTGACAAAGGGAGGGATGTCTGAAGTTGGGTTTGGCTTGAAGAACTGGATAGTCTCCCCGAGTAATGGGAAACCCATGGAACCAGGTGGAAGCTTCCCTCTGCATTTAGGGTTCCTCCAACTATAAACCCAATGTGTGATACTTATGAGAAGCAGAGAAACCCAAATGAACAATGCCCACATCACAGTAAGACAAATTTAAAGAAGAGTATATATGATGAAACTACTCTGATGGAACTACAAATGAAACTTTTTGTTTTCTCCCTCTGACTTCTTGGGTTTGTGTTCTTTAGACAGAAACTGAAAACGTGCAGAGGAAAGAGACAAAGAGAAGAAGAAGAAGGAAAGAGAAGTTGAGTGCTGGCCCATCTTTGTCAACCATTATGATGAGTGCTTAAATAGGCAAGGCAAGTCTCTAGACATAACTCTGATTAGATAATAATAATATAACATGTTGCTCTAAAAGTAGTTGCAGAATGTAAAATAAAAATAAAATAAAAGGTTTAAGCAACTTAATAAAAAAAATACTCAAAACCTGTTTCTAGAATTAGGAACCATTATCCGTGTGAAAGGGCAGCTTTTTTTTTAAAGTATTAAAATAAAAATCTTAGGAAATATGATATGAAGGTTCCTCTAACCTCCTAGTTTATTGCGTCTCTCATATGGCATTAAAACACTAAGTCTGAACATTAGGCAAGTTTTCAGCTTCATTTTAGGAGAGATCATTTGTGAGAGCTCTTCCTCTTAGCAGCTCCATTATATTTTGATTAGAGTAACCACTGATGATAATAATAATAACATTGTTACTTTAAAACCAAAACAAGACAATGATAATATATGCTGTAACTTAAGATTTGAGACTCATATTGCTATTAAAGTGTGGGAAAAATAATAAGTTTACAGCTTCTGCATTATTGGTTTCATAATTGTTTCTTCTTCTATCATTCCCATATCTATGCTAAAATTGTAGTATCTAATGCAATCTTTGACACCAGGGAAGCCCAAATAAACTAACAGATAAAGTACATTTCAGTTTGTTCTCATTCATGCTCAGGATCTCCTCTTTAGATCTGCTTGTCATGTGTTTTTAATCATTATCTTCCACTGGTCAAACTCAAGATCTTGCAAAATAATACATACATCAGCTTTTAGATCTTGTTTAGTAACCACTGCATATGCAAATTCTCTGTCCAGATTATGAATTTTAACCTGAGAGTTGAATCATAGTATGTAATCACATTATCTTCTTCTTCTTTTTTTGGCTTTAGGTATGTGTGTGAGACATATATAACCTCAGACGGCTCTTGGGACCCATCAGGTAAAACCAATCACATATGTGTTTTAGCCATTGAGCCACGGGCTCAGGATTTGTGCAACAAACCATGCAATTCTACTTTCCTACCTCACAAAAACTCAAATTTACTAGGTAGGTTACTGTGAAATACTTCTCCATTATTATTCACCTTCTATTAGATAAAAAGCAGTTTGAGTGTTACATAATTAGTGACAAAAAGTGGTTCCTTCATCAGTATTCCTGGGTCAAAAAAGACCAACTATAAAGTTTGGACCTAGAAACTACTGTGACTATATATATACAGGGTGATTATGACAAAGCCTACGTTCTTATATAGAACTAATTTTATAGGGAAAACAAAATGAAACAGGAGTATTAACATTATTGTCATTGCTAGCAAAATCCAACATTACATTTTAGGATTAGGGTCGGATTGATGAGTTTGGGTTTGATATAATTAAGCAGGTTTCTTAATTACTGGGTGGAGAAAATCCAAAATAGTAAGTTAGTATAACCTCGTTAGGGTTTTAGTGAAATTAATTAAAAACTAAACTGAAAAACATAAATAATAGAATCATTAGAGTATTGAGATGTGCTCGCTAGGGGGATGTATCAAGATAAAGACAACTCAATAAGCTATTAATTGTTTTTTTTTTTTTGACCAAACAAATTTTTGTTTGTTTTAAACTCTCTTATTATGTGATTATATATCTAAAGTAACAAATTCCTCACACCTAATATTTTCATTTTTGTATAGATAAATCAATCATATTAAAAATATTTGTAGTAGACATATTATTAATATTATCTCAAGTCGATCAAATTGATTCGAATTGGCTTGTTTTGCAATCTTTTTGTATATTTTGTTTTGTGATTACGGTATGGGGAATTTTGAATATTTTAACTTGATTGCAAGAAAATTTTGATGATTAATTGAACTTTATAAAAGAATTCCAATCATAATAATTAGTATAAGTGAAGAGCTAGAAAATTATTTGTTATTGGTCGGAGCTGTTCTTTGGTAAGACTGTATTTTGCTTAAGAGTGCGTACTTGAGTCATATACATGTTCTGCTCTATAACGTGGCATGAACTTATTGGCTGCTTTTGAACACAAAAAGTTGGCCACGTGATACATATCTTCGTATTGAAAATATAAATATTATCCTTCTAATTGTAATTTTCGCCTTTATTTAGGAGATCTTAGTTATTTTTCTTACAAATTTATTTTGTTATGAACGTACGTTTATAACTTTGAAAAGGTATTTGTAAACGTAAAGAGTATATACATTAGTCATTACTTATCTTTCCCATGACTGCAAGATTTTATTTTCATTGAATATTTTGCTGGTCTAAACATGCATTTATATTCATTTAATTAGTCATTAATTCAGATGAATCGAGCAACAAATCAACATTTTGGGTTTGATAAGTAGACCGTTGTTGACGATAGTATTAACATCTAACTGAGTTTAAATCTTTCTAGCTAGGCTTAGTTAGTTAGTTAACATTTAGATACCATCTAGCAAATACAAAATATATGTACATACAAAATATCAATGGAGACAATATGTATATATATATATATACTATATAGTATATAAGAAAAATAATTTTAAGTATTAATTAATAGAAATTAAGACTTTATGATCAAAGATGATTGAAGCTACACGAGGATTTGAGAGAATTGTGGAGAAAGTTCGTTAATGTTGTCTATGCCGTACGGGGCAAGCCTTTTATATTCTACAATATTGTGTTCTAATTTCAGACGTATTATACAGCATATAAAACAAAAGAATGAACATAGAGTAAGAATATATGATTACTTTAATTCACTTGGATATAGTTGAATGTGTATAAATCATTTTATCACCTTCTTTATTATGAATGTAACAAACCAGTTTATCGATGATTTACAAGGTAAGGGTGACGAAACTCACTTTTTGGGAAGAACTTGGCGTAAAAAAAGTTGATATATGCCGGGCTGGCTGACCGACTAAGTAGACGATATTTGCACCTCATGATGAAGGAAAAATATACTATATATATGCCAAGGGAAAAAGAGCTGAACGGCCTTAATCACCAGTCGAGACGCTCTTGGCTACGACAAGTAAAGGTGGTTAATGTAATCATCAAGGTAATTAAATGTGACAAGGGCAAAATAAGTTATGTTTGCTATATTAAAATCCAAATTTTATATTTTAGGTTAGAGGAAAATACAAAACAAAAGACAGATTCGGTCGTACGTGTCTGCTTGTCCCCGTAGGGTTTGACCTTTCACAAAAGTAAAACGCCATTCGTGTCGTGGGGGGAGTCACATATCGAACCATTTGGTCTCTACTTCTCGTTTTTAGTTTGTTTTGATTTCATACCGTAAATTTTAATCATTTTGGTTGTACTTAATATTTCAAGCCACGTTAACACGAGTGGTCTAGTGGATTTGTCAGGTTTCCGCTAATTTTTATTCGGTATAAATTTTGAGCCATACATTTATATAAATTTATTTTTATACTTCCGAATTACGATGCATGCCCAATTAATTAACTTATATTTGAAACTTGATTATTTTTAATAACAACAGGTCTGATCAGATGGTCCAAACGAAAAACCTAAGCAAAGCCAAACAATTAATAACAACAGGTCTGATCAGATGGTCCAAACTAGGGAAAATAATCTATGGTCCAAACTAAACTTCTAGCAACTACTAGCCAAACGGCCAAACCAATAAATCTAATTATATAAAAATTATAAAGTAATTACTCCATTAGTTATAAACAATACGAGAAAACGACAATCGAGAGTTGTTTAATGATACAACGTGAATTTGGTTGTACTGTTTTCGTAAGCAATTTCGCTGTTACTTAATTACAAGTCAACGAAGATTCTATGATATTCTTATAATATTTAGCATATAGATAAATCCATTATAATTATAACTTTATAAGCAAAAAAAAAAAAAAAAAAAAAAACCTTTACCGCGGAATGTGTCTATAAATGAGTATTATACACTTCAAAAAACACAACAGCTTAGCTTTGCTATTATTCAAATTTTATTATACTGAAGATAATTCCATATACTCAAATGGTGAGTGTTTTAGAATAATTTCACTAATAACATATAGTCTCACGATATCAATTATAGTGTTTCTTAATGAATAAAATTATAAAAATATTAGCAACTCGAGAAGAAAATTGTGGGCGAAGTAAAATAATTGGCATTTGCGGTAAGCAATGACCAAAGAACTTCGTCATAAATCAGGGGCCTAGGGAAACATGAAATATCATTTGACTTCTTCTTTTTTTTAGTATCAAAATCATTTGATTATTATGCATACATACGTATATGTACATAACGAATACGTATAGTATGTAGTTGCATGACATCGATTTCTTCATTTGAACAGAAGTTAATTTTTATATACTTATGAGATTGATGCTCTCATAACTCCAAAAGTGCTGATTTGTTTTGTTCGCACTTCAAAACCACGTGATTTTGCACTTGTCATAAGGTCCACCCAACTTTAATTACCCGGGGTTGCATTGCATCTAACAACAACTAATAATATTCTCTGTAGCTCTCAGTAATTTCTTACAGTATTTTACTATATAATTTCTTGTAAAAAATAAAATATGCAAAAATGAAGTTTTTTTTTTTTTTTTTTGTCCTCTCATCTTCATCAATAAAATAAAAATATAATGAATATGAAACCCATACATAATCGGAACCATTTACAATAATGGTCAAAGAGAAACACATAGAGTGTACTTTTCGTCACAAGTTTATGGTTAGAGGTAGCTTTCTCCAGCGCCTTGTCATGGTCGAGCATTGCGTTTACACTTTCTTCCACAAACATAAACTGAAGAAGAATAAAAATACAGCCAAATCCCGTAAACAAACAACCAAACTACTAATAAGATTAGAGTATAAGACCCCTCCAATGCAAAATAACAAGTCAACCCTTTTGGTTGGTCAAATGGACTCAAAATTGAATCCAAAGTTTTAGGCTTCTAACCTGAAAGCCCGCGTAGCCCATGGGATTCCCGTAGTAAAAGTTTGCATTTCCAGTTCCCTGTAAAGCCAAAAAAACAAATGGGTTCAGAAGGTTTTCTTTGAAAGTTTTTGTTGTCATTGAATTGAGTTGAGGTTTAAAGATTTACCCTCGATATCCAGATGTTGTGCACCACAGGGCTGAGAAGCGAAAATCCAATAGATCCACATAATATAAAGACCAAGTTGTTCATGTCTAACATTTACACAGATGCCTAGTTAGAAGTGAATAGCTCACGAGTGTTTCAAGATCGTATTGAAAGAAAAGAGAAGGTTTTGTTTTACTACCTGATAATTCATTGACAAACAATGCCCATAAACTCAAGTATAAAGCTGCATCTCCAACCTAGTGATGAGATTAAGGTATAGATTCAAGATTCAAGATTCAAGATCATATGAACAGAAAGCTTTTCAAGAAAGGTACAAATATTGTTTCATAGTGAAGCTAGCTAAAAATACTTACCGAAGGATAAGATTTAATAATCGAGGACATGACTAAATAAGCGAAAGCAAGGAAGCAGGGCCGATGTTTAAATCGGAAGGCTAACGGTGGTAGCGACGTAAGCAGAATATATAAGTTGAAAACTATCAGGAGATAATTTCTAGAAAACTCAAAGGCTTCTGCGAAGAAGTACCTGAGAAATGAGATAGAAGGTAGATAAATATGTGAAGGTATATACCAGAAACTAGTATTGCTCCACAAAGATGTGACGACCCCTTAGACTTACCAAAAGACACCAATGTTTGGTGACAGATCTTCGATACTCAGAATGAAACTATATGTTCTACAACAGGAAACAGAAAGCACAAACAAGTTACAGCATCAAGGTCTGCTCCTGTACGTATATTCAGGTTACGGTACATAAACTGAGATTTTATAGATAAGTGGTACCTTTTGAACATCTCCTCAAGCCCACCATATTGTTTTAATGATAAGCTACATAAAACCAAGACACAGATCGACAACACTAATACCCAGAATACGAAATGCAAGACTGTTCTCCATAAAAAGGGAAGTTGTGTAGTTCGAGTCAATTTGTCTTGTTTAGAAACATCAAAGGTTGATCCAGTCTCAACTCCTCGATCTCTTGTATGAAGGAAAATTTTTAAAGGAGGGGCATCTAAACCATATCCCAACAGTAAGATCAGTACTGAAGGAAAGACAAGAGATGAGAATCTGATTCCTTGGAGAAACTTAAGATACAGAATTAAATGAAAAGGAAATTAGAATTATGCGTACTGGAATTGCCAAACTTGCTGGATAAAGAGACAAATGTGTGGCTATGATTAACCCAAATGCAGCCAGAGGAACTCTTCCTGACAAATGTAGAAAACAATTGTTGAGAAGAAGAACCAAAGAGATGAGACTAGTACAGATCAAAGCAGGTTTCTTTATCCAAGATATAGATACAAAGACAAGTTTCCAACAATTGCTTACGAGGAACTGCTCCGTAAAGCGATACAATGACAGCCAAATTTTCTATTGGAGAAGTTGATAACCCAACACAAGAAAGTATTGTGAAAGGATTCCACAGGTACACAAGGGCAGCAATATCTCCACAATGGAGGATCCCTGAGGGAAAAAGGAAAAAGAGAGATCAGAAAGAATGAAAGAGAACTATGCTTTTGTATACATTTAACAAACTTCAAAACCATATATAAATATACACCGGGAATAAGACCTATAAATAAACAATGGCTCCCAAAAAAATTGTAGTTCATATCATGCACGACCTAGTTTTAACTTTGTATAAGAAAGAGAGACAACACTCTTTGTTGAATAACTGCATAACTTAGTTACCTCTGTCCCCTGATGACCTGAGAACGCCAAGTCGCTTCAAATTCATTCTGTAAGTCTTTTGAAGCTTCTGACCAATAGCTCGAAGAAGCAATGCACTAAGTATATCTGCAAAAACAAAAACCAAGCTGTATCCAGAAGCTGGTTGGTATCAAGACAAGAATAAAAACGGATAATGTCTCTAATTCCATCAAGATCACAAATTTACAATTCTTAATCACTTCTACAATTTCGTAATCTACCTCTTCTACAATGTAATAGCATTATTACCTGCACAAATGATGACTCGATTGCCCTTCAATCCTGCATTATCCAAATCAAAACCACTTCTAATTTGGCTCAAATGATACAATGCAGGAACCCTCGGAAACTCAACTCAATAATCAAACTTTAAATAGATTAAAGCCACTACCTTTGACTAGTGAGAGGACCAAGAACAGAGAGCAGCAATGGAGATCCATGATACATTGATCCTGCATAGAGAAAAAAAAGAAAAAGAGTACGAATTCAACTTCCACAATTTTATCCTTGGATCTTCACACTGAAGCCTTTCAAGTCGTCTGTAAAGCTCCCTTTGCCGATGTTGATGATTTAGATATCGCTATCTGCGACCTCGACAACCGCTTGTGCGTTTCCGAGAGGAAGTGGCCCAACCAAGTGATATGGTCATTCAATTCAGCCAATAAGACATGGCACAAAATGTGTTCCATTGATCTGGCTACAACTTCTCAATGGTTTGGTAGATACACACACGTGCTCTTGCCACTAGCACTTTTCGATGGGAAGAAGAAGTTGTTGTTTTACTGTCGTGAGCGAAGAGAAGAACTGGTGGAACTTGATCTCGAAACCAAAACATATGATCTTGTTTTTCATGATTTCTCCATCGGTTATCCTGTTTGTTATTTCCAGAGTTTCATCTCTATTTCTTAAATCTTTCTTGTTTCTACCGTTTGATATCTTGCATAGTAATTTTTGACTATATCATGCTCTGATAGCACATAATATATGTATGTGAGTATGTCAAAATGTTTCTAGAAATTCTCCAAATGCTGTCAAGAATCTAATTAGGTGTGTTTTGTAGTTATGCAGAGTGTAACCCCGTCCATCACCGACAGAAGCAAATGTTTATTTTTTTTTTTATTTTTTTCTGACATATTAATCTGGTAGGAGGAACAAAATATCTAAGGTTCTTCTTATCAAACAAAAAGAGTACCGCAATGATGTTTAGATATTTTCAGTCTTCGTATATATATGCATTAGGAGAGGTAATCTTACAAAGCGTTGAATAAATAATATCTTCAAAATATCTCTCAGCATAATGGGCACTTCCTTCTTCTTTTGTTTGTGTCACAAGACTCATGTATGACAACCCATATTCACTATCAGCAATTGGATATCTCAACTTGCAACGTAAACATCAATTGTGAAATTTAAGTTTTATCATACGATGGCCAATGGGATGGTCGAATACAAAGTGATACAGAGAACTAAACACTGTTAGAGACAAAGATATAATTAAAGTGGTCGGATCTCTTGAATCATAAGGTACGTACGACTAATCAAATTACAAGAAACATGTTTTACGTACCATACATACAGCACATAATATAATACTTCATAGTACACAAAAATAATATCCCCAACGATCGTGTATACGTTAGTATTAAAATGACAATGCAATCTACATGTTTATACAAAAAGGATAAAACAGATTCTCGTTGACATTTTGGATTAGGTATAACAGAAAATTATAACTGAAAATCTCAAATGGGTAAGGATTTGGATATTATAATTGGGTTTTTTTTTTTTGTGTGTGTGATATGGTTCTTACAAGTTTACAACTCATATGGTTCTTACAAGTTACACAACTCATGAAATAAATAAAAATAAATAAGGTGTAACGGACAAGAAAATTAACAAAATTCAACATCCAATCCAACTGTATTTTTTTTTGAACAAACCAATCCAAACAGCTTTTAAAAATTAAAATGGAACAGTATCTCAAACTCGTTTATATTTATTACACGATCCACATGTCTTTTGCGTCACCCGTCCAAATATTGTCTTCTCTTCTCTGTCACCACCACCAACCAAAACCTTTTTTCTTCTTTAATCTTTTATTGCTCTGTTCTTGAGAGTAAAAAATAAAAACTTTTGATTCCTTTCCTTTTTTCGCGTGCGAAAAAAGACGAAAAGCCTTGAAATTTCAAAACCTTCCTTTTCTGAAGATTCAAGAAGACCCTATCTTTACAAAATCCACTTGAGATTTTTTTTTTTTTTTGGATCTCGTCGAAAGGGTTTTAGATGGGTGTGGCTCACTCTGGTCTTCACAAGGATTCGTCTTCTTCGTCGTCGTCGTCTTGTTTTGGGGATGGGGATCTATTGAAGCTTGGTTTAGGGGATTTGCCAGAGGGTTGTGTGGCTATGATTGTTGAGAATTTGGATCCCGTTGAGATCTGTAGATTCTCGAAGCTCAATAGAGCATTCCGCGGCGCTTCTTGGGCTGATTGCGTCTGGGAATCGAAGCTTCCTCCGAATTATAGAGCTCTTCTCGAGAAAATCCTTGGTGGTTTCCCGGAAAATTTGCAAAAGAGACACCTTTATACTTGTCTCTCCAGGATTAACTCATTCGATGACGGCACCAAGGTACCTTCTCTTCTAAACCCTCTCTGTATTTTTTTTTTTTGGACAAATTAGGGTTTTCAGAGGCAAACAATTTGGGATTTTTTTTCCTAAAAATGGAAACTTTTTCATATGGGGATTCTCATAAACGCGTTTTTGAGTTCAATTTTGATTGACTAGTAATATAATCTCAAAATCAATTTTGCTCAGCTTGTTTGATCCAGAAGCTATGTATTTATGAAAATTCTATTGATTCCGCAGAAGGTGTGGATAGACAAACGAACCAGTGGTGTTTGTCTATCCATTTCAGCTAAAGGATTGTCCATCACAGGCATTGATGATCGTAGATATTGGAGTCATATCCCCACTGATGAATCTCGGTTAGTTTTCTCACTATGCTTTATTAACGTGCTTGGTTTCGATTGCCTAACACAAGCTCTTTAAAAATATGCCTTGTGTTGGCCATGTGGTTTCTTAATACAAACTTGATTGGATTTGGTATGATAGATGATGTTATGGTCAGTGTTGTTGCTGTGATCTGTGTGTTTCTGCGATTGTTAAAATAAACCATCTTTTATTGCTTCTTTGTAGGTTTTCATCTGTGGCTTATCTTCAACAAATCTGGTGGTTTGAAGTTGATGGGGAAATCGATTTCCCATTCCCGGTTGGAACTTACAGCATCTTCTTTAAGCTTCAACTAGGCCGGTCGGGAAAGTGGTTTGGTCGACGGGTCTGTAACACAGAACAAGTCCATGGTTGGGACATTAAACCGGTTCGGTTTCAACTCTGGACAGAAGATGGTCAACATTCCTCATCTCAATGCATGTTAACCGAGCGAGGAAACTGGACTCACTACCACGCCGGAGACTTTGTTGTCCGGGAATCGAATAAGTCATCGACAAAGATTAAGTTTTCGATGACTCAGATCGATTGTACACATACCAAAGGCGGGTTATCTCTAGACTCTGTAGTCGTATACCCAAGCTCGTGTAAAAGCCAGTTGAAGCGGTTTTAATGTTTCAACCGGATCCGGGTTTAGTGAGAGGGTTAAAGCAGGTTTTTAATGCAGTTCTTTAAGCCTTTCTATAGATGTAGTTTTAGAGAGCTTTTGTTTTTATTTAACTTAATTGAGTTTTGAAGTTGCAAGACTGTAATGATGTGTAATGGTTATGAAACTAAACAATCTTGGGTTACAACTTTTTTAGTTACGATAAGAATAATTATTTGTTATAAAGTTGACAACTCCGATCCCTTAACGTGAACTTATTTTACATTATGATGCAAATACAGTATAGTTGTTTACGGAAAAGTCATGAAGCTTGGGTATGAGCCTGCTGACACAACCGCGTTTAACACTCTGTCTCATCAATGGAGTTGCTCAAATAGAGAATGATGGAAATACTAGTTAAAAGCAGGTTAACAAATTACAAACTACTCATTTAACCCACTCAATATCTGAATCTAACCGAAACAATGTTCCCACACACACACACAAAAAGAAAGAGTTTCTAGTAGTAGTTAATTCTTTTTTCCAGTCATTTTAAACGTTCATATCATGTAGTCTTCCTCTTTACTGAAGGCATGTTTTAAGAATAAGTTAGAGAAATAGACAATTTTTAAAAAATATTTAGAAAAATTTACAATTTTTGTTTTTCTAAGTAGACAGTTTTTTTGAGGGTGTTGTACAAAAAAACCCTGCAAGTAATTGTTTTTGCAAGAAAACCCTTCAAATCAAATAAATGCAAGTCAATATTAGGATCTTAATTGTTAAATCTTATTTACATAATATCATTTGATTTAGGAGGTACATGGAAGCTAAAAATATCAAAATTAATTGTTAGAGAAGTAACAGAAGAGGGGACTCAAAAGTCAAAACTAAAAAAAAAAAAAAAAAAAAAGACGAGAGCACTTCCGGTATTTGATATATACCATGTCAAATTAAACCGGTTATAGATAAAGAAATATTGAACCGGGTTTTCATTTAAAAGTCAACATTTTATATCTCCAATCAAAGACATTAGACATATGTCATAACTCTATGTCTTCTGATGTACACTACTATATAATGCTTCATTGTCTGTTAATGTTTGACCTCTTTGTTTGAGAGAATGCGCTCCAGATCATGGATGGATGGATTAGACAAAGTAGGTTTCTTGTGGATGTTCTTTGTAATTTTAATGTGATATTTTGGAAAACATAATTTGCTATTTTATCCAGATTTCACTTCTTCAAAGGGCTTAATTATAATCGTAATAGTAAAAGGCATATCAAAGAATCCACAAGTTTGATAAAGGCAACCTACGAACATTGAAGGCAGATCAAAACAACAGCAAACTTTGAGCACAAAGAAAATGTTGAAAACATATAAAAGTTTTCACAGAAATCAGTTTTTGTCTGAAGAACCTAAATTTGAAGAAAGAGCTAACGAACAATATCAAATGCATGCCTAAAAGAATCCTAACATATATATGGCGGTGCATTTCTAGTCCCAATCACTGTTCGGTAGAGGTAAAGTTTATCAACCTTTTCCCGAGCTGGAAACAAAGTACAAGAGGTTAATGAAAAAGGTGCAATCTTGCATGATTAATTCAAAGGTGTAATCATGCATGATTAATTCAAAGGTGTAATCTTGCACGATTCAGTATTTTTTGGACTGTTTGTTAATTACAGCTTATTGTTGATGCATCATTGATCAAAGAAGAGATGAAATTTATAAGCATGTCTTGCACCAACAGAGTAGAAAGAGAGTATTGAATAATGAATGAATGATTCTATCAAAAAAAAATCTCTTAAAATCGCCAATTTTTGCAACTTCATCATGAATCTCTAATAAATGCAAACAATGCAAACTAATCATACGAGGTCAAAAAGAATAACATTCATATTCATATGTATCTTCTCAAAAGTCTCACATACATCAAATTTTCAATAATTTGTGAATTCAATAATTTATAGTAGTTAATTATTTTCTCCAGTCATTTACACGTGCGTTCATATCACGTATAGACTAGTGACATCTTTTCCGCAGTTCTTAACCATATGTTAAGCGCAAACCAAGCCTGTGAGCCATGTTCTTAAGATCCAAAGTTGCAGATAGAATACACCTGAGTCCCTCATTTAATTGTCTTTGAAGATGTGCAGATACAACACCGTTAGAATCAATCTTTCCTTGGATACGAGACTGAAACAAAAAAAACTCATAATATCAAAATTATTAAAACGGATTTATGAAAGACATTTGTTTTCAATTCCCTTCAAATCTAAAAAAATAGCAATCACATACCCAACACTAGCTTTAACATCTCTTGAAAGGCAATTGTACACAAAATCAGTGGCGAGTGAAACCTGATTATGAGCAAAAAGATACATTTGTGTGTCATGATTCTTATTATCTCATCGAGCTAGCTTAAAGATATAATTAAATGCGAATGTCCCATTACCTTCTTTGAAATCTTATGAACGTAGGTCATAAGTACATCACCACTGCTTTCAACTTTAGCAGAGGCGACCTGTTCATAAAGAAAAGTTCTCAATTATATAAAAAATGATCCAAATAGTTTCTATCAATCAAGCATTACCATCTTATCGGTCTCGTATCTTGCAGCATAGCCTACAGACGTCTCTTGAGGCTCCCTGGTCCAGAAGAAATGACCACCCGAAGATGAGACATAACCAGCCAAATATAGACGGGGTGTCACACGCTGTACAACAATTAAAAAAAAAAAAGAAGCAATTTTTGCAGTAAAATTAGTAACATATGATGCAAACAGTCTTATTTTTTTTTTTTTCTTTTGTATATGTGAGCTAATTGTTATTGAAGTATTAAAAAAGCTTAGAACACAAACTGAGAGTAGCAAATTTACCTTGATATATGTTGCTCGAATTTGACCCGTGCCCCAGAGATGAACTTGAGCTCTATTGTTTGGAGCCTACAGAAATGTGAGCCAAATTACAATAAAAAGTTAAAAAGAAATTATCACAAAGATTCAAATAGAGATAAGTTCCTCACCACGTAATCAAAGCCGAGTAGTGTGTCGTACAAACGTGCCTCTCTCAGCTGGAAAAGAATGTAAGAATGTCAAGAGAAGATACACCATCGAATAATCACATTATCCTTAGTTGCAAGTTGCAACACTTACATCAATAGATGAAAGCATAAACAACTGCTCGCTCATGATAGGGGCTATCACACTCGCAGTTAGTAACAATTCCTTTAAACAAGACGACCTGCAACAATACATTTTATCTTTTGATTTCCACAAAGAAAGAAAAAAAGAAAAAAAAAAAGAAGGTAATGTTAATTAAAATAAAACCTCTTGGAAAATGTAGGTAGCATCAAACGCATAATGTTCTGGCCCCATCGATGAACTGTTTGACACAAGAATAAACACCAAAAGAAATGGAAAATAATTGTTTGCAAATCTGACTGTAAAACACAAACAAAATCTCACCCGATATCAAAGTTTTTATAAGAAAAGGCTGGGGAGTAGTTCCAATTAAAACCCTCGAAATAATTTGGGTTTAAAGAAACTGCACAGAAATTAAAAAAAAAAACTGGTTACAACAAGTTGACAAAATGACTTTTGGCTACCAAGACAGACGACAGACTTTGAATCAAATCCGCATTAACTGAACCATTTAAATCATACTAGATAGTTTCAACTGTATGAGTAAATCTCGTTAGACCCCCTTGAAACGATTCATGGAAAACAATTAGAAACAAAACAGTATAGCCTAAAGTGCTCGAAATTGGCCAATACAAACAACACAAGACAGCTAATTAAATCTCTAACACGACTATACAATGCACTCATGAGGCCAGACTCTCATCGGATATCTATATCTCCATCAATCTTACGAAGCTAATTAACAAAGTCAGATCTTATTTACATAATATCATTTGATTTAGTTAGGAGGTACGTGGAAGCTAAAAGTATCAAAATTAGTTGTTAGAGAAGTGACAGAAGAGAGGACTCAAAAGTCAAAACATAGTAAAAAAATAACCAGAGCACTTCCGGTATTTGATTTATACCGTGTGAAATTAAACCGGTTATAGATTAGGAAATATTGAACCGGGTTTTCTTTCTTCTCCCAAAGCTCGCTCGTTCGTCTCCGTGGAGGTTTAAAACTTTACAGAGCAAAAACACGAACAAACTCAGCTGAAGATACGATGATGATAAGGAGATCGATTGCTTTAAATTTGAAAGCTTTGAGATTTGTCCAGCCTCATCTCTTGGAGACAGGTACTCTTAGAACTGATTTGCTCTGTAGCCTTTCTGGGTTCTTCTTGTCTAGCTTCGACCGAGACTTTTCTGGTGGTAGCAATGGTAAAGTCTGTTTTAGAGAGAGATTGAGGAATGGGATTGTTAATATTAAGGAAGCTGATGCTGTTGATCTGTTTCAAGAAATGCTTCGGTCTCGTCCTCGTCCTACTCTAGTTGATTTCAGTAGATTGTTTAGTGCCGTTGCAAAAACAAAACAGTACTGTCTCGTTTTAGATTTCTGCAAGAAGATGGAACTGAATGGGATTGCACATAACATCTACACTTTGAACATTATGATTAATTGCTTTTGTCGGTGTTGTAAATCTTGTTTCGCTTATTCTGTTTTGGGGAAAGTTATGAAGCTTGGGTATGTGCCTGACACAACCACGTTTAACACTCTTGTCAATGGACTCTGTCTCGAGGGTAAAGTGTCTGAAGCTGTGGGTTTAGTTGATAAGATGGTGGAGAACGGATGCCAACCCGATGTGGTTACTTATAATTCAATTGTGAATGGGATATGTAAATTAGGAGATACTTCTTTGGCCTTGGATTTGCTCAGGAAGATGGGAGAAAGAAATGTTGAGGCTGATGTGTTTACTTATAGTACAATCATTGATAGTCTTTGTAGAGATGGTTCCATGGAAGCTGCGATTAACCTTTTCAATGAAATGGAACGAAAAGGTATCAGATCTAGTGTTGTTACGTATAATTCTCTTGTTGGAGGTCTTTGTAAAGCTGGTAAATGGAAAGAAGGTACACAGTTGCTGAAGGATATGTTGAGTAGGAAGATTACTCCTAATGTCATCACTTTCAATGTGTTGATTGATGTTTTTGTCAAAGAAGGGAAGCTTCAGGAGGCTAACGAGTTGTACAAGGAGATGATCACGAGAGGCATATCTCCTAATACTATTGCTTATAACTCCTTGATGGATGGGTTTTGCATGCAGAACCGCCTTAGCGAGGCTAAGGATATATTGGATCTTATGGTTCGGAATAATTGCAGTCCTGATATCGTGACTTTGACAAGTCTCATAAAAGGATATTGTAAGGTGAAAAGGGTTGACGATGGTCTGAAACTCTTCCGCAAGATTTCTAAGAGAGGCTTGGTTGCCAATACAGTTACCTATAGCATTCTTGTCCAAGCGTTTTGTCAATCCGGGAAACTAAAGATCGCAGAGGAACTTTTCCAAGAAATGGTTTCACGCGGTGTTCGACCTGATGTTATGACATATGGTATTTTGCTTGATGGCTTGTGTGACAATGGGAAGCTTAAACAGGCGTTGGAAATTTTTGAGGATTTGCAAAAGAGTAAGATGGATCTTGATATTGTTATGTATACAATCATCATTGAGGGGATGTGCAAGGGTGGAAAAGTGGAAGATGCATGGCATTTATTCTGTAGCCTACCTTGTAAAGGATTGAAGCCTAATGTTAGGACATACACCGTGATGATTTCAGGATTATGTAAGAAAGGGTCACTGTCTGAAGCAAACATCTTGCTTAGAAAAATGGAGGAAGATGGGAATGCGCCAGATGATTGTACATACAACACACTGATCCGGGCACATCTCCTAGATAGTGACTTAAGTGCATCAGCTAAACTTATTGAAGAAATGAAGAGTTGTGGGTTCGCGGCAGATACTTCCACTGTTAAGATGGTTATTGATATGTTAACGAGTGGTGAATTGGAGAAAAGCTTTCTAGATATGCTTTCTTAGTGGTTTGGTGTTTTTTCTTAGTGGTAACACCAAAATATTTTTGCTTAGCAAAGGTTAGTTATTATCCTACTAAACAGGTTCTTAAACTGATTGGTCACTAAAACTCAGAAACATTCTTCTGTGTCATTGTGTTGGCAGGTTCATAGTACCGACGAGATCTCCAGGAGTTAAGCGTTTGAGACTACAAGGATCCAAAGTGTGGCTAGATATGAACCTAATGAAAGAGCTGCAGCTCTTAAAAAATTTAGAGTTTTTCATAAGCATAACTCTCGTCAAGTTTGGTTGGGGAGCGTCCCAGAGTAGGGAGATGTATTCAACATATTACTATTAGGGAGCATCCGGGAGAATCGGTAAGAGTATTAGTTTTGGCAGCTACGAGTAAGTAATGTCTGTAGCATGTGGATAGAGAATTGCGGAATGATGGAGATAAAAATAGACAAGAAATCATGTTTCTTAAACCTCTCTAGCTAGTGTGGTAATAGACGGGTGTGATAGTGTAAAGGAATTGACGTGGCTCCTGCTCGCTCCAAACCTAGATTATCTTGGCGTTCTTAATTCAAAGCACGTAGAGGATATAAAAAGAAAAAACAAAGAGAAAGCTGCGAGCTATATGGAGCCAGTTTTCAACGTCTGATACTCATAGACAGTTGTCCGAAGCTGAGAAAGCTTCAACTGGATTCTAAAAGCGTCAGTAAGATTGAAGAATTGGTCATAGAATACTCTAGAGGAAGAATGGACAGAAAGAGTTGAATGGGAGGAAGATGCCGCACGACCCCGTTTCTTTTCTTCCTCTTTTTGATTGTTAGTTGACGTAATGATTTAGTAAAACTCAAAATTGTGTTCTCTATTATCAAAATGTTTTTTTGTACATACTACAGTCTACAGTCGCAACATTTGAAACCAATAATTAATTGACAGTATGCCATTAATCTGAGTGGAACCCAGGTAACATTTGCAATACCTTGTTTAAACAACTCTCAAAACACTAAACAACTCTCAGAACATTTGTAATAAGATACAAGAAAATCAAATTCACAAGAGCAAGCAACCTTGCTCTAACGAGGAGTATTCGACTTGTCTTTGTGTCAAGTCAATGGTATTATTAGACCCATTTCATTTGCGTGACCGTAAAACTCAGCTAAACCAATTCCGGTATAGCTTTGATTGAGCCGGTTTAATCGATAAGCTCCGTGTCCCATTTTACCGTCTCTCTCTCTCTATAGGGTTTGCAAATTGCAACCAGAGTGAGTTTTAAAAAGGAAAGATTCATCTTGAGATGATGATATGGAGATGGAGTTCTACAAAAGCTTCGAAATTTGTTCAGCCTCGCTTCCTGGAGACAGGTACTCTGAGAAATGCTGTACTCCTCCATTGCCCATATGAGCTAGTTTCTTCGTGCGAACGAGACTATTCTGGTTTCAGCGATAGGAATCTTTCTTATAAAGAGAGATTGAGAAGTGGGCTTTTAGATATTAAGGAAGATGATGCTGTTGATCTCTTCCAATCCATGATTAGGTCTCGTCCTCTTCCCACTGTCATAGATTTTAATAGATTGTTTAGTGCTGTTGCCAGAACAAAGCAGTATGATCTCGTTTTAGCTCTCTCCAAGCAGATAGAGTTGATCGGGGTTGCGTATGACTTGTACACCCTAAGTATTATGATCAATTGCTTCTGCCGACGCCGAAAACTCGGTTTTGCTTTTTCTGTTTTGGGGAAGATCCTGAAACTTGGGTATGAGCCTGACACTATCACATTTAACACTTTACTCAATGGCTTATGTCTCGAGGGCAGAGTTTCCGAAGCGGTTAAGTTAGTTGATCGAATGGTAGAAATGGGACATACGCCCAATCTCATTACAATCAACACTTTGGTCAATGGACTTTGTCTCAATGGTAATGTGTCTGAAGCTGTGGTTTTGATAGATCGAATGGTAGAAATGGGACATACACCCGATGTCATTACAATCAACACTTTGGTCAATGGAGTTTGTCTCAATGGTAATGTGTCTGAAGCTGTGGTTTTAATAGATCGAATGGTTGCAAATGGTTTTCGACCTAATGAAGTTACATATGGACCTGTTTTAAAGGTGATGTGCAAGTCCGGGAAAACTGCTTTGGCCATGGAGTTGCTCAAAAAGATGGAAGAAAGAAATATCAAGCTCAATGCAGCCAACTACAATATCCTCATTGATGGCCTTTGCAAAGACCGGAGCCTCGACGATGCATTCAACCTATTCAATGAAATGGAAATGAAAGGGATCAAATCAAATATTATTACTTACAACACTCTCATTAGAGGCTTCTGTAATGCTGGTAGATGGGATGATAGTGCCATGTTGTTGAGGGATATGATCGCAAGGACAATCACCCCAGACGTCATCACATTCAACGCATTGATTGATAATTTTGTGAAAGAGGGAAAATTTCTAGAGGCCGAAGCACTGCACAATGAGATGGTTCAACGAGGTATATCTCCTGATACTATTACATATACTTCTTTGATAGATGGGTTTTGCAAGGAGAACCGCCTAGACAAGGCAAACCAGATGTTGGATCTGATGGTTAGCAAAGGGTGTGATCCTAATATCGTGACTTACAGTATTCTCATAAATGGTTATTGTAAGGCTAAGCGGGTTGACGATGGTTTGGAACTCTTCCGCAAAATGTCTTTGAGAGGAGTGGTTGCAGATACAATCTCTTATAGCAGTCTTATCCAAGGGTTTTGTCAATCGGGAAAACTTAATGTTGCTAAAGAACTCTTCCAAGAGATGGTTTCTCGTGGTGTTCCTCCTAATATTGTGACTTACAAAATTTTGCTGGATGGTTTGTGTGACAATGGAGAAGTAAAAAAAGCATTGGAAATATTTGAAAAAATCCAGAAGAGTAAGATGGAACTCGATATTGGTATCTATAGTATCATCATTCACGGGATGTGCAATGATGGTAAGGTAGATGATGCTTGGGATTTATTCTGTAGTTTACGTGTTAGAGGAGTGAAGCCCGATGTTAAGACACATAACATAATGATTTCAGGATTATGTAAGAAAGGGTCACTGTCTGAAGCGGATCTGTTGTTTAGAAAAATGGTAGAGGATGGGCATGCGCCAGACGATTGTACATACAACAATCTAATCAGAGAACATCTCCTAGTTAGTGATGTAATCAAATCAGCTCAACTTATCGAAGAAATGAAGAGGTGCGGGTTCGCTGCTGATGCTTCGACTATAAAGATAGTTATGGATATGTTATCGGATGGTAGATTGGACAAAAGTTTTTTGGATATGCTTTCTTAGAATGTTTTCATCTTAGAAAGAATTGGTTCATAGAATACTCTTGAGAGGAAGAATGGATAGAAAGAGTTGAATGGGAGGAAGATGCCACACGACGACACCGTTTTTTACCTTCTTGTAGGCTGCGTCGAGGAGCCATATGAGTCCATGACCCAGAATATTGTTGTGTTTTATATTTTCTTATTTTAGTCTACCCATGTTTAATGTTAAAGAAAAAAAGTTTTAATGTCTCAAGTATCAAAAACATATTTGTACTAGAGTCGTAACATTTGCAATGTACCTTGTTTAAACAGCTCTCTGAGCACTTGCAATTAGAATTAAGTTACAAAGAAAATCAAATTCACAAGAGCAACCTTTCTCTCTAACGAGGAGTATTTGACTTTGTCTTTAAAACTCAGCTAAACCAATTCCGGTATAGCTTTGATTGAGCCGGTTTAATCGATAATTTTTTTTTGGTCTCTAAGCTCAGTGTCCCATTGTCGTCTCTATACGAATTAATGTAATTTCCTTTAATCCTTTTTTTCTTGTGGAACTAGTAACTTAAAATTATATAATTAATTATATTGTATGTCTTATTAAGAAACCCAAACTTTCTATAATAAGATGTTTTATTATTTTCCAATTTCTAGTCATTAACATATATAATAAGATGTTTTTTTATTTTCATATTATATTAATATATTATGATAGGACTTTTAATCTTACTATAATTTATGATAAAAAATATATATATATATATACATGCGATATTTGAACGCTACAACATATTAATCAAAACAAGCCGAAAGAAGTAACAAACTGAAATAATTGTGAAAAATAACATAGAGAGGTCAAAATCGAGAAGGAGAAGAAGGTTAAAGATAAACCGGTTATATAACACGACCGACATTGTACCGGTGAAGGGAGATTATATAAGCACTGTTGTATATCACACAATCTCTCTCTCTCTCTAATTGTATGTTGGTTTATATATATATATATCATCTCTAAACGAAGATCTGCATGATTTGGGATTTAGCTTTTTTTCTTTTTTGTTTTGTTTTGTTTCCCCAAATATCGGCTTCATCGAGATTGCTCTAGGGTTTCTCCGCTTCGATCTTGGCTAAGCTGTTAAAACAATTTTATGGATTCTGTGTGAAGCTTAGTATATTCCTCTCTGATTCAATTGATCGGCGGTAATTTCGCAATCGGATTCGCTTCATTAGTTTCTCCATCTGTGTGTCTCTTTTTCTGATCGGCTTCGTCGAGGTTCGTTATCTTCCTTAATTAGCTGAGCTTGATCCTATTTCTCTACCTTTGATTAAAGGGATTCAGTTTTGGGTTTTGCTGTTTCGATCTAGCATTCTTCTTCTTCTTTAATCCGGGTAATGGGTTTCGCGCGAAAATCTGTAGGGGAGCTTCTGAGTCATTAAAGTTGCGTTTTTTTTTGTTCTTTTGTTGCTTTCTAGATTGTGTACTTGTAAAGTTATGTGCAATCGATAGGGTGAACTTTTGTAAATGTATAATACATTTGTGTTGGTTTTGATGGACTGATTCGTTTGTTTCTGATTTTGCAGGAGGAGGAGACGTGTTATTTTTTTTCTTATGTAAGTGATTTTTTGATACTCGTTATATATCTGTGGCTGGTTTTAATGAGGAAGAAGCGGAAAGGTAGTGAAACTGAGGGTTGGGAGAATTTACCAGAGGATCTGTTATGTTCAACTGCTTCACGATCATCCAACTTTAGGTCGCATTTCTCATTAGAGGGTTATGCTAGACTCAAGAAGCGGTGCAAGGAGAATGATGATGAAGCTGTGGAGTCTGTTGGTTCTTTTAAGAGACGAATTGCTGGTGTTGCTACTGCACCTCCTTGTGGTGCGTCTTCTTTGGTTTCATCAGGAAGAGGTTTGAAGAGGAAGATTGGGTGCATTGATGTTTCCACGCAGACTGGTAGGAAGAATAAAATTGACGATGACTATGTTTTTGGTCGGAATATTGGTAAAGGCAAATTCGGGTCAGTCAGGATTTGCAAGTCTAGGAAGAATGGGACCGAGTTTGCTTGTAAGACTTTGAAGAAGGGGGAGGAGACTGTTCACCGGGAAGTTGAGATTATGCAACATTTATCTGGTCATCCTCGTGTTGTCACATTGCATGCTGTTTATGAAGAGTCGGACTGTTTTCATCTTGTGATGGAGCTGTGTTCAGGTGGACGTTTGATTGATCAGATGGTTAAGGTTGGCAGGTATTCTGAACAGCGAGCAGCTAATATATTCAAAGACCTCATGCTAGTCATCAGTTATTGCCACGAGATGGGAGTTGTGCACAGAGATATCAAACCAGAGAATATTCTCCTAACTGCTGCAGGGAAGATACAGCTGGCTGATTTCGGCCTCGCCATGAGAATTGCTAAAGGTAAATTATATTCAGACGTTACTGTTTCCCTAGTAATTTGTGTATGCATTTTAAATGCTTCTATACGTTGTAGTGACTTGTAGTGTCTTTTACAAATTTGTCAAATGCAATGACTTCATTGTTTATGGGACATAGCGGCTTGATACTGTTAAGCTATAAAGTTCGCATGGCATCAGTGTCTAACAGTACTGGTGGTAAAAAAATCTAATGATCCCCAAAATTTGATATGTCGGTATGAAATTTAACTGTCCTGTGTTTGTCTTTTTCTGTAGTAGGTTAAGTTGCAATTGTCTGGGTAATGAGTATACTTTTCTTGACTATACACTAGATGATGAGAGCTAGTCGTCTATGACAAAGGTTGATAGCAGCTGTACATGCTTTACTATCACTTTGAGTCAAGTATTCGTTATGTCGTTATTACTGGCAAGTTATGGTTCCTCTTCTCTTCTCTATGGCTTAGCGTTTGACATATTGTACTTGTGATAAGAGTTTGGCCTTTTCTCTGTAGCTTAATTGAGCTGTCTAATTTTTGCTTACATGTTTGTTCATTGGTTTGTACAGGTCAAACACTGTCAGGATTGGCAGGAAGTCCTGCTTATGTTGCACCTGAAGTTCTTTCTGAAAATTATTCAGAGAAGGTCGACATTTGGAGTGCAGGTGTCCTCTTATATGCTCTCTTGTCTGGTGTACTCCCTTTCAAGGGAGACTCATTGGATGCCATTTTCGAAGCAATAAAAAACGTGAAGCTTGATTTCAACTCGGGAGTGTGGGAGTCTGTATCCAAACCTGCCCGTGATCTCTTGGCGAGAATGCTAACAAGGGAAGAATCTGCCAGAATCACAGCGGAGGAAGTACTAAGTAAGCCTTTTAACCTTTTCCAGCTTCTTTAATTGTAGATATCCATTTAATGATTCAGTGTTGCTGGATATTTTGTTCGTCTATGTTTGATACTTGAACCTGATTTTATTCTGGAATGTGTTAGTAGTGAGGGTAAACTGACTTAATATTCTACTTTTGTTTCAGGGCATCCATGGATACTCTTTTACACAGACCGGACACTCAAGACCATGTGTATTAAGTCAAAGCACAAGAGTCAAGCAGGATCTCCTCAGTGCCTCAAAAATCGCAGTCCCACAAAGAAAACTGACGTAAACAGAACTAACAGAGAAAAGGAGACAACATCTGATTCACCAACTGATTCATTCTCCAACACAGAGGAGGAAGAAGATGAGAGCGGTGTGGTTGATGTGCTTGTTGTTGCGATCTCCAACGTAAGGATCTCAGAACCAAAGAGAAGCAGAGTCTGTAGTCCCACCAATAACCCCATTGAGCAACAACACTCTTCTAACTTGACCACGACTAATACACTCTGTCGAGCTTTCTGACAAGACAAGTTTCAGACTTATAGCCCACACATGCACATGGGCATTGTCCAAACCACAAGCCACAACAAGCTACGGTTTCTCTACGATCTTAGTGACTCTTATGTCATAATAGCTCTCTAATAGTTGGATTTGATATTGATTCTGTGTTTTTTCCTCTTCTACATCTCTGACTATGACTATGTACAGATCATGTAAATAGAATATGATAAACAAATGATTGATCCAATTTTGGATCGGAGTTATCAGGTGTTGGTTCGACTTTCATATTTTGGAGGCATAGAGCGTGTCTATACTTTTACGTACAATACCAAATCGTTAAAATATAGGAAAATAATAATAATCCTCAGGGCGCATCGAGTCTTCCTCTGATTAAGCATGAAATGTGTCTGAGGACTCAAGTGACACCACCCATGCCTAGAATACGCATAAACCATTGTGTTAAAAGTGTGAACGCCTGGTGAAACTATGAGAACTTACACCACTGTCCGTACGTCCGTACAACCACCAAGATGCGCCGTCCGTACGGTTTGGAGGCTGAACGAGTCCAGTCCATGAAGAACAGTCACCAACGGTCACAACACTTCGAGATCCTTCCCATAGAGCCGTTGACAAGGTTGTGCAAGTGGGAAGCTAAGTCAAACCAAAAATCACATGTGAGATTAAGGAGTTGTCACTCTCATTATGTGTAATTGTGCATAGTATCTTAGGTAGAATATTCTCTTTGTTATTGTCTATATTTAGAGTGTAACTAGGAACTAAATCAAGTAAGAAAAGAGATCATCTCTTTCTCCATTACACTTCACAACTCTCATATTCTTCATACTCTCTTTACTCTGTTTTTACTCTGTTCTACTCTTTGTTTCAATCTCTGTTCCATTCTACTCTAGCTCACAAATCTCTCCATACTCTACTAATCACCTTTGTCCTACTCAAAACTTACAGAAACCACATCCAACATATCCATGTAGAGATGTTTTATCCCAGGGAGCAAACTAGTAGTAGCCAATGAATCGAACAAAGCCTTGTAGCAATTGGGAGTGAGCAATGATTTGAATTTGACAGAGAAGTCAATAACAAACAAAAAGTCTGAATCTTTTACACATTGAAGTGTCATAACGCAGATGAGCTTAGGCACATCGCAGACGATTCCACGCTTAGTTAAAACGTCGAGGAGGGATGCACAGCCATACACAGTCTTGTGGAAATTGGGATCGGGATGATCAAGAATCAAGATGTTGCTCATGCAGTTAAAAGGGAAACACGGAGAAAGAGAATGTTTTGAGGAAAAAAAACTTGTTGCTGTTCTTGTTCTTGTTCTTGTTGTTGTGCCACTGGCCTATATGTATATTGTTTTCTGATTAACGTTTTTTAATTATAAACTTAGGCGTTGCCCTTAAAAGAAACAGAAAACAGTACAAAGAAAGAGTTTTTATTTTTTTTCATATATAATCATAACCGATTTGCTTGCATTAATGTGACATAAATATTCATCGTGATTGATACAAACAACAAACTTAAACGGTTCATATCATTTTTTTAGATCGTTACTTTATCACAATAAAAAAAACTAGGATTATTAGTTCTTGGTGGAGCACTTGTCCGAGCATGAATCCACACAGTCCGCAACTTTTTCTACATCTGTTCATGCCACAAACAACAGCAAACCAAACAATAATAAATCTTATGTTGATAATATGTCAATAAACAAAAAGAAAAAGAAAAAAAAACCCATAATCTTACGATAATACAAAACTTACTCGGATTTTGGATAGAAGAAAGGGAAACACAGTGATGAGCAGCACAACCGAGTTTGCAGTAGTAATCAGTATGATCGATTTCGTTTGTTGAAACCATCTGTGAAGGAGGAGAAGGCCATTGGGGAAGAAGACAGGTCCCCATACACGTTAATGGACACCCCAAAAAATTTGGAAACGTCTTCTGGTAGACACAACCCACAACACAACCACGGTAACAAGTTTTGAAAGGATGAGAAGGTGGAGGTGGAGCTTTAGCTTCTGCCTCAATCAGAAGGTTTCCCATTACCATCACTATCATCATTGTCACAAACATCACCATTCTTTGGCTCTCCATCTTTTTTTTTTTTCTTTCTTTTCTAGTATATAGAGAATGTATTATAAAAATTGATGAGGAAGTTGTGTGTTACTTGTGAATGTGGTGCTGGTAACCTGTGTTGTTATTGCTTGTTTATATAGATGGACTCTTGATTTGCTTTACTTACTTATAATGGGTAATATATATTTTTTTTACAATTCATTTCTCATTTCAAGATGATATTGTTCCGTTGATGGCATAAAAATATGCATTAACATAAAACTTACAGCCTTTTTAATGCAGATAGTTACTAAATACATGAATCTGCACAGCTATGAGCCGAGAACAATTAGAGAAAACAATTTGAATTTGACAGAGAAGTCAATAACAAACAAAGAGTCTGAATCTTTAACGCATTGAAGTATCATGAAGCAGATGAGCTTAGGCACGTCGCAGGCTGATATGCTCTAATTAGACCCTAGAACTACTCTATCAAATTAAGAGATCACTGTAGTACTTAGGGGTCGAATTCCACATGGACTCTAGATTACACAATAAATTGTAGAGTTTTATAATTAAGCTAAATAAGTTGATTTAAATTAAGAAAAACAATGCAAAATATTAAATAAAAATGTTGTAAATTCAAAAGATCAAAAAGCTAGGTCTAGGGAATTTCTCAATAAATTATAAAATATTAAATAAAATAAATAAATAGGATTTAAGCAATTAAGATCAAATCTCGAACTCTAAACTCTTTTGTAAAATAAATCAGTTCTCACTGCAAATATTATCTAAGTTTAAAACCAAAAAATCCAAATCTCTTGGCAAAATTTAAGTTAAAACCCAGCTTTAAAAACAAGTTTAGATTGTTCACAAAATTACTAAATCAAGTATCTTTGCAAAAATTAATTTTGCATTTTGCTCATCAAAAAGTTTTATGAGGAAAATCAATTACATTCTCATATCAATTTATTTTCTTAGGTTATTAATTCTAGGTGATCAATCAAGAATTAATATAAAGAACAACCTATGATGAAGATCTAGAAAGATAATGAATCCTTAATAAACTTATAAATACCCTGTGAAAAATCCTGAACCTAACAAGCAAACTACTCAGACATATTTAATGAAACACAACATCATTCTGAATAATATGTAATATAAATTAAAAGAGTAAATAAGGAGTTCGAGAATTCTTCTCTCTACTGAGGAGTTCATATCTCTCTCTCCCAAAAAGCTCTCAAAATCTCTCAAGGTTGCAGAAAATAAAACTTGCTAGAATAAAACTTCAGGGTTTATAAAATCTAAAAACACAATATATATATATACCTAAAACATGTCAGTGACTTGTGTTGCAATTGCGGAAAACCTCAGATAATTATGTAAAACTTCCAAAACTTGGCTTCTCGTTGGCAACACGGGGTGTCGATCGATGCTCCATAAGCAGTGTCGATCGATGCCTTCTATCATATTCGACTCCAAGCTGATTTCTCCTGATTAAAGCTCCAAAATGATTCAAATTGCTCCAATTTGCTCCATCCATGTCAAAGTCGTAGAAAACCTACAAAGACTCAAAAATAACCTAGGGAAAAAAATCAAAAAACTCAAAAAGCACACTTATATCATGGCTAAAAACCATAAAAACCATGATATATCACATGCGATCCACATCCATACACAGTCTTATGGAAAATTGAGATCGGGATGATCAAGAATCAATATGATGATCATGCAGTTAAAAGGGAAACCAGGAGAAAGTGAATGTTTTGAAGAAAAAAAACTTGTTGCTGTTCTTGTTCTTGTGCCCTATATGTATGTATATTGTTATCTGATTAACGTATTTTAATAATTATAAGCTTAGGCATTGCCCATAAAAAGAAACAGAGGACAGTATAAAGAAAGAGTTTTTTTTTATATTTCATATATAATCATAACCGATTTGCTTGCAGTAATGTGACATAAATATTCATCGTGATTGATACAAACAACAAACTTAAACGGTTCATATCATTTTTTTAGATCGTTATTTTATTACAATAAAAAAACTGGGATTATTAGTTCTTGGTGGAGCACTTGTCCGAGCATGAATCCACACAGTCCGCAACTTTTTCTACATCTGTTCATGCCACAAACAACAGCAAACCAAACAATAATAAATCTTATGTTGATAATATGTCAATAAACAAAAAGAAAAAGAAAAAAAAATACCCATAATCTTACGATAATACAAAACTTACTCGGATTTTGGATAGAAGAAAGGGAAACACAGTGATGAGCAGCACAACCGAGTTTGCAGTAGTAATCAGTATGATCGATTTCGTTTGTTGAAACCATCTGTGAAGGAGGAGAAGGCCATTGGGGAAGAAGACAGGTCCCCATACACGTTAATGGACACCCCAAAAAATTTGGAAACGTCTTCTGGTAGACACAACCCACAACACAACCACGGTAACAAGTTTTGAAAGGATGAGAAGATGGAGGTGGAGCTTGAGCTTCTGCCTCAACCAGATGGTTCCCCGTTACCATCACTATCATCATTGTCACAAACATCACCATTCTTTGGCTCTCCATCTTTTTATTTTTTCTTTCTTTTCTAGTATATGGAGAATGTATTATAAAAGTTTATGAGGAAGTTGTGTGTTACTGTGAATGTGGTGGTGGTAATCTGTGTTGTTATTGTTTGTTTATATAGATGGACTCTTGATTTGCGTTACTTAGTTATAATGGGTAATATATATTTTTTTACAATTCATTTCTCATTTCAAGATGATATTGTTCCGCTAATTGCATAAAAATATGCATTAACGTAAAACTTACAGCCCTTTTAATGCAGATATTTACTTAAAACACATGAATCTGTACAGCTGTGAGCCGAGAACAAATAGAGAAAACAATATTTATTTTGGTAATGATCCACAATTGTTTTATTTTGAAACCAAATTAACAATTTCTTCTAATTTTCTGAATAAACAGCCAAATTTCAAACCAAAATACGAGAGCAAATACTATTCTTATATAGAGTTATATGTGCCTCTAAATTGTCAGGGCCGGGCTCTATTTAAAAATGTTGACAGAAAAAATTACATATTTCATGTTTGGTTATATTTAATATCTTGTTTGGTGGCATAACGATAAAACTAGTAGAAAATAGCATTAATTGATAAACTATGCATGCTCTAAAAAAAATGTATATTTTTTGACGATTTTTTTCTTAAACCTTTTTGTACGTATAAATTATATGACATAATCGTCTAGTTTTAAATTAGAAATTGTGTAGAAATATTTTCTGACATTTCGCATACAGTTACCACCCCATAAGTTAATCATGTATAGGTGCATTACCGTAGTATATACACAGTTTGTGAGTAGTAATTAAAGGATTTAAACTGTTTACTATCTATTGTGACGTTTAGAGCACAGTTTGATGTCGTAGTACATGTTCATAGTCTCATATATAAAGACTTAACATTTAAATAAACAAAAAAATGGTCCTAGATATATGCAGATAAAATATTACAGCTGAATAGTGAATAGTTGTGTTCAGTTCGTCAAGTCAGCCCTTCTAGCGGAAGCGATTGCGGTCTTCAAAGCGATCCAAGACGCAGAAACCCGTGGTCCATCAAAACTCTCAATAACTTCAGATTGCAAACAATTAATTGAAGCCATAAACTCAGAGATTCCATGGGATCATCTTTGATATCCCGATCTTGTCATAGTCCTTCCAACAAATTAGGTTTTCTTATGTCTCTAGGAATTGCAATCGAGAGGTTGATGCTTTGGCAAAGCAGACCCTCCAACTTCTTGTACCATATCCGGTTTAGCATCAATTAAAAAAATCTTTGGTTGCACAAAAAAAAAAAGTTGTGTTGCCAAAAACGTACAATTTTCAAAAATTTACAAATAAATTAACTTTCAAAATCAATAATCATGTATTTGACTGCTTTTACATAAAATACAAACTTTGTTTGACCATGTCGATTTAGGCATCAGTTAATCTATAATTCTCAATATTAATTGTTTGTTACTTGCTATTTATCAAAACGACATCGATTGTTATTTGTAAAAATCGTTTTATAAATGAGAAACAAAAACCCCCAAATCGATTTCTAAGGCTAACAGAAACAAAAACTCGTTTGTGAATCTCTGTTCCGATGAGCTCGAGCTCTATCACATCGCGGCGTTGGTGAGCTGGTGTACCTTCAATGCATTTGTGGCTTAGGGGTCACGACTTTTACATCTAAAACGCAAGAAAACCCGGGACGACCTTTCTTTCGTTGTGCAAGCAAGCAGGATGTCAACTCATGGACAAACAAAAAAGACGTAAGTGTTTTGAATCCTCTTGCATATGTAATAAAATCAGTCGAAGCTAACTATGTGTCGTTTTTTTTGGATATTAGAGTCATTTGTTTAAGTGGGTTGAAGATGCCGTGTTTGAAGAAGTAGAAGATGCTTTACCAAGACTAGCCATTATTGCAGAGGAGATAAGCAAAACCAAAGCAGAGGTCAATGAGTTAAACGCTGTGATGAAAGAATTGAAGGAAGAAGCAAATTTCAGCAAAAAGGAACTCCAAAAGTGTAAATTGTGCTTGAAAGTTTGTTTTGTGTGGTTTGTGTTATCACCATTGTGTTGGGTTATGTATTGTTTAGGGAAGGTGATAAGAAGAAACTGATGTTAGGAGCTTTCTAATGTAAACCTTATGTTTTGTGTTGTAAACCTTTGTCTGAATGCCAAACATGTCTTATGATATAAATCATGGAATACGAAGACAAAAACAAACATCACACATGTTTTGGACAAATAAACCGAGCAACATTCCAAATCCGATCAACATTCCAAATACGAGCAACATTCAAACCGGTTCTAAGACAAGTGAACAATCCAAAAAGCAAACAAACTAGTTCTGTGAACTTCCTCCATGTGAACAGTGAAACCATGGTTCCCAGCCTCCTCTCTGTGAACTTCCTCCCTGTGATCCTCCTATATGAGAACTTCCTCTTTGTGGTCCACCTAGATGGGATCTTCCTCTTTGTGGTCCACCTAGATGGGATCTTCCTTTTTGTGCTCCTAGACCATGTTCTCGGGTTAGTTTTTAATAGCGAATCATAAGCACTTGGATTGTAACTCTTCAATGCTTCCATATGACCACCGAATTCCCCTACTGTGTAACTCCTAGCAACTTTCCAGAAGAGTCGTTGTAGCTCCATGTCATGACTGTTTCTCTTCCAATTGTCCACGATGTGCCTAGCACATTGCCTATGCTCAGCTTGTGGAATGACTTCATGAATTGCTTTAACTAATCCATGAAAATGTGAAAAATGTAAACACAAGAACCATGATAATGTTTGAAACATACAAATGAACCTTTAACTAACCGATTGTTTGTCTGATATGATTGCTATGTCTTTCCCATCTTGAAGATCCAGCTTGGCAGAGAGCTGCCTACATGTATTCTTCCAAGCATCTCTCTGTGAATTAAAGCAAATAAATAGTCGATAAAACCTTTGTAAGCTGCTAATGGCTGGACCAGGAATGGTCTCGATCTCAAATGTTGTCCCTGGATTAGATCGAAAGATCTCAACTTGATAATCCCATATACGTGCAAAGTGTTCTTCATGAGTGACTTTTCTTTCCTTCATAATTTTTGTCTTCGCCTTTGAACATTGATCTTCAGTGACTTCAAACTTGTACTCTCTCATGATCTCTGCAACCATCTGTTGTTTAGTAATTTTAGGATCCTTTCTCAGTCTTTCTCTATACAACCAAGCAATTGTCGTAGTTTTCAACATCTTTGAGAATCCGGACCTCACACATGCATGCTCATCATCGTATATCTTTACTTCCATCTTATGCTTCTTCTTATCATAAGAAGCATAGCATTTCCATGGACACTTTACATCAGTCGCAGAACACTTAGCACCTATCTTCAAACTCTGAGATCTATAAAGCTTAACATCGTATCTAGTCTTGAGAGAGTACCTTAGCACACCTATCTTGAACTCTTCTGGGCCATTAAACGTTTTTCCCAAGCTCAATATCTCTTCGGGATCTTCAAGTTGGGGAGCATCACCTTCGTCGACAAATTCTTCATCATCGTCACTATGTGAAAGAGGATCAGGAATCCTCTCATCATCCCATATATCATCTCCACTATCTGCATCACTCTCGTCATCCCTCGCACCTGCTCCAAACTCGGCTTCAAAATCTTCACAATTTTCCTCCTCTACACCTATACATCCTTCATCATTATCTTCCACTCCACCTCCATCTACAGCTGGAACAGCCACTCCACCTCCATCAGCCACTCCACCTCCATCTACAGTTGGAACAACTACAATGCTCCATTGTTGGTCTACATGAACTTCTTCATGATTACCTTCGTCAGCATACCTAACCTCATCAAAGTCGTCATCACCAACAACCTCACAATCGTCTCCACTCACAGCCTCACGATCCTCTTCGATATCTTCAGCAGTATTCTTCCTCTTTCGTTTACGTTTGGGTTGAGGAACCGCATCAGTGTGTGGTAACGCCTCAGTCCCTGTTGGGATTTGATCTTCCTCAGTATCCGATTGGATCTCCACCGTCTCAGGTTCAGGTCTGCTACTTTCAGCTTCTTTGTTTGTCGTCGCCTTCTTCAGCCGAGACGACCGTCGACTCGGAAGTCGCGTTCCTCCTCCACGGGTACGCGCCATGGCAACAATTCCACAAAAATGCGAGAGAGTTTTGGGATTATTTTCTAGGGTTTTTCAAAATCGATTTGGGAATTGTTAGCCCTAGAAATCGATTTGGGGGTTTTTGTTTCTCCAGTTTATAAAACGACGTCGTTTTACAAATAATAAATCGATGTCGTTTTGAGTAAACGGTAGCAAGTAACAGACAATTAACCCCGTCGTCGAATTAACAGAGTTAACGTGATGCCTAGATCGACATGGTAAACAAATTTGCTATTTTATGTAAAAGTCAGTTAAATTTGGTGTTAAAATGACATTTTGAAAGTTAGGATTTATTTGTCCCATTTTTTGGAGTATTTTTTGCATTTTTCCCCAAAAAAATAGTTGTGTTGGTTCACGTACAGTTTTAGCAATTTATTAAATTAATTAACGAAATCAATAACAATTTGACTGGCAAAACAATAACAAACAAAAAGTCTGAATCTTTTACACATTGAAGTGTCATGAAGGAGTTGAGCTTAGGCACATCGTAGGCGATTCCATGCTTAGTTAAAACGTCGAGGAGGGATGCACATCCATACACAGTCTTGTGGAAATTGGGATCGGGATGATCAAGAATCAAGATGATGATCATGCAGTTAAAAGGGAAACACGGAGAAAGTGAATGTTTTGAAGAAAACAAACTTGTTGCTGTTCTTGTTCTTGTTGTTGTGCCACTGGCCTATATGTATATTGTTTTCTGATTAACGTTTTTAAAAAAAATTATAAACTTAGGCATTGCCCATAAAAGAAACAGAAAGCAGTACAAAGAAAGAGTTTTTATTTTTTTTCATATATAATCATAACCGATTTGCTTGCATTAATGTGACATAAATATTCATCGTGATTGATACAAACAACAAACTTTAACGGTTCATATCATTTTTTTAGATCGTTACTTTATTACAATTAAAAAAAAAAAAAACTAGGATTATTAGTTCTTGGTGGAGCACTTGTCCGAACATGAATCCACACAGTCCGCAACTTTTTCTACATCTGCTCATGCCACAAACAACAACAAACAAAACAATAAATCTTATGTTGATACAATAAAAATATAAAAAAACCCTAAATCTTACGATAATACAAAAAGAAAAAAAACTTACTCGGATTTTGGATAGAAGAAAGGGAAACACAGTGATGAGCAGCACAACCGAGTTTGCAGTAGTAATCAGTATGATCGATTTCGTTTGTTGAAACCATCTGTGAAGGAGGAGAAGGCCATTGGGGAAGAAGACAGGTCCCCATACACGTTAATGGACACCCCAAAAAATTTGGAAACGTCTTCTGGTAGACACAACCCACAACACAACCACGGTAACAAGTTTTGAAAGGATGAGAAGATGGAGGTGGAGCTTGAGCTTCTGCCTCAACCAGATGGTTCCCCATTACCATTACTATCATCATTGTCACAAACATCACCATTCTTTGGCTCTCCATCTTTCTTTTTTCTTTCTTTTCTAGTATATAGAGAATGTATTATAAAAGTTGATGAGGAAGTTGTGTGTTACTTGTGAATATGGTGCTGGTAATCTGTGTTGCTATTGCTTGTTTATATAGATGGACTCTTGATTTGCTTTACTTACCTATAATGGGTAATATATATTTTTTTACAATTCATTTCTCATTTCAAGATGATATTGTTCCGTTGATGGCATAAAAATATGCATTCACATAAAACTTACAGCCTTTTTAATGTAGATAGTTGCTAAATACATGAATCTGCACAGCTATGTGCCGAGAACAAATAGAGAAAACAATTTGAATTTTACAGAGAAGTCAATAACAAACAAAAAGTCTGAATCTTTAACGCATTGAAGTATCATGAAACAGATGAGCTTAGGCACGTAGAAGTTTGATATGCTTAAATTAAATCTTAGAGCTACTCTCTCAAATTAAGAGATCATTGTAGTACTTAGGGGTCGAATTCTACATGGACTCTAGATTATACAATAAATTGTAGAGTTTTATAATTAAGCTAAACAAGTTGATTTAAATTAAGAAAAGCAATGCAAAATATTAAATAAAAGTGTTGTAAATTCAGAAGATCAAAACGTTAGGTCTAGGGAATTTCTCATGAAATTATAAAATATTAAATGAAATAAATAAATAGGATTCAAGCAATTAAGATCAGATCTAGAACTCTAAACTCTTTTGTAAAATAAATCAGTTCTCACTGCAAATATTATCTAAGTTTAAAATCAGAAAATCCAAATCTCTTTGCAAAATTCAAGTTAAAAACCAGCTTTAAAAACAAGTTTAGATTGTTCACAAAATTACTAAATCAAATCTCTTTGCAAAAAGTAATTTTGCTCATCAAAAGGTTTTATCAGGAAAATCAATTTTATTCTCATATCAATTTATTTTCCTAGGTTATTAATTCTACGTGATCAATCAAGAATTAATATGAAGAACAACGTGTGATGGAGATCTAGAAAGATAATGAATCCAAAATAATCAGATCGAATAATTCATAAAAACCCTGTGAAAAACCATTGAACCTAACAAGCAAACTACTCAGACATTTTCAATGAAACACAAATCATCATTTTGAATAATATGCAATAGATACTAAAAGAGTAAATAAGGAGTTCATGAATTATTCTCTCTACAGAGGAGTTCAGATCTCTCTCTCCCAAAAAGCTCTCAAAATCTCTCAGGGTTACAGAAAATAAAACTTGCTATAATAAAACTTCAGGTTTCTAAAACCTAAAAACATTATATGTATGTCCTAAAACACGTCAGGGACTAGTGTTGCAATTGTGGAAAACCTCGGGTAATTATGTAAAACTTCCAAAACTTGGCTTCTCTCGTTGGCAACACGGGTGTCAATCGATGCTCTATAAGCAGTGTCGATCGATTCCTTCTGTCATATTCAACTCCAAGCTGATTTCACCCGAATAAAGCTCCAAAATGATTCAAATTGCTCCACCTTGCTCCATCCATGCCAAAGTTCTAGAGAACCTATAAAGACTCAAAAATAACCTAGAAAACAATCAAAAGACTCAAAAAGCACACTTATATATCATGGCTAAAAACCATAAAAACCATGATATATCACAGGCGATTCCATGCTTACTTAAAACATTGAGGAGGGATGCACATCCATACACAGTCTTATGAAAAAAACTTGTTGCTGTTCTTGTTCTTGTGCCCTATATGTATATTGTTTTCTGATTAACGTATTTTAATAATTATAAACTTAGGCATTATAAAAGAAACACAGAGCAGTACAAAGAAAGAGTTTTTTTTTTTATATTTCATATATATATCATAACCGATTTGCTTGCAGTAATGTGACATAAATATTCATCGTGATTGATACAAACAACAAACTCTAACGGTTCATATCATTTTTTAGATTGTAACTTTATTACAATAAAAAAACTAGGATTATTAGTTCTTGGTGGAGCACTTGTCCGAGCATGAATCCACACAGTCCGCAACTTTTTCTACATCTGCTCATGCCACAAACAACAACAAACGAAACAATAAATCTTATGTTGATACAATAAACAAATAGAAAAAAACCCTAAATATTACGATAATACAAAAAGAAAAAAAAACTTACTCGGATTTTGGATAGAAGAAAGGGAAACACAGTGATGAGCAGCACAACCGAGTTTGCAGTAGTAATCAGTATGATCGATTTCGTTTGTTGAAACCATCTGTGAAGGAGGAGAAGGCCATTGGGGAAGAAGACAGGTCCCCATACACGTTAATGGACACCCCAAAAAATTTGGAAACGTCTTCTGGTAGACACAACCCACAACACAACCACGAAAACAAGTTTTGAAAGGATGAGAAGATGGAGGTGGAGCTTGAGCTTCTGCCTCAACCAAATGGTTTCCCATTACCATCACTACCATCATTGTCACAAACATCACCATTCTTTGGCTCTCCATCTTTTTTTTCTTTCTTTTTTTTTTTCTAGTATATAGAGAATGATGTATTATAAAAGTTGATGAGGAAGTTGTGTGTTACTGTGAATGTGGTGGTGGTAATCTGTGTTGTTATTGTTTATTTATATAGATAGACTCTTGATTTGCTTTACTTACTTATAATGGGCAATATATATTTTTCTACAATTCATTTCTCATTTCAAGATGATATTGTTCCGTTAATGGCATAAAATATACATTAACATAAAACTTACAACCCTTTTAATGCAGATATTTACTTATGTACATGAATCTGTACAGCTGTTAGCCGAGAACAAATAGAGAAAACAATTTATTTATTTATTTATTTTGGTAATGATCCGCTATTGTTTTATTTGAAACCAAATAAACAATTTATTCTTATTTTCTGATGAATAAACAGCCAAATTTCAAAAAAAAATATGAGAACAAATACTAATCTTATATGTGCCTCTAAATTGTCAGGGCCTGGCTGGGTTTGAAAATGTTGACACAAAAAAAATCTATATAAATCATGTGTAATAAAAATATTTTCCGTTAGTAACACATGTTTGGTTAAATTTCATATCTTGTTTGGTGGCATATGACCATGTGCATTGGTTAATCTTTCACCAACTTTTTCACTAACAAAACAATTAATAAAATAAAAAATAATAAATTTTTGTTATAAAAGTTTCACAAAAGAAAAGGAAAAAAATTTCAGAGATTCTACAATGAAAATCTCTCATAATAAAAATTATTATATTATAAATAAAATATTTTTGTGAGAAATCTCTAATGTTCTTGTTCTGACGATAAAACTAGTAGAAAATAATATTAGTTCATAAACTATGCATGCTCTGAAAATTTTATTTATACTTTTTGAGGATGTTTTTTTTAAAACGTTTTTGTAAATCTAAATTATATGATATAATCTTCTCGTCTAAAATAAAAATTGTGTAGAATTATTTTCTGACATTTCTCAGTTAAAGAGTAGTTATTAAAGGTTTTAAAATGTATACTTATTGGGGTATATAAGTATATTGTGAGGTTTAGACCACGGTTTGATGTAGTAAATGTTCATAGATAAAGACTTAACATTTAAATAAACAATAAAATAGTCGTAGATTCAGATCAAATTTTATCGATTTATTTATCAAGAACCAAAATTAATTAAAGAAATAAATAATATTTATTTGACTTGCAAAAAGAAAAAACACTCATTTGGTTTGAATATCACGTAAATCAATACATAATATGATTTGATTTTTATTAAAGTAAAAAATATATATATATATATATATTTATCAGTTTTTATGCTCCTTGGAGCATTTTTCCGAGCATGAATCCTCACAGGTTGCAACTTTCTCCGCATCTGTCAGCATCACAAACAAAAAACACAACCATAAATACAATCATCATATAAAGTTTGTTGTGACTAATGACTAGATATGCATGAGATTAATTTAGAATGTTTATATTTTTACCAAAATTTGTGAATGCAAAAAGTGAAAACTTACTCAGATTTTGGAGGGAAGAAAGAAAAACACAATGGTGAGTAGCACAACCGAGTTTGTAGAAGTAATCAGTACGATCGATTTTTTTTTGTTAAACCCGTAGTATGATAAGAAGGAGAAGGTGATGGTGGAGTAGGAACAAGACAAGTCAGAAGACATGTGAATGGACAAAAAAGATATTTTGGAAACGTCGTATGGGATTTACACACCATATGACATTTTGAGTAACAAACTTTAAAATGGCTAGTAGAGTTAGCCTCTGACGTCTGAACCAGAAGGTATCCCATTAGTACCATCACTATCATAATGTTGTTCATCATCAACGTCGCAACTCTTTTGCTCTCCATTTTTCTTAAGAGTTATAAAACTTTGATGTTATTGTTTATTATTGCGTTCACTTTTCTGTGGTACTGTCTTTATATATATATTTAGGGATTACGCAATCTTCCGTATAAATAAACACTTTTATAGTCAACAACAAATCAAGGTGTAATTATTTTGAAGGAAAAAATCTATATTTGTGAATACGTTTACTTTTACGGATAATTTTATTGTGAGTTATACTTAAACACAACAACGTAACAAATAGTCAACCACAGACAATTGATGGACAAATCTATATTTTTTTCCATTCTCTTTCCGATTTGGATATTATTCGTTAAAAACAAAAAGATTAAACGTATCGAAGTTTCACCAAAGCGTACTAATTATGGGCCTACAAATGTCCCATGAAATATTTTTTTCCACAAAAACTCAATGATTATACGGATAAAGGCGTCCGGACTGAAATCTACGTGACGAAAACCTCATGTACTCAAATTACCCATATAGAGTGTTTGTGTTTACACACACGACAGAAACGAATATGACAAAGTAACGAGTTTGCTAAACATGTACGCATGATGTGGTTTAACGTAACACATATTTTGGTTAAAACCTTCAGACATTCTTATTTTTGAATGATAAAAATTAATTCACTTTTTGTTATGGAGGGGAAATGTGATTCATCACTAAGCATTTGCTATCAGGATATGCAGATGATAAACATTATTATTATTATTATTATTATTGTTATTATTATTATTATTGTCTCTTTATTTTGAACGGATAGTTTCTGTTTTATCAATTGGCTTGCTCGTAAGTCGTAACACAAAGCATATCATCTATAGCTAGAAATAAGTTCTCAACTTCTCATTTGAAAATGAGTCTTTTATATATATATATCACTCGTTTATTATATCTTTTATTTAGACATTAAGTTCTATCAAACGAGTTTGGGGTCTAGTTGTTGTGGGAGCACATCTCTGAACATGAATCTACGCATACTTATACAGTTATATACTTTCTCAACATGATCTGCTCCATATATGAAACAAACAAACATATCGGTTGTTATTGATCTTGAACGTTAATACTAAACCGATTTAAACCAAATAGCATCAGTTTAAAAACCATAGTAAAAATGTATGATGTTAAGTATTTTAGCATCATTTTAAAAATGGACATTTACTTTTAATGTCAAATATTTGAATCAGTTTCAATAAGTTTGGCTATTGTTTTTATGTGACACAAAACTTAAAAACTCATCAGTTATACAATTTACATATATCTCATTTTTCTCTTTTAGTTAATTTTTCATCTGTTATAACAAAAAAGAGTGCAGATAAATAAATAAATGAAAAAGAAATCACCAAAAAATAAAACACAAAAAGTGAGTATGTCTAATGATATTTCAGTCAGATTGTAAACTGATAGCAAATTTCCACGTTTTCAAATTTTTTAATGTCGGTTAAGATTGTGACGTAGATTAATGGACGTATCCTAGCGAGTTTTTCTTGTAGTGCTTGAATTGAACAACACTTCATTATATTTAAATACTGAATTTAAACAAACAAATGGTTCATATCTTTTTTTAGACGTGAATTATCGATGAAAAACACCAACATCGCTTCTAATTTTTCTTGGTACACTTGTTTGAGCATGATTCCAAACAAGCTGATACTCTTTCCACACCTGTCCATAACACAGACACCAACCAAAACCATTAAACATAACGTCAGTTACAATACAAAATATCAAATCTCAACTATATATATGGTCATTGGTTTGAAGAATAATTAAGAAAAATGAAAAGAAAAAAAAAACATTCATGCTTATGTTTATGGAACAACCATTCATGAACAGCATTATGGCTTAGAGGGTATAAAAAAAAAAGTATACACGACGTAAAAAAAACTTACTCGGATTTTGAAGGGAAGAAAGAGAAACACAATGACGAGATGTACAATCGAGTTTGCAAAATTCAGAGTCATCAAATTTGTTTGAAGAAACAGACGGGGGAGAAGGTTTCTGAAAACAGTTTTTAATACAAGTGAATGGACACTTTAAATACTGTGGAAACTTTGAGGCATTTTTGCACACTACAAGACAAGCTGGATAACATTCCTGAAATGGGATTTTTACAGCCTCTGTTTGAGCCAGTAGGTTCCCTATGACCATCACTACCACCAACATTGCCACTCTTTTGCCCTCCATTTCCTTTCTCTCTATAGCTAGATGATACAATTTTTTTTTTTTTTAATGAAAGTGTTGTTTTGTAAGTTGTGAATGCTGGTTGTGTTAACATGGTCTGTTTATATAGTTGTGTAATTCTGTGTATTGGTCAACATTTCCATATATAGTGAGCCACAATTAAGGCTGTAATTTCTTTGTGATGACTACATAGTGGAAATATTTCATTTCCATATTCCTTTCGTTAATTTGGGGATCCAACTAATAATGATGGTTGAGTTACTTGAGTAGAATACATTAACATATACAGATATGTATCAATGTATTTATTTTTTTTGGGTCAGTTTGGTTTGCTTCTTTGGTTCCGATTATTTTTCCGAGGCCTGATAATAATATGGTTAGTGTACATAATATTACTATTATTATTAAAAACATCCTTTTCTTTATTATTTAAGTATCTTTATTTTGGATATGAATGGTTTTATTTTATTAATTGGCTTGCTCGTAACAGAAAGTATATCAACTCAGGAAAATATATTCTAATTTAGACACTATATGAAAAAAAAATCAAAAGCGGTTTTTAGTTCTTGTGGGAGCAAGTTTTTGAACATGAATCCACGCATACTGAAACTTTCTCCACATGATCTGCCGCCACATTTTAAACAAGCAAACCAAAAAATTATTAAATTAAACTGAAAACTGACCTAATTTATACAAGAACTGAAAGAAAAAAGAAAAAAAAACAAATAAACTTACCCTTGTCTTCGATTGAGGAGGATGAACCACAACGATTGGTAGCACATCCAATGTTGCAGAAATAATCAGTCTGGTTAATCTCTTTTAGATTCGTCTCAACAGAGAGTGCACGACGTTTACAATCCTTGATACACATGAAAGGACAGGAAAGTTTTCTGATGTTGGGCGCTAAAATACCACACGCCAGAAGACAACCTCCGTAACATACTTTTAAAAGACATAACAGCCTCTGTCTCAATCAACATGTTCCCCATCACCAACATAATCACCATGCACTAACATGGCCGTTCTTTTGTTCTCCATTTTTCTTTATAAGTACAAAGAGTTTTTTTTTTTTTGGGGGGGGGCAGAGAATATTAGAAATATTGTTGATGGAAAATGTTTGTTTATGTAACTGTGCTTTAGTTAATATTTTCATAATCAGAAAAAAAAAAAAAATTATTTGTGATTTTTCTGTGACAATGATAAGTTGGAAACTAGAGGAAGTATATTCAATCGTCATATATTAATTTGAGTTTATATAATTTTGATGATTTATTGTACAGATTCATGTATTTTAAGTAAATATATGCATTAAGAAGGCTGTAAGTTTTATGTTATTGCATATTTTTATGCAATTAACGGAACAATATCATCTTGAAATGAGAAATGAATTGTAAAAAAAATATATTACCCATTATAACTAAGTAACGCAAATCAAGAGTCCATCTATATAAACAAACAATAACAACACAGATTACCACCACCACATTCACAAGTAACACACAACTTCCTCATCAACTTTTATAATACATTCTCTATATACTAGAAAAGAAAGAAAAAAAAAAAGATGGAGAGCCAAAGAATGGTGATGTTTGTGACAATGATGATAGTGATGGTAATGGGAAACCTTCTGATTGAGGCAGAAACTAAAGCTCCACCTCCACCTTCTCATCCTTTCAAAACTTGTTACCGTGGTTGTGTTGTGGGTTGTGTCTACCAGAAAACGTTTCCAAATTTTTTGGGGTGTCCATTAACGTGTATGGGGACCTGTCTTCTTCCCCAATGGCCTTCTCCTCCTTCACAGATGGTTTCAACAAACGAAATCGATCATACTGATTACTACTGCAAACTCGGTTGTGCTGCTCATCACTGTGTTTCCCTTTCTTCTATCCAAAATCCGAGTAAGTTTTTTTTCTTTTTGTATTATCGTAAGATTTTGGGTTTTTTTTTTTTCTTTTTCTTTTTGTTTATTGACATTTTATCAACATAACATTTATTACTGTTTGGTTTGTTGTTGTTTGTGGCATGAGCAGATGTAGAAAAAGTTGCGGACTGTGTGGATTCATGCTCGGACAAGTGCTCCACCAAAAACTAATAATCCTAGTTTTTTTTTAATTGTAATAAAGTAACGATCTAAAAAATGATATAAACCGTTTCAGTTTGTTGTTTGTATCAATCACAATGAATATTTATGTCACATTAATGCAAGCAAATCGGTTTTGATATTGGGCGCTAAAATACCACACGACGACAGAAGACAACCTCCGTAACATACCTTAAAATACATAACAGCCTCTGTCTCAATCAACATGTTCCCCAATCCCCATCACCAACATCATCACCACTAACATGGCCATTCTTTTGTTCTCCATTTTCTTTGAAAGTGCAGATAGTATTTTTTTTTTTTTTTGGGGCAGAAATATTGCTGATGGAAAGTGTTTGTTAGTTGTGATTGTTTGTTTGTGTAATTAAGGTTTATTTATAGGGGACTATGTAACTGTGTTTTAGTTAACATTTTCATAATCAGAAAAAAAATATTTGTGATGTTTCTGTGACAATGATGAGTTGGTAACTAGAGGAAGTATATTCAATAGTCATATATTTTAAATGATTTGAGTTTATGTAATTTTTGATGATTTTAGAAAAGTTTTTTAAGATTTATTGTAAAATTCTCCCTAATTTATTTAAAATCGTGAGATTTCTATATTTTTAACTAAAAAATATATATCTCAATCCTAAAATGTTGTCAATATAAGCCTATGAGTGGATTTCAAATCACTTTGATTTCATTAGACTTTCTTTACTCCATGACTGTCATAGGATTTATTATTTTAAATTAAACAAATTACTTAAAATGTGTGATGGAATACACCTCCTAAATCTAATTATACACTCATTTTAGAATCTAGAAATTACTATCTTGACATTGAGAATATAGAGATTTTTATATCTTATGTTTATGGCACAAAATTGTGCATTAACCTAACATGTACATACGTATTTGTTTTTACTTCTTCATTTTACATACATGACTGGATTGTCATATGTGCGTAAACAGCATTATATTACGTCTAAAATATATCTACAGATTCATCAAATAAATCGTTGGATATTGTATCCGTTCATGCTTAAAAGTTATTATTAGAAAAAAAAAAAAAAAAAACATTAAACAATTGATTAAAGTAAGAAGAGTAAAGTATATGAACCCTCTGATGGCTCTACAGTCTCTCGGCTCTTAACAGAGTCGACGACAAACTAAAAGGTTATAATACTGCACTTGTCTTTCAATTCTCAAGCATAAAGTAATCACAAAGACGACCACAAAATTGTCATGGATTGATGTAAGCGATCGGTCTGATTTAAGCAAAACTGCCTCTCTTTCTCTATTCCTCTGATCGACGGTAGGGAATGTACCTATGATCCTTAGTTGCATTCTTCTTCCTCCGTTTGTCAAGATACGATGAAAGCTTCCCAGATTCCTGGATTGTACTCAAAACAAAAACTGATTCAGTGATTCCGTTTTTATACAAACACTTAAAAAACTTTGTGAAGTCAAAAACTGATTTACATACCTTGAGACTGTTGTACTTTTCGACGAGTGTTTGCTTTCGGATTTCCGCTGTAAGAAGAAAGAAAACAATTCAGTAAACTGTTGGCAAATATAACTCGTATGCTCAACCCAAACGTGGTACTTTTTGAGTAAAAAGACTCCGGACATACATTTTTTGAGATAGTACGGCTTTTTCCCTTCTTTTGCGGCTTCTCGTTCTCTCTTTTTGTGTTCAGTTAGTATCGCTGCTCCCTTGTTCTTTGTTGATGGTTCATATTTCAACATTTTCTCCTGAGGTATATAAAACAGACAAAAAAAGGTGAGGAAACAAAGTTATGATCAGAGAGTTTTTTAAATAACAGGGAGGGGAAAGAAAGGATCACTCACAACATAAGTTAACTCGTTCTTCAATTTGTTGGCCTCTTCTGGATTCTTTGTTTTCTTAAGCTGCTTTTTCAATTCCTGTTTTAAGAACCCCCCAAAATATCAAACAAAAAGCTTCATGACAAATCGAAACCTCGTAGAAAATTGCAAGAACTTCTTTCAGCATTAAGAAAGTCAATCAATCAAAATACCTCTCTTTCTACAGGAAGTTTATCCTCAAAGAAGAAATTGTATCGCTTCTTGAACCTACAAAAGATACAGAACTTATGTTCACTCAAACAAGAACAAGAAGCATTATTATAACTAATTTCATGTTGACAAGAGAAAACATACCCGTCAAGGTCAACTCTTCCACCCAATGAAACAAAGCGAGGATCACGAGGTTCCTGAATGCAAACAAAGAAACTCAACAATTATACACCCACAAGATCAAACAATTGGAGAGAGAGAACAAATAAAGAGAAATAGAGATTTCAAAAGTTTCTCAATTACCTTCTTTGGGACATGAATAACTTCTCTATAACGACTCACAGGTTTTTTAGAACTCAACTCCACTGGTCTAATTCATCACAAATGAAAAACCCAAGATTAAAAAAACATAACCAACAAGAAGGTAAACAAGAACAAAGAGAAACAATGTGTGTACCTGTTTTTGTTAGCACGACCCGTTTTCTTCACTTGATTTGGTTTCCTGGTAACTGGCTTAGACCCATCAGCTCGCAACTTATGTATTTCCTCAAATGTCAACTCTTTCTTTGTTTCTTCTTCCTAACTCCCCCATTCAAAAACAAAGAGATCATTCAAAATTCAAAATCAACAAAACAAGAATGTCTAAAGTTTCACCAACAAATACTCTTATTATTAAGTTACTAACCTCCTCATCTGAAGAAGACACAGATGAACACGAGAGGTCTTCTTCATCACTGTCCTCAAACACTATCCTACTCGAGCTCGCTTCAAACTTACCAGCTCCCATCATGTCAAAACCTGAACCTAATCAATAAAGAACACAGCTTTTTTAACATTCCCTAAGAAACATACTCCTATTACCACATCTAGTGCCTTCAAATTACAAACATAAACCGAAAAAGAGTAAAAAAAAAACTTACTTGAACAGAGGAACCTGTAGAATCAAGCAACGACGGCGAAAGAGGGGAGGATGATGAACAGAACTGAGTTAATGAGAGATTGTAAGATGAGGAAAAAAGGAAATTAGGGTTTTTATATTAAACCGATGGTTTTTAATTTTCAATCTGGTTTTTAAAATTGTACCGACCGGTTTCTTATTGGTGAATTTGATACCTTTCGTTATAAACAAAGAAGCGAACAACCACACGACACGACACGACCGGATCCATATAGCCTCGGCGGCGAGAGAGATCAGAGCTTCCCTTCCCCTTCCCGGAGAAACTCGGTTCGAGTTATAAAAAAACAACCATGGGATTGGTGGATATGAGTTCCATGGCTGCTTCGATCGGAGTTTCAGTGGCCGTACTCCGTTTCCTACTATGTTTCGTGGCCACGATCCCTGTTTCATTCGCTTGGCGAATCGTTCCGAGTGGAATCGGTAAACACTTTTACGCTGCAGCTTCAGGTGTTTTACTCTCTTACCTTTCGTTTGGATTCTCCTCGAACCTCCACTTCCTTGTTCCGATGACGATCGGTTATGCTTCAATGGCGATTTATAGACCTAAGTGTGGAATCATCACTTTCTTCCTCGGTTTCGCTTATCTTATTGGCTGGTACTACTATAAAAATCTCATCTTTTTCCTTTTTTTGCTATGGATACAATTCCTGATTTTTGAACAAAAGCCTGATTTAGTTATGTTACAATTTGGTGATTTTGTGTGTGTGTAGTCATGTGTTTTACATGAGTGGAGATGCTTGGAAAGAAGGAGGAATCGACTCTACTGGTAACTCCTCATCATTTGATGAAGTTGTTGTTGGTTGAATTCTGATTAATCTCTTTGTTACAACGTAAATAAGTTGAATTGGGTTTATATTGAATCAAAGTTTCTTCCTTTATGCTTTGGATGCTTTTGTTTTTACGAGTTAGTGATGAATTTGGTCTTGAGTAGTAATTGTTAGTAGCTTCTTAATTGGCTCTTGTTTTCACGAGTTAGTGATGAATTTGGTCTTAAGTAGTAATTGTTAGTAACTTCTTTAACTGGCTCTTTTTTTTTCTGTGTGGGATGTATTAGGTGCGTTAATGGTGTTAACGCTGAAAGTGATCTCGTGTGCGATGAATTATAATGATGGGATGTTGAAGGAGGAAGGTCTTCGTGAAGCTCAGAAGAAAAACCGATTGGTTCAGATGCCGTCTTTGATTGAGTACTTTGGTTACTGCCTCTGTTGCGGTAGCCATTTTGCTGGTCCCGTTTATGAAACGAAAGATTATCTTGAATGGACCGAAGGGAAAGGGGTAAGCTTCTTCTTCTTCTTGTGATCTTTTGTGTTTATCAAGAAAACAGTGAATTTTTATAGACTAGACTGTAAATATGTAACACATTGGTGGTGTTTTCCAGATTTGGGATACTTCAGATAAAAGAAAGCAGCCATCTCCTTTCGGAGCTACAGTCAGAGCTATTTTTCAAGCTGGAATCTGCATGGCTTTGTATCTCTATTTAGTACCTCAATACCCGTTAACTCGGTTCACTGAACCCGTGTACCAAGAATGGGGATTCTTGAGAAAGTTTAGTTACCAATACATGGCGGGATTCACTGCCCGTTGGAAGTACTACTTCATCTGGTCAATATCAGAGGCTTCGATTATCATCTCTGGTTTGGGTTTCAGTGGTTGGACTAATGATGCTTCACCAAAGCCTAAATGGGACCGTGCCAAGAACGTAGACATTCTTGGTGTCGAACTAGCTAAGAGTGCCGTTCAGATTCCACTTGTATGGAACATACAAGTCAGCACATGGCTCCGTCACTGTAAGTAGTCTTCTGATACTTGAAGATTCATAAAAGGACAGACAATTTCGGTTGATCTGTGAAACTTAGTCATTATGAGTGACTATCCCACTTATTCATGTTGTTTACAATGCAGATGTGTATGAGAGACTTGTGCAGAATGGGAAGAAAGCAGGTTTCTTCCAGTTGCTAGCTACACAAACTGTCAGTGCGGTTTGGCATGTGAGTTCTTTATTCTTCATCTATTCTCTTCTTGTTCTTTCCAAATCTTAAGCTGGAAACTAACTAACTGAATCCAATGCAATTTGCAGGGACTCTATCCTGGCTATATGATGTTCTTTGTTCAGTCAGCTCTGATGATTGCCGGCTCACGGGGTGATATACAATTCTCCCAGTTTCACTCTTTTGCTAATGGCATTAGCATATATCCTCTTGTTGATCTAACTCTGTTTTTCTTCGTTGCAGTTATTTACCGGTGGCAACAAGCCATCAGTCCGCAAATGGCAATGCTGAGAAATAGCATGGTGTTCATAAACTTCCTTTACACCGTTTTGGTTCTCAACTACTCAGCCGTCGGTTTCATGGTAATTTACCAACTCTTTTCTCTCCTATCACATTGATCAATCACTCTTTAACGCCTTATTTTTAAAACCATTGTTGTTAATTGTAATCTCTCACAGGTGTTAAGCTTGCACGAAACACTCACTGCCTATGGGAGCGTATATTACATTGGAACAATCTTACCTGTTGTATTGATCCTCCTCAGTTACGTTGTTCCTGCAAAACCCTCCCGACCAAAACCACGCAAAGAAGAATAACACTCTTCTCTTCTCTCCCTTGTAACAGAGTAAAGTTTCCCGCTGTTTCCTTCTTCTTTTGTAACAGTGGAAACAAACCGATCCGGTTCTTGTTCTCTCTGATTTTTATCACTGATTTTTTTTTTTTTTTTCTATTTGTGTTGCTGCTTATAAATTCTGATTACTTCATAGTCTTTTTAATTGATAATGGATATTCAATTATATATACAATAAGTACAAAAATATGTAACTGTAAATTGCAAATGTGAAAATAGTAGAGTTGTTTATGTTTGATGTTTGACGTTATCGGAATATTACTTATACATCAAAGTATCCCCCACTAAACAAATCGCAATTGTTCGAGACATATTTTTTCTCAATTGACGGCAGCTTTTTTCCCCCAAAAAAGACAACCAAGGACAAGACGGTTAAAAGAAAATCTAAAAAAGGCTACACACTACATATTTTAAATATGTTTAATCTTTTTCTCGAAAATGTGAATCTCTAAAAGTTGAAATATTTAATCGTAACAGTTTTGTAATAACTAAACTGTTATGTGTAATGATTCTTTTTTCATTACACATAGTTGAATTTAACGATAATTCTTTAACAAATATGTATATTTGACCAACTTTAATTTTGATATTTATAAAATTCATTCTGTGATGGAAATATCAATAATACAGTATAAATATATAAAAGTGATGTACAAAGTAATATTAGAAATTATAAAAAAAATTATCAGCATAAACGGGAAATATTTTTATGATATATTTATTGAAAATCAAATAAATCTAGATAAAATATTAAACTAATAATTGAATGCCATGGAATGTAAACAGAAGACTAATTAGTCTATTAAGGATGCCAGAATTTTTTTAATACATAACACTTCACACACACACACACACAAAAAAAAGCAATAGCCATATCGTTTTGGTCTTCCAAGAGCAAACTCTATGTATATTTTTACAATTTAGTATCAAAACATTTGATTTAAATTTGTTTATGAAAGAAACTAGGTTTATTCCAAAGTTCATGTTACTAACGTCGTTATATATTTTACTTTGTCGGCAAAATGTATTTTCAATTTTTTTTTTTTTAACAAGTTGCCAATCAGGATTATTAAACAATTTTTTCAGCTAAAGATCTAAAAATTCATAATGGTGAAAACGTTCGACATTAGCTTGCACATCTGTTTTTCTTCGTTTTTTCGTCTTATATAACATATATAATGTTTTGAAGAAAAAAAAAAAAAAAAAAAAAAAACGAAATAACGAAACTGAAAATATGATGTAGAAGCCCATGATTGATCAAACTACAGTAAGTAGAACTTTTACTTAAATATGTTTTAAAAGCACAGAGTATTCCTAACTACATATTCTAAATCAGTGGGGGGGCTTTAGTCCAGTGTTCTCCACATGGATAGCTGTCCAGTCACTCTTAGGTTCGATTCAGGGTTTACCCAATGACGAAGAAATCTATTATTGTAAAATTTTAAATAAATATAATAACAGGAAAAATACAAAGATATCTTAAACGGAAACAAATTCACACCAAGTCCCCAACAAATGTTGATGTGCTTCTCTCCCATCAACCACTAGCCTTTACTAGCTATGATTCGAATGATGACATTAGAACACATGATGCTGCACACAATAAAAGGAACATATGATTTCTGATAAACCAATAACCGAACAAAGTGTAGTTAATGCCGAGCGATTGGAATAATAAGAACAAGCATTGAAATATAAAAGTAACTGTGACTTGCGATGCGGTTGTAAGTTATAACAATTATCAGTTTTTTAGAAATTAATATGATTAACCTATCAATAGTTGCTTTGATATATGTATAAAACTATGATAAAAATGACTAGAATTCTAACAACAGTTATTAATTAAGTGCAACAACACCAAAAAAATGTTAACTACTAACTCCAATGATTGACATGTTTTTATAAAAAGTTCACATGGATATAAATTAATTTATCGTAAATAAAAGTATATAAAACACATTCAATTATTAACTAACTCCAATTATCAAATTATCTATATCAAAAGAAAAGTATTTGTGCTAAAAGAGAGAGTGTATTATACTTATCGTATGATGATCACAACAAACAGCCATTAATGGGTGTAAATTAAGATTAAAGAATGATTAATGATTGTGTGAGTGTTAGTAAAACATACCAAAGAGGGAAGGGTATCATTAAAAACACGTAGGGAGACAAATCTGCAGTGGACCACTAACTCACCAAATCAAGTATAAAGATCTGTCCGAAACCAATCTTTATATTGTTCAATACAAATCAAAAGCTGGTTGTAAAAGGAAAACAAACATTATATATAATCATGGTAATTTGTAGTATCAGAAGCAGGTCACTTGATTTATATTCGTATTAACATGTCACAGTGCTGTGATTATGTAAACCTCAAATATAATTCTGTTTATACTGTCCAAAAAAAAATAACAGTTTTGTTCTACTGACTATTTTTGTCTTGAGATCGAATCCAAAAATATCATGCATGCAGTTTGATAGTTAGCAGGATTAAATTACCTGATTGATATAGACAATGTCAAACAGCTTCTCGAGAAAGACTAAACCTGAATGATAAAACCATGCATATTATGTTACGAGATAGCATAATAATAGTTTCTACTAATTGATTTTACGTTTATATCTTAACATATATCTATGAGATCTTCCGTCTAATGACACCTCTTTTTTGGATCGGATATATAGAAACAGTGTGGTGCATGTCGTAGCATATATGTAAAATCTGTAGACTGTAGTATGTAACATATATAATTGGTTTAACTGTTTAAGTGCTGTTACTACCAAAATATATATATACATTTGGTTGTATGAAAATTTTCACGATTAAATCCGATATCGATATATTTATTGATATCAAATATTCTTTACTTACTTTAAAAGGGCAGCGTTTTGTTTTAATTACAATGGAACAAAAAAGAGAGAAAATTAAAATAAAAAAACATTACAAGAAGAGCTCATATAGCGAAAGAAAACTTAGATTGCATATATAAGTCAAGAGAGATAACCTAAATTTCTTTTTATGACGTAATTTTCACTATCACACGAACTGAGCAATCATATATAAGAATAACATAGTACTTGTACTAGAAATCTTTCAAGATTTTCGATACAAGAAACAAACATGGATTTATAAGAACACAATTTGGTACGTAGTGTATAATTTAATAGATGTAGAAAACCACTAACACGAGCGGTCAAACATTTTACGTCCTGAAATGTGATCTTCTACACTAATTCCAATATTACCAATTAACACGATCGAGCCATGTGAGACTCTGAATCCATGGTCCGCCAAAATACTTTTCACTACTAAAGAACACAACTTAATTTTTTATTTGTTTTATATGAAATTTGTTGGTATATAAGTATGTTTCTTTTTTTTTCCTTACATGTTTTAGTTTTGTATATGGTACTCTTAAGAAACGGATCGCAGAGATATTTTCCGTAGGCACAAAAGACAGTTTAGGATTTATGTGTTGTAAACAAAACAAAAAATGATTTAGGTCAAGGAAAATACAGGAGATAGGGACACGTGGCAAAGAGTTGTCGAAATCAATTTTTAAAAAAACAAAAACAGTGCAGATGTTTTAGTCGGAAGAGACAAGCCGAGTTGAATCAAGTAATTAATTACGAAAATTCTTTAAAAAATAAAAGAGGAAAATGATTTCTTATTAATGATTTTAAAATAAAAGGCAAATTTCTTTGGTCTGACCCATACCTTTACCATTTCTGAAGACTAGAAACCCATTAAAATTTTCATAATAATACTACTATATTGTATGATTTTTTTAGGATAGAATATTAAAAAGTTGTAAAGCTAAAGCTCTATAGAACTTAGTGACGGATATGATTAAAGAAACGCCACATGGCCACCTCTTAATTAACCCATCTTTGTCCGTTGCAGGTAAAAAAAAATTGGTTGCTTGCAAAAAAAAAGAAAAGGTGGTAATTCTTTTTGCACCAACTTTTTGGCGTTAAATCCTGAAACATAATATTAATGCAACACAATTTTTCTAATTCGTGTTATGTGAATCGTGTAAAGCACAACATATAGACATAGTGTTAAGTAAAAACATATTAATATTAAGAAGTAAATTTTACCAAGAGCTAAATTGTTTTATATATAAAAATATAATGAAATGTTTAGAACCCAATTTTTTTAATTTGTGTGATATTTATCAAAATGACATTTAAGCGTAAACCATATGGGGTATATGCAGGAAGAAAGACTAATATTTTAATACAAAACTTATCACTTGTTAGTGTCACACAACAAAAAACAAAAAAAAACAAAAATATAGCTTTATTTTTTTACCAAAGAAAACGACAAAAAAGGACCAAGTAAGAAAACACCACTCATGTCCATACATATATGGCACAACCTTTATAACAAAAAACATATCTAAAAAAGGAAACTCAGGACATCAAAACTTTTTAAAAGGAATACTAGATGAATATAATACATATATCGTTGTGTAAATAAGCATCAATCAATCGATTGTATCATATAATAACATTTACACATATACTACAAGACGAATTAAGTGGCATATAGATCGCTGGATGGATTTCCGAATATAAATCTTTGCAATAGCAACGAACATGTGCCGAAATATAGATAGATATATGTTGTGTGTATGTAGATAACAATGCTTTAATTAAATAATAAAAAATGATATATATAGAAAGTCAAAACACTTGATTATGGGTTTTTTTTAAAATGATTAATCTCACCAAAGAAGAGAAAATTCCACAAAGATCATATTATAGGATCTTAAATTGAGAAACATGAAAATTTTGCCAAATTAAAATGCGGCGTTAATTGAAAATGTTCTACCGAAGTATACAGGTGTCAAAGACTTCTGTAGTTCATGTATACGCGCGAGTAGCTATATATTAAGATCATAATCTCATCTTAATATAATATAGAATGAATAAATAAAAAACTTAATAACATGAACAATATATGCTGCAAATATAAATAATACATGAGTAATGATATAAATCAACACATGAAGACGTGAAATTAAGGGTAAATCAGTAGGCTAAGGCTGATAAAGCCCTAATTGATAACCCTAAAACTCCAGAAAGAAAACACCAAACCCTAATTCAACAATACAAGAAAGACCCTTATAATTAATTAAAACATATGATTTGATATATCATATAAGTGATATAATGAACAAAAAAACCAACAAAAGAACAATATGATAACATACATATACGTGGACAACACAAACCGATCGATCAATAGCCCCACAAGTCCTCATCATTTGAATTCTCCGGAGAGTCATCGGACGGTCGAGAATCCATCCACGACGGTGGTGCAAGCATCATCCCTTCCGCCATATTAGCCAGCAAATTAGGCATATTCAAGACCTCATCTTCGTCCATAAACTCTGTTCCACACCACGACGAAGACCCCGCATCATTGTCTACGTGGCATTCACGCGCTCTCGACTTCGAACTATTACTACTACTCTTCTTCTTCTTTGCCTCTTTTTCCTCTTCCCCTCCTTCCTCAGTGCATCCCTTCACTGACGCTGCAGCGGCCGCAGCGGTTCGTATATCCGCTGCAGATGTTGATACGGGAACCGGGTATGACCGGGCGGATTCAGGGAAGTTCAAGACGGCTTCTCTTCCTTTAAGAGCCATAGCAGCCACATCGTAGGCCGCGGCTGCCATCTCTGCCGTGGGGTAAGTCCCAAGCCAGATTCTAGTGGTTTTCTTGGGCTCACGAATCTCAGAAACCCATTTCCCACTTCGGCAACGGATTCCTCTGTACACCGGATCCTTTTTCCGGCTAGCTAAGCCGGAAGCAGACATTGAATTGTTCGTACTATTCGTAGTGTTGTAAGTTATAAATTGGGGAAGAGAGTTTTCACACGTAGCGAAGAGAACTTGATTTTTCACACGTGCGAGGTGGCAAATTAATCAAAGAAGATGAAGAAGTTTTTTGGTTTAGAGGGAGATATGGTAGGATTTGTATCGTGAGTCGTGACCATCAGCCATATATATATATATATATAGAATTGAAAAGTAAACAGTATACATATATATATGTGTGTGTGTGTGTGTGTTATGTATATACATAAAGATGGATTATAAATCGAATTAGTTAGGGTTTAGACTTAGTGAGAGACTAATGTTTAAATATGAGATGAATCATGAAAGGGTTATTTCACTAATAATTTCTTAAGGCACAGTTGTTATTCTCTTTCACTTTCTCACTTGGGGTTGTCGAAAGTGTGTTGGCTTTTGTTGGGGTTATTCTTGTAATAATAGGTGAGAAAGAATAAAAACTCTAGTTTATATTTTTGTTGGGTTTAAGAAGATATATTTAGTCTCTTTTCTAATGGGGATAATTTATCTTGTTTTTACTAGCTAGTTTAATTAGTTACTATATAATCAATATGAAGCATATAAGCATATATATATATATATATATATATATATTGAAAACTATGAAACATATATAATTAAAAATTTAAGCTATATGAAGCATACGCATGTATACATACGTATATATACTTAAGATAAAGCATACGCATATATTACTTGAATATCGAAACAGGTTCATTTTTTTTGGTGTTAGTTATCATATTAGTTCACTAAGAAAACTTTATTGATGAACGCCAAAAACAAAGTTGATGACATGTATAGACGTATATGCGATATACTGTAAGAGGAAATTACTTACTGAACTACTGCGTACATAAATTTAGGAAAACTCCATATACAGTATTGTTCTTATATAAGAATCAACTATAAACATCACAGTGAAACAAAAATAATATAATATTGTATTAAACATAAAATAGTTAGAATATAAACCCCAAAACATTATAAATGCGAAATTTCCACCGGAACGAGAATGTAAAATTAGGGTGTGCTTAATTAGACGATATTGGCTTGGAAGGAAGTTAAAAAAAACCCAGAGTAGTAAAATGCCATCCCTGGTGAGAAAGAAACATTCATAAAGTAAAAATGTCTAATAGATGGTGGAACTTGGAATAGTTCAGATCCAACATGAGGCTATGGTGGATGTTCTTGCTAGTGGATGATATAGTATGATATGCTTCTTGGAACCAAATGTCAAAGACGCATTGATATATATATGAACAATTATCGAAGTTTTTGTCACGAGAGATAGATCATTATCAGGAACTTAGATAATATGTATTGGTCAACTTTGCAATATATCCTTCGTTTAGTGTTTTCTCCAACATCTGAACCCAAGTTTAGTTTGCTTCCATTATATACAGTATCATAATTTTTTTTTTTTTTTTGTCTGTTTTTAATGTAATTTTATGGTAAATTGTTTACCTCGATCTTTTCAAGGATCGAATTACCATACGATAAACTCAAATTCGTTAACTATGTAAACTCTATTTTGGAATTGGGTAAAAAACCTAGTCAACCAAAAATTTTCTTTCTAGGTTCAGCAATGTCCAAACTAAATTTGTAGGAAATTCAATAATTAAACCTGTTGAAACGTAATCTTAATTTACACATTTTTCCCCCCTAAAACTCTGAACAAATTAATCAAGATAACTAATGAATAAGCGGATTAATAATTTAAATAGATACAAAGATTAAACCGGTTCTTCAAGTTTTATCCGGTCGGGTGGATTAAACCGGTTCTTCAAGCATTAAAGTCCCTTTGCTTCCTTCTTCGTTCAGTTTCTTCGTTAAGTTTTAAAGGTACACAAAGACAAAGGCACCCCCTCCTTGTTGAAACTTCCTAATCGGAAGTTATTAAAGCTTAAATCTTTTCTTCGTTTTTTTTTTTTGTTTTGTTTTTATTTGTGTGTGTGTGTGTGTGTGAAATTGGGTGTAATGTGTAGCAGAGATTGGTGCCTGTGAAAGCCGAACAAGCAAATCAGCACAAAATTCGAATACGCGACTCGAAGCGATGGCTGCAGATCTCTTACCACCACGGAACAAGCCAATGAGGAAGTTGAGATAACTCGAACCTCACCACTTGTCTTGTTGGATATGACGAGGTTGGTCACTAGCGAAGCTTACAGTTAAGTGTATCATAGCTAATCTTCTAATAACTACTAATATTCTAATTCTTTTGCTTCCACGTTTGGTAACTTATTCGAATTCTCATCGCATATCTCATCAATCTTTGGGTTTCTTGATTAGTGTGTGTTGGAATCGAAAAATTGTTGGAGATATCCACTATGAGTAGTCTGGCTTCAGTGCATTGTATTGTCGTCTTAGAGATATAAAGCAGTATTGTGTTGTTTTGTATGGTTAAAAATTGCTCAATTTGATTCAAAAGTCTGTCTTAATTCTTGGTAGTCAACAAAAGAGTCATTTGTCAACTTCTTGTAACCAGTTTTATTTTTGTGCAGATATTTTAAAACCCTGGTTACTTATTTCAGTGGTTTACATTTGAACTACTCCACAGCCTTTTTTGATGAAAAGTTTAATATCAGGTGATTATGTTTTTTGTTTACAGTCATATTTACAAACAATTTTTCCTTGTGTTTTTTTTGGTGCTTCTCGTTAAGCCCGTTTTATTCTTGTGTCAAACAGTTCAACGATGGCGCCAGGAGCATATTATGGACTTGGTGCCTACTACTTGAACACAAAGGTATTTTGGATATCAAAAGAATGACTGTGTTATTGGATTGTTTAATTGAACTTTTTTCTTTGTTCTGAGTGTTTTTGTTGCAGCTTTCGCTTAGTGGAGATGTTGCTACTGATGGTACACTAACTGCAAGAGTGGAAGCGGTTGTAACTGATAAGTTGACTGTGACGGCAGATACAAAGGTAACTAGAGTTACTGTTAATCATTCTGTGTTTTCAGTTCGACCACAGCATTTATCCATTTCTTAATACCGCTACATCACTCACAACTCTGTTTTCTTACAATCTTCTTTTTCTAGCTAAGAAATGAGTCACGCTTGTCCATGACACTAGTCAGCTTAGAATACATGGTGAGGAAATTATCTCTGTTTTAAGATTTGCCTATCTTTGTGATTGAACGTCTTGATGAATAATTTCTTTTGGCTCACATTTCTGTAGGCTCTAAACTGAGCAATGGCCTAACTGCAGCTACATATATCCAGGTAAATTTCACACTTCTGTTCTAAGCTTTTTTAAACTCTTTCTAATTTGATTTCTGGCATTAGCCACTATTGTTAATTGTTTCTGTATCGTATAATTACTTAATTAGTATTTGCAAATTCTTTGTAGACACAAATACTGAAAAAAATTTAAGTACTTGGTCTATAAAAGACTATGGCAAGAGACAGTAATACGTCAAATCAATTACAATTAGCTCATAAATACTACAAAAGAAAAAGAAATGACCGTACTGATATGTATCTTTCTGCTCATAATCAGGTTTCAGTCGCCACTGATTTTGCGTACAATTGCTTTTCAAGAGTTGTTGAAGCTAGTGTTGGGTATGACTGGAATAATAAACAGGTAAATATTGCTATTTTCATAGATTTGAAGGGAATTGAAAACAATGTCTTTATAAATCCGTTTTAATAGTTCTAATGTAATGAGCTTTTGTTTCAGTCTCGTGTCCAGGGAAAGATTGATTCTAACGGTGTTGTATCTGCACTTCTTGGAAAGGAATTATATATGTGACTCGAGTGTCTTCTTTCTGCAAATTTGGATCATAAGAACAAGGATTACAAGCTTGTTGGTTTGTTCTTATCATATGGCTCACCAGTCACCACTCTCTTCGTGAAATAGTTACCAACTCTTTCTAAGGAATATTTTTTTTGTCAACTCTTTCCTTTAATTGTATATATGCGTGGGAAGTTAATAGAGTAGACTTTGTATGTCTTTTAGTTTTAATTAGCTGTCAGAATTTGAAACCATAGAGTGTTTTTTTCTTTCTTAACAAAGTGTTGTTATATTCACAAATGAAATTGCACCTATTTGGTAAACATAAATGTGATGAAATCTGAATGATATACCACAACTATATAATTGATCAATATAATTAGAAAAGATACGTTAATTAGAATAATAACACTATTTAACGGCCATTAAAGAAAACAAATGTTGATTTAATCATGAAATAGTAGTACCGGTACAAGACAACCGGTACCGAAACAAACAAATGTCTATTTCGTCAACAACTATAAGATAACCGGTTTGATATAAACCGGCTCGTTAAGCCAGTTATAGAAGCATATCGACGAACACAGTCATCTGATTCTGAGAGATTTTTACGTTAACCAATTCCATTGCTTCCTCCATGAATTAGAAGAAGCTGATACATACACTCATTTTTGTTTTTATTAAAGAGCTTTCAAATTCTATAATTGTGGGTCATGAAGGGATTGGTTCAGACACGTCTTCTTCTTCTTCTTCTAGAGAGAGCAGGTACTCCAAGAACTCATGTTTTCTTGTCTTGCTGTGAACGAGTCTTTTCAAGTGTCAGTGATGGGAAAGTCTCTTTCTCTTATAGAGAGAGATTGAGGAATGGGATTGCTGATATTAAGAAAGAGGATGCTGTTGATCTCTTCCAATCCATGATTAGGTCTCGTCCTCTTCCCACTGTCATTGATTTCAATAAATTGTTGAGTTCCGTTTCCAGAACAAAGCAGTATGATCTCGTTTTAGCTCTCTCCAAGCGAATGGAGTTGATTGGGGTTGCGTATGACTTGTACACTCTCAATATTGTCATCAATTGTTTCTGTCGCTGTCGTAAACTTCAGTTCGCTTGTTCCGTTATGGGAAAGATCGTGAAACTTGGGTTTAGGCCTGACACAGTCACTTTTTCAACTCTTATTAACGGATTGTGTCTCGAGGGCCGAGTCTCCGAAGCCGTGGGGTTAGTTGATCGAATGTTTGAAATGGGACAAACACCCAATCTCATTACGATTAACACTTTGGTCAATGGACTTTGTCTCAATGGTAAAGTCTCTGAAGCTGTGGTTTTGATTGATCGAATGGTTTGTCAACCTGATGAAGTTACCTATGGACCGGTTTTAAATGTAATGTGCAAGTCTGGCAAAACTACCTTGGCCATGGAATTGCTCAGAAAGATGGAAGAAAGAAAGATCAAGCTCAATGCAGCCAACTACAATATCCTCATTGATGGCCTTTGCAAAGACGGGAGCCTCGACGATGCATTCAACCTATTCAATGAAATGGAAATGAAAGGGATCAAATCAGATATTTTTACCTACAACACTCTCATAAGAGGCTTCTGTAATGCTGGTAGATGGGATGATGGTGCCAAGTTGCTTAGGGATATGATCACAAGGAGAATCACCCCAAACGTCTTCACATTCAACGCGTTGATTGATAATTTTGTAAAAGAGGGAAAACTTGTAGAGGCCGAAGCACTGCACAATGAGATGATTCAACGAGGTATAGCTCCTAATACTATTACATACAATTCTTTGATAGATGGGTTTTGCAAGGAGAACCGCCTAGACGAGGCAAACCAGATGTTGGATCTGATGATTAGCAAAGAGTGTGATCCTGATATTGTGACGTTTAATATCCTCATAAATGGGTATTGTAAGGCTAAGCGGGTCGATGATGGTTTTGAACTTTTCCGCACAATGTCTGTGAGAGGGGTGGTTGCTGATACAATCACTTATAACACACTTGTCCAAGGGTTTTGTCAATCGGGAAAACTTGAGGTCGCCAAAGAACTCTTCCAAGAGATGGTTTCTCGTGGTTTTCATCCTGATATCGTGACTTATTCTATTTTGCTGGATGGGTTGTGTGACAATGGGGAAATAGAAAAAGCAATGGAAATTTTTGAAAAAATACAGAAGAGTGAGATGGACCTTGATATTAGTATGTATAGTATCATTATTCACGGGATGTGCAATGCTAGTAAAGTGGATGATGCTTGGGATTTATTCTGTAGACTCCCTCTCAAAGGAATGCAGCTTGATGTTATGGCATACACCATAATGATTTCAGGATTATGTAAGAAAGGGTCACTCTCTCAAGCAAATAAATTGTTTAGAAAAATGGTAGAGGATGGGCATGCGCCAGACGATTGTACATACAACACTCTAATCCGAGCACATCTCCTAGTTAGTGATGCAATCAAATCAGCTCAACTCATAGAAGAAATGAAGAGCTGCGGGTTCGTTACTGATGCTTCGACTATAAAGATAGTTATGGATATGTTATCGGATGGTAGATTGGACAAAAGTTTTTTGGATATGCTTTCTTAGAATGTTTTCATCTTAGAAAGAATTGGTTCATAGAATACTCTAGACGAAGAATGGATAGAAACTAGAAAGAGTTGAATGGGAGGAAGATGCCACACGACGACACTGTTTCTTACCTTCTTGTAGGCTGCGTTGAGGAACCATATGAGTCCATGACCCAGAATATTGTTGTGTTTGTATCTTCTTCTTATAGTCTACACCTGTTTCGGTTCTTAATTATTCTTTGAAATTTAGTGTTAAAGAAAAAAAGGTTTAATGTCTCAAGTATCAAAAACAAATTTGTATTACAGTCGTAACATTTGCAATGTACCTTGTTCAAACAACTCTCGAAACACTAAACAGCGCTCTAAGCACTTATTGGAAAATCAAATTCACAAGAGCAACCTTTCTCTCTGAGGAGGAGTATTTGACTTTGTCTTTAAAACTCAGCTAAACCAATTCCGGTATAGCTTTAAGACTCAAGAGTCAAGACAAAAGTAACTACGCTTAGGATTCATGGCTTTACTGAAAGATGATGTTCGAGTCAATGAGAACGACGAGATAAGAAAGTCTATTACAGAATTAGAGTTACGAGTTCAAAATCTTACGACAACAATTCAAGAGATGATCGTACAACAAGATAGCGACCAATATGGTGCAAGGACTAGCAAGATCAAGGGTGAATATTTTTTCTTTGGATTAACTACAGGTGTTACTGTAGTTGCTGTCCTCGTCATAACCAATATATATTTTTTTTCATATTATATTTATGATCCTCTTTTTATATAAAAAACATTACGATGCTTAGTTGATAGGACTTTTAATTTTACTTTAAATTTATGATTAAAAAAAAAAAAATGCTTTATATGGTGCCATAGTGGATATTTGAACGCTGCTCTTCGTATTGAATATTGTTGTGGTTTTTAAACAACTCTCTAAACATTAAACAATTCTCAGAACATTTGCAATAAGATACAAGAAAATCAAATTCACAAAGGAGTATTATTAGACCCATTTCATTCGCGTGACCGTAGAACTCAGCTAAACCAATTCCGGTATAGCTTTGATTGAGCCGGTTTAATCGATAAGATTATTTTTTTTTGGTTCTCTAAGCTCCGTGTCCCATTGCTGTCTCTCTATAGGGGTTTGCAACCAATTCAACACACACAAACAGAGTGAGTTTTAAAAAGGAAGGGTTCATCTTGAGATGATGATACGGAGATGGAGTTCTACAAAAGCTTTGAAATTTGTTCAGCCTCGCTTCCTGGAGACAGGTACTCTGAGAAATGTTTCAGTTCACCATTGCCCATATGAGCTAGTTTCTTGCTGCGAACGAGACTATTCTGGTTTCAGCGATAGGAATCTGTCTTACAGAGAGAGATTGAGAAGTGGGCTCGTAAATATTAAGGAAGAGGATGCTGTTAATCTCTTCCAATCCATGATTAGGTCTCGTCCTCTTCCCACTGTCATTGATTTCAGTAGATTGTTTGGTGCTGTTGCCAGGACAAAACAGTACGATCTTGTTTTAGATCTCTGCAAGCAAATGGAATTGAATGGGATTGCTCATGACATCTACACTTTGTGTATTATGATCAATTGCTTCTGCCGACGCCGAAAACTCGGTTTTGCTTTTTCTGTTTTGGGGAAGATCCTGAAACTTGGGTATGAGCCTGACACTATCACATTTAACACTTTACTCAATGGCTTATGTCTGGAGGGCAGAGTTTATGCTTTGAACACTGCTCTCATAGCAGAAGTTGAGTTTCGTAATTTACTGGCTTAAGTTACACACCAACACATTAAGCCCGGTGAAGAGACCTCTCGGATTCGTACCGGAGATATTATTCGGTTTGACTCGTACCGGTTCTTTAACCAATTACATAAAAAAATCCCAAATATCCGAACCGAGGAATAAATATTGCTAAAAAAACGAAACAGAGTGGGTGAGTGATAAAAAGCGAAGAATCAAATTAGTGATTAACTTACCAAATTGAAGACGAAGGTTTTGAGATTGGTAACATGTTGTGCATCATTCAGAGATTGGTTCAGCGTTGTATCCTTAATCCAGGTACTCTTAGAACTGATTTGCTCTGTCGTACTCGTATCCTTTTCGGCGGCGGAAGAGACTTTTCTGGTTTCAGTGATAGGAATCTGAGTTATAGAGAGAGATTAAGAAGTAGTGGGATTGTTGGTATTAAGGCAGAAGATGCTGTTGATCTGTTCCAAGACATGTTACGGTCTCGTCCTCTTCCCACCGTCGTAGATTTCACTAGATTGTTTACTTGTGTTGTCAGAATCAAGCGGTATGATTTAGTGTTAGATCTCTGCAAGGAAATGGAGTTGAATGGGATTGCGTACGACTTGTACACTTTGAACGTTGTCATCAACTGTTTTTTCCGATGCAAAAGACTCGGTTTTGCTTTTTCTCTTCTTGGAAAAATTCTGAAACTTGGGTATGAGCCTGACATGGTCACCTTTAACACTCTACTCCATGGATTATGTCTTGAGGGTAGAGTCTCTGAAGCTTCGGATTTGGTTTATCGAATGGTTGAAATGGGACAGACACCTGATCTCATAACAATCAACACTCTGGTCAATGGACTTTGTCTCAAAGGTAAAGTGTCTGAAGCTGTGGTTTTGATCGATCGAATGGTTGAAACTGGTTGTCAACCCGATGAAGTTACATATGGACCGGTTTTAAATGTAATGTGCAAGTCCGGCAAAACTGCCTTGGCCATTGAGTTGCTCAGAAATATGGAAGAAAGAAAGATCAAGATCGATGCAGTCACATACAATATCATCATTGATGGCCTTTGCAAAGACGGGAGCCTCCACGATGCACTCAACCTTTTCAATGAAATGGAAATGAAAGGGATCAAATCAGATATTTTTACCTACAACACTCTCATAGGAAGCTTTTGTAATGCTGGTAGATGGGATGATGGTGCGCACTTGCTCAGGGATATGATCACAAGGAGAATCACCCCCAACATTGTCACTTTTAGTGTTTTGATTGATAGTTTTGTGAAAGAGGGAAAGCTTCTAGAGGCCGAAAAACTGTTCAAGGAGATGATTCGACGAGGTATATCTCCTAATACTGTTACATATAGTTCTTTGATAGATGGGTTTTGCAAGGAGAACCGCCTAGACGAGGCAAACCAGATGTTGGATCTGATGATTAGCAAAGAGTGTAATCCTAATATCGTGACTTACAGTATCCTCATAAATGGTTATTGTAAGGCTGAGAGGGTTGATGATGGTTTTGAACTGTTCCGCAATATGTCCCTGAGAGGAGTGGTTGCTAATACAGTTACTTATAACACCCTTGTCCAAGGGTTTTGCCAATCGGGAAAACTTGAGGTTGTCAAAGAACTCTTCCAAGAGATGGTTTCTCGTGGTGTTCATCCTGATATTGTGACTTACAAAATTTTGCTGGATGGGTTGTGTGACAATGGGGAAATAGAAAAAGCATTGGAAATTTTTGAAAAAATGCAGAAGAGTAAGATGGAACTTGATATTGGTATCTATAACATCATCATTCACGGGATGTGCAATGATAGTAAGGTAGATGATGCTTGGGATTTATTCTGTAGTCTACCTCTTAGAGGAGTGAAGCCCGATTTTAAGACATACAACATAATGATTGGAGGACTGTGTAAGAAAGGCTCACTGTCTGAAGCGGACCTGTTGTTTAGAAAAATGGAAGATGATGGGCATGCGCCAAACGACTGTACATACAACACACTAATCAGAGCACATCTCCGAGGTCGTGATGTAATCAAATCAGCTCAACTCATTGAAGAAATGAAAAGGGGAGGGTTCGCTGCTGATGCATCCACTATAAAGATGGTTATGGATATGTTATCGGATGGTAGATTGAACAAAAGCTTTTTGGATATGCTTTCTTGAATGCCTACGAGAAACCCCTGGTTGGTTCTTTTTCATCTAAACCCATAACAGAGTAGTAGTAATTAGCTATGAACAATTTAGTTTCTGTTGTAATGTAACTGATTGATGTTTTTAATGAATCGTTCCTCCTTCTGGACATGTTTCCGATCCAAAGAAGGACAATTCATAGGGTTGTTCGTTCTCTTTGTTTCTTTAGTTGGCAGTGAAGTTCGAAACAGTCAAGCGTTCTCTTGCTTCCTCTTTATGTTTGAATACTCGACAGTGCTTTCTTGCTTCCTTTTCAAAAACTTGAAGATCGGAATCCAAATTGTTTCTTTTTGCTTCGCAGTATTAGTAACTGATAATCAAATAAGCAAATGTACATTTGTGAATGTAAGTTTTTCGTAATAATAGTGTTTAGTGAGAGATTAATTAATGCTTTATATGAGACGAATGGTGAAATGGTTAATTTCATTAGTTACCTTTTTTTTTTCACTTTCAAATTACTAGAGGTGTTTTGGCAGGGATTACTTTAGAATAACATACGAACTATAATTTGCACATTGGTTTCTTATTTCTTGACGTAGTAATCAATACAATAAAAGACGAAGGTGTTTCTCTCCAGAGCATAACACCTCAGTCTCAATTTTGAAGCATGTGTTGACACCTCAGTCAAAATCTCTACACAATCAAATTATAAAAAAAATTTCTTAAGTGGACAAAGCAAATCGAAAACAGAGACAGTTTAATCAATTGATCGATTTCTTTTCTTCGTCGCTGTAAGACCATAGTTCGAGACTCTAACTCATCGGTCATCTTCTAGCTCTTGATTGTTCTGTTTAGTTTGTGTCTTATGCATTATTTTTTTGTTTTGTTTTGGCTTGCTTTAGTCTGGTCTAAACTATGATCCTTCTACTTTTCGTTTCTAGTTAACATAATATCCGAGGTAATATATAAATTTTAGTCAACACCACCAGAATCTGTAAATTTTGACTAAAAAGTAATATGAATACTTTGATTTGTTACACATATATGATCATGGTTAGGGAGTCCGGTGATCCCGCACCTAATATAGTTGAACACAGACATGGTTTAACTCCTCCATTAGAAGATGCTTGAAAGAGAAGATTTCGTATGTAATGTGCATTTACTATTATCAATCCGTCAACTAAGCTTCCCAATTAGACATATGATCATGTTTTTCCCAGTTATTCTTGGATGCATGATTTTGGCTCATTAGTTTTTGTTTTCTTTCTGCTTGGAGGACGATTTGGAAATTAGTTGTTTATTGAAAGAGTGTGTTGTATTGTGATGAACGAGTGTTACAACGAGTTGTCTTTTTTTTTTTGTTTATGCCTTCTCAAGAACTAGGTTCTCAACACCATGTTCTGTTTTTAATTTGTTTGTTAAGTAACAGAGATACGAAACAAGATTTAGTTAACTTGTAGTGAGCAGTGTGACAAATTTAGTTAACTTGAGTTTACATTGTGCAATATTCTGTTTATACTCATCTTGTCCCTTTAATTTGCTTTTTAGACTAAGAAAAACCTTGCAAAGGAACCTTCATCTACGCTAGAGGACGACTCTTCTTCTGAATAGGAGGATGATTCTTCTTTGGATGAGGTAGGAATTGTGTCATAAACATCATTCTAATGTTAGAGCATTGCAAAACTTGTTTTTTCAAAATTGATTTGTTATGTAGGAACTTGCCCCTGCAATCATCAATTAAAACTTTTTTTCAACCCATGATCCCAATGAAAGCATGTAGAAAATGATTTTGAATCACTAATCTTCTTGCTTTTTTTAGTAGAAAGCATTTTTGTAACTAAGCATGATTTTAAACTAGATAAGATTAATTTTTTTTTAGTATGAATTGAATTTAGATATAATTAAAGAAAATATCCTACGGCGTAGCGCGGGTGTTAATCTAGTTTTACTAATTTAGTTTACTGAAATAAAGGTTATTTTTTACTCCCTCTTTTTCAAAATATAGGATTTTTAGAGAAGTTTGTTGTTTTATAATATATGATGTTTTCAAATTTCAATGCAATTTTTATATTAGTTTAGTATTTTATATTATGCAGTATTGTTTCTGATTGGTTGAACTTGTTAAATAAAGTTTTCTTGATCTGCGTGCTTTACTTAAAACATCATATATTTTGAAACGGAGGAAGTAACAGAGATATTAGGTTTATAATCCAAAAAAAATAAGGAGGTTTAATTACTAAGGTCCGGCAAATTATTAATACACGGAATATACATATAATTTGCCTATAATATAGTACAATGTACGTTAATTAAAAAGTGTTCACATAAAATCTTAAGTTCTGAAAGAGAGAAATAAAAGATGAAAGAAGAACACACGCAAGTGACACTCACGAGACAGCATGAAGCCTTAACTATTGGCCAACCAACATGTCTCCTTGTCTCTAATGCTTTACATTTTATATCAACGCTTTTTTTCTTCAAAATGTCAACATCATCGTCACTTATCATCTACCGTATTAATTTGCATAAAAGTTTTGAGTGAGCGCTTTTACAACTCATTTAAGAATTATCGAATTTGTGATAAACTTGGATGTTAATATATACTAGTATATTTCAATAAATTTCCAGATTTACATTACATCATTGTCGATGTTGTTTAAACTGAACGATCAAATGTGGTAATTTCACAAACTGATTTTCCTTCGCAAGAGTATAGTATCTTAAAGTGTTAGATAAAATAAAACAAAGGGATTAAATGTGTTATAATCTCCACATAGTATAGTATAGTACAAAAATACTCAGTTCCCACGGAAATCCCACGTGTTAGTCACAACTAATATCCTAAATATGGAAATGAATCACGTGTTGCTTATCCCACAATAACAAATATAGAAATAAAATTCTTAGATATATTACTATTTTAATTAAAAATGGATATTTTGGTCCTGAAAGACGAAAGCTCAGCATGGGAGAGAGCTCAGCTGGACCCAACTATCCGAATTTAATATTAACTATATATATATATACTTGAGTTAAAACAACAAAGCCAAAAAAGTTATGTTTGACCAAAAGATTCCAGGAATGTTCTTTGTCTGTATTTTTAATAACCACTTAAGTGTTAAATAAAAGGATAGCCGTGGTTTAATGTGCATTATGTCGTAGTATTATTTTGAGTTAAATGGATTATCTCGATAATCTGCATAAGATAAATACTACTACTGATTTGTATTTTTTTTTAAAAAAAAACCCAACAAAATTAACTGATGAGTGATTAAATTTACTTTTATCATTTTTATGGTAAAATATTTCCTCGGGAGAGTCTTCTTAGTCAGTGTATATAGATTGATACATTTTTTTTAATACTATGATATATTTTCTTCTTTCTCTATTGGTAAAAATATCATGTGTCATGTTGAAAGAGGAAAGTTGTTCGTTTATTTTAGTTACACTACTAAAATAGAGTAATAATAGACATGCCCTCTTACTTGTGAAATCAGACCAATCCCATTCCCATTTCCTGGTAAAGAAACCTCAACGTAAGCACTGATGAATACTAGCTAGAGTTAAATAAAAATGTGCCGAATTAGATCTTCCAATGTTTAAAAGAAGAAACACTTTTTTTTTTTATGGGTTCAAGCTCAAAACACACAAACACAAATAAGAATAAATAAATCTAGAACGAACCTTTTGGGTAAAATAACGGCTAACAGCTAATATTAAGTGGCATACGTGGGGATAAGATAATAATAAAATCATAAACAAGTGTGTTACGCGCGTTCATTTCGCATAGTTTTGTAGGTCCCCTCATGTCCTACCGTATCCTATATATATATTACACTTCTCTGCTTACTTAACTCCCAGCAAACAAAAAAACAGAGTTCAAAGTCAAAAACAAAACAAACAAATAAACAAGACTTCTCACTCGAACAAATCTTCAATCTTTTCGTAACCAAATCCTTACAAAAATATCGAATTCACATTTTTTTTTTTAAACAGTAATTGAAGTTACACCGGAGAGTTCCTTTTCTTTTGTTTCATTTTTTCCGGCGAATTTGTTTTGTACTTTTTAGGAGTTATGATGAACAACGACGAGATTGTTCTGGCGGAGATGAGGCCTAAGAAACGAGCGGGAAGGAGAGTGTTCAAGGAGACACGTCACCCTGTTTACAGAGGTATACGTCGGAGGAACGGCGACAAATGGGTCTGCGAAGTCCGAGAGCCTATCCACCAACGCCGCATTTGGCTCGGTACTTATCCCACAGCCGATATGGCTGCTCGTGCACACGACGTGGCGGTTTTGGCCTTGCGCGGGAGATCCGTGTGTTTGAATTTCGCCGATTCCGCTTGGAGGCTCCCGGTGCCTGAGTCCAACCACCCGGATGTCATAAGAAGAGCCGCGGCGGAAGCAGCCGAGATGTTTAGGCCGGCGGATTTCGGCGGTGGGATTACTGTTTTGCCCTTTTCAGGAGAGGAAGTGGATTTGGGTTCAGGTTCTGGCTCTGGTTCGGGTTCAGAGGAGATTAATTATTCTTCGTATGGATACGGGGACTACGAAGAAGTGTCGACGACGATGATGAGGCTCGCGGAGGAGCCGTTAATGTCACCACCACGGTCATATATGGAAGATATGACTCCTAATGTTTATATGGAAGAAGAGACGTGTTATGAAGATATGTCATTATGGAGTTACAACTACTGAAATCAAGTTACATTTAAAAGTTAAAACTTAAAAGAGTGTAAGTAAGTAAAAGAGTTCAAAGGTTTTGCGTTAGGTCCTTTGGTCGAGTTAGAACTTAGAAGGTTCCTTGATGGTATAATTTTGTAATATTCTTGGATCTTTCTTCATTATAAATTTTATAAAACGATTGGGCTTTCACGAACCTGTACACATATAGCCTAAGCCCAAATTTGCAATTCAACTTGATGACAGTTGTAGTAAATATGCAAACTTCCACAAAAAAAAAAAAAAAAAGTGTGATCATCTACTAGTAATAGAGAATTAAGGGAGATTGAATCAAATCTTACAAGGATACTAACTACTAAAACTAGCAGATTAAAATCTTTGACTATTAAGAGATTGACAGTATGACACCATTGGTATATACAGTTTTTTGACTTGAGAAATATTATATTTTTGAATTTCGACGACTAAAGTTTTAAACGGTGGAATTGCAATTCCCAAAATACTCTGCATGTCACGATTGCAGATAATAAATTCGATATCTTGAAACATAATTCATGGTAGGTCTTCTTTACGGAATTTATGATCGAGGACGTTCTTCAAATTTAAAATATTAGAAAAGCTTTTTTTATTTTATTTTCCAAAATAAATTGGTAGAGAATTAAAAAAAATTCTCAGTCTGACGTGGCATGGCGCGGAACTAAAGCGTGAAACACGTGGCTGTTTGGAACTGATTTTGCCAGCTCATCAGTCGTTCTTAACTCAAATAAAGTCTTCACAAGTACCAACATTGGAAGAGAGAGAGAGAGAGAGAGAGAGAGAGAGTTCATTATACGAGGTTTTGGAGCAAGTAAGTGCGTGTTTCATCAGTAGTAATCATCTAAAATCCAAAATTACCTTCACGGATTTATTTTTCAAACTCTCAAAAATCGAATATTCTCTGAGTTTGTTTAATCAGTTCAACAACAACTTTGATTGAGTTTTTTTTTTTTTTTGGTCTAATAAGTAAACATAAGTAATAAGATAAATACAAAAAACAAAAGCTATAGAACAAATAAAAGACAATTAGACCCTTTTTAGCGTAGAGAATTAGACCCTGTAATCTCTCTATTTCAAGTAGTGATATATTTTAATACGAAGTAGTTTGATAAAAAGTGATCGTGAGCGTTAAGTTAGATAGAGAGAGAGAGAGAGAGAGTAAGAGAGAAAACAAAATATAAGATATCCAAAAGGAGAATTCTTTTGTTCTTTCTTCAATTTGATATTTATACCTTTCTTCATCTACTTGTCAATATCACTGACTCTATTCTTCCACTTTTTTTACTAATCCCACAATATTCAAAAAAGAGATCAAATTTTTCTATATGTAACATTCATCCTCCTTGGTTTGATTTTTTATTTTTCTCTCTTTCTCTCTCTCTCTCTCTATCTGTTTGTTCTAGAGATCGAGATCATGAAGAACAGCGAAGAAAAAATGATATCACTATTCGGAATTCCTCTTTCTGATAAACCGAGATGGCAACAATTTCTCATCTGTTCTTCTGGTTTCTTCTTTGGTTACCTCGTTAATGGCATCTGTGAGGTTCGTTTCTTTTTTTTTAAAAAAAAATTATAAATTATTCTGATGAAACCAAATCAGTACTAGGATCATAAACTTTTTTCCGATATTTTTTTCATGAATTTTTGTTTTTGTTCTTTGAATTGATTAGGTCTTTGAAATTCCGGTTTTGCATGCGGTTTGTTGTTTCTCTGTTTTTTTTTCTTTTGCTTTTTTATGGCCGAGAAAATTCCAATGTTTAGAGATGAATTCGGTCTTCTTCTTCTAAATATGATTTTTATTAGAACAAATACTTTTACCGGAAACAATGGCGAATTTTAGGCATGCGAATATATTTTTCTTGTTAAATCTGAGATTTGTATTCAATTAATACAAATATATACTATAAATTTAATTTCTCGAGATTCTGTTTTTTTTTTTTTTACTCTTGAAATTCTGTATTTAGTAATTAGCTGCCGATTTATTAACATTTTTGTTTGACTGAAGATTTCGGATCTTTTATTTTTTTACACTCTGTTTTTTTTTTTTTGCTTCTTCTTCTTAAATTTGCAGGAATATGTGTACAACCGGCTTAAATTCAGGTCATTTTATATTTCAAATTTTATTTGAAACATATTAATAATATAAAATTTGAATAATACAAGTATTGAATTATAATACGTTTGTTTGTACGTTGCAGTTATGGATGGTATTTCACATTTGCGCAAGGATTGGTGTATATTGCTCTGATTTACATGCATGGCTTCAGGACGAAGCAAATGGTAAATCCATGGAAGACTTACGTGAAACTATCTGGTGTTCTTATGGGATCTCATGGCCTCACCAAAGGCTCCTTGGCTTATCTTAATTACCCTGCTCAAATCATGTTCAAATCCACTAAGGTATAATTTTAAATAAAGATTTAACTTAGTCCAACACTATCATTAGTAGAGCCGAGTAATTTTAGTCTGGTATAATGTTCTGGTTTAATATATAGGTAACGGTTGTTAGACTGTTGTTGCATAGGTTAATATCGTCTTAGCACTCAGTTAGTAGTACAAGAAGCTCTCTATTTGTGGTCTTGGACTTCTAATCATATTGTTCATAATGATCGTCTCAACTTCTCTAACTTTGATTTTTGCCTTTTTCTCTAGGTTTTGCCAGTTATGGTAATGGGAGCATTTATACCCGGGTTGAGAAGAAAGTACCCAATCCACGAGTACATATCCGCGTTGCTACTTGTAATTGGTCTGATCTTATTCACATTAGCTGATGCCCATTCATCCCCAGACTTTAGCATAATTGGGGTTATGATGATCTCGGGTGCTCTCATCATGGACGCTTTTCTTGGTAACTTGCAAGAAGCTATCTTCACGATGAATCCCGAGACAACACAAGTAATTCATTTTTTTACACTTTCTTCTATTTAATAAGATCCTTGTTTCTTGTATAACGTTCAATGGGTTTTTCTTTCTCTTTGATGGTAGATGGAGATGTTGTTCTGCTCGACGGTAGTTGGTTTACCGTTCTTACTTGCACCAATGGTTCTTACGGGAGAGCTCTTCACAGCTTGGACTTCATGTGCTCAAGTAAGCTTTATATAGTATAAGATACCATTTACTCTAATTCTTATGGCCAATTAACTTAAATGACAAGAGACATTATATGATAATCATAAACTAATGTAAATTATTAATTATATTTTTCTGTAATTGACATTTTGTAGCATCCATATGTTTATGGAGTGTTGGTGTTCGAAGCGATGGCAACATTTATCGGACAAGTCTCTGTTCTATGCCTCATTGCGCTCTTTGGCGCAGCCACAACTGCTATGGTAAAACTACTTCAACCATTTTAATTATTGCACTTCAGTTTAGTATATAACCGATAGAGCATTTAGGACTACAATTGTGATTTGTAGATATATTTGTGTAGTTCATTTGATTTGAAAAGGAAAAAAAAAAATTCTATCCGATCTTGAATCTTGTAATGTTTAAGCCAATATTATTGTTTTTTTTCTTTCTTTCTTGGGGAGTAGATAACGACGGCGAGAAAAGCAGTTACGTTGTTACTGTCTTACTTGATATTCACAAAGCCTTTAACGGAACAACATGGCTCGGGATTGTTACTCATATCTATGGGCATTATCCTCAAGATGGTCCCGGATCCAAATCCAAACTCGAAATCTTCGGGTTCGGGTAAGACACCCAAGAAGTTGGAACAGGTTAAGTTTGAGAAGGAAGACGATGAAGAGAGTCGGCCTTTGGTCTAATAAACGACGGGTGAACATGTTTAAATACTCAATTCTTAGTTCGTTTCATATTTTTTTTATCTTCAATATGTTTTGTAAGTAGATTTTGTTTTACTTCTTCGTAGTTCAGAATCTTTAACTCGAAACTTGGAAATTCAATTTGATTCCTGATCAATAAATACAAATGCAAAGAAAATGTTACATATACGTTTATAACGTTTATTTTGATGAGATATATACGCACAAAGTAAGATATTAAGGTGGAAGTGAACGAATTAGTAAATTAGTAAAAATTTGGGTTATAATGTTAGATATCAGTATAACGTTCGTTAAGCGTCTGTAGTCCAACGGTTAGGATAATTGCCTTCCAAGCAATAGACCCGGGTTCGACTCCCGGCAGACGCATCTTTTTCCTCTTATTCTTTTCCTTACTTTTTTTTGAAATTAGACATATAATTGGACCATATCTTTTCTAAAAACATCAAAATCACACTCTATTTCCAATTGGTTTATACAGTTGAGGTCAGTTTCCATGAAAATGTTTTACTACAAAACCAAGAAAATTGCAGGAACAAAATCAGATGTGTACAATATTTTACTGATAACAGTTATCTTCTTTCTTCTTCTTCTTCTTGCTCTAGCAAACGAGCGACAATCTGAGGGATGGAGCGGTGGGAATATGCGTGCAAGATGCCCATCTGATTATAGACTCTGTGACTGCAACATCCACCACCAACTGATCTAGCTCTCCTATTCCTATGGTCCGGTTCCTTTTACTGTGCAGTCCTGACATTCTTGACCAGTTTCCTCTTTCCCTTCTTGTCTCTGACTTTCCTGCTGCTTCCGTCTGATTCTCCCCTGCTTCCTCACGCCTCTCAAGTTGTGAAGAAGAATCTGGTGAAGGCAGTGACCTCTTTGGGCTTGAGTCTGTAAAAATGGGACACAAATTCTTTAATTAGCTCTTTCAAATACCAGACTTCCGGTTACAACCACCAATGAAGAAGATGATATTGGCACAAACACAATTAAAATCAACAGAAAAAGATTTGGTTTGGAGAAAGTTGAGATTCGTGGGTTTGAAGTTAATGTCTTTTGACATTTTTAGAAAGTATATGACTTATGTATAGCAATCATCAAACCCAACATTCTAGTTTCTAAGCAAGGAAGAGTGAAATATGTACCTCGAAGTTTTCCATCTGTTTCAGTGATGTCATTGTTCTGTGTCGTCGCTGGGCCTGGGCTAAAAAAGCTAAAGCTTGGCATTGAGGGGATTCCAGTTGATGAGAAGCCAGCTGAGGTTGATTCCGGTTGGATGCCATCAAAAGAAAACCCACCAAAACCGGAATTTGGTAGTGTGTTATCCGCAGGTAAGAAAGACGAGAATGATGATTTACAATCGTTATCTGTTGTTGATTGCGCTAATTGTGTCATGCTAAAGCTATAGTCTTGTTCTCGAGAGACACATTGTGTGGAGAAAGAGCATCCACCATTCTCCAATCCTTCACAGCCAAACCCATCTTGATCATATTTTTCTTGACTTGATTCAGATAATTGCTCCATCCAGGAGTGAGCTACAAACAAGTGCAGAAACATTATCACTCTGCTGTAGTTCACAAATGTATAGGCAACACTAAAAAGTAAGAATCTTGGTGTCTTTGCCAGTTTAGGAACATGGATAACTTTCTCATGACTACCCTTCAAGGAAATTAATTATCATTTCAAGTTTATAAGAAACGATGGACAAGATGACATACCTAGAACTTCATCAGCTGATAACCTTTGGGAAGGATCAACACAAAGCATCCCCCGGATCAAATCCTTAGCGTATGAAGTTATATGGTCCCATGGCTCTGCAGAAAATCTCAAATCTGCAGCCCTGACAGCATCAAAAATCTTTGACTTAGTCTTTCCCCAAAAGGGAGGTACTCCACTGAGAAGAATGTACAATATAACCCCTGCACTCCATACATCAGCAGCTTGGTTATATCCCCCTGACAACACTTCCGGGGCTATGTAAAATGGACTACCAACTGTGCCGCTCAACTTTTCCCCAGGCTTTATATAGGTTGCCAGCCCAAAATCAGCCAATTTGATAGGAGATGAAGAAGACATTGTGGCCATAAGAATGTTCTCAGGTTTCAAATCTCTGTGGACAATACCACTATCATGACAAAACTTGACCACTTGCATCAAATGCTTGAAGAGCACCCTAGCACGGAACTCCGAATACCTTCCATATTTCTCAAGCTTATGAAAAAGCTCACCACCTGCGCATAGTTCCATCACAAGATGCACAGAATCTTCCTCCTCATAAACAGCTTTGAGATTAACCACGTTGGGGTGCCCAGCTAACTTAGCCATAATCGCAATCTCGAGTTTGATACTCTTCATGTCGTCTTGTGTAACAAGTCTGTCTTTAGAGATAGACTTGCAAGCAAGCCTCTCTCCAGTTAACTTATCAGAACATACTCTTATGACACCAAACTGACCCCAACCTAACTGTTCCCCAAGCACATATCGATCTTTTAAGTTGGAAACGTTTACAGGGTTTAGAATAGTTTCAGTAAGGCTTGCAACTTTAAAGCAGTTGCAGAATTCAAATAAAAGCGGGCTCGTATTCTCCTTATCAGCTATGTCCATACCCATATATATATCCAAATCTTTCAGCTAGCAATAAATCTCAGTTTACAAAATTTACAACCTATAATAATACCCAACTAGGCCTAATCTGGCAAGGGATGCTACTCTTTGATGAAAACCGTAAGCTGCATTCACCTTCGTATCCTCCGATCTGTAAAGTTTCAAAAGACATAAACCTGAGATTTAAGCACTGATCTACAAAGTAACACCAACTGAAATTGAAAGAAAAAAAAAAAGTCTAGCTTTTGAATTCCCACATGTGAACACCCCAATTGCTTTCACCCAGTTTAGATTGAGAGAACAGCTAACACAAAAACTTATAGATCAAAGTACCTTCCAGAGATCAACGGACTAACTCACAGCACAAAAGTCGATTTCGAGCTAAAAAGAAAGTCCAACAAAATAGGCAAAACCCTCGAATTGAATTATTGAAATGCATCTCGATCTCGAATTAATCAAGTAGACAGCCTTAAATTAAGCCACAGAAAGAGTAAAAGAAGAAACTTGCAGGAATCTAGATAAGAACAAGAGCGCATAAAGTTCATCCCCCAACTGCTTCAACTTGTAAGGTAATCAATCCAACCAAAAAAAGATGAGTTTTTTTTTATGTTCTGAAACTCATAAAGAGATTGAAAAATTCTGGAAATTTTACCTCTTTAATTGCAAAGAGTAGTGAGAGAATCGAATCACGTCGAAGAGCAAACGAACAGCTATAGGTTGTAGCGAAGAGACCAAACCCAGTAGTCCTCTCCTCTCTCTAGCTACTTGCTCTCTCTCTCTTCTCTTCTCTTCTCTTTCAAATTAAAATGTCGTGTCGACCTGTTACCGGGAGAACCAGTTTCACGTTTACTTACTTCACGACAAGTTTTTTCTAATTTACAATTCAGACCACTGCTTTTTCGTCTAATTCCTACTTATTACCTCATACTTTTTCGATTATAAGGTTAGACCATTCGCGACGCGAGAGGCCATTATATCCACAAATATTAAGTTTTATATATTCAATTCTGTTGTAATAATATTCAATTTGTGTTATAACTAAATTTTTCTAAACAGAATATTGCATATTACATATACCACACTATACCATTGCTTTTGTGGCTTTTCTATTTTGCAGTATATAGAAAAAACAAGAATATATCGAGTATATAAACATGTTATTCCATGTTTCAAGTAAGGGAATAATTTAAATAGAGAATAATGGTATGCTATGATCCAAGTACGGGATTGGACAAGAAAAAATTTGTAAAGATAAAATGTAAAAATAACGAACTATTCAATCTTTTTAAAATTTGTATAGCCTCCAGAGGAAACCTATCCAACGGCGAAATTGAAAAGATGAAAAGACCCACACGAACAAAGCTTTTTATAGGTCGTGACGTTAATAATAATATTAGCCAATACCCATTTCAAGTATGCCACCTTGTACGTACGTATGGAGAGGGACCTAGATGTCTTCCACTTCTTTCACTCTTTTTTCTTTTTTCTGGTTGCTTCGCTGTCTGAGACAATAGAAGACTAATTGACTGAGTAAACTTAACTGAATTTACTAGTATAATTGTTTTTGAGCCTAACAATAATATTATTTTAGGTAACTTAATCATTAGAGTCAGTTCGATTTGTCTATGCTTTTGAGAACCAGAGAGATCTCTATCTGTATTTCCATGTTAATGAGCTGTACAAGCAAAGGATTGTACTCCACTATTATCTTTTTTATTCTTTTTTATTTTCCAACTTATAAATTTTTTGGATGTCACGTAATCGAAGTTCGAGTATATGAAAATTATCAAACTAAAATCCATTTTAAGTTGATTTTATTTTTCTGTGTGTTTTCAGCATTCTATATTTTATTCTAGGTTGCATAGAAACGGAAATGGATACGCGGAAACGAGAAATGATTTTTTTTAAAATTAAGAAATAGAAACGTTTTGGAATCGTGTGTATACATATCTGAAAATATATGTATATATATACATAATAAAACACAAGATATTAAAATCTATATTAAAAGAAATATTTGGAACAATACAAATTCAAAACATAAATATTAAATAGTTAATTTAAAACACTAATAATATTATATATTTATATGTATTATGAATATATAAATATATATTTTTAAATTATTTTATTTATTAAATTTTTAAGCTAAAAAAGAGTTTCTATCGTGTTTCTAAAATGGAAACGGAGTTTCCATCGTGTTTCTAAAACGGAAATGGAGTTTCCATCGTGTTTCTAAACAAAAAATTTTAAAAGTCGTGTTTCCATGGCTTGTTTCTGTGTTTACGTGAGTTTCCGTTTCTGGAACGTTTCGGAAACGGGAAACGGATCTTAAAAATATGGAATGCAACATAGATTTTACTATTATAGTTTACGTGGGTTCTATTGGGGATTTTTTTTTTTTTTTTTTTTTTTTTAAAGAAACAAAAAGAGAGTAACGTTGACAATTTCACATGTTGTATTGTTGGACTTGGACAAACGAGAAAAGGAAAAGAAAATGTATGATGGGCTTTAAGTCCGTTTCGTTTGATAATTGAATTGACTCGGCGCAAAATAGTTTGGCCCATATAATTTTCGTCTATTGAACACACGGATGATCCGATGATGTATAGAGTTTCTACTAATAAATAGTAGAGTTATTTTCCCCCAAAAAAGGAAATAGTAGGGTTAAAAACACACGTTGATCAAGCAATCCTCTATATGTATTTCTTCAACATATTTCAAGAAATTTTCCTCATCTGGACTTCTAGAGTATATATGGTTTAAGTAAACATACACTGTATGTACGTATAAGAAAATTTACTGGAATATTGTTAAACCTAAATCAGTTTCGGGTTCTACTACCTAATCCGAATTTGAATATGTTGTTTATGTTCAATAATTCTGTTTTTTTTTTTTTTGATCTATCATGTATGGATTAACCTTCTATTGTCATACTTAAATCATTACAGAAACTATTGGTGTCCATGATTTCCACCTACATATTCGGCTTAGTTAGTTATTAGTTATTACGATCAAATGACAAAGAGAAAGAGTTGGTGCATTAACTGTAACCAACTGTCTATTAATGGACGTTGGTCTGTAACATACTAATATTGATGGACGTTGGCCACTAAAATATAATCATATATTTAATTTTAATTCCATTTTCAGATTTCTTTATTCATGTGTCCAAGAGAGACAGGTTGAGTGTACCGATTTCTATATTGCATTCCCTATAAGTTTTATCGGTCCATTTAGTTTTTATCTCTCTCGTGATACTCCCATCTAATTTGCATTTTCTTTAAATGACATTTATTTATTCATATTTTGGGGGTTCTTTTATCTGCTTCTCAATTTGACACGTGTCCATGGAAATATACATAGAATCTTGGTGTTTTGCATTTCCTCAGAATTAGATGGACTCTAGCTATATAAATAGTGGAAAAGGTCGAAACCATTAATTTCAACCATAGCTTATCACAAACCCTTTTATAAAAAACAACAACCCATATATTATCATATACATACATATCCGCATACAAAGTGAGAAAATTATACTCTAGATTTTGTTTAACTTCAATTTTGTAATAATGTTGGATAGATTTTGGTCATGGAGATTGTTTGTTGCTCTCTCACTTTTCATCCATTCACCAATTTGTTCTTCTGACAAAGGTAATCATATGGTACTACAAATAGATTTCTTATGTATTTGTGTATTCATATCATAGTACTGTGTTACAGCTTTACTTTTTGGTCGCAGCTCCAAACTACTCCTTCATGCGGGAGGCGACAGGAAGTCCGAAGACGGCATACTACGACTACATTATCATCGGTGGTGGGACCGCCGGGTGCCCTCTAGCCGCAACGCTGTCTCAAAATGCTAGCGTTTTGCTGCTCGAACGCGGTGGCGCACCGTATAACAACCCCAACATCACGAGGCTCTCGTCTTTCGGAGCCGCTATCTCTGACTTGTCTGAGGCCTCACCATCTCAGCGTTTTGTATCGGAGGACGGCGTCATTAACGCACGTGCTCGAGTTCTCGGTGGCGGAAGCGCTCTCAACGCCGGCTTCTATACACGTGCCGGCACCAAATACGTTAGGTCAGTGCATCTAAAATACTAATACGCGTGCATGCGTATATTTACAAATATACATTTCACTATAAGTACTATAAGTTATAAGTAAATAATGCATAATATCTTGCGACAATTTTCACTACACCATAGGTTTGACAATTGAATGTCTACAGTCTAATTTAAATTATTCTTGATAAAATGGCGTTTTTAGTTTTTGATGCATAATAAAATGTTAAATTATCGTCCCTACCAACTCTCGCTGTAAAGAGATTGAAGGATTCACACTGAAATTGTAAAATCATTGTTCGAGTGCTTTGAATAACAAAAAAAGTATCCATCATGGAAATAAATATTTGATCAATCCACATGGGTGTACTGCATACATTAATATATGTAGGACAACAGATGATATATACAACTATATTCATTTAACATAGTATAAATGTACATGATAGTTATGATTGTAGTTATTTTTTCTCCTTTTTTTTTTTTGTTTGAAATTAGTTATTATTGTTGTTGCGTTTGGTCCATCGACGTTATAATATAATTAATACGAATTGAAATGTTGTTAGGAACATGGGTTGGGACGGAGCGCTAGCGAACGAGTCGTACCAGTGGGTAGAAGCTAAAGTGGCTTTTCAGCCTCCAATGGGGCCATGGCAAACCGCCGTGAGAGACGGCTTATTGGAGGCTGGGATTGTCCCTAACAATGGTTTCACTTATGATCACATCAATGGCACAAAATTTGGCGGTACTATTTTTGACCACAACGGCCATAGACACACCGCCGCCGATTTGTTAGAGTACGCCGATCCGAAGGGTATTACCGTTCTTTTGCATGCTACTGTCCACCGGATCTTGTTTCGAACTCGAGGTACTTAATTAATGTAACATTTCTTGTTAAAATCACGGAATAAATAAATACATACAATGTTAGAAGTTGGATATATATTATACTTCTACACACATTTTCATGGATTTAAGTTTGTAAGTAATCTTAAATTTTTCTTAATAAGTTGATATGGTTTGATTGACATTTGTGCAAAATCACTCTTTTTTTTCACTATATATTTCACGTAAATTCTCTTAGTCCATTACTTTTGTTCATAAATCAATTGCTTACCATTATCACTTTATTCTAATTCATAATGTTGTTACCATTATATCATATGATTAACTAACTATCAATTTTCCAATTATTCACGTTTAAGGTACCACCAAGCCAATAGCTAACGGAGTTGTGTACCGAGACCAGACCGGTCAGGCCCACCGAGCTTACCTAAAGGAAGGCGCATTGAACGAGATCATCCTATCGGCCGGAACCCTAGGGAGCCCACAACTTCTGATGCTAAGTGGTGTTGGTCCATCAGCTCAACTACAGGCTCAAAATATCACGGTGGTGATGGACCAGCCACAAGTGGGCCAAGGCATGCACGATAACCCTATGAACGCCGTGTTCATCCCTTCTCCGGTCCCGGTCGAGGTCTCACTCATCGAGGTTGTGGGGATTACCGGCGAAGGAACATATGTGGAAGCCGCTGGTGGTGAGAATTTTGGCGGAGGTGGTAGTGGATCATCTACTAGAGACTACTACGCAATGTTTTCACCAAGGGCAACACTACTAGAGTCAAATTCAATGACCAAATTGTCATCAGCCCAACCGTTTCAAGGAGGCTTCATTTTGGAGAAAGTAATGGGACCACTGTCAACAGGTCATTTAGAGCTCAAGACCCGAAACCCGAAAGATAACCCGGTTGTAACTTTCAACTATTTTCAACATCCGGATGATCTAAAACGCTGTGTTCGAGGGATCCAAACCATAGAGAGAGTCGTACAATCTAAGGCGTTTTCAAGGTATAAGTACGCGGATATGCCGTTTGAGTATTTGCTTAACCTCACGGCGAGTACTCCAGTCAATCTAAGGCCGCCTCGAAGTGGTCCTGGAGCCTCGTTGCCTCCATCAGCTGAGGAATTTTGTCAGCATACGGTTACAACTATTTGGCATTACCATGGAGGATGTGTTGTGGGTAAAGTGGTCGATGGGGATTATAAAGTTATTGGTATCGACCGACTTAGAGTCATTGATATGTCGACAGTTGATTATTGTCCTGGGACAAACCCTCAAGCCACCGTTATGATGCTTGGCAGGTAGAATTATGACATACGTATATATTATGTTGATGTTTCTATTTTTTTTTGCTAAAGGCTAACGATTTTTTCCATGACTTGGTCAACAATATTCGCATGCAGGTATATGGGTGTGAAGATCTTGAGAGAAAGATTCACCAAAAAGTAAAGTTTTGAATCGGATGAGGGTTTGTGAAAACGAAGTATTAAAAATTAAAATGAGATGGCAAGATCTTTTTTTTTTCTTTTACCTCAATAACAAGATCTAAAAGATAGCTTTACTGATAATAAATATTAATTATTCTAAGTAGTTTTTCTGTTTGGTACTCATTATTAACTTGACGTGAATACGAATATAGTTTCCAGTAACCTCGTCCTTGTTCATATATATTTTTATTTTATGAAAATTACACTGTATTAGGAAATACAGTTCAGTGTAATTAATTAAACTCACAAGGGGTTTTCTCATCAGTAAAAAGTTGCACAAAAGAAGAAAGAAAAAAAAAAAAAAACACTAACATTAATACAAAACGGAGCACAGTGACACAAATGGATACAACATGCAAGCAGTGATCATAGGCAAGAACTCACGATAAAAATAAACACAACATTTTTAAGCTCACAAACCCTAAAATTCAATAACACCCATTTCTCAATTTTCTCCTCTGTTCCAAATTCTGGTTTCAAGCCTTTCTTCAATTTTAGACTTTGATCTATATCTTCTTCTTCTTTTTTAATCTCTATCTTCATGTTAGGTAAGAACAAGCGAAAATGATTGTTCCTTTACAGACAGAAACTCCGAGAACTCTGCTTTCAACTTGGTCGCCTGTTCTTTGAAGTTAAGTTCGGATAAAAAAAAGTGTAAAAACTATCTGTACATCTCTCTACTTATTTCAACGTTTCTTATGTGTTGAATAGAGGGAAACATAAAAAACAGAAAAACTTTCAAATAACGAAATCCCCTTGATCAAGGGAAGTGACTTCCCCTCAGCGATTTTTTATAAGAAGCTTTATATGATTATATCACAATTAGATACATTAATACATATACATGCAGATGTATAACATAAAGCCGGGCCAATACAAATCCCACAACAAAAGTCAAAAGGCCACCGAAACTTCTCAAAACCCCACCCCAAAAAAAAGGAAACATAAAAAAAGAAAAAGAGAGAAACCCCGTTTGGGTTTTCCAAGGACAAAAGCGTAACTTTCAACGTCAACGGAAATTGGCGGTGGCCTTGTAAGTCTTACCGGCGCTCCAGTTAGACGGGGCAACGTTCCAAGCATAGATGGTTTGACCTGTGGTGTAAGAAGTGACCCTGAAAGATAGAGATTGACCGTAGAGAGACGAAAATGCTTGGTAAGACGCTCCCCAATTGTGGCTCATGCTGATCCAATTCGTCCGGCTACCTTTTACGGCCATGCTCTTGATGTCTCCCGCGCCACCCACATTCATCACGAATATGAGAAGCCAATATGCATTGCCTTGGAATTGAAACCTCATACCTCCGCTCCTTTGGCATGGCACTCTATATACATCAATCACATATATTAGTTATAACGTTTTGGAGTATACATATAACGAAGTTGAATAACTTAGTGTCGTAACTATAAGTTAATACCTTCGGTATGCAACTGGGATGATACCGGCCCTCCAATTAGCGAGTTTCATAAAAGCCGGTTTAGCCATATCGAAATGGGTTCTAGGAGGATTGCACCAACCACCATTGTTGGAGTCTTGGTACCAATTAGGAGGGCAAAGGTTGGTGGCTGTGACCACCGTTGATGGGTTTCCATAATAACAATGCGGTGACTTCATACACGTTATTTGAAAACATTGGCCGCATCCGTAACCGTCTTTGAACAACGTTGTGCTTAGCGCTGCTGTGGCCACACCGTAACCGCTGTTAAAAAGGTTTCCGTACCCACATGCACCACCTTCAAATATACATAAAAATTATTAGGAGATATCCAAAAATGGTGGACAGACTTCATCTTCATGCATGGTATATGCAAGAGAAAGTGAATGAAATTATTAACGTACCCATAGTTTCACTAGCGGTCTCGTCGCCGTAGAAAGTGGCATGAGCATATCTCCATGGGCCTGGTCGATAGTATCCAGCGACGAACTCACCGGAGATGGCGAAAACGACAAAAACTATCGCGAAGAATTTGTTGAAACTCCAAGAACTTGTGATTGGACCCATCTTTAGGTTTTTTTTTGTTCGATGGGTTTTCTTAATTAGGGTTTATGTTTTGTTTGTTTGTTGATGAAGTAATCGAATTTGAGACAATCTTATATAGAGGGGGGGTTTTTCAACGACAGTGGTGGTGGCTACGTGAGGGTCACTAATCACTATCCTTTTTTGTCCGTTTATATTGGAGACTTTTTGACCGTACTGGTTGGGATTTGTTTAATTTCAATGAATTTTTGCCATATAAAATACTAAATAAAATTTAGAAAAAAAAACAAGTCAATTGTTGTTTAAGCGAGTAAAGTTTTATTATATAGGACAAGTTGACGTGCGAGCAAGTTCTATAAGCGGTTCGTGTACCGACTTTATCCAATCTCTATACGTGCGTCTATGTATTTAAAATGATTACGTTAAAGTGAACAGCAGACATTCATTTTTGTATTGTCGTTTGTCAACGATTTACGTAATTAAATAGAAATAGGCAAAAATGTGTAAGATACATTTATGATGTTTTAATACTTGAATGATTTATTCGATCGGTAGATTGTATTGGAATTTTAAGATATAAAATTTCGATTACGGTTGATCGATGATGAATGTTTAAATTGACAAATATATCCGACTCTTCTATACATATATCAAGTTATCATGAATTAGTTTGAAATTTTAGGTTATAGAATATAAATGTCAGTTTCAAAAAAAAAAAAAAAAACTGATATTTGATAACTTTTCTTTTTTATATAATGTTTAATAGCATTACCATAATTATTGTAAACATTCTGATTTTCTAGCCAATTGTAATATTACGACTAATATATTTGACTAAATTGGTCAAATGTGTATTGTGGGGAATTATTAAAATCCTATGCGTGGTTAATTCTGCTTCTTTTGAAAATTGCTTTTTAGTTAATTAACTATTTCCCCTCTTGCTGTCCGTACTGCTTCTTTTGAAAATTGCTTTTTTTTTGGTGGTCAAATAGAAAAAAAGCTTCAATTTCGCTATCTATCGTTGCCTTTTAAATTCTAACTTTATAAAATGTAACGTTATATAATACAATGTAGTTTTCAATCGTTATAATTAAAACGTTAAAATATATATAAATCCTTTTAACTTTTTACCCGTATGTTGATAATTCATCAATTTTAGACGTTTTATAGTTGCCATATGAATGTGAGAATAGAAGGGCAAAGATGTGAGACGGATTTGGATTGCAATATTGCATCATATATTTGGATGGATACAAATATTAAATAGCACTATGTTATATATTCAGTGAAACATTCGGAGAAAACCGAAAAAAATATATGGAAGAAAAAAGTACATCACCGTCGAACTAAAATAATTAAACATATGCTTATCACTTTTTGCACACACACAAAAAAAAAAAAAATGCTTATCAAACAAACGTGTTAGTGTGTAGTTTGGTTAGTGGCAACGAGTTGACTTACCATTAATACGACAACACAAATGATTGTATACCGTAATTGAAATCAACTTCGTTCTTAGCCACTTGGCTGAAACCGGACACTCACTCAATCGAGTTGAACGGTGAACATCAAAGGCTGGTCCGCGAAGAACGCTTTCAAGTTAGCTATAGCAACCTCCGAGACATTGTTCAAAGATTCTGCCGTCATTCCAGCAGCATGAGGAGACAACACAACATTTTCAAGAGCAAACAGTTCTTCAGGAACTTCTGGTTCATTTTCAAACACATCCAAACCCACTCCCCATATCACTCCATTGACCAGACACTTCACCATCTCCTTCTCATCGATAAGCCTGCCTCGACCGATGTTTATTATAACCCCATTCTCGCCAAGCGTACGTCTCCATCACTTCTCTGTTCACAATGTGGTGTGTTTCATCAGTGAGAGAGCAGCAAAGGATGAGAAAATCATTTTCGGCTGCTAAGGAGAGAATGTCGGAGTAGTAAACATATGGTACGTCTGGTTTGGGGTTTCGCGAGTTGTAAGAGATGATGCAGCCAAAGGGTTCGAGTCTTTTGGCGACTAGAGAGCCTATGCTCCCCAATCCAACTATCCCTACTTTCTTCCTGTTTAACTGCCGTGGAAGATCATAATCAGAAACATATTGTCAGAAATTGGATTATTACCAAAAAGTAAAAAGAAATAATAATAATGTTGAAAACAAATGTTTTACTAATTGATTTTAGGACATAAATCTATAAGCTTTATAAGATGTTTAAGGGTGATAGCGCAGAAAATTTGTATAATTTTGTTTCTTAAACCTTTTTAATCAATTAACCAAAATGAAATTTCTATAAAATCAATACATATATAAACAGAAAATATTATAAACCAAATCAAAAACGAAGTATTTTATAGTCTAATAACTTTATCAACGAATATTTTGTCTCAAACTGACTACCTTGCATCACCAATCCATAAGAGATGTATTGCATGCGAAACCCTTTACTAAATGAATCATATCACATTAATTAATTATTGTGAATCCCATATCAACGGCATGTTGACACATATAATTTACAAGGAATGAACATGCAACGATTCTTTCACTGTAATGCAACGTACCTAGAATTAAGGCAATTATGATAAATAATTAATCATCTATAGTTTCTTTTTATAACTTCTATTTAATTATTTTCTCGTTAGGATTTTTTAAGAGAGTTTTAATTACCTTTTCATAAATAGACTTTCACGTTATAGGTTTAATACAATTTTGACATGGTGAACGAAGTTGGGAGAATATCAACTTCAACACTTACTTTGCAGCTATAGGGTTGAAACATAGAAACAAATATTTGAACAAACCTTGAAGCCAAGTGGATAGTCCCAGAGTCTCGTCCACTGACCAGACCGAACGTATCGATCAACTGCAGGAATGCGGCGTAAGACGCTTATAAGCAAACCAACGGCAAGATCCGCAACGTCTTCCCCATACGCGTCGCCTGCGTTCGTAATAACAACTCCGCGACGCCTACATTCGTCAAGGTCGACGTGGTCGAACCCCACGCTGGCGCAAACCACTATCTCGAGAGAAGGGAGGTTCGATATGAACTCAGCGGGAATAGGAAGCCTACCGAGGCTGACAACGGCTCTGACAGAGGTAGCATGACTGGAGAGGAAGTCCGGGAGTGTGTCGAGCGAGGTGTGGGTGTAGAGAGCGGTGAAGTTGTGACGACTCAGATGCTCATCTATAAAATCCAGAGCCGGAGGACGGTGAACGAGGACGACCGATGGAAGTAAAGAAGACTCCTCCATCTCAGAAAGTTTCATTTTGTAAGTTCCCATCTATTTGTATAATATATAGTGTACTGCTCAAATCTTGAATTGTTTTTTTTCCCTTATATGTTTACTTTATAAATTAGAACATGAAATGGCAAACAAATCCGGAATATAAGAACCTAAAAATGATTTTAAAAAACGATAATCTGCTGACTGGGCAACAAATTAGTTAGTGAAATACCTAATGAACTTGTTTGAATTGGTTAAAATAAAAGCACTAAAAAAAAAAAAAAAATGACAAGTAATATTTTGATGTCATGTAGATTATTGAAACGTGTGAGGACTCATGATGTTGATCAGTATTCACCAACTTTCAAGTTACACATGGTTTGTCTACCAACAATGCTTGGATACTTTAAACGGCAAAAATTCGCTTTTCTCTTCTTTTTTTTTCTTTTGTTCTTTGTCAGTTATTTACGAAAATGATGAAATTATATTATAGAGTATCATAGTCCAAACACAACACACCAGTTCAACTCAAACGAAATCATTGCAGTCCAAAATGGATATGGTGATTAAATTTTATCGAGATGAATTGCCTAGAACGATTGAAATACCTTTTTATTTTGTACGTCAATGTGATATATATGTGTAATTATGTATGTGATATATATATATATATATATATATATATATATACTTCTTCATCTTTCGGAAATTTACCTTTTTAGTATATAATATAGACAATTTACTTTGTCTTCGAGACGAAAACGTATATGTGACGATAACTCAGTTTGTGATTCGTGAGGTAAGCAATACAACATAAACGCGACTCTCCAAAACATTTCAATCAATGAACAGAAGGGTTGGTCGAATTGGTTCATCTTCACGTCAACGTGAGATCTTCAATGTCTCTCACTCTCTCTTACATATATATATTTATCATTTAATTTGGTAAGTACTTCTATTGCATCATATATTTTAAAGTTTGTTTTGATAATATCTTAAGCAAAACTTTAAATATACAGAGCCAAAGCATGTTGCATGAATAGAAGTCCTTTGTCTTTTGAATTATTTGGTTAATAAACAATAGATTTAATTAAACCGGATGCTCTCTCAATCCAACTGAACTGGGGAAAGCAAAGGCCGGTTCGAGAAAAACGCCTTCAAGTTAGCTAGAGTGATCTCTGCAACATTGTCCAAAGACCCTTGCGTGGCCACAGCAGAATGTGGAGACAAGACAACATTCTCCAAACCAAACAACTCCTCAGGAACTGCCGGTTCGTTTTCAAACACATCTAAACCAGCACCACCAATCACACCATCGACCAGACATTTCACCATCTCCTTCTCATCAATCAACTTCCCTCGTCCCACATTGATTATAACACCATCTTTACCAAGCGACTTCATCACTTCTCTGTTCACAATGTGATGCGTTTGCTCCGTCAAAGAGCAGCAGAGAACGAGAACATCGTTGTTGGCTGCTAAGGAGAGAATGTCCGAGTAGTACCGGTACGGAACACTCGGTTTCTCACTCCTTGAGTTATAAGAGATGACACAGTCAAAGGCTTCAAGTCTTTTAGCTACAAACGATCCAATGCTCCCAAATCCAAGTATCCCAACTCGCTTGCCACTTACCTGTAACCCACAAACAAAAGTTTTCATCTTTGTCTTTGATCATATGAAAACAGAGTACTCTGTAGCCCCACATATCTAAAGCTATGTATTTTAAAACCACTAACCTAAAAGTTTTCAACTTTACCCCTTATCTAAACTACATCTTAACCCTAAATTGATTAGAAACAGTCCTTACTACTGTTAAAGAATCAGAATTCCAAAAATTGAGACTTCGAGAGTGTTTGGTTTGATCTGGAACAAACCTTGGACCCTAGTCGGAACTCTCCAGATTTCTCCCAATCACCGGACCGGACAAACCTATCGCCGGCAGGAATACGACGGAGGACGCTTATAAGCAAACCGACGGCGCAATCCGCGACGTCATCGGAAAACGCGTTGCGAGCGTTCGTTACAGCGATACCGCGACGTTTACACTCAGCGAGGTCGACGTGATCGACGCCGACGCTTCCACAGACGAGTAGCTGGAGAGAAGGTAGATAAGAGAGGATCTCGGCGGTTACAAAGAATCTGCCGACGACGACGAAAGCTTTAACTGAGGAGGCGTGACGGGAGAGAAAGATCGGGAGTGGTTCCGATGAAGTGTTAGTGTTGAGGATTCGGAAGTTGCGGCTGAGAATCTCGTCCATGAAATCAAGAGCCGGTGGTCGGTGAAGGAGTACGAGCGGAGAATCCGAAGCTCCCGCCATTGATGTTTGAGAATGAACAAGAGAGAGAGACGACTCTGTATGGTATATAGTTGTTGTAACAAAGCAAAGTAGCAAACTAAAATAAAAAAGATTCGTCGGTTGAACTTGAGCACCATATCATAATCATAATTAGTAGTAGTACATCTTTTTCATTATTATGTTCCTAATTACGTTTAGCTGTCAAAATTAATTATTACTAATATTAGACTGAGCCTGAGGGAATTAAAACATGCATTATGAATATCTCTAACGTATTAATCTAAATAAAGGAAATAAATTATCACATCTAACGAAATTAATCTAAAAATATTCTTTCATTCAGCTTTGTGTAGGAAAAAAAACAATTCATACAGATTTGTTTAAATTAATTCAACTAATTCAAAGTTCAAACAGCATCCGCATCAAAAAAACAAAGTAAACATTTAGAAAAGAAAACAGAATCAACGTGTGGTGGTGGATGGTGGTAGGGCAGCTCTTAGGAATTCAACTCATATAAAGGTTTAGGTCTACCACCACTAAAGTCCAAGCCCACCTAGAATCAAACATGTGACAACTTTTGGACTTTGGTCCGTTATTTTGATTCGAGGTGGGCTTATAGAAAATTTTCAACCCAAGGGACATGCTAACACCTTGTTTTAGTCGGATTTAATCCGAACACCAGTGCCAATTATGAAAACAAACAAAACAACAAAACATTATTTCCCTTATTTGAAGTACATTATGTATGTAAAAGAAATAAACTTAGCATGATGTTCCCATCTTGATTATCTTTTCTTGAAGCTCTGAGAAATAAACCTCTATTCCCTCCTCGACCTACACAATTTATAGTTCAGCAAAAAAAAAAAAACAATGTTTAGATTTGCCACCTCTTTTTTTCATTATTTAGAGAACAGATTATAGATAATAACGTCAGAAACGATGTTGTGTATGAATCTTTGGTGCAGTGTAGTTGAGATGCAACTAACAACATTAAAGCATCGCTCTTGAGACAGAACTTGAATAACACTTGAAAGACTAGAAGCGTATCTGAAACAGCAACTTGCTATGACCTCTATTCCGTTCAAGCAAGCCCTAACCAAACATCAATGTGTGTCTCTCCAACACAAGAACAATTTGACAACAGAGATGATGAAGATGATGCTAATATTGGTCTTCTAGAGCATTCTCTTGTTGAAGATGGATTAGTAATAGAACTCATGATTTTATCTCTTTTCTCGCTCACCTCTTTGATCTTCTTTTGTAAGTCTTTGATGTATTTCACTGCTTCTTCAACGTGATCTGATGAAGAACGGTTACCCTATTCACGCAATAGATTAATCTTTAACCAAAGAAAAATTATAATTAAGTAATGTATATACCTTAATGTTTGAGATGGCAATATATGTCTTAGATCCTTGAAAAGAAATGTGACTTCTTGCCTTCTTTGTTTTTCAATCTCTACGTTTCAGTCTCTTCTTCTTCGGTTCCTGATCTTCTTTTGTGGTTTCACAAATTATTTGCTTTCCATTGTTTTCAATATGGGTAATCGGAAATCTAGAGAACAAACTAGCTAGGTTCTTGGAGTGTTGAAGGAGAGAACAAACTGGAGATATCTAATTCGTCTTCATAGACAAAGTCAAGTGTGAACAATGGAGAAGATGAAGAATCCATAGGATTGTGATGTCTTTTATAGTTGTGGTGGGAATTTTGTTGGTGATAAGAGAGTCTTTGGACTTTGGGTTCTCTGAATTTTAATTTATATATAATTTTCTTATAACCTCTGCTATGGTTTTGATCATGTAATTTACAAGACGAATTTGTCTTATTACATAATAAGAAAGAAAAAAAAGGAATAATCTCCGACAATTATTTACGTCCATACGAGATAAAACATTTAATTTATTTATAAAGGCTTTAAAAAATATTTTAATTTGAGCTGTCTACTTAGTGGCTAATGGCTATTAATTAGAGTAGGAACCTATGTTTAAAAGATGCTATATATTGAAATATACTAGTATAATTGATTTAGTGGCTAATGGCCAGAAAACCTATATATGTTTACAAGGTGTTATATATAAGATATATCAATGGAAAATTTAAAAGACTAAGCAAATTAAGTTGGTATAAGATGAGCTTTAAGAAAAAACTAAATTTATCCATAAAAATGTTTTTTGTGGAATCGTCCATATATCCATTGTTGCGAGAAATTAGATTCACTTGTCATGAAAAATAAAATTCATCATTCGTAATAAAATAAAATTCAGTGATTCAACGATAAGAAGACCTGCCTTTACTTCTAACAATTATTTTCAATTTCTCTTCATTGTTTTGCTACCACTTTCTTTATTTTCTTCTCTCATCTCCTCCATCGCATGGTTTTCTCTTATCACTCTCCTTACATCTGTAAAGGGTGTTACACTGTATATATTGACCCTAACTACAAAAAGTACTATTAGTCCACTTCAGGAAGTAGCAAGCATGCGTGTCATCTGATTAAAGATATCCTTTAGCCAATTTGGAGGACCTTGAGCTACAGAAGATTGCATGATGCGTTCTTTGACCCACCCACACTCTTTGAGATTGAAAGCTCCTCTATTGTCATTTTTAATATATATAAAGGATTTCCTTTATTTTGTCATTGATTCGTATGATCAAGCAGGTTACAAAAATGGCAAACGATATTGTTTAATTCTTAGGCCGGCCAACAAAACCTTAATCATAGACCTATATTTAATGTGTTCACCAAGGAACAAGTTGACATTTTAAGATTTATGTCAATTTCATGCGAAAAGTTAAAATGGTTAAATAATACTATACTCAAAGAGTGGGACAAAACTAGTTATTCTTTTTAGTCATGATAGCATGGGCATCTAAAAGATTCGTAACATCGGCCATATATACTTTAACTTTCCGGGGACAGAGACCGAATTTATTAAATTTCTAATTAATGAGCTCATAGCAAAACTGATTAAGTAATCAAGGAAGCAAATCCGGTTAAGGGATGGAATTTAGTAAAAAAAAATGGTCGAAAAAATCCACATACATCTGTAAAATTATGAATTCATTTGTTTTTCCAAATGATTTTTCCGAAATTTTATTTTTCTCGACTTTAACTAGAACCAACTTTAAAAAAAAAAAAAAAAAAATCTTTCTAGACTTCTCTCAGATTCTGATTATGTTCTTCTAATTGATTTTTACTGGTACCTTCCGAGTTCAGCATGCATTCTCTAATTTACGTGAAAGGAAAAGGCTAACAAATCATAAGTTTCTCATCAAAAGCCATATATCTTGGTCCAGTTGATCTCTTCTTCTAGATTTCATATACGATTATGATCATGGTCATGGGTGTGACCGTGTTGCCAGTTATGATGGGTATCACATTCAGAAAAAGTTATATACACTACAGTTAAGAAAACGTAACAAGATAAAAGTTTAATTATGCAATTTTTTATTTTCGTCAACAATACATTATTTATTTTGTTGAAGCTATATTACATATACATATATTATATATTATTAAAAGAAAAATCAAGGAAAAATCAATATAAATATACATTCAACTTCTGCCCATCTCCATTATCTTTTCGTGAATCTCCGGAAAATAAACCTCTATTCCTTCCTCCACCTGCACAATTTTAAGAATTTCCCTAAAATAATTAATATATATATATATATTTTTAAAAATAGATATATTTTACTAATAAGAATAGTTACATCCTCTTTCTTCATAATTCAGTACTGAAAGAATATTCTAAATAAATTACCTCAGAAATAATGGTGTGTATGATTCTTTGTGGCTGTCTAGTTGAGATGCAACTAACAACATTAAGACATTGCTCTTGAGCCAGAAGTTGAAGAACACTTGAAAGAAAATATTCGTGTCTGTAACAACAACTTACTACAATCTCTAATCCGATCAAACAGGGGCTAACCGCAACAGCCATGTGTGTGTCTCCAACACAAGAACAAGTTGACGATGCTAATGATCTTATAGAACATTTGCTTTGTGAAGAACTATGAGTAATAGTTCTCTTGATTCGGTCTCTTTTCTCACTGATCTCTCTGATCTTCTTCTGTAAGTCTTTGATGTAATTCACAGCTTCTTCGACGTGATCTGAGGAAGAACGTTTACCCTATTCACGCAATATAATCTTTAAACTTCAAACAAATGAAAGAAAAGTCTGTATAGGAATCTAATTAACAAGATAAGTAAGACTAGGAAAAAGGCTCACCTTGATGTATTGAGATGGCAATAAATATCTTAGACTCTTGTAAAGAGACGCGGCTTCTTGCCTTCTTTGTCTCTCAATGTCTTTATGTTTAGCTCTCTTGTTCTTCGGCTCATCGACCCCTTTCCTGATTTCACTTGTTATGGTCGTCTCACAGACCTTTTGTCTTCCATCTTTTTGAATCCCAGCACAATGAAAGATCGGATTAGGTTCTTGGAATGATATAAGCCTAGAAGAAGTGACCAAACTAGAGAAATCAAGATCTTTTTCATGAGCAAAATCTAGTGTGAACAATGAAGAATTTGCAAAATCCATACGATGATGGTGCCTTCTTTTTTCGGTGGTTGTCGGAGTTTTTTTTTGTTTTGGTAAGAAGAGAAACTTAAGGTGCTATGCTGTTTGTTAATATAGAATTTCGATAGCAATGCTGTTAGTCTTATTTGAAGAAAAAAAAAAGTTTGTGACATCAAAAGAAAACAACGTTAAAATCCCCGAAAGATACGTTTGAGTGAGTGATACTAACAAAAAGATTATATTTATTTTTTTGGCATCATTTTAAACGATTTAAGCTGTACATTTAGTGGCTATTAATTAATATGGTTACGCAAGGAAATTTACATTTAAAATGTGCTTCATCTTGCATATCTTTTGTTTCATCCGACAGTAAGATCCTGAACTGATAAAGGATTTTAACTTTTTTTCTTTTTTTTTTTTTTTCTGAAAAAGGGTTTTAATGAACTTTAACTTAACAAATAAATGTAAAAGTTCAAAGATAAAAGAGCAAAATATAGTTTCAATAATTTCTATTGTGAAAAAGAAGGTTCAATTACAGTAGTTTCTTATGTACTACTTACTCCTAGTCTCCTATGTTCTGTAAATACTGATTTTAAAGTTTTCACATATACTCAACCAGTTACTCTTTCGGTCCTTCCTAACAATACTGTCAATACATATACACTATTTTCTGCAATAAACACTTTCTCGTAACTATGGCCTATAGAAATCCAAGAAAAATCGAAGTTTACAATTTTGATATTTACTAGAAAAAAAAATCTAGAAAATACTCTTAAAGAAAAACAAGATGAAAATTATTTAATCGAATTAAATCAGTATTTTATGGTTACTTACATTATTATTAAGTCAATTAATGTCATTTTCTAGTTTACCAAAGATGCCGAAATACATTATTTAATTCTTAGGCCGCCTAGAAAACATATAGTCCTAGACTCCTATTTTCTATTAATGCGTTACTGTTTTCATTAAGGAAACAGTTGATTTTTTTAGAGTTTATGTCAATTTCATGCGAAAAAATGTTAAAATTTTATTTTGACCAAAAAAGGAAAAAGATATTGAATGAATATTTTAATTAAATAGTACTAAAAAGGTTCAATACTATGTTTTATTATTATTTGGTCTCTTACATGATTGCATGGCGTCTAAATAAAAGATTCGTAACCTCGATCGTACTCTTTTTTGGGGGACAGCGACCCTATACCACCATACCAAAAGTCTAATGAGCTCATAGCAAAACTGATCGTTGTTGGTTAATCATCAAAACATTGACTTCAATCACCGGAACAATATACCACCATACTGGTCTGGTTTAGACATGGATTTTGGTCATAATCTGTCAAAATTAAGGATATATGTGAAATCGCAAATAGAAAGAAAACAATCACGTACTCAAATTAAGTCCTTCCAAGTGTTTTACTCGTTATTTTCTCGTGATTCCAAGTGATTCTTTTTTACTCGTTAGACAAATTTTGTCGTTCAAAACTCATCTCAAATTCCGACTATGTTTTCTTATCTTTGACTCTCGCTGTGTCTTACAAGTCCAACACTATTTGTAGTTTATACAAATGCATTAGCAAAAAGAGTTACCAAAGAGATAAATGAAGATTTATGTTACAAGAAAATATCACAGAAATATTGGAGTTACACGTACGAGAGAGTCATCAATATATATATACAGTCCGTTACTTTAGCTCAAATACATTATATATATAGAAAAACTGATCACTAATCAACGATCGCTTTCAAGTCACGTATAAAAAATGTAAGTGGTTGATATTAAGAAATTCGCTAATCACCAATTTCTCAACGATAATGGAGATTAAGAAGGGTAATTATTTTCCAAAATATTCATATATATAGGGGGCAAAATAGAGTCTGATTGCGAATGATGACGCGGACACTTGAAATGATTTTGCAATAATTGCTGGGTTTTAATGGTATAATGGACTACATACATACTGGGGTCACGATTAGGTCTGATACTTCCATCTTATAGGGATAATAATGGTCCACTTGATATTTTACGTAATCGTGTGTGTCATGACTATGAATCTATGATCATAATTCATAAACATGTATGTTGGCAATTTTGGAAAAGGTCATCAATCATCATAGTCATGAACATGTATGTTGGCAATTACGATGGTGGTGACACAACTGCTAACACACACACACACACACACACACACTATCATAATTAAAAACTAATGTTCTTGTATGAAAAAAACTACAAGTGTTGTAGTAATAAAACAAAACAAATTGCTAATTATATATATTTAAATTGTAATTAAAGTAGCTAATTATTTCAAACGCGATTGGTTGATTCAACCGGTTAGAAATATATTTTGACCCAAAAAGAAATATTTATTTTGGCCAATATATATATATATATATATATATATATATATATATATTGTAACTAAAAATATTACCTTTAAAATCAAAAGGAAAAATTAGAAATCGAGAGGAAGGGGGGGAGAAGAGATGGCGAGGAAGATAACCAAAGAGGAAGTTGTAGAGAAGCTCAAGGACGACGGCGATTTTGACCGTCTCCGCCTCAAGATCATACGCCGCCTTAAGGATAACGTAAACCCTAATTTCTCTTTTTTTCCGCCCTTCTTCGCATTAGTGTTCATGGCTTTAGGGACCTGTCATAAAATTGGAATCTGATTTGCCTCAGTTTTAGCTATCCGTGGAATCTTTAGTTAGTTTGAGTTTGAGTATTAGCGAATTCAATTGCGAGTTCGATGCAAAGCTTGCTCTTTTAGTTCATATAGACTGAGAGAGCCCAATCCTCCAAGAGTGGTTTTTTAGGTACCTAACTCAGTTAGCTACTCTGATCAAAAAGATTAGATATTTTGTTTTGTTTTTTTAACTGTTTTTGTAATGTTGTTGCTGGTGATATGGTTAGTTGTGTGCAAATTAATGCCTGAGCTTCGTCCCAGGGAAGATTTGTGTTAAAGTGGGATGATTTCTTACAATAACAGTCGTTTAAGGTAGGGAAAGTTAGTTTGGTCATTGATCTTGATTTTGGAACAATCGTATCTGAAGTTGCTTTAGAGACGTGGAAGTAAGTAGACAAACCAGTGATGATTTGGAGAGAGTTTACCAAAATGCCTTAAGTAGTTCTTAGCTGAATTCGATGCTAGAGAAGATAGTTTTCTTCTAAGTTTTCTTAGCTGAATTCCGGCAGTCTTGTCAGAATTACTTATCATGATTTGGTCTGTCAAGTTACTCGTGGCTGATATGCTCTCCATTATCTTTGAGGAATTTTTTCTATACTAATCCATTGAATAGGCGTTGTCAATTCCACAACTTGGTTGGAACTTTTAGATAAGAGTGAAGTTCACTTCTTAATTAGCCAGAGAAGGTGGTGTGAGGCAACAGTGTTTGATAAACATCTCGAGCGTTGCTTTTCTGGACTGCCTGTGTTTTACATTGTGTTCTGACTTCTGACTATTAAAACCGGGAACTGGATTGCAGGAGGAATTACGAAACAACATGATATCAATTGTCAAGGAGTCAACTGCTTTAAAACGACAGGGTGCTCAAAATATGAATACTAGGCAACTCTCTGATGCGATATTCAAAGAAGTCGGGTTAGTTAAGAACGCTATTCATCTTAACTCTTGTTGTTGTAACTATTTATGTCAAGCATTACTAAAAAAATTTTTGGATTGTTTGCTTCTAGGAGCAAGATGCTGAGCCAGCTCTCACATGAGTTACAGGGGATAATAAGATCAGAAGACGGGATGAAGAATGAAATCAGAGAAACAGTGCAATCCGTCTACGCTACACTATCTAACCCAGGAGGTGGATCATCCTCTAGAGAAGTAGAACATAAGATTTCAACACCAGTCCCAAAATCAAGAGCTGCTTCCAACACCAGTCCAGCGAGTAAACAAAAGCAAGAGCTAACCCGAGGAGTTGTAGAAGTAAACAACAAAGCATGTAGTGATGAAGAAGAAGAAGATCCTGAACTCCCTCCTGGTTTTGGCTAAATACTTATGTAATCAACAAAACTCCCTTGAATATTATTGCGTTTAAGGTACTACTAACACTAATTGTTTGTAATAACAACAATTATTGTACATTGATTTTTGTTCACAAATTTTGTTATACCAACCTACCATCACGTTTAATAAAAGTTGATTATATACGATGATTATATCAATAATTGCTTATTTATTAGAGTTAGTTCTAGATTAACCGATTTTTTATAAAATAAAGATAAATATAAAGATTTTAGTGAAGGGTCAGAAATAAATAAAAAGCCGCAAAAGCTGAAGAAGGAAGAAAATGGCATCAATCCTGAGGTCAGTGGCAACGACTTCAGCCGTCGTAGCCGCCGCGTCTGCGATTCCTGTCGCGATCGCTTTCTCTTCTTCTTCTTCTTCATCTACCAACCCCAAATCTCAATCTCTTAATTTCTCCTTCCTCTCCCGATCGTCTCCACGTGGCTTAGGACTTTCACGAAGCTTCGTTAGCTCTCCCATGACGACTGCTCTCACTTCTGATCGTAATCTCCCTCAGGTTTCGGTTACAAAGCTTTAAACTTTTGAGTTACCCTTTTTCCAATTTTAGATTTTTTAGCTTTCCTAATTCGTTGATTTTAGTATTTAAGTAGCTGAGTTTGATTTGTAGGAGGATCGAGTCATGATGCCTCAGCTCCTTGTAAGTCTTTTTCTTTCCTACACAAATCATCTGATCAGTTTCTAAAGCTAGTTTTGGATTGAGTTACTGAGAGCTTATGTTGTGTGTGTCTTAATTAATATGTTGTTGTTGTTGTTCCCAGACTGAGTTTATGGTGGATATGAAATGTGATGGTTGTGTTAATGCCGTGAAGAACAAATTAGAAACCATTGAAGGTTAGTAAATATATAGGACTTTTATGTATCGTCTTGTTTGTTTATGATTTGCTCTGTTGCTGCTTATCGTGGAAATTTGATTTTTTTAAAGGGATTGAAAACGTGGAGGTGGATTTGCCCAACCAAGTTGTGAGGATACTTGGATCTTCCCCTGTTAAAGCTATGGCACAAGCTCTGGAGCAAACAGGTCGAAAAGCTCGGTTAATTGGACAAGGTGTTCCTCAAGGTTAGATATATCTCTTCTGCTTTTTTTGTTTTAGAAGAAAAGTTTGGTAGACAGAATAGAGAAGTTATCCTTTCTCAGCTCATTGAACATGTTAGGAGTAAACAAATGAATTAAATATTTTACATTGGGGCAAAGATTTGACCTTGGAATCACTCTTTGATACACTGCCGCTACTTTGTTCTATTCTGATTCATTAGAAGTATTGGTCTGGGGTATTTACCTATTCGATTACCTGTCCTTGATGAGTCTTTTCTCATTCGTTACTTTAACTCTGTGATGTGTTTGGCAGATTTCTTAGTCTCAGCTGCAGTAGCTGAATTCAAAGGCCCTGACATTTTCGGGGTGGTTAGATTTGCTCAAGTCAGTATGGAACTTGCAAGAATCGAAGCCAACTTTACTGGTTTGTCTCCTGGAACCCACAGCTGGACCATCAATGAGTATGGAGATCTCACAAAGGGAGCAGCCAGCACTGGGAACTTGTACAATCCATTTCAAGATCATACTGGCACAGAGGTAGGTCAAGCTCACTCTCTAAAAAAACACAAAAATCTCATCACAATCCTCAAAAAACTCTACCAATTCGGTTTTTTGTTTTCCTTTGTCAGGCATTGGGAGACCTGGGAACACTAGAGGCAGACAAAAACGGAGAGGCCTTTTATTCGGGAAAGAAAGAGAAGCTCAAGGTTGCGGATCTTATTGGTCGAGCTGTAGTGGTGTACAAGACCGAGGATAATAAGTCAGGCCCGGGATTGACCGCCGCAGTGATCGCTAGAAGCGCAGGAGTTGGAGAAAACTACAAAAAGCTCTGTACTTGTGATGGCACTGTCATATGGGAAGCTACAAACAGCGATTTCGTGACCAGTAAGGTATAATAATAATTAACAAATTGATAAGACAGACTGTTACGTTTTGTAGTAGCGATTGAGCACTTGTTTTGTATCAAAACTTGAGGTTTGTATTGAAACAACACAAACTTTTTTGTATCGTACCAAATTCTGTGTGGTGTGTAATGAAATGTAAGCAAAGAGTGAGAGTAACAGCAGTAGAAGTGTGTAATGAAATGTAAGTCGAGCTCGTCCAGAAATGATAAGTAGAAGTAATTTGTAAATCTATAAATTCCAAACAGGTTTCGTGGTGTAGTTGGTTATCACGTCAGTCTAACACACTGAAGGTCTCCGGTTCGAACCCGGGCGAAGCCATTTGATTATTTTTTGAAACTTTTGTAAAATATTGATCAAATGTTTTAGATTATGTTTCGTTGTCACGGCCCTAGGCAACTAGCTTTAGTTCCACTGTTTTTGGCCCCACTAGAATTGGGTCGCACATGGTAACAAATGGTTCCTACAATAATCTGCCCCACATAATTTATTCTTGTAAACTTAAGATGTATTATTATATCATAGAATTTTGAAAACCAAGAACATGTGCTGTGCTATAAAAAAATATTATACTCTTATATCATTATAATCTTACATGCCAGAGATAATCATCATGTACTACGTTTTTTTTTTCTTTACAAAACCTAAAAACGTAAAGTTTTTCTTGCTTGTAGTATTTTAGTACTTAAGTTTTTTTTTTTTTTTTTTTTGTTCACCAAGTACTTTAGTTTAATTACCATATTTTTACTACATAAATAAAAGGATTAGCTAGTTAGTTGATTTGATATCATAAGCATATACGTAGACATCCATTATTCTAAGGTTTCTTACAAAGTGACGTGCTGTAATCATCAGTTTCATTGGATTTTGTCTTAAGGCAATTGTAAAAGAAGAAGACACTTTGTTATTTAGGGAATGCAACAGACAGAAAAATGAAAAAGTTTACTGGTCCCTTCTAAGTAAAGATAGCACACACTCGTATTTGATATTATATTACCTTGGTTATTTATGTCTACCGTACATCTACTGTTGATATTTGTATATAGCAGATGTGTGTAATGCATGTATGTCTACATAACGTATATAACCATATAATTTGAGATCTTATCACCAGATAAATAACACTTACGTAGTTCCGTGCTAAAAGAAAATGGGTATGGACCGATGTGATAACGATTAAATGATTTTATGATAGATATGCACTTTTAAAAATTGGACATACAGTATATAACTTCAGAACATATCGTATAATACCAAACAAAAAAAAAAGCAAATCATGTATCCTGTGTTGCATCTTTCGGTTTTGGATTCGTTTTCATTGTGGGACAATTTCTTTTTCTTTTCTTTCTGTTTTTGTCAACCAACAGTTTCTCGTTTTGTAATTTATTAAGGCACTTAATTAACAAATTTATTCTCCACCAAGTTATATAATCTCTTTCGCATTAGGATGTTTTAGTAAAGTCCACCGTGTGCAAGTTGTTATTTGCCTTTTTCATATGTTTTAAGAAAAAAATAAAAAAGGAAAAGTGATTTTATGTAATTATTAAAGTTATCTTACAAAATTATTATTACCTTGGATATTAGCAATCGCATGCATGATCACAAGTAATGATTTTAAACCTAGAGAATGCGATAAAGAAAATATTTTATTTGCAGAAAGTAGCATTAAATTTTGCGAAGAATATTGCATTCTATTGGCCAAGTCCCCTTTTCTGGAATTATATCCTTTTTGATAATTTATTCTTTTACCATAACTGGTATTGAACTTTGAATGACTAACTAGTAATTAAGATAAACTTAGAGGATATATCATGTGCACATGACATGCCATATCTGTTACAGTATAAACTCAATGCGTGATTAATGCTGATGCAAAAGAAAAATCTCGTTATTACTTTGACAGATCTGATTGGATTTTGGTATATGTGATCACCTTTATTAAAAATGTACGATGGTCAATGTAAATAATTTAAAAATCTAAACATACATATATATTCGACTAAAGAAAAAAAAAAACTAAATCCTAAAATATTAGTATAAACATGTTGACCAACAAAAAATGATATAAAATCTTATAATTTAGATGAATGTTTAATCCAAAAGAAACTGTATGAGACATCCTTTAGTCATTTCATTGTTTTGTTAATGCTTATCCATTTTGTCAACACCGACGCATTTGTTTTTTACATGCTACAATAAAAATCCTATTCCATCTTTTATACCATTAGTTTTGATGTAACCACCATATACATATAACATATGACTCATTCCATCTTTGTTACTGATTGCTTAATATTGGCGTGTTCTAGAATGTACATGTTAGGCTAGTGTATTTTCAACAATAATTAATTGCTAAGATATTGTATTAAGCGGAAAATTATTATAAAAAAAAACACAAAACTTGAAAAGAGAGGCTAATAATTAGTAATGACTATAGGGGTTTGTAGTTACGTAATTAGACTGCGTCATAGAGGATTGCTTCCAAATTGGATCTCAAACGTGGACCTACTACCGACACTTCTGACTCATGCTTAGACTCCGAACACAAGACTTCGAATCTTAAAATTAATTTTTCCTTAGATTTGTTTTTTTTTCTTTTTTCTTTTCTCTTTATTTTTTAAAAAACAAGAAAATTCCCTCCAACTATAAGATCCAACGGCTGATATCACCCTATACCTTTACAGCTAAATCTAAATCTCCACCGTCCGATTCATCTCTCTCTCTTCTTCTTCTTCCTTCCTTCCTCTCACTCTCAGATCTCAAACCTCACCAGAAAAAGATAAAAACTCCCACTTTCTCTCTCTCTAGAGAAGAGAAAAAAACAAACTCATTATTCCCAATTTGCCCTTAAACCCAAAAAAATAATGGTTGAAGCACAATCATGGACAACGCGGCGGATGAGCAATCCAAGATTCGACGCCGCCGCAACCGGCGCACCAACCATCGTAGACATCCCCGGAACACCACCACACTCCTCAGCTTCCTCACCTCTCAAACCTTTCTTCCTCTCTTCCCCCACCGTATCTCCGACAATCCTCACGGCGGCTATAATCGCCGCTTGGTTCGGCTCAAACATAGGAGTCCTCCTCTTAAACAAGTACCTCCTCTTCTACTACGGTTTCCGTTACCCTATCTTCCTCACCATGACGCATATGCTCTCCTGCGCCGCTTATAGCTCCGCCGTGATCAACATCGCCGGAATCGTTCCACGTCAGCACATCTTGTCTCGCCGTCAGTTCTTGAAGATCTTATCTTTATCAGCCATCTTTTGTCTCTCCGTCGTCTGCGGCAACACGTCTCTGCGTTACATCCCTGTTTCTTTCAATCAAGCTATCGGAGCCACCACGCCGTTCTTCACCGCCGTGTTCTCTTTTCTCATTACTTGTAAAACAGAGTCCACTGAAGTTTACTTAGCTCTTCTTCCCGTCGTCTCCGGCATCGTTCTTGCTTCTAACTCTGAACCTTCTTTTCATCTCTTTGGTTTCCTTATCTGTGTTGCTTCCACCGCCGGCAGAGCTCTCAAATCCGTCGTCCAGGTAACAAAACTTAATAATCGGTTCGGTTTTAATGATTTTTCCGGTTTAGTACCAATAGAATCCGAAAGCGCGTTCCGATTTCGGTTTTATTACAGCACATCTCTCTTAATTATGTCCGAATTAGGTTTAATTATATAACAAATTTGGAAATAATTTAGAAGGAGTTGGAAACTGAACTGAGTCCGGTTTAGTTCAGTGTCTGTCTGAATTAGTTCAGTCTCTGTCTGAATTTGAATCTATAGCGTATATATACAGATGATTCAGATTCAAATCGTGGTTTTTTTTATCGGTATGATCGAATTGCGTATGAATCTAGATTGGATCTCACTTTGATTAGAAGGAATTTATTTGAGTTTGAATCCGGTTATTTAGCGGTTTGGTTAAACCGGATTTTTGTGTATTTTTTTGTAGGGTATAATACTGACGTCGGAATCAGAGAAGCTACATTCGATGAATCTTTTGTTATACATGGCTCCAATGGCGGCTTGTATCTTACTACCGTTTACACTATACATAGAAGGAAACGTATTAAGAGTCTTGATTGAAAAGGCGAAGACGGATCCATTGATCATCTTCTTGTTAGCCGGGAATGCGACAGTTGCGTACTTGGTGAATTTGACGAATTTCTTGGTGACGAAGCACACAAGTGCACTCACATTGCAGGTTTTGGGGAACGGAAAAGCCGCGGTGGCTGCCGGAGTTTCGGTTCTGATATTTAGGAATCCGGTGACGGTGATGGGGATTGCCGGATTTGGTGTCACGATTATGGGAGTGGTTCTCTACAGCGAAGCTAGGAAGAGATCCAAATTGCTTAACCAGAAGTAAAAAAAAAAGTGCAAAAAGATAATTGGATTTTAAACCGGTGAAGTAATTTTTATTTTTTTTACTTATTATTTTTCTCGGTTTAGTTTCTTGATTCTTTTGGAATTTTCTGTTATTGTTTTTGAACCGGTTTGGTTCGTTTTGAGAGGGGGGTAAAATCAATTTAATTGTAAATGGTTGAGATTGGGTGTGAAACCTACGAAATGGAAAAGAAAAAAAAAAGAGGGAATATATATATATTTATAACAAAAGTGAAAAAGTAGGAGCATAAGTAAAGGAAATAAGATTGTATCTTTATTTTATTTTCCTTTTTTAATATTTTTTCCTTGTACTGTTTTGTTTTATAATTTGTCTTACCAAAATTATCGAAACATAGTGAGGGAAAAAAAAGTTACAATAATAAATTTCTTTCCACTTCTGATTTGAGTTCATCTGTTAGGCGAAATCGCATTTTCATCTCGTTAGTTAACTTAAATATACACTTTTTTTTTTCATTTTCCTTTTTTTTCTAGCAACTTGCCATCTTTTATCGTCAACTTGCTATTTTATCATGTCAACTTGCTCATTATTTACTTGAGACCTATTTTTATAAAATTTGTATTCTTATAATGATTTAGCATTGTTACAAAAAAAAATGTTAGGCATACACTGATACACACGCTGACACACACAAATTTTATTGTTTACTATAATTGAGTAATCCAACTCTCTACTCAGCTGAACCAAACGTGACATCCAAAGGCAAAATGTAATCAGTAGTATTAAATAGGTTTTATAAGATGTTGATATTTTAGCTAATGTAGGTTAATTAGTTTTATCATTAGACTTACTTTTCAAGGTGTGTTTCAATATAGCTAACAACATTTTAAGGTGGTAACGCAGTAACACACTTACTTAATAGGTTTAGGTAATATAATTATATTACATGCTTCATTTCATATGGGATGTAAACAAATCCAAGTTGTTGTGGTCTCATTCTCATAATTGCTTGCATATACTAGTATAGATCTAACGTGTTGGTTGGAAAACCACATTTTCTTCAAGAATTTATGTTTAAGTTTGTTTTTTTTTCAAAAAGGTGTAAAAAGAAAACAAGAAGAGAAAGAGATAATGACAGCTTATATGAGTTTGTCTTTTGGTCCAAATTCATGCGAGGCTATTAATTGATTTTGTTATCACTTTTAGTATTATTTTGTGTCTCAGTGATTCATAGTTTTTTGTTTTGGATAAAGGGAAAAGCAAAGCAAACAAGGGACCAAATTCATGGAAAAAATCTCCCAAAAGAAGAAGAATATATGCTATTCTTGTTTCTTCACATATGCTTGGTTGCTCCACTCTTTCTATCGCTTTTCCGAAATTTCAAACATATATATATATACAGTACAAATTATATATGTTATTGTATTTGTGATTTATATTACGGTTTCAATTAGTTTTTCTGTAAATTAAGGTTTGGTTTCTCTCATTTAAGATTTTATTTTTCTCTTTTGAGCTTGTAATATTTAAGGATACATTATTGGAAATATGCACTGATAGCAATTTTCAAAAGATTAAATTAGACAGACATTCTCTCTTCATATATTCATATACAATTACTTATACCAATTACATATATTACAGTTATTTGTTTAAATATCATGTAATTGTTTGTGAACAAATTATATATAGTTCACAAATGAAATGGTTAGGATTTTAATTTCAATTAGAATAAATTATATGTCGGTTTGGGTTCATAACAGATGATTAGGGTTTAGATTTACAATTAGAACGAAATTATATTGTTTAATTCCACAAATGAAATGGTTAGGTTTATATTTTACAATTTAACGAAATTATATGTCGGTTTCTACAAATAAGACGTTAGGTTTAGATTTTACAATTAGAACGAAATTATATCGGTTTGGGTTCACAATAAATGGTTAGGAAGATTTACAATTAAAACGAAATTATATGTCGGTTAGTTCACAATGAGATTAGGTTTAGATTTTACAATTAAACGAAATTAGATGGTTTGGTTTAGATTTTAAAATTAACGAGATTATTTGTCTTGGGTTTACAATTAAACGTTATTTAGTTCAATATAACATGTAAAATATAAATATTACATGCTATTTTTCACACCAAATATTTCACTCTTTCTATCTAATCAAAATTTATGAATGTTTTATTTATTTGGTTATTCTCTTAAATAACTTTCAAAATTGTGGTATTCTCCTAATTAACCCTACGTTATTTAGTGTTAACATTGATATACAGTATATATATTAATAATGAATCATTTCATCGCATTATTTATAAAAGAAATCAGACGATTGTGATTGCAAAATATGGTCTTTGGTCTACTTATTTGTTTATTTTCCACAATAAAATCATAATTCAAATATAAATCTAAAAATGTGTGTGTACGAGTGGTAGACTAATACACATACAGTATTTACTACCGTGGTTTTTTTTTAAATTTTATAATGGTATTTACTTCTTTTTTTGACATCTAATGTTATATTGTTGTGTAAATGCAAACAAATGTTGTAGATTTGCTTAGGTTGGTTAGGGCAACGAATTGGCTTTGAATAAATCAACTAAACCACTTCAAAACTGAAATCATTAGTTGTTAATCGTTAAAAAAACAAAAAAAAAAGATGGGAGCAATTGCTCAACAACATTCAAAGTTTTAACCAAACAGAAGTTGAATCAACTAAACCGAACCAGTCCACAACTTAACTGACTCAGATTTTGCTTGTAGAAAGGAGCAAATATGCAATTTTGAGTCTCGTGACTAATGGAACGGCCTTTCCTATCTGTTTTTTCATGGTCTCTCTTTTTCCAAGTTGTTTGGATCGAAACCCTTTCACGAGAAACCTAAGCAACTTTCCAGGAAAGCCTTGGTTCTCTCACGTACACATTAAATTACACCATTCAACAAGCTCTCTCGTGATTTCTCTCCTTAACCACATACTTTGCTTTTTAAACTTAGTCCATTGCATCTTTCTATATACATCAACATGTTTCCTCTGCATACTAGAGAAACAAAATAAATATCTTTTCCTGTGTTTCAAGTATCAGAATTGCCCTGATCAATGGAGATGAAACAATCAAATGTTCATACCAATTTTGCCGACATCAATGAAGTGGAAGAAGAAGCGGAGCAAGAATCGCAACAACAGGACAACAACAACAACAACAACAACAACAACAAGAGATTCTCTGGTTACAGAGGACCAAACCGAGGGAAACAAAGACCATACAAAGGTTTCAGCAGACAGGTTTCTCTAGAGACAGGTTTCTCAGTGCTCAACCGAGAATCTAGAGAAAGAGATGACAAAAAGAGTTTACCGAGGAGTGGTCGTAGCTTTGGCGGGTTTGAAATAGGTGGAACCATCAACGGTGGGGATGGTCGGAAAGCAGATTTCAGTATGTTTAGGACCAAATCGACGCTCAGCAAACAAAAATCTCTATTGCCTTCTATCATAAGGGAGAGAGACATTGAGAATTCTTTGAGAACTGAAGATGGTGAGACCAAAGATGATTCTATAAATGAAAATGTTTCTGCAGGAAGATACTTTGCTGCACTTAGAGGACCCGAATTGGATGAAGTCAAGGTAACAACTAACAACTTTTCTTCCTTTTATCTTTCTCTCTGCAAAGCTTACTACTGTATTTAGTTCCAACTGTATTCTCTTTCAGGAAAATGAAGATATTCTGCTTCCAAAAGAGGAGCAATGGCCGTTTCTTCTAAGGTTCCCGATTGGATGCTACGGTATCTGTTTGGGACTTAGCAGTCAAGCTGTCTTGTGGCTTGCCCTAGCGAAAAGTCCCGCTACAAACTTTTTACACATCACACCAATGATTAACTTAGTTGTATGGCTATTGTCACTGGTAGCCTTAGTCTCTGTGTCCTTCACTTACATACTTAAATGCATCTTCTACTTCGAAGCTGTCAAAAGAGAGTACTTTCATCCGGTTCGAGTCAACTTCTTCTTCGCTCCTTGGGTGGTTTGCATGTTTCTAGCCATCAGTGTACCTCCCGTCTTCTTATCAAACCGAAAATACCTCCATCCCGCAATTTGGTGCGTTTTCATGGGTCCTTATTTCCTCCTCGAGCTAAAGATCTACGGGCAATGGCTTTCAGGAGGAAAAAGACGACTATGCAAAGTCGCAAATCCGTCTTCTCACCTTTCTGTTGTAGGGAATTTCGTAGGGGCCATCTTAGCTTCAAAAGTTGGATGGAGTGAAGTAGCTAAGTTTCTATGGGCAGTAGGTTTTGCACATTACTTGGTTGTGTTTGTAACACTTTATCAGAGACTTCCCACAAGTGAAGCTCTGCCTAAAGAGCTTCATCCTGTTTATTCTATGTTCATAGCTGCCCCATCAGCAGCAAGTATCGCTTGGAACACGATATATGGCCAATTCGACGGATGTTCAAGAACTTGCTTCTTTATTGCACTCTTCCTATACATCTCCCTTGTAGCGCGGATCAATTTCTTCACCGGATTCAAGTAAGTCAATCTCTCGGGTTTATATATTTTCTCAGTCAAAGAGGTGTTGATGCAATTAAGTGGCTAACTAAGGCGTAATATGCAGGTTCTCAGTGGCGTGGTGGTCATATACTTTTCCTATGACAACAGCATCAGTAGCAACAATAAAGTATGCAGAGGCAGTACCTGGTTACCCCAGCCGGGCTCTAGCACTCACTCTTTCCTTCATATCCACGGCGATGGTCTGCATGTTGTTTGTCTCCACGCTTCTCCACGCCCTTGTCTGGCAAACTTTGTTCCCAAACGATCTTGCAATTGCCATTACAAAGAGGAAACTTACCAGGGAGAAGAAGCCTTTCAAGAGAGCTTATGACTTGAAGCGCTGGACCAAGCAGGCTCTGGCCAAGAAAGTATCTGCAGAAAAAGATTTTGAAGCCGAGGAAGAATCGCGTCACTGATGCAAAATCATGGAATACAATAGTATCTTTCATATCGAAAAAATAGTCATGAAAACATTTTAGATAGTAGAGACACAAGTAGGTGAGGCAGCTTAGTATGTATATCTCCAGAAGCATGTTTAATAATAATATTACATCAATAATACAGCACTCAAAATCTCATTCACAGTCCAAAGCTAGCTGTAGAAGAGATCACACAAAAAAGAAATCACTGGGTGACATGAATCAAACAGGCAAAGAAAGAGTCCTCTGGTTTGCTAAGTTGGTCGGTGGTCGGAGGTCCCAAGATGCAGAATTTAGTGAATCTTCAGGTTTGATAAAAGGCAAAGTGATCTCGTTGATCATTAATTCTCCACAGAACGGGCATTCGCTGGCAATAGCATCATCTAGCTCTGACCGAAGCTGCCTCACGGTAAAGAAAATATGTCAAGCCATAGAAAAATGTTAAGAAAAGATTGTTAAAAAAAGGAAGGAAAATTGAAACAAATGTCACTACCTTGTCCGCAGTAGTTGTGTTTGTTATGGGTTCATCAGATCGGCTACCATTTATATCCCTCCGGGTTTCGCTACCAAGCAATGTCAGCTGCTTCTGCAGATCAAGTATATGCTCGGCCTACAGATTTTTGGATAACCAAAAATGGAATCACAATTTAACATGGAAAATTAAGAACTCAGCTACAGGTATAATTTTGTCCAAAAAAAAAGCTGCAGGTACAGTAAATCGTACCCATGGTACTTTCATCATAGCATACACTCCAGAACAACTGAATATCACTAAAGGGAACTCATGGTTAGAAACTTACTTGCTCTTCGTGTGCACAGCTTGTGACGTGTGTGATCAGGCACTGTGCATGGAAAGAGTGCCCACAAGGAAAGACATAAAAAGGAGCTAATGGTCCAGCTGAAGTATATCCCTGGGCCATTCTGAAATCTCCGGTCATCATCAAGATTTTACGTTTACAAACCTGGTAATATATTGAAAAGCATAAGCTCTGCTGGTAATTTTGGTGCTTCGCACATAAATGTCATAAATAGATAAGTTCTGCTGGATGATCATACCCCGCATTCCTCGTCACGGTCGATTACAGCATATCTTTGAGTTAGCGCACTAATATCATTTCTAATGTTATCCGCACCACGTGTGGCATCATTCATCTCCTCTTTCAATTGTTCTATTTGCTTGTTGTAATCCTCAAGAGATGAGCAAATCGCTTCCTGCAAGAGGAATTGAAGAAAATAACAAGAGAGTATAAGCAACTTGTAAGGTCCAAGACTAGTGTTTGTGTGTCTTGAAAAGAGGAAAAGTTGACTAACCTTGAAGTCATCAATTAAGGCAAAGTCCGGAAAGAAAGGCAAAATATCTTCTATCTTTAGAAGACCATCAGTTTCCTTGAGAAAAGCAATAGCTTTCCTTATGTTTTCCCTTTTAGCTCCCTTTTCCTGCTTGACAACATGCTTTGCAACCATCAGCCACAGCTTCTTTCTCAAGTCTTCATCATCTTCAACCTTATCAGCCTCAGCCATAGCAAGTTCTGGATCAATCTGTAAAAAAAATTGTATTCAACCACTACCACAAGAAAATTCGGACTATAATGGTCAACCAATCTTTCTGAGACATATTGACATCATATAATGTGGCGAATTCAGAATCTTTCAGAAGCCATTTTGTTTTAAAATATGTCACAAACTAAAGATCGCACGAGTGCGTAGAAGAAGGAAGTGGAAGATAGTTAATTTTTTATATTAACGGAATTATTACCTGAAGAGCAAGGGCTACTGCCTCTTCATGCATAGACATCATGCTGTAGATATGGACACAGGCACGGGTTCTCTTTTCCTTGAGACACAGGCGCAAAGCATATTTGGGATCGTAGAAAAATTCGGGACCGTTTTCTCGTCCTTTCCCAAATTTGCATTGCAGGAAACGAAGCAGGGCACTGTCATCTTCCTAAATGTATAAGAAAAATAAAACCATTACGTAGCACTCCAGCAAACTATTGTCAGTTGTCACAGTCATACAAGTGAAAAAAGAGACAGTAACCCTAGATGTTGCTTCCCGGGTAATTACATGACTCTAAAGTTATAAGGAATCAAAGAAAATTTGTCACCGAAAACCAACCAAACCTGCTTGGCATATAATGAGAGAAGTAAATTGTGAATCCCTGGATCCTCGTTATGCAAACGGTGGACGCAAAACTCAAGATATTTTATGACTTCATGTGTCTCGTTCCTGCATTTTGATTTGAGGAGTTATTGTCCAGATATATAATGAACATATAGTTGAGAAGTGGGACATTACTTTGCATGAGGTTCGCTTGAGTAGCGCATCATTGCAGTAATTAATCTCCTTGGATTAAGGTTTTTGTTGGCCATCCATGCTTCCACGGTTTCATACGCGTCAAGCATAATAAGCTCCGGCGCAAATTTGTACTGAAATGAGCAAAATATATACTGGTTTACAGGACAAAACAAAGATTGGGAGACTACATAATATCACAAGATCCCAGTGCTTATATTTACAGACCTGAAGCTCGTCTGAAACTGAAGATTTCTGGAGCACGTCTAATGCTTTCTTCGCTTCCCCTTGCTAATGGATAAAAGACAAAACTCATAATTTCAACTGAGCAAGCCTGAGTAAGATATTGTACATATGGATCAAGTATGAAAAGAAAACTCATCACGCCATTCACCTGAATATAATGGTGGACTACAATTTCATATTGCTCCTTCAAGTTTGCAAAATATACCAACTCCTCAACCCGACCATAACTACAGGAGATAAAAAAAGAAGAAGAAAGGCGATGTCTTATACTGCAAACAAGAGATCCTAGGAGATGTGCTTAAAACAGTCACTATAAAACAGTCTTATTCCATAAAATTAATACACATCACTATAAAGGTCCAAGTGTTCACTGTCTTAGGGATATAATCTAATAGATCACCTGGGAGGCTGGGATACTTTTGGAATTTACCTTTCCAGAAGTTTCATAGTGGTTGCCTCATCCAATACATCCATGCAGTCGCTCATGAAAGCACGGAACTCTTGAATGACTGAGTGGTACTCCGAGTCGCGATTTTCTATAGCAGTGTCATCTTCCAAAAGTAACCGATTTATCTAATCTCGCATTCAAGAAACATGGGACCGAGAAACAAGATACAAAAACTCAGAAAGCAAGGGGAGATAAAAAATAAGAGGAATCGGGAATAGTAGATGAGATAACATAATTTTTTTTCCAAATATATGTTTAATGAGAAGTGAGAACACAGAAAAGAAAAGCTAAACCTTGTCCAAATATAGCTCAGTTGCCCATGTTGATATCATGGTTATTTGGCATTTATCATCCTTTGAAAGATTATCAAGCTTCCGCAACAAGAATGTTCTCAAAGCTTCCTGTAATCACACAAGGAACAGAAGGCAGTGAATATCCAAGCCCACATGTGAAACATAATTTTCTCTTCTGAACAGCACGCACATGATTGGAGATTCTTCATCATGTTATATAATTAACGTAAATGCTTACCGGTTCGTTTATACTAATAAACTTCAATGTGACCTCCTCAAAAGATATTACGTAATTGATCTGCGAGAAAAAAATTGTACCACTTCAAGGATGAATTACATCATGTAAGAACCAAGCACAATAGAGGAGCTAGAAATTACTTTGGCGTAGAATGATGCTGCTCGCAGATATTCCTTGTCGGTGAATGCAGCTTCTGCCTACAACAGAAGATGTTCAATCCACAAATAATCAAAAGAGATATTCTTTCTGCGAATTGTCTATAGGCAGGCGACAGCAATAATACGATAATAAAAGGATTTGCAGATATATGACACGTATGACATAAAAATCAATGCCTATTAACGTCAAGGATCACCTGAACTAAATAAACTTGGTCTCTCTGGAGAGGGTCACGACAGTTTGCTAAAGCTGCAGCATAGACTTTCAAGTCTAGGTAAACCTTCCACATATCTCGGCCTTCGTCAATCACAGAAACCTACAGTGAATATATATCCATACCCAAAAATGGGAAGTGAAAGCAGAAGATATTAGAAGAAATTTTCTCAAGCAGTTTTACAATCATTATAAACGAGTAAGCCAACAACAAAACAGACCTGGAATATTGAATTTTGATCATATGCATAGAAGAGGCCAGCAGAGGCATCGCTGCAAAGTCCAATTATGCCCCTCGAAACTGAATCTGCTGTTGTATCAAACTGGAGCTCTTCAATGATTTGTTCACTTATCCGATTCACAACCTACCCCCGCATGTAAGGAATGCAGAAGCCAGAAAGTAAGCACACTTATGAAACAAAACACTTATATGTAGCCAGATGAAACTAAATACAAGGAATGTATCAACTTCATGCTGTCCAAACACACCTTAACCTTATTACCAATAAGAAGCAAGAAATGATACTCAGAGAGTGCCATCGAACCAGGCTTGACTGCTTCAGTGCCATCACTCAATTTTGAGTAATCCAAGAGTGCTTTGTTCTCCACAAAGTTTTCATCACCATTTGGATAACTACCAACAAATTTCAATTACATTACAGGATGACATAACATAGAAAGATCCCCAAAATTTCAAAGGGACACTGGTACAGTCATTCTACCTGTGCTGAGCTCCAAAGTTCAGACCACCATGATAAATTCCTGTTCCTGAAAGCCATGCAAAATGCACTGCTCTTCGTTGCTTTATAAAGAAATGTAGTTCACTGAAAGACGATAAATAGCATATGATCAGAGAGCAGTGTTACAATTTGTGATTTCTTTCATACGCAAAATGAGCTTAAGGTAAATCGAGCACTTGCCTGTTTGGTATTTCACCAGGAAGTTCCATAAAATGAACAGCACGTTCTTTATAACTAGCAAAAACAGACTGGAGTAAACACTTAGTAGTTAGAAATTTTGCACGCAAGAAAAGCTAATCCACATTTCAAGAGATCATAGATCTGAAAGCAACAAAGATTAACAGAATAAGATAAATCGTATGTGAAATAAGGAACCATACATTTGAAGCCCAACCATTGGCGAATAAATTGGATCCTGTTCAATAATATAATGTAACCTTCCACTTAATCTATTAATGCTACCATTTCATATAATGATAAGAAGTTGATTTTCCTAACTATCATGATAATTGGTGTTCCTAAATAAATCATAAGATGTGGTTACCGAAGTCATCACATAACAGAAGAGAGTTAAGCTTACTTCTAATGTTCCAATCCCAGTAAAGGAGTAGAGTCGAGTGGGAGTTACAGCCATCACATAGTACCTCATCCCACTGCTAATGTTGGCCGTTTCCATCTAGACATTTGTTTCAATAAAAGACAAGTGATTAGAATAATAATAATAAATACAATGGAGGAAACATATAAATTTCAACACAGTGTAAACTGTCAGTACCTGCAAAGCCATGAAAGCCTCGGGAAGTTCTTCAAGTTCAAACAAAAACTTGATGTACTTCTCTCTCTTGTCCTTCTCATCCACGGCCATCTCAAACAGCTGCCCATCCTGAGTGCCCAGAATGATCTCCTTGGTAGAAACTGAATTCAGGGAATGACAAAAACAGAATCAATATTGATCCATGTCAGGAGAAAAGAAAAAAAAAACAAGAGTAAAACACCAAAAGCATCAATAATAACCTTCAGTAATCTGTTGTCTATTCCAAGCGACGGCATTAACAACCAAACCTTTCAAGCGGCTCAAGACACGAGGCTTAGGCCACTTAGCATGAGTATAAAAGGTTTCAGCTCCACCAACACCAGTGACAGTAGCAATGCAATGACTACCACCAGGATCAACAAAAACCTTGTGAATCGATTGCTCCCCAGCTCGACCAACAGAAAGATCAACATCTAAAATATCCAAAAACAAACAGATTAATCTCACAAAACCTCAAACTTATTCCGGTGAAATTAGCAAAACCAAAAGGAATAAAGAAACTTGAAAAAATTACCATTAGAATTGCCAAGTCCGAAGTCATGGCGTATAATCCATCCTTTACTAGTTCCCAGAACAATTACATCGTTCCCAGCAGTCATACATGTAATCATTCCCCGATTCTTCGTGGCATATCTCTCCAGGAGATCAACTGAAAATACTTGCCTCCCTTGATCCATCTTCTTCTTGATTGATTTAAACAACTGCACAATAATGAGAGAGAGATTCTGAATTCTCGGAATGAACACATTGGGACAACATCAAACTGTTAAATGTGAAGAGCAATCTGAATCGTTACCTTTCGCCGGAGATCTTAATCGGCGACCAGGATAAGTCAGTCCCGGTTTATGAATTCTGATCGGCGACACCGTAATGTTAATCTGCTCTTGTCACAATCCAACAAATTCAAAGGCCGACTCAAATAAAACAGCCAAAACGACTGCGTTTTATCTTGGTTAGTCTGATTCAATCTCAAACCGGTTCAATGTTAATGAAATTGGATTTGCATCATATATAATTAAAAATACAATAAAACGCAGCGTATCTATGAGGCTTTTCAAAAGCAAAAGTGTTGGAACTGAGAATAGGCCCAGCCCAGTTATAATTTAAATTTAATTTTCGGACTTCAAGAAAAGTTTTATTAATTGTAATTTATCCGATTTGGGTCACTGTAACTTGTGGTTGGGGATAACAATAGAAAGGACAAAGACTAATAGGGGTAACATGGTAATTTACATTACTCCGCCCTCCAAAAAAATCTCAACGACTCAAAAAACCTTATTAGAAGCAAACAAACTAATCAACGCCACACTACCCAAAAATATTCCAAACAAACGACAATCCGTTAGCCCGACCCGGTTTGAATCTAAGCTCCGTTTCACATGAGTAGTTGGGTATAATGACCCGTACCGGTATCTACCGGAGCAGGAGGAGGAGCGGTACACCTGATTCAGAGACATCTTCCGGAGGAGGAACAGCCGTGATGAGAGTGATTGTGCCATTACAAGGAGTGGTTCAAGGGCATGGTGGTTTAGTCTTGGGCTCTGTAATTCCTTGTGCTTTCTTCTACTTTCTCCAGTTTTACCTCAAACGAAACCGTAGAGACGAACCAGAACCCGAACCCGACCCGGTTATTCAGAACTCAGCCTCCTCTACCAACAACAACAACTCGGGTTCCTCGAGTCCGACTCAGTCCGAGCTTAATGGCTTGTCTAGGTCTCTCTCTCGGGTCATTCTCTCGCCGAGAAGTTCCGGGGCTCACGTTTCTGTTTCGGGTCGGGCTAATTGTATCCTCAAATGTGGGGATTCACCGGGACTGAGACGGGTCGAGGAGGATTCGTATGATGAGTCGGGTAACCCGGATGGCATCATCGAGCTTGGTTTAGCTCAGAACAAGGTCAACAAAATCAAAAGTTTCGTTTTTTTTTTTTGATTTGCTTGGTTGTATGAATAATTTATAATCTAGTGTTCTTCTTTTACAGTTGAGCTTGGATGTTATCAAAGATTGGGTTTCTCAAACTTCAGTTGGATTAAGTTTAAGTGGGATTGCTTCTTATGAGCCTCCTGATGGACTTATGGAGCTCAAAATGGTTACTTTCTTTTCAACACATAAGTTTCAACTTTTCATTGACACCCAATTATGATACAGATGAACTATTGAAGGAGGTGTTGATTTTCAAATGTTTTAGCACACATCTGTTCTTTGTTGAGTTGATTATGCGTTAATAAATGTCTACTGCTTTTGGATCCTTATGTGTTCTTGTTTTTGATTGAATGTGGATTTCTCATTGTGTTATTGGGACAGGATGTGGCAAGGCTCATGTCTGAAGCAACCAGGAATGCTGTTACCTTTGATCCATCGCAGTTAGTATTAACTTCTGGTGCAGCTTCAGCTATCGAGATTCTTTCCTTTTGCTTAGCTGATTCTGGAAACGCTTTCCTTGTTCCAACGCCGTGTTCTCCCGGGTAACGATTTCAGACTCTGTGGCAGTATAGGAATACTAACTTAGTCTGTAGCTTAAAAAAGCTGATCTGTTTCTGCAGATTCGATGTAGATGTTAAATGGCGAAACGGAGTTGAAATCATACACGTTCCTTGTAGAAGTTCTGACAATTTCACTATATCAGTGACTGCGCTTGATCGGAGTTTCTCTCAAGCCAAGAAACGCGGTGTGAGAATCCGTGGAGTCATAATCTCAAACCCTTCCAATCCCATGGGAAGTCTCTTGAGCAGAGAAAATCTCTACGCTCTTCTAGACTTCACCCGCGAGAAAAACATTCATATAATCTCCAACGAGATCTTTGCTGGTTCGGTCCATGGAGATGATGAAGAAGCAGAGTTTGTCAGCATAGCTGAAATAGCTGACACAGAAGAGCATCTCGACAAGGAAAGAGTTCACATCGTGTATGATCTTTCAAAAGACTTGTCTTTTCCAGGACTCAGAGCTGGCGCCATTTACTCCTTCAATGAGAACGTTCTTGCAGCTTCGAGAAAGCTCACAATGCTCTCACCCGTGTCATCACTATCCCAGCATTTGCTCATTTCCACAATCTCCAAACCGGAGTTCATTCAAACTTATGTTAAAACCAATAGGCAGAGACTACAGAGAATCTACTCAGAGTTTGTTAAAGGATTGAAAGGTTTAGGAATCGAGTGCATGAGAAGCAATGGAGGGTTATTTTGTTGGGCAGATATGAGAGGATTGATCTCTTCTTACAGCGAGAAAGGCGAGATTGAGCTTTGGAACAAGTTCTTGAGCATTGGTAAGATCAATGTAACACCAGGGTCTTGTTGTCATTGTATTGAACCAGGATGGTTTAGATTCTGCTTCAGTAATTTGTCTGAGAAAGATGTGCTTGTCGTTATCAACCGAATCAGAAAAGTTTGTATAAGAAAAACTCAAGATTGAAAGTGCTTATCTACATTCCTCAAGAACAATTTCATTGGGCAAACATAAATCTAAACCGGAAAACATCCCAAAAAATCACCAAAATCTGAAAGAATTAACTTATTCCCCTCTAAACACTACACTGCACATTTTTCTATGCAATCATTACTCAAAAGGAATAAAAAACTTCATCATGATCCAAATCCATTTCTGATTGATTCAAGAACCTGCACAACCTCAGCCATACTCGGTCTCTTCAGTGGATTCTCTGACGTACAAATCAGTCCTAGCTTCATGACTTGAATAAGCTCATTCTCTTCAAAGTCTCTCAACCTTCTGTCAAAACAATCAGAAGCCGAGCCGGTCTCCAATAAATCCCTCACATAATCTTTCAAGATCAAGACTTGGTTTCCTGATGGAGACTCCACTGGTTTTCTACCTGTAACCAGCTCAAGAAGAACTACACCGTAACTATACACATCGCATTTCTCACTCGCTCTCAAACTCTGCTGAGCTAGTTCTGGAGCAATATACCCCACCGCGTTGTGGAACTTCTTAGTCAAACCGAAGATATCCATAACCGGAAGAAACTTTTCTAATCCATAATCTGATAGCTTTGCTTCATATCTTTCGTCCAGAAGAATGTTGGTGGACTTAACATTGAGATGAAGAATTGCAGGTTTACAATCATTGTGAAGGAAAGAGAGCGCTTTTGCAGTCCCTAAAGCAATCTGAAATCTTCTGTGCCAATTTAAATCAGTATTCCCATGGCTTGAGCTGGCTCCCGGGAAGATTCTTAGGTGTAGATTATCGTAGAGGCTACCATTATGGACAAATTCAGAGAAGATCAACTGCATTGTTGAGGAAAAGTAGTAACCTTGGAAAGAAGACAGATTTGGATGTTGCAAACCTCCAAGCCGACCAATTTCTTGCTCAAACTCTTCTTGGTTTCTAATTCTTCCTAAAGTCTCAAGCTTCTTCACTGCAATGGAAACCCCTCCTTCAAAAGATGCTCTATAGACTGATCCAATCGACCCCACGCCAACTATGTTTTCCTTGTCGAGCAAAGCTTTTGTACCCGCCTCCCAATCTTCATACTTTGATGGCAAATTCTTGCTGAAAAGAACAAGTTTTCCAATTATCACACCGGTAGAGTCAATTGAAGACGCCAGAGGAGTGGTTTCGACTGTAAGTATTTCTTCGTCTTTTCTCCTTTTACGAGTTCTTAGGTTCAAAGCAAGCACTATGCAGACACCAAAGAGGATAACAGCAGCAGCAACAATAACAATGATAACCGAAATGCTTAGAGCATTAGAATTTCTGGATTTTGCTGCAGCTCCACGTGAATTGCAGGGAGTTGTTACAAGTGGGTCACCGCAAAGGAAAGGGTTGTTCAGAAAAGCAGAAGATCCAAAAGCTTGTATCACTGGAACAGGAGGGATAACACCAGAGAGATTGTTATAGGAGACATTAAAATGCGTTAGTGTATTCAAATTCCCGAGGGAAGATGGGATTGACCCTGAAAGCGAATTCTGCGAAAGATCTAGAAACTGGATTCTGGAGAGCTTTCCAAGATCAGATGGGATACTTCCATTGAGATGGTTTTGATGCAGATCAAGAATCTTTAAGTTTGTCAAGTTTAATAGCTTCTTAGGGATATCTCCTTCTAAATCATTCCCTGAAACATCACTGCCACCAACAAACAAACAAAACATTCAACAACAATGTGAGATTCAATATATCAAATACCTTAACAAGAATGGAGAAACAGTTAAAACTTACAGTTCCTGAAGTACTCTGCAATTGGATATATCCTCAGGGATTTCACCAGTGAGTTTGAGATTATGCAGATTCAAAACCTGTAGAAACTCCAAACTTCCAAGCTCCCTTGGTATCTCCCCATCTATAGAATTATTACCTAATCTGATCACTGAGAGCCTCTCCATCTTCCCGAGACCTCCCGGGATACTCCCACTCAGCTTGTTAGACTCCATATCCAAAAGTTTGAGACTTCTGCAACCCGTTACACTAGTAGGTATCTTCCCGGTTAACTCATTCGATGAAGCATCCAAAAACTCCAAACTTTCACTGCAACCAGCTATCTCTCCAATCTCCCCACCAAACCGGTTCAAAGAGACATTGACATAAGTTATGTTCTCAAATCTAAGAACCTCAAAAGGCGCTAATCCATGGAACAAATTGCTTCCCAAATCGACAAGACGCAATCTCTGACATTTAGGTATCTCCTCAGAGACATCACCAGACAACAAATTGTTTCTCACTAATATATACTCAAGAACCGGAATTTCACAAATCCCAGGCGGCAACACTCCCTTCAGATGATTGTAAGAGAAATCAAACCCTTCAAGGTTGTTACAGTTGACGATTGAAGCAGGGATTGATCCAGAGAGATTGTTATGAGACAGTGAAACAAATCTGGTCTTGTCACACAACTTAAACAGAGAAACCGGAATCTCCCCGGAGAAACCATTCTTAGACAAGTCTAGAAACCTTAAGCTAGACAAATCACCAATAAACTCCGGGATCGGACCAGACAAGGCATTGGAACTAACATTAATCTTCCACAAAGTTTGCAACTTTGAGTAATCCAACGGTAAATTACCTGTAAACCTGTTCCCAAACAAGGTCAGAACTCTTACAGACTTAAGATTTGACAATCCCGGAGCTAGGGTTCCGGCGAGACTTGTGTTCCACAGAACGATCTTGTCCACGAAACCTTCTGAGTTACAAGTGACTCCATTGAAGCTATTGCAGAGGTCGCCGTCAGAAACCCAAGAAGCCAAGCTGTTGTATGGATCGTCACTGACACTCTCTTTGAACTGAAGCAAAATGTCTCGCTCATCGATTGTTGTATCAGAGCGAGAAGTTGCAATGTAGATGAAAGTTACCAAAACTAGTAAAAGCTGAACCTTTTTCATATCCGACTTGATTAAACGGATCCGAACCTGAACCCGGTTCGTTAATTTACAAATCTTTTTCTTCCAAGGAGCTCCAAATTGGGATCCGTTCTTATAACACCACAATCAAGAACAACAAGTAGCTGCATTTATGAAACCCAAATGTGATTTTGAGCTATACGGTTGATCTTTTCTTGGGATTGAGCTAATAAAGCTTAGAACTTTTGAGCTGCTTCTGCATTTAATTTAGTCATCCTTAACGGCTAGAAAAAAAATCTACCGACCAAAGTCAACACTTTTAAGAAACGACAAAAGAAGAAGAGAATCACAGATTCAAGAACAGCTGGTGAACCAAACGAAACTGAACAAAAATAAGAAATCAGCTCATCTTTTGCATTATAGAGAAGAGTAATGGGTGTGTGAGTGCCTTGGCTGGAAAGTAACTTACTTACTTAATGAAAGAATTAAATGATCTCACTCTCTCACTCTCTGGCTTCCACCAAACGAAGAAGAAGCACGTGCCTTGCTTTGTTCATCGTCTATATGTTGAGCGATACATATGTGTGTATGTAAATGTTTTATACTGTATGTAATGGAGTTTAGAGAGTGTCTGCTTGTCTGTACTTCTACCAAAGCATTTATTCTCTCCTTCACCAACCATTATTAAACAATCCTTACCTAATTGTTTTCACGAATTGTGTAGAAAAAACTAATAGAAATATCGATTTTTTTTAAAGAAGAAGAAGAAGAAAAGAAACAAGTAGTTATGGTCCCCATTGCAAACATATTAAATGCGTGAACAGACAACAGAGAATTGTACATTTAGTATTCTATTCAAATGATCAGAAACTATTGGGAATATATTTTTTTTTTCTAGTTATAGTAAAAGTAAATGACTTATGAATCTACATGGCTTTTGTTGATGGTTTAGAGTAGGATTCATTTGTGTTATGCTAATGCATAAGTTGAGGGTCCAATTTCAAATCAAACTTTTGGGAACATATGGGTTTAAAAGATAAAAAAGGACGAGAATTAGAGACAGAGACGGGAGAGTGAGTGACCAAAAGAAAAGTAAAAACGTCTTTCTGTCATTTGTTTGTTTCTGTGGCTTTTTGTTCTCTCTGTTTTATGTTATTGTGTTTGTTTGTTCAAATATTTTTTTGTTCCTTTTTCCCCAATTTTTTTTCATGATTATTTTGCAGATTTTGATTTAGTTATCTGAGAAGCTCATTGATATAGATAATTTCATCATGCATAGAAGACACACAATCTTCAAGACGAGACATTGAATAGCACTGTCAAATTATTACCGTTGTACACTTGTCAGAGTTAATTACTTTGCCTTTAGTAACCATTTTTTATACTATGTCTTATTTCAATTTCCAATCATGCTTTGTGTCGGAAATCTAATTCATCTCTTAATAACTCATACTTCCATGAGTCAGATTACAATGCAAAGAAAGATAGAAGAATTAGATGATCTAATAAATATACATTGAAAGTTTTCAAAATTCAGTTGGTATATATACAAGAAACATGTATATTCATTTCAAATGAATATGAAAAACAAAACAAAAAAATAGAAAGATAAAACATATATATTATCAATTTCAAGATCGTGTTAGATGATATGTTGTGGTAACGAAGCGCTTAGTGGGTGAAAAGAGTTAGAGTATTGGATTTTGCAGTGCCTCCACTTCTTCTAATTGCATTGCACTTAGCTTCTTCTTTGCATATATTGTGCAGACTATAGTAGCGCTTGCAGTTACACAGAAGCCGAGAACATTCACGACTATCTCCACAACCGAAAGCATGTGTCTCTCGTCTGATGCAACTGCTAGTGTTCTTAGCATTATTCCCCTGCAAATAACAAAAAAGAATACTGATCTAAGATTCTGCAGAAACATGTCTGAACACGGAGACAGGAAGACAGAGAGAGGGAGGCATATACGTGTAAATTGAGACAAAGATCTCAGGAACCATTCCAACAAGAGAGCCTAAGATGTAAGGACCGTAGTGAACTCCAGTCGCTAATGCGCAGTAATTGTAGATCATGTAAGGGAATGGAGATACACGGATTAGAGTGACTGCTTGAAACTGATGAAACCATGTTCCTTCACCGGCAGCTCTAAGTATGGCTGCTTTTTTCGGGTATTGCTTCAACCATTCCTGCACAAAAGACCAGGACGAAAAGGGTCAAGATTGATCATCTAAAAGCTTGACAAGTACGCAAGCCAAAGAGTGCAGAAGATCCAAATGTTTGGGATGATGCTTACTTGCATCTTGTGGAGAAAGAGATGTCCAATTAAGAAAGGAAGAGTAACACCTATCGATGCTGCTGATAAAATCAATAGAAACCCCTTTCCATAACCAAATGTAAGACCAGCCATCCACATAGAAGGAGAAGAGGGGAGAAGAATGCTTGGGAACAAGGCCACCGAGGCAAAGAGTAAAAGACCAAGAACCGGGATACTGAAAGTGCCTCTCACCCATTTTATAAACGGAATCAGTTCCTGAAAACGTAAACACAGCAAACACATATGAGGATATATACTTCACGTTTCATAACATAAGAAACCAACTCTATTAGACTATCACAAATCTCAACAATCGCATGATTGACAAAACATCAAAATGGATCACTTTATAATCACATACACAATATACTCCAAATCCATACAAAAATTTTTTACATTCGAAGCTAACGCTGGTGAGCTGCAATGGAGTATAAAGACATCAGCCACGCCATTAGCATCACAAATGAAGTTGCAGAAAAGAACATGTCAAACTAATTTTGGAACAACCAAACATAGTAGATTGAGAAACAACAGACAGAGCTCATGAATGATAGACAAATTAGCAAACCACAGACACAGAATTGGACGAAAGTTTCAAGCTTTAGTAGCTAAGCTCACAAATCATACGTTATAACCCTAATTTAATCAGAAGAAACTAGTCTCCTTTACGCATACCCTAATTCCAATCAAATGTAACCACATAAGCAATCAGATCTTCGAATAAAAAAAACGAACCTTTTCGATTAAAAAAGGACCAATCCATTTGATAATAACAAAAGCCAAAGAACCCAAAAAAGCGACCAAGGATATCAGTTTCACCCAGAACCAAACAGAAGTAACGGATCCAATCGAACATCCAGATGATGATTCTGATTCCGACGATGATCCTTCTTCTTCATCAGATCCTCCTCTCAATTTAACATAATCACCATTTTCGGAATCTTCAACTCTCAATTTCAGCTCAGGCACCGTCGCATCGACGCCATTGCTGTACGTCATAGATCGAGAGCGAAGATTTCCCCCCTCCCAACAAAAAAAAATGAACCCTTTTTCCCCAAAAAAAAAATTACTCAAAAAGCTTCTCCGTCAGATTCGTTATGTTTTTTATTCTTCGGTTTCGTTAGAGTATGAAGAGAATGAGACCGTTAGATCAAAATGGTGGTGGTGGTGATCGGAGAGAGAGAGAGCGAAGCGAATGGGTTTTAGAAGAAAGCATCTGAATCCATTATTATTATTCCTTTTTATATTATCTTACTTTTTAAAAATAAAAAAAAGAATAATATCCCAATAATTAGGTGGTGGTTTACTTCAAATTATTCAACCGGACAAGTGGATACATATGATTGGGTAATAGCTGCTGCTCACGATGCACCGATATGTGTGTATAAGCGAGTTGCGTTGCGTTGCGTTGAGTTCCCCCTTCGCTTTATATTAGCTTTGCCGTCACGGTGGGTACATATCATACCATGTTGTATGTTCCTTTTCACAAACTATGTAAAATATGACTAGTTTTGGATAAGAGATGCTTGAGGAAATTATACAAATTATACGACTAATCATTGATATTTAGTTGCTTCAAAGCGATAACAGAGAGAAAGAGGGAAAACAAGACGATAAAAAGCAACCAAAAGATCGATGATACTTCTAAGCAAATATATAAACGTATAAACAAATTAAATCCCTTAAAATATATAAGATTCCTTTATTTCTTTTTATAACAAAACTATAAGTTTTTTTCTTGTAAGTGGACATTTTGTATGGTAATAATAATATAGATAGCTACGTTTTGAAGTTATAATACTTAATTTAACACCAATGACGAGCATATATAGTAAGATTTTTGTTTTTTTAGCCGTTTCTTAACATATAAGTCAATTTCAAATATAGAAAAATTGACAGATTAACCAATATTTTGTTGGTTATGGATAGTATATATGTACATTAAAAATTAACAAAAACAAACTCAAAGGTGATGGTGATCATAATTTTACCGGATCCATCATATCATAATCATACTAGTGTGCTAGAGTTGTAAAATACAAAAATCGGTTTGAAGAAAAAAAACGACAAGAGTCGTTTGCTCAGGCTCAGCTGGACTCGTTTTTTACTGTCTGCAAGAACCCTTTGCGTGAATCACCTAATCAGTTTGATGTCCACCCGAGTGTTTTTGTAGTATAAACTCTACCGTTATCATGTACGTACGCGCGTTAGTATCATAGTATCACACATTCTACAATCAAAATCAAAAAAGAGCGACTGACTGACTAAAACGCGTCGGGACAAACGCGCCACTTTCTTTCTTTTTATCCACTGTTACGTCACCGTCCAACCAGCTAAGCCTGTCCCCACAAACCAAACCCGGTTACACATAAAACCGGTTATATCATCTCTATTCACGAACTGAAAACCAAACTTTATCGTAATCCACAAACACCCAAAAACAAAAAAAAAAGTTGACAACCCCACCCATTTTATATCCACTTTTTAATACTATCATATCACATTACAAAAAAAAAAAAGAAAAAAAAGTTCCAATCACTACCGTTGGATTGTAAAACAATGACTTCATCACTCCCTGTTTGGTTTCATCGAACGAAGGTTATCAGACGATGCATAAAACCTCCCCGTGCACCTTACCGCATAGGAATAAATCATTTTGACCACATAGACAAAATGCAAAAGAACCAAAAGAAGTCTGGTTTCTGTTTTGTCTTAATTTTTTTCTCTCTGGCGAAAAAAGCTAAAGAGGTTTTCGGGTTACGGTCTCGGTCTCCGATCATATCACGAAACTTCTTTGTCGGTAATTCTCAGTGATTAAATACCGTGTGAGAGATATTTTCTTTACTAGAGAGACTTGTCGCCGCCGGAAACTAAAGCTTTAGAGAGAGATATCGGAAACTTTGTTCTCCGCCAGCTGAGTTTTGTGTCGGAATTAGGTAAATTATTAATTTATCTTTATTGGTTTTGTTCTGTTCCGATTTGTGTGTTCTTCGTTTGATTCCTTAAGTTTTTTGATGGTGAAGATTAAAAAATTAATTCGAAGAAAGAATTAAAAAGACTTTATCTCTTTATGCGCCGTGAGGGTAAAATAGTCTTTTTGACTTACACGCTGACCTGGTCGCTGAGTGTGTTTGACAAAAATGACGGATTTACACTTCAACTTTATAAAGAGTCCCATGGGTATTTTCGTCATAAATTTTTTTTAGTCTTTTCTCGCGTGAGTAACAAGCCAAGAATCTCTTCTATCGATTTTGTCAATCTTCCTTTATTTTCTGGGCGATTCTATCAAAGGAGGAGAATCATAAATTACATAATTAAAATAAAAACCCTAACCCTAATTCCAAATTCTGCATCTGTTCTTCAATTCACGATCTGTGTGTGTGTGTTTTTTTTTAATTGCAGTAAAGATTTCGATTTTAGAATTCGAGAGAGAATTTTCAATTATGGGTTCTGAGCAAAACGACGGCACAAGCTTCTGTCCTTCAGAGCCAAAGCTCTGCGTCAATGGCTGTGGCTTCTTCGGAAGTCCATCGAACATGAACCTCTGTTCCAAATGCTACAGAGACATCCGAGCCAAGGAGGAGCAAGCCGCTTCTGCTAAAGCCGCCGTCGAGAAATCTCTAAACCCTAATAAACCCAAAATCCAACTGCAACAGAGCACTCCCGGCGTTGTTGTCGAATCTGGTTCCTCGTCAACGAGCGGCGGCGAAGCAGCTCCCGTGGATCCGCCGAAACCGACGGCGACTAGATGCTTGAGCTGTAACAAGAAAGTGGGCGTGACGGGTTTCAAGTGTAAGTGTGGGAGCACTTTCTGTGGTGCTCATAGATATCCAGAGAGCCATGACTGTGAATTCGATTTCAAAGGAGTGGCCAGGGAAGCTATTGCTAAGGCTAATCCTGTCGTCAAGGCTGATAAGGTTGAGAGGATATGATTTGGTAATAACCAAAGAAAAAAGAAACTGGTGTCTGTTGTCTTTGTTTTTAATATGTCTCGTGATGTTGGTTGCTTTGGCTCTTTTTATTTTATTTCGTCTGCTCTTATTATGGTTTGATTTGCTCTCTAGGGGTTCTTAGGTATTTAGGTTATGCTATTTATGTGATTTCATGATTTGGAACGCTGGATTTGTTGTTCTGTAATAAAAGTGTTGGTCTTATTATATCAGAAATCTTTATCGTTCGAGCTTACTTCTTTTCTTACCTGGAGGAAGTTGAATCCGTTTGAAGTTGTTGGATTCTCTTGGTTTGTTTATAGGGGAAGTCATGAACAAGTTTGGGTTTGTATGTAGCTTATGGTGGATAAAAGTGAGTAGCTTGATAGTTCTGAAACTGAAGGTACCGTCTAGGGAGTTTATATCAGAATGTTATGCATCTTACGTCTTCATATCTGGAGGAAGTTGAAATCGTTTGAAGTTGTAGGATTCTCTTGGTTTGTTTATAGTGAAGAAGTTGGGGTTTGTATGTAGTTTATGGTGGATAGACTGCGTAGTGATTGTTCTGAAACTGAAGGTATCGTCTAGAGAGTTTATATCAGACTATCAGTGTTCTTGTTGATGCATCTTACTTCTTATCTGAAGGAAGTTGAACCGTTTGAAGTTGTAGGATTCTCTTGGTTTGTTTAAAGAGGACTTATGAACAAGTTTGGGTTTGTATGTAGCTGATGGTGGATAAAGTGTGGTGCTTTATAGTTCTGAAACTTAAGATATCGTCTAGAGAGTTATTTGTATCGAACCGTATGGTTTATTTTGTAGGGGAGTTTTGAAAGAGTGGGGTTTGTATATAGCTTATGGTGGCTGAAGTTTGTAACTTGATAGTTCTGAAACTGAAGATGTCGTGTAGGGTATCTACATTGAACCATGGAAGAGTTGCATGTCTTTAATTTAGGTGTCCTGGATTGAATGAGTCATTGATTTTGTCTACTTTGTCTTAAGCTGGGGAAAATGGTGTTCTTCTTACCTGGAGAAAGTTTGATTCATTTATAGGTGTAGGACTTGGAATAAGTGGAGTTTGTATATAGCTGTGGTAGATTAATAATTGAAGTTGTCAAAGTAGTCTGTCTGCATCAAATCATGGAAGATTAATAGATGTCTTGAAGTTTAGGTGATAGTATCCAGTGATGCTCGTACGATTCTTTCTATTGGCTTGTATGGTCTCAATATCTTTGGGGATATTTAGAGAAGTTCTGAGGTTATTTTATGGTTGTTTAGACTCTTATGAAGAGGGTTTGATTAATAATAGGAGAAAGGGATTCAAAGCTGTAAACGATAACACGGTGTGTAGTTGAAACTGGTGGTCAGTTAAAACGGCTGGTTTAATTAGCCAGTGGCCCAATGCAGATCCTTGAGTGGTGTGTATTGAACATGTCACTATCTACAATCAAGTGCAATAGTTGTCTCCGATCTGTTTTCTATTAAAGGAGTATCCATCAAAATTCATTAATGTATTTGCAGGCTGCTGAATTTATCTGAAATTTCACTATATGAACTAACTTTGATTTTCCAATACAGTTTTTAAACGAATTTAACACTTCTATATCAAAACTGAGATTGCTTAACCTACGAGTTGAGATAGACTGTTCTTTGGTATGAACTAAAAAGAAGAAATTATATAACATGTGTTTTTGATATGGCAAACTGTTCTTTTCACTATCACTCCTTTGATGGTTACATTAAAAACCTTGGGTCCATTTTCCGAATCTTATCAAACAATTTACAAAAAGCAAAGAGAGAAAAAGTAATGCACTATAGTTGTCTGGATAAAATAACCTAACATATAAACATGAAGACTTTAAATTTTTCAACCTAACTGTGAATCATGTTTTGTACTTCTTTGCTTTAAGGCTTTAAATTTTTTCTCTTATATGTAATAAAAAAAATAGTGGGGGGGAGATGAAGACCTCATTGTGACATTACAACCTCTCGAAAACCACTTTCAGCCCATGATGCAATATCAAATGATCTGACATTGCATCAGTTGTATAACCTTTCAGAACATATTTTGTGTTTGTGGTTTGCCCTTGGTTTTACATGTGTCTAAGCATATCATTGTCCAATATGATCAATAATAAAATACATTAATTCTGAAATCACAAAAGAGAAAACAAAAGGTGACCTTTTTATGTTTAAAAAAAGAGAAAAAAAACTCTTTGATGGGTGAATATAACTCTCACTTTAGTAAGTCTGGACTAGTTGAGGAAGGCCCCTACATGGAGTACAAATATAGTCTGAGTGCTTTGAATAAGTTTCCCTCTTTATACATGAATGCTGCAGTATATATAAAGCACTACTAGAATGACAAAGAAAAAGGTTTCATTTGACATCTGATTATGAAATATTAGAGATGTGTTAATTGAGTTAAGAACTCACTATTTGAATATGTTCCTTTAAAAAAAAAAAAAAGTTTATTATGATCAGTGTTTTTGGTTTAGAAAAAAATATGATGTTTTGGACTACGAATTTGATCGAACAACTTTTTTTTTTTTTTGTGCCGATTCACAAATCTGTATAGTTTTAGTATTACTAGATTCAAACTCATCTCAAAACACCTTTATATACTGTATGTATTAAATTTCCTTTACCCTTTAATGAATATTCAAAAATAAATTGAATGGAAGATTCATCTTTTCAATTGGGGAGATTTGACAAAATAACTTTTTTCCAAGGGGGACCCTTGAAATCCCTTTATTGTTGTTATTGCCTTTTCTTTTCTTCCCTTTTTTTTTCCTTTTCTCAGTCCAAAATTTTTTTGTTCTTTTCATATTTTTTTCAATGTAAATCTTTCTTCCTCTAATGATGCGTTAAAGAGACGATTTCAAATTTTAAATTTAAAAACTCATTCAAATATGGCCTTATGAGCATACAAAAACACCATTCTTTATAGAAACTGAAAAACCAATTTTAGGCGTGACTGGAAAACATTTCATATAAATTTGGTCAATTACATGCAAGTGATTAAGATTTGACAAATATGAAAGTACGTTAACGAAACCTAAGTTACATACTACTAATAAGATTAGGTATAAACAATAACAAAACCTAAATAGTAAGCAAATTAAAATGGTGACATCTCTCTCTCGTGACTGGAATTATAAGTTTACAGTAAATAGTAGTAAGTAATTAAATGATTCACGCGTAACAACAACAAACAAACAACGTACCGTACTAAACAAAACATAGGGAGAGGGAGGGAGAGAGAGAGAGAGAGGCCAACCAGTGGGTAAATAACGGGACCAGTTAAGGGCATTTAAGTCAAAGCACGTTCAATCTAAGTAAGAACAGACACAACTTGTTGATGTTTGGTTTTTTTTTAACTGCGTCACGCCTCCATTACACGATTCCCTTCACTTCACTCAACACTCTCTCTCTCTCTCTTCTCTCATTTTGTTCTTTTGGAATTTTCCCGAGAAAAATTAAAATCCGAGCAAAAAAAGTAAAGGAATTTTCTCGGGAACTTATACTAATAAAATTTTTGAGGAAACACGAGAGAAGAAATAAAGAGAACCTTCTCCTCTCTGTTCTTTTAGAATTTGTTTGGTCGTTTTCCTTTTGGATTTTATGCGTTTGAAGAAGAAGAAGAAGAAGAAATGTCTACTACTTCAGGAAACGGAGCCGTAAATTACAGAAATGGGACTCATAGAAGCTCACTCAGAACTCAGCCTTCTACTTCCGGTGGTCAGAAACCTTCTGTCAAATCCAAGTCTGTCCTTCGAAAAAGCAGCCCCGCCGCTCTTGGTGGTGGCGGCTCTAAGTCTGGAGGCGGTGCCGACGCCGGTGGTAAATAATTTAAAAACTGTTCATTTCTATTTTTACCTAGAAATTTCACTGTTTCGTTTATTTTACTCCTTAAAAATTGAAACTTTTTGATTCATGTGTTTGAGATGTTGGATTAAGCTGGATTCTAATTTGGTATTGTGATTTTTTTGTTTTCAGTTCCTGGTAGAGTTCGAGTAGCTGTTAGATTAAGGCCACGCAATGGTGAGGAAATGATCGCTGATGCTGATTTTGCTGATTGTGTTGAGTTACAGCCTGAGGTACATTATTACTTTATGATCTTATATACACTAAAGTTCGTGTTTTTTTTTTTTTTGCTTTGAATTGTGGAGAGGAGCTCAATCTTGTCACGTTTTTGTTTGATTTTTTTTTAGCTTAAAAGGTTGAAACTCAGGAAAAACAACTGGGACACTGATACATTTGAGTTTGATGAAGTGCTTACTGAGTACGCTTCACAGAAGAGGGTTTACGAAGTTGTGGCAAAACCTGTTGTGGAGGTATGTATTAGATGTGTACTACTAGACCTTCATCAAGTTCCAGAGTTCTTTTAAACTGTTCTGTTCTTGAAACATTAAAGATGAAGTTGAGTCTTATGTGTAGGGTGTTTTGGATGGTTACAATGGGACAATTATGGCGTATGGTCAGACCGGTACTGGTAAGACATATACACTTGGGCAGCTCGGGGAAGAAGACGTAGCTGATCGTGGTATAATGGTCCGTGCTATGGAGGATATTTTAGCTGAAGTCTCTTTGGAGACTGATTCTATCTCTGTCTCCTATATGCAGGTGGGTTTATATATCTCTCTACTGTTATACTTTTAAGTCTCTCTCATGTGAGTTCTTGGAAAGTCTTCTTGATGTGTTTGTTTACTTGATACAAAAATGCAGCTTTATATGGAGACTGTACAAGACCTTCTTGATCCGTCTAATGATAACATTGCCATAGTTGAGGATCCGAAAAGTGGAGATGTTTCTCTGCCAGGTGCTACCTTGGTCGAAATTAGAGATCAACAAAGCTTCTTGGAACTACTCCAACTCGGAGAAGCTCACCGGTTTGCTGCTAACACCAAATTGAACACTGAGTCATCTCGTAGTCATGCTATCTTAATGGTGAACATTATTATATTGTTCCTGATTTTTTCTTGAAGAGTTGTTGGTTATGTAAAGTTGCATATTCATTAGCCAACTATATATTGCAGGTAAATGTCAGGCGCTCTTTGAAATCAAGTGAAAGTAATGGAAACTCCCATATGACTAAATCTCTCAAGCCTCCTGTTGTCCGGAAGGGAAAATTAGTTGTGGTGGATCTTGCTGGGTCTGAACGTATCAATAAATCAGGTTTATATTCTCAGTAAATGGAGTACCAATCTTTTTATATTCCTCATTTACACTTCGACAGCTAACTTGAACTTCAAAGTTATAGAGAACATGAATATTTATCTCTTTCTTTTTTGTACCAGGAAGTGAAGGACACACACTAGAGGAAGCCAAATCTATCAATCTCTCTCTGAGCGCGCTGGGGAAATGCATCAATGCACTTGCTGAAAACAGTTCTCATGTTCCATTCCGTGATTCAAAGTTAACTAGGTTGCTTAGAGATTCATTTGGAGGCAAGTTTGTCTCTGCTTTAGTGTGTGTATTTTCTGTATCTTGGAATTAGACAATAATATAGGATGTTTTCCAATACTTACTATGTTGACTTACTTGACATGTGGCCTATGATCTCAACAGGCACTGCAAGGACCTCCTTAGTTATTACGATTGGTCCATCACCACGACATCGAGGGGAGACAACTAGCACTATAATGTTTGGGCAGAGGGTAGGGGGCTTGTAGCTTTGAACTTCTATTTTGTTTGATTATTACATTTTACGTATATGATATATGCAGACTGTTAGCAAGGCTCTTTTGGTTAATATTGGTAAATGATGTATATATTAGTCACTGCTTGCTAGTTCGAATTCTTGATTTGCTTAATTTGATGGCTACGTTTAACTTTTGGGTTTTCTGTAGGCTATGAAAGTGGAAAATATGGTGAAGTTAAAGGAAGAGTTTGATTACAAAAGCTTGTCTAGAAGACTAGAGGTACAACTAGACAATCTGATTGAGGAAAATGAAAGGCAGCAGAAAGCATTCGTTGATGAAGTCGAAAGAATAACCGTAGAGGCACATAACCAAATTTCTGAGGCTGAATCGAGATATGCCAATGCACTAGAGGTGAGTACTTTTTTGTAAGGTCTTGCAACAAGACTTTTTGCTATCGAGATGTCTCTTTGGTGTATGATTCCGTAATCATATCTTTGTGTAGGAGGAAAAGCAAAGGTATCAGAATGATTACATGGAATCAATAAGGAAGCTGGAGGAGAACTGGTCAAAGAATCAGAAAAAGCTGGCTGCTGAAAGACTTGCACTTGGAGAGAAAAATGGACTGGACATTACATCAAATGGAAATGTGATGCATGCTATTTTGTTCACCTTGCAGCTTTAGATTCACTCAACCTGAATTACATATTTTCTTTCGTTTCTTACAGAGATCAATAGCCCCAGCCTTAGAGGAAGTCTCTGAACTGAAAAAGTTGCTTCAGAAAGAATCTCAGTCCAAGATGGCGGCTGAAGAGGAAGTGAATAGGCTGAAACAGCAGCTCACTGAACTTAAAAAGGTGGAAGTATCAGGAAATTCCGAGATCATGAGACTCCACAAGATGTTGGAAAATGAGACACAACAAAAAGAAAAATTAGAAGGGGAAATAGCAACACTGCATTCTCAACTACTGCAATTGAGTCTTACTGCTGACGAGGTAAAGAACATAGTAGGATCTTTCACATGAAAAAGCATGCTCCTAATGTATGAAATTGTTCCTGTTTTCCTTCATTCTTTATATATATTTTTGGCAGACTCGACGAAACCTTGAGCAACATGGTTCAGAGAAAACTTCTGGTGCTTTAAGACTTCCTCAGATTCAAGATCCAGGAATTGCTGAGAAACCTCCTGTAGCTAGACTTTTTGAACAAGGTAATATCTGACGTTTCACACCTTTCAGTTGATTGTTAATAGTTATTACAGCAAAACATATATAACACCTTGTACATGTTTTGCCTCTTGAAGTGGGGTTGCAAAAGATCTTGTCTCTGCTTGAAGCTGATGATGCTGATGTGCGGATTCATGCTGTCAAAGTGGTAGCAAATCTGGCTGCCGAAGGTGTCTTTTCGCAATCTTCATCCTTTTGACGTTTATATTTATTGCTACCATTTCAAGGGCTCATTATGTCTCTGTTCATTGTTATGTAACACCAGAGGCAAACCAGCAACAAATTGTGGAAGCTGGTGGTCTCACCTCCTTGCTGATGCTTCTGAAAAATACAGAAGATGAGACCATTCACAGAGTTGCAGCTGGTGCTATCGCTAATCTTGCAATGAATGGTAAAAAAGTTGTGGTTCTCATGAGTGAAAATTGTTTAGCTGTTCACAGTATCATTAGTACTTTGTTTATGAAACCAAGTCCTAATTACTCTTCTTATCCACAGAAACAAACCAAGAACTGATCATGGATCAAGGAGGCATCGGTTTATTAGCCTCAACAGCAGCCAATGCTGAAGATCCTCAGACCCTTCGGATGGTTGCTGGAGCAATTGCAAATCTATGTGGAAACGGTATTTTCGATTCACCTCTCTTTTTTTTCCACTTTATAATGAAAAAAGAAACTCACAAGTCTATATTTATACACGCAGATAAATTGCAGACAAAGCTAAGATCAGAAGGTGGGATTGCAGCTCTGTTGGGAATGGTCAGATGTGGACATCCTGATGTTCTTGCACAAGTTGCTCGCGGGATCGCAAACTTTGCGAAATGCGAGTCAAGAGCATCAACACAAGGTAACAAACGTTACTAGTTGATCCAAAATATTATCTTTGGCAAATGTTTCACTGAATAGATGCATCACTGAGCAGGAACTAAAAGAGGGAAATCACTATTAATAGAAGACGGTGCACTCTCTTGGATTGTACAAAATGCCAAAACCGAAACTGCAGCCATAAGACGACACATCGAGCTAGCTCTATGTCACTTAGCACAACACGGTAAGTGTGTTTATACATTCAACAATTTGATTTTCATCAACTAAAACCGTGTAATAATGAACCGTTGTAACACGTAATATTGATGTTATTGCAGAAGGAAATGCGAAAGAGATGGTGAAGGAAGGAGCAATATGGGAGCTGGTGAGGATCTCAAGAGACTGTTCGAGAGAAGACATAAGAAGTCTTGCCCATAGGACTCTCACTTCAAGTCCCACTTTCCTCACTGAACTTAGACGTCTTCGTGTTGACATCCGATAAGCCGGTTTCAAGCCTAACTTAACCGAACCGAATCCCGGTATAAAGAATTACTTAAATAACATTCTACCGGAATTTTGAGATGAAGATTTGTCTGGTTTTGTTTCTATTTTGGGTTCAGTAGGCTGGTTTGTGGTTTTCATCGTGGCTTTTGGCATTTATTTTATTTTTGTTGTTTGGGGTTGAATGTGTAAATTATTTTTCTGGTTGCTTTTGTTTGTGTATATAAAATGTCGTAGAAATGTTGAGTTTTCCACACTTTAGTTTCTTAATATTAAAAAAGAAAAAAACAATCATACAGATTCATATATAACTGCTCACAATTAGTCGGAAAAAGATTCGGGTAACTGGAAATCACCCTTATCTCTGAAACATCCCATATATATTAAAAAAGAAATCACCCTTATCTCTGAAATCATCCCTTATCTCTGAAAGTGCTGATGTGTTGTCGCCAGACCAATTTGGAGATTTAATTGCAATTAAGCATATCAAGATAAACTTATTTACAAAATAAATATTTGATTTACTAAATCTACCATTAAAATATATAAGGAAATCTTTATTTCATTATTATTTACATAAATGTGTGTTTAGAATATATAAGGTAATGTTTATTTCTATTAGTTTTTTTAAAATGAAAGACTTCATCAACTATTAAAAAAGAAAATATAGTTAATAATTTGATTATCATTTTCATAACATATTTAATTATTTAAAGTAAATTACATTTTATAATCTATTAAAAAACTTATTCATCTATTTAACTTTTTGAATTACAAAACTTATTCTCTGATTTTAAAAAATTTGATAGACTATTCAAGTACTCCCTCTGTCATTTTGACATATTTCACATAAATTAAGGAAATATTAAAATATACATATATTTCCTTATTTAATAAATGTTTAATGGGTTAATTTAGTCATAGATTAAAGGTAAAACTAGAAAATCTAATGAAAAAGATGCATTGAAAATATAAAATAGTGCATTGGAGATGTAAAATAACACTCTTTGTGAAACAAAAATAAAATTCTAAAATGACACTCTTTATGAAACAAAGGGAGTATATATTAAAAATTAATTATTACAATAATCTTAAAAATAAATAAAATTAACACAATTATCAAAATAATTAACATTATTTTCCACATTTCATGGGTGAAATACATTTTTACACAAAATAATTAAATGTAAATTTGAATAAAATAAAAAAAAATCATGTGTAAAATTATTATTATGACACCTTAAATTCCAAATAATAATTTTACTTATAATAATTTTATTTGAGTTGATTTATCCCGCATATAGTGCGGGTTGTTACCTAGTAGGCTAATATAAGGGACAGAGAGTTTTTGTTTTGATCGGTATTTCCCGGTTAATAGTGAGGTCAGCAACATGCGAAAAAAAAAAGGATACTCGCTCCATTTCATAAGTATTATTATTGTTTTATAATATAAGATGTTTTCAACTTTCTATACAACTTTTAGATTAATTTTATATTTTATATTGTACAGTTTTGTTTCTGATTGGTTAAACATTTTTAAAATAATTATTTTTTAATTTACGTGTTTAAACTAAAACACTAGGTAACAACCCGCACATAGTGCAGTATAAAATAATTATTTAATATTTTACTGTAATTTTTATTTATAAAATCTATTATATTTATGGGTAATTGAAATATTTAAAATTTGACTGTGTAGTATATATCCTTAAAAAAAATTGTATAATAATTAAAATTTAACCCGTGAGAGTTATTATAATATCAATCTTATATTATTATATCATATGAACAAAGGGTTCTTAAAATTCATTTTAAAGATTTTATGAAAATATAATTAAAGGATATAATTAAGTTAGAAAGATAATATAAAAATTTAATTTTGGGTATTAATTGTATTTTTAGAAAAATACAATGGTAAATAAATGTAAATCTTTTTAAAAGCTGATGGCAAATAAAAGAAAAAGTGTCATGAGCTCTGTAATGCTGACACCTCAGCTTTTTTACCAAAATGTTCCTCTATTAATAAATAAGGGATATGAAGTGAGTATATCTTTCTTTTAAATTTTGCTATAACCAAAGGTTAACATATCTAAACTACCAAAAAAAAAAATCCTATATTTCTTAATTAATAGGATAATACGAAAGTTTAGATCTTCTCACTCAAATGGTAAAAACAAATATATTTTTCCATATATATATATATATATATATATATATCCTAAATCTATATTTTTCAAATTCGAATGATCAAAGCTACCATATCTGCATAAAAAAAGGAAAGGATGTGTTATCTTGTCATAATGCTCTCAAATCAAATCATTGTTATTAGCATATATAAACTACCAAAAAGGAAAACAATAAACGGTTTGACATATATGATATATATCACTATTAAATTAAAATTACTTTAATATGGTACACAATATGTTAACATTTAAATTTGAAGATATGTTTTTAGTCTGTATAAATAAATCTCACATAAGTTTTAAAACATTTAACACAAAGAAAAATGGTTGCATATGTCATTGAAAACTTCTCAAGGGCTTTCTTAGTTGTTTTTCTTCTTTTTGTTGTCTCATCATGCGCAAGACTAGATATGATGGTTACAAAAAGCAAGATCGACAACATATGCACAAAAAAACAAATGAATTCTTCTTCTTGTTTTGAGTTTTTTAAAGCAAATCCTAAAGTTGCTGAATTGGATTTTTCTGCTATGACCAAGTACTTGATCAATTATGAAACTCGAAATATTTTGGATACGGTGAAGCATTTTAAGTTATCAAAAGGCTATTCGTCAAAGATTAATTCTACGTATCATTTATGCGTAGAAGTACATGAAACGTCTCTTGATAGTCTTCATAAATCTCTCGGATATTTGGCCGCTAAAGATTATGACGGTTTAAACTCTATGATCAGTGGAACGATAACCGACATGGATACGTGTATCACCGAAGATTTGTCAACTATGAAGCCAATACCACAATTTTTTATGACGAGGAGTAAGGCTATTGAGAATTTGTCTAGCACTATTTTGGTGATTCTCGAATGTTTTCTAAGAGATGAGAAAATATCATGTTAGTCTCTTAATCTATAATAAATAATAATAATATTTACTATGGTTGTTGTCTATTTTTTTTCTTTTTTGCTCACCAAAGTATGATTGTTGTCATATGCTGTGTGTTACAGATCTTATTCCAACTTCAAATTTTTTTTTTGTTTAGTCTGTATAAATAATCTCACATAAGTTTCAAAACATATAACACGAGAAAAAAAGTTGCATATGTCAATAAATTGTTTTCGTGGGCTCTCTTAGGTATTTTTGTTGTCTCATCAAGCGCAAGACTAAATACGATGGTTACAGAAGATGAGATCCACGCCGTATGCACTCAAAGAAGAATCAACTCTACATTTTGTTTTGAGGTTCTAAGAGCAAATCCGGAAATTGCTGAATTGAATTTTTCTGGTATAGTCAAATATATTTGATCAATTATGAAATTCGAAATATGTCAGATACGGTGAAACAATTTAAGTTATCAAAAGACCTACTCGACAGAGGTTAATTCTACATATCATTTATGCGTGGAATTATATGAAATGTCTTTCAAAAGTCTTTATGAATCTTTCGAATTTTTGGCCGCCAAAGATTATAACGGCTTAAACACTATGGTCACTAGAACGAGAACTGATATGTTCATATGTACTGATGATTTGTCAACAATGAAGGCAATACCACAATTTTTTATGCCAACACGGTTAGTCTGTTCTGTTCATATATACATACACATATATCGAGTTAGCTCTATGAACCGTGTAAGTAATATGGCCCATTGTAACACGTAATATTGATGTTTTTGCAAAAGGAAATGCGAAAGAGATGGTGAAGGAAGGAGCAATATGGGAGCTGGTGAGGATCTCAAGAGACTGTTCGAGAGAAGACATAAGAAGTCTTGCTCATAGGACTCTCACTTCAAGTCCCACTTTCCTCACTGAACTCAGATGTCTCCATGTTGACATCCGATTAGTCTGTTTCACGCCTAACTTAACCGAACCGAATCCCCGTATAAATAACATTCTACCGGAATTTTGAGATGAAGATTTGTCTGGTTTCGTTTTGTTTTATCTTGGGTTTAGTAGGCTGGTTTGTGGTTTTCATCGTGGCTTTTGACACTTTTTTTGTTGTTTGGGGTTTAATGTGTAAATTATTTTTCTCGTGGGTTATGTTTGTGTACATAAAATGTCGTAGTGAAAAATTGAAATAAATTATAATGATGGCTACTTGTCAGAAGATTCAAAGAGTAATGTTGAGTTTTCCACACTTTAATATTTAAAAAAACAATTATACAGATTCATACATAATAGCGCACAATTAACAACAAATATGTGTTAAAAACATATATATTTTTGTTACTTAGGTGATAAGCAAAAATCACAAACAAAAATTAAGAAAGGTCAAATAGAAAAATGAAGACATTACAAAACTATTGAAGTAATATGTTATCATTTATGTGAGCATAGACATCATCAACTTGATATCAATAATAGAGTTTATCATTTATTTAACATACTGTAAAACTACAAATAAATATATACTGTAAGAGAAAAAACAAACTCAAGTTAGTAATAATTACAAGAAAATAAAATAAGAACGATAATGAATACATTACAAACTATATAAGTAATAATGATAGCTAGGTCCGTAAAAGATGCTTGAATAAAACTATTGAAGTAATATGTTATCAACTGTTGGTAAGTTCTTGAATAAAGACGCTAAAATTTTTCAATTACAACTTCCAATGGTAATGGATTCATCGGAATCGACATCTGCTTCCGCAACACAGCCGGGCCGGCCAAGGGACCTGCGGTGGCTATCTGTGTGAGTGGTGACAAGTCGGTCTTTTATAGATGCTGGATCCAGGGCTATCAGGATACCCTGTATGCTCACCAATATCGCCAGTTTTATAGGGAGTGCTATATTACAAGGACAGTAGATTTCATTTGTGGAGACACCGCGGCTGTCTTCCAATTTTGTACAATTGTAGCAAGAAAACCTCTGACGGGCAGGCAAACATGATTACAGCTCAGTCACACAAAAATTTGAACCATAACTCGGGCTTCTCACTCCAAAAATGCAACATCACGTCAAGTCCTGACTTGGCCCCCTTCATAGCCACTGTGAAGACGTTTCTTGGTTATCCCTGGAGGGACTTTTCTTCCGTTGCAGTGATAGAGTCATACATCGGGGACTTGGTCGATCCTTCAGGTTGGTCAGCTTGGAATGGGAAGATAGGAACAACCGCTATCTGTCGGGAATACAACAACCAAGGGCCAAGAGCAGATACAACTAAAAGGGTCAACTGGACGACTGGCTTCAAGGCTCTTACAGATCCCAAAGAAGTCTTCAATTTTACAGTTACCAAACTGCTCTTGTATGGAAAGCTCTGGGGTCCCCTACCAAGGAGGGCTTTGATCCGATCTTCTTTATGTTTTGAGTGATTTGATGATCTTATGTTTCAGTGATGTCTAAACTTCTTATTAATGTATTAGTCAATCAAATGTTTCCTTTCAACATTAATATTAATATGTCCTTGTCCAAAACAAAAAAAAATACCATCATTCAGATGGTACACAACAGGTACACTTTCATTTTAATATTAGCTTTGACCAAACGCTAGCATATCTACTCTACCAAAAAGGAAAATAAATTCATCTATTATTTATTTCCGTTTTTTAATTAATAGAATCATAAGAAATTTAGATCTCACTCAAATGGTTATAACAAATATCTTGAGTAATGAAATATAGTTTTTAGAACTATCGATTAAAATATAAGCAAATAATAAGAAAAAGTAAAGCAAATAATATAAGAGTAAAAGTAATTATCATCATGGTTAAGCCTCTGATCCCACAGTACTGTAAACGGATCGACTTAAATCCATATAAAACTAGTAAAACATTCATGATTATATTGACAAAAACCAACAAAATCTGGATTCCTTAATTTTTAAGAAAACCAATTTTTGCATAATTTTGATTGGCTTAAAAATAGAATCAAAAACATCTCTAAAATCCACAGCCATTCAAGGTCTTTTTCCACACTTTAGTTATTTAATCAAATTAAAAATAAAAAAACAATCACACATATATATATATATATAACTGCTCACAATTAACAACAAATATGAGTTGAAAACACTTCTTTTACTCAGACGGTTCACTTTATACTTTTATGTTTATTATGTAAGTGTCATGTTTTATTTTGTTATTCTTAATTGTATCATCTGGATGTTGGTGCATACATACAAAAGTTCCGCACATCAATCATTTGTAGGCTTGTTAGTCATAGAAAATTTCAATAGCATTTTAAAAATAAAGTTTCTGCATGCATGCATGAATACTGTTATTTCGTCTAATAATTAAGTAATTATTCATCTGTTTATATGCATTTATACTTTCATTATTTTTGAAAAACTTTTTTTCATTTTTCACACAAAGATATATAGTAAAACAATTAAGTATATGGAATTTATGGAGAACAACTGTTGGTATCCTTAATTAAAAACCTTTCTGACGTACCAATGTAATGATTTTCTTGCAAAAAACCTTGCTGACACACCAATGTATTGATAACCTTGCAGTAAAACTACAACTGTTGGCTATAATTTATTTTACGGACTTTAAAGTAAAGCTACAAATTAATAAATTCACTGTAAGAAAAACAAACTAAAGCTAATAATATATAATTAGAAATAAAAAGAAAGCTCAAACATCACAAACTATCGAGAGAAAGAAAATTACTCAGCCATGAACAAAATCTCAGTTTTTCTCTTTTTCAATCTCACAAGCCAATGTTTACTTTCCCAAGTCTGGTCTTATTCCCACCAAGCTTGAAGACATAGTTTCTTGGTTATCGGATCTAGACACGGAGATTCTACATCTCTCTCCCGAGGTAACATTGGATACACCCATCTTTCAGATAAAATGTGTAAATATATACATACATATATATTTTGTATAACAATTAAACACTTAACTATAGATATTAAGATAGTAGCCTCCGTAAGCTACTTTTGATATCGGTGAATAAAACTATATGATTTTCATTTTATTTAGAGCTGGTTCATTTTATTTTAGAGCTAATTATGTGTCTGTACTCATTTATGTGTCATGTACTCGTTTAGCACAAATACATTGATGAATGAATCTTGGTTATTCGATTTAGACCAAAATTTTAAGATCCCTCCCGAGATAATAAACAAGAGCGCTAATATTTTTAAAACTATAGTTTGATAATTATTAGGAAGAAAGAAAAAAAATTTATCCTTTGTACTCCTCATAAGAATGATACCTAAAACTTTTCTACTAATTATATATCTATTGGAAAAGTGAAAGTTTTGAAAATACTATATTTAGAAGAAAGTGTTCAAAATATAAGCAAAACAAATGCAAAAGATAGTAATATGATTTCAAAATTATGCGGTAAATTGCTATCAAATTACTATCTTTTGATTTTAGATTTATGTGCCTATCGAATTGATAGTAATTTTAGAGTTTTGCCTATCGAAGAGTGATTCATGTCTTGCCCATATTTGTTTCCCGTTAATAATAAAGTTACAATAAATTTGTGATAAAAACGTTCATACTACAGGCCCACTGTAATTATGTAAAACCTTACCCAAAACAAATTTCAAAGAACCATATTCCCCGTGATTCTTAGTTTAGCCTGCATGAATTAAGTTGTTGGTCGAAGTTCTTCAGTAATGTAGGGAATATACTCTGAAATCATGTTTAATATTTCTAAAATTCGTATATGTCAAAATCAAAAAGTATAGTAATAACTAATAATGAACATTAAAAAAATCACGAAATACAAAAAGAAAAGAAAAAAAAAGAACAATTAGATCATTGTAGATTGACATCAACAAAAAACAAGTACAAAAACTATATTAGGTCAACTCCTAAAGTAATCCAAATTAAGGAATGAATTTTCTAATCAACAATAACGATTTCCTTCTATTTATTTCGAATTTTAAAATTTATATAACTCAATCTTTATTTTACTAATTCAAATTGGTACTTAAGCAATATATTGCTGTCGCAGCTGGCTTACAAGTCTAAACACACAACATCTAGATATTAGATGCGTTCTCTTTAGTCAATTAATAGAAAACAATCGAAAAATTACAGGACTTGGCAAAAACTATAAAGAGGTGATTAGAATGTCGTGTGATTATTATTACTAATTGCAAAAGATAATTATCAACCAAAGTTTATAACTGAATTATCCTATAAACATATTTTCAATTTAATTTTTGTCATAGACGGGTGAGTAACCAAATTTAGTTTTCGATCTTTGTTGTTAGATAATAGAAAGAGAAAAGTGATTTAGTTAAAAGTTCTATCAAAGATTAAAAAATTAGCTCTGGAAGCGGCGTGAGAGAGTAGTGGTGTGTACCACTCCTAAATTACTTGTGTGTGCTTTTTGCCTTCTGCTTCGTCACTACTCAACAGCTAACTCATAACATAGATCATGCTGTACTTATGAGTTATGATAATTTTATTTATTTTCTTCACATTTTATATGCAAAAGTCAAATCCTTTTTTTCTCAGCAAAAGTCAATATTCATCGCGTTTTTTATAAAGCAAAAGTCAAACTGTCTCTTTCTAATTGAACAAAATATGAATCTGGCCTTAAGGTTTATCCTTCAGTATTCCTCAAATATACTATGTAATATTAATATACCGTTTCAAAATACGATACATTAGTTTGTAATAAAATTTAGCTATCGAAAAATCTGTAAATATTGCTGAATTTTTAATATATAACTCTTTATAATATCGGGCGCCCTAACAAAATTATCTTCCAATATTGTAAACTGATACATGTAACAAATTTTTTAACTACTGTATCATTATTATTCATAGAAAAAAAAACTACAAAGAGGCAGTCTACTTTTTTTTACAAAGGATCATTTCATTGTTAGCTATAGAGTATAGACCTATGTAGTTATATATTTGTCGGTTGATCTTATAGAAGTGAAACCTAGACAAACATTCACTGGGATTAGTTAGTCTAAAAGCGTTTGAATATGTTAAAGACACGTTTACATGTTCATCAATCATCAACAGACACAATCCAATGATAGTCAAACTTTGAGAGTGTAGCTAAGAACTTTCAATATTTTCTTGGACGGCTGAGATCTTATAAATTAATGGAAGATCCGCGAAGTTCTCCTAAAACTAAGGAAATCTGTCGACAGTCGTAATACGAAAGAGTCGACATTGGCCTTATTCGTATATTTTGCAAGTATCTCACTTATAAAAACATCAATCGGCCATATAGTAATTGCCTAATCAATATCCATTTTACAACTTTCCATCGAAATAGATTAAACTAAATAAATATCTGTCACTAAAATAATACGAAAAATTCCAAGTTTTTGTCACGTCCGAGGAACAACATGCCCCTTCAGCGTAATGGTGTGATCTTTTGTAAGAGTTTAATATATACTATAATTTGATCTTCCCAACTCTCTAACAAGTGTTTTAGTAACCTCTTAAAATATGCTCGAGGTCGTGCGAATATCTTCCCGATATTGGAATTTGAACTCATTAATGATCACCAAACAAAAACAATTACAGATTGATGAGATTTGAACAAATCATTTATGACTAGCTTAGGGACATAAGAAAGCTGTCATGTTAGAAAATAAAATATTATCGGAGCCGCAACTTGACAAACAAACTCTCCTCGAACATAGATATATCCCTAATAGTCTGATAGATCATGCAAGTATATTAAAAACTGATGCGCATAATCTTGATATTATATTTGCTAATCAATATATGATCAGATGTAGCTGACCACAACTATACCTACATACTAAGTGATGATGTCTTATGCACTTAACGCTAATCTTAACTGTAGCATCCTATATAGTTTTCTTTCAAACCACAAAATATATAAATTACAAGAGAGAGGGAAAAACATATTCGAATTTGGCGCTAAAACACTATCCAACCAGTCAAAAAAGCAACCACAAAACTTTATCTCAACGAAGGCACTCCTTTTTCTGGTTGCCATTGGCAATTACAAGATTGCCCTATGAGGTTAGGTTAGGTTAGGTTAGGTTGCACTTATGACTTATGTATAATCAAAGTTAACGTCCTTACTATAAAAGGAATTTTCAATGCTTTTTTGCAACGAGAATGTATGAGCTGTCTTTGCTACGTCAGCGAATTCTTCTCGGGATTTTTCTGTCCATATAAACGTTTTGTTCCTACGAGTTACACAAAGGCTGTTTTTTTTCTTTGTGGGCTGTGTTTTTTTTTTTTTCTTTTTATGCTTTAAGCTCCACATATTATTATTAAGAAAACGAATTATTCTTAAAGAAAGTCACATAAGAAAATTTTATCATAAAAATCGGAGAATTAATGGAACCGACCGATCAAACTCAAATCTTCGTGGACCCGATACTTTTGGTTGATTCTGTTGCCTAATCCATCGTCATGATCTTATTATATGACGTGGCTCCCACCGGTTACCTATTACCGGCCGTCCCAATTTCCGGTGGAGAATCGTACACAATTTCCCGCTAAAAAACCGACGTGGAAAGACAGAACAAAAGACAAAGAATCGTCAAACTTTTTTTTTTTTAAATAGCCAAAATATTTTTGTTGTGTTCTTTTGGACGCACGGAGAGCCTCATATCCCTTGTAGTTGTTCTATTAAGATTCTCCGCCAACATGTTTTGATTTCTGACACAGTTTTAAAAATTTTCATATTGAACAAACAGTTCATAATCGGCTGTGGGGCTATTTATATCAAAATACATAAAATTCAGATTTAAATAGTCACCAAATTGTCATTAATAATAAGTATATACATTAATAGCTAATGAAATGTAGCAGAAGAATCATTTTTGTCTATTGAGATTAACGAATAGTTTAAATGCTTTTTGCAGCTTTGGTTACTTACTGTACCGCACGTCCAAGGATGTATGAGAAATACATACAGAGAGGTATGTCGTCGACGTGGCAAGATCTAAGACCGTATAAATGTATATGATTCTAAGATCGTTAAAGACATGTAAATATTGCACGTGACATGGTTTCTGGAGAAAGTGGCCCATACGTGGGGGCATATTCGTATTTTAAATTTAATGCGAATGATCTTCATAGATCCTCCTTATGTAATACACTTGTTTCTTTACAAAATTTTATTCGAGTAGTAGCATCTATATCCTCTAATCCAAATGATATAATATTATAAAAGTCTTACAAGTTTTGGAATCTTGTAACTGGTAGCCTCTTAAAAGAAAGCTAAACAGAAAAATCACGCTTATCCTAAATTACGAATAAAGTTGATTAGTGATATACTCCATTCCATTTTAAGGAGTTGTTGTTATTATCATAACCAATTTAAAATTTGGTAGGTTCGGTAAAAAAAAAAGTTGTGGTAGGCCGAGAAAAATCACCTCATCAACGTGAGTGTCACGCGCGAATTTACTGATTTGTTTCCGAGGGCCAATTAAATGTGACCACGTGATTAACCCCTAAATTCTCTGAAGAAAAGGACAAATCTGCCCCTCACGACACTCTCTCTCTCTCTCTCAATGCCAGCTTTTTTACAAGTGGGTCATTCAAAGATCTTTTTCTCTACTAGTTAAAAGACTTAAAAAGACTTATATACCCTTATAAAGCAAGAAATAATACGAACGGAATAAGAGGTTATTACCGGAACTGAAGTTCTAGGAAAGTACAACGGAGTTTTTGTTTTTGTAAGAAGGCGCGTAGCTCTCTTTGCTACGAGTTTGGGGGTTTTGGGTGAAACGAGACTGGGAATGTTATGGGAAAAAGAAAATTTCTCATCTTAGCTACGAAGCGAGTATCATTCGACGTAGGACCTTTAGGATTATGACACGTGGCCTACCGTGGCCGTCGGATCGAATTATTTGTCGGGAAAGGGGATCATGGTAGAGTGGAATGCACGCAAAGTAAAGCAAAGGGAGGGAACCCCACTTAGGTGTTAAAGACAGGTGGCGTCCTAGCTGGACAGTTGAACTACCAGAGTTGAGGATCTTTTGACACGTGGATGGATGATTCGTTTTATTGGTTTCCCTTATGATGGGGGGGGGATTTCTAACTAAATTTGGGAATATTTAAAATAGGCTTAATAGCTAATTTTGGGAATATTTAATAGGCTTAATAGCTAATTTTATAGGATTTTGGTTTGATTTCAGATTATTCTGTGTATTAAAACAGATTAGTAAAAAGTGTATATATTGAATGGAATGAATAAAAGTTATATATGAAACAAATATAATATATTTTGAATGGAATGAATAAAACAGATATTTCATCATATCTTTGTATGGAATGAATAAAGTTATATAAGAATTACCAGAAATGAACAGATTTGGGTTGACGGATTAGAGAGGCATGAACAAACTATTATATTCCTATAAAAAGGAAAGTTATTAAGAATTAATAAGATAAAATTGGATTAACGTTTTGCTGTGTTAGAAGAATGAATGATTTTTTTTTTGTTAAAAAGAAGATTGAATGATGGTAATATATATATATAGAAGCATTTTAAGGTTAAGATACAATTATTAGAAAACTTATATATAAAAAGGGGTCCAACTCAAGAAGACTTTTAGCATTAGTAACATGCGTGAGACGTGGTGAGATCCATGTGACTTTTTCTATAAAAATGGAGAGATATATTACCAACTTAATTAAATATATTTATTTATTTATCCATATAAATACAAGTAGTCCAGTGGTATGGAAAGGATTATATGTGAAAGCAGCGTGCTTTGTCTATCTATCATCTACAGAGAGAGAAAGAGAAAGAGAGAGAGAGAGAACCAAACAAAAAAAAAAAGTAACAGTTTCTCAAAATTCCAGGGAGCAAATAGAAACAGCATCGTTCGTTCGTTTGTTTTGGAGAGAAACGCTGGTGAAGAGACTTTGTTGGGAAGCAGCAGAGAGAGGTTGGAAACGACGGCGTATAACTTTTGTATCATAGAGAATTAGAGATTGAGAGAGACAGAGAGAGAGAGAGAGAGATTATGGCTATGAAGGGTTATTTGGATGAGTATGAAAAGCTTGTTATTAGGATGAACACTCCTAGGTTTGTTTTTTTTCTTCTTCTTCTCTGTTTTTTTTTTTTTTTTTTTTGCAAGTTTTTTTTGTTAAAGATTAGAAGAACAGAGCTTTAAAATTGGAAATCCCAGAAAATTAATGTGTCTTCGTGTTTTTTTTTTTCTTCTCTGGTGTGAAAATTCTCCCGGAAAATATTTTTTTTTATAAGTCCGGGAAAATATATAAAAATCATATTCGAATTTTCACACCTGAGTTTTGAAATTTGAATATTTCTTTCTTTCTTTTTTTCTCTCTTTAATTTGCCTTTTTTTTGTCTTTCCAAAAAAAATAATATATTAAATATGTAAAAGTTTGTTCTTTATGTCTTCTTCCTAGAAGATCTTCACAAATTTTCTTTTCTTGGTCTTATTTTTCATCAACTTGAATTTTTTGTTTTTGTTTTTGAAGACTTATCTTCTCTAAACTTTAATTTTAGATAATAAATTATATTTCTTTTGTCGGAATATAGAAAAAAAAAAAAAACTAAAACAAATCCCTACATAATTATTATTGCAGGGTCGTTATCGACAATGGTGTTTGTTCTTCAGCGACAATCGTCAAGGTTAGCTACAAATACATCTAATTAATACCTTCAAAAACATTTTTAAACCCAAACGATTAAAAAGTTATTAAATATTTTATCTATATTCTTTCTTTCTCAGGTTGATAGTGCAAGAAGAAACGGTATACTATTAGAAGCTGTGCAAATTCTCACCGATTTAAATCTCTCCATTAAGAAAGCTTATATTTCTTCTGATGGAAGATGGAACATGGATGGTAATTACACTATTTAAATCTCAAAAGATCATAACACTTATCTTTATTATTACTTTTTTATAACTCTTTTTTTTTTTTTTCCTAATTACTGCAGTCTTCCATGTGACTGACTTAAACGGAAACAAATTGAATGACCAGAGCGTCTTGAGATACATTGAACAGGTAATTTCGTACATCTTTATAAATATTCATGTTCTTATTAAATTCAAGAACATGAATTCTAAATATAGAAATCTTTTTCTGATTTCACAGTCGATTGAGAAGGTTTACTACGGAGAAAACATTGAAGTAAACGGTTTAACAGCCTTAGAGTTAACCGGAACAGACCGAATCGGTTTACTCTCTGAGATGTTTGCGGTTCTCTCTGATCTCAACTGTGATGTTGTTGACGCTAAGCTATGGACACATAACGGTAGAGTTGCTTCTGTGATCTATCTCAGAGACTGTAGCTCAGGATCACCGATTCTTGATTCTCAGAGAATATCCAAGATCGAGGGACGGTTAAAGAACGTTTTGAATGGGGACAACGATGTTAACTCCGCTGCAAAGACTTGTGTCTCTGTGGATTCGATGATGCACATAGAACGTAGGCTTCATCAGCTTATGTTTGAAGACAGAGACTACGAGAAGAGATCAAAGACACAAGAGAGATCTCCGATGGTTGTTGTGACGGTTCAGAATTGGGCTGAGAGGGGTTACTCTGTCGTTAATGTTCATTGTCGGGACCGAACCAAGCTTCTATTCGATGTGGTTTGTACGTTAACCGATATGGAATATGCCGTGTTCCATGCGACTATCAACACCGCTGATGACCAAGCTCACTTGGTATGTTTCTTGAAAAAGATCGTGCATATTATTTTGAATTGATCGATGTTTTTTGTGTGATTTTGAGCTAAACGATCTTTCCTTTGTTTGGTTAAACTATTTCAGGAATTTTACATCCGGCATAAAGATGGATCACCGATAAGTTCAGAAGCAGAGAGACAACGAGTGATTCAATGCTTAGAAGCTGCAGTCGAAAGAAGAGCACTAGAGGTATAACAATAACACTACCTTTTTTTTTGATTTTTTTTAATTGTTTAATAGGAAATCTAAACGTGTCATTGGTTTTAAATTGTGTTTAGGGTGTGAGATTAGAGTTGAAACATCCTGACAAACAAGGTTTACTAGCCGAAGTAACGAGGACATTCAGAGAAAACGGTCTGAATGTTACAAGAACAGAGATATCAACGAGTGGCGACATGGCTACAAACATATTCTGTGTAACCGATGCACATGGAGACGAACCCGAGTCAAAATTGATTGAATCGGTTAGAGAGAAAATCGGTTTGGAGTGTTTGAGAGTGAAGGAAATGCCAACGGTGAATCATAAGAAGGGAGATGGAGAAGAGCAACAACAGACTAAAGCAGTATTGGTTTCACTCGGGAGTTTGGTTTGGAGAAATCTCTTCAACTTCGGTCTTATCAAATCATGTTCTTAGAATCTTTCAAGTCGTGGGTTAACCGGGAACCACCCGGTTAGATGAAATTTGTTTGGTAGGTTGAATTATAAGTTAGGCAATTGGTTTGGTCATGTTCTTTTGTAAATATAGAGAAAAAGAGGAGAGGGATGGTTTAGAAAATTCAGAAATTGCTTGTTTTCTTTTATTGTGGGGTTATAGATGTTAGAACAGGTTGTAAAAAAGTTGCTAAGATTAATTATTATTATTATTATTGTTTTTGTGAGTTATATTATTAGTGGTTGACTTGTATTTTTCTTAGTGGAATATTATAATGTTTACAGGTTGGGTTCCAATTCTTTTAAATTTGGAAGATGTGGCTATGATTTTTTCAACACATGTCCCATGATGACTTTGTGGCGGAACATTTTCATAAATTCTTCTTACCAACGAACCACGCCATAGACAATGAAATGTTATTAAGCAAGTCCAATACCTTTATTAGAAAATTGATTTTAATTTTGTTCAATTTGTTTCTCTTTTACATAAATTTCATAAGTTTTTAAATGATATCTGACTATGATAATGTGTTGTTAACTCTTTGTTGGATGTTCCTGTTCTAAATTAGCAGCTCTGTTTGGATCTTAGTGAAAATGCGTTTCTTGGAAAATAAGGAGTTTTTTTTGTAAGAAATTGCGTCGGCAATATACCAAGAAAAAAAAAAATAGTCGCATGTTCTAGAATTTGTGAATATGGGAACTTTCCATCATAATGTTCCAACAAGAACAAGGACAATAAAAGTAGGTAAGCCCATCAAGCTTTTTGGTGGGTGATTAATTGAGAGATTCATGGAGTATTTGGAAAATTGATACCGTTGGTCTCTCTCTATGTACAAATGATCTACATTTGACGTCGTTCTCATGTATTAGGTCCTGAGTTGTTAATTAGTTTGTGCATCAGTATTACCGACAGCTTTTTATGCAATTACGTCAACTATTTTTAAAACCATATCTCTAAATCTACACCTGTTCACCTATACTATAGTCTATACATGTTAATGAAGATCCGAAATATCACTTTCCACAAAAAACTTACAGCCAATGGAAGATGTAGCTTGTGTGTGATTTAATATGTAGGACATATGTAAAACTACAGTTGTCACAAAATTGGCACTGAACACCTTTAATCTACTCCCCAACTATTCTAACTTCTGATGGACATTGCCGGTTTACGCTCATTTCTCTAGTTAAACAAAAATTGAACCGGCCTACTACAGAACCAACAAGACAAGAGAGCTAGACAGAGAAATAAGCAAAGAGTTCATGCCTGTTTCTGCTTCAGCTTCTGTAATGGTAGCTATTTGTACTTCAAAAAATACTGTAGAACTCAGAGAATCGTTGGAATGAGAAAACAATAAAAAGTGATTTTATTTGGTAACAATCACAATCAGAAGAACATCACAGATTGTTAACTTTCGACGATGGCAAATACCATAACAAAAATAAAAAGACTAGCCGAGACCTGCGCTTTCGTCTTGGCGAGGAGCGTCTTCTTTGATGCGCGGTGGTCTAACAATCTTATCAATAAGTCCATACTCGATAGCTTCTTCTGCGTTGAACCTTTTCACCCTGCTCAAGTCTTTGAAGACCTGTTTCATCATCATCATCATAATATGCACTCAGAATAAAACGGTTTTTCAAAAAACAGTAAATAGAAACAGTTTGATTTGGTCATTTATGAAAATAAAACTGACCCTTTCTGCAGGCTGGCCGGTATTCTTGGCTAGTTCATTGAAGAGGTAATCTCTTATTCTTGAAAGCTCTTTTGCTTCATTTTGGATATCATCAGCCTGAGAGATGTTTGTAGCTTGGCCGTTCAAAATAATGAATTGACATAACGTTGAAAGCTTTTACTAGAACAAACTCGAAAGACAGCTTATTTTACCTGACCACGGGCTGCACCAGCTGGTGATTGGAGCGCAATTCTTGACAATGGCATCGCAAACCGATGACCCTATATATAACAACAACAACAGCTCAATCTCAAGTGTCCTTGGAGTCAAGCATATAAAATTTTCATTTGATTTCCATGTCTATATAGTCATTTAACGTATGGAGAAAGATGCAGAGATGATTCAACAAAAGTGAAAAAAGAATTCACCTTTTCTCCGGCAGCAAGAAGGAAACCTGCTAGGTTATAAGCAAGCCCAACGCAATGTGTCCCAACCGGACTTTTCAAGCTCTTCATTGTATCATAGATAGCTAAACTTGGAGTAAGCTACAAAAAAAAAATACAAAAACTTTATGAACATTAGCTTCAAAATTTGGAGTAAGTGTAACCAAACATGAAAAGACCAAAGAATGAAAAAGAAACTTACATCACCACCCGGACCATTAAGGTACATATAAATCCTCCTAGAGTCATCAAGAGTATCAAGATACAACATGGTAGCTAATATCTGGTTGCTAAACTCTTCATCAATGTTTTGTCCAATGAAGATTACACGCTCTCGATACTGCAGCAAAAGATTTCAAGTTAACAACTTTCACAGTTGACCATATAAAACGTATACACAAAGATTATGTACAAATACGTACAAGGGCATTCCATATATCAACCCATTGCCAAGTGCCTTCTTCTCGGTTTCTGTAGGGCACTCTCGGTGTTCCTATAGGCATCATCTTTACCCGTGACCTGCTCGCTTTCCCAGTTCTGCAGAAACACAGTAACCACTTGGAGTTTAACACAAACAAAGCTAATGAATCATCATCACATTCACAGGTAATAGACCATTCTCACGAGTTCTAATATCAGCAAACCAACTTAATGTTATGTACTAAGTCATTACCTCAATTTCACATTTCATCATCCATTACAAGAATCTCCAACACAAATCAAAATATAAATTATTCAAATTACCAGATTAAGGGAGAAAAAGCCCTAAATTTTAAGCAAAATTAAACAAGAAGAGTTTCACATTACCCGGATTGCAGACTCTTATGAACTCGTCCATAGAACTCCTTATTCAAATTCTGATACCCACTTGCTAAAAAGCCTGAACAAAATTCAGACAACAGTAACACCAAAATCATCAGTTCCCATCTTTACTGACCAATTCGATTAGAAAAACACAAACTTTCGGATAGATTAAGAAGAAAAAGGAACGAACTTGCAGATTGAGGCTTTAACCCAGAATAAAGCTTGACACTACAGCTGCAAATACCATATATAAAAACAAAATCAGATGCAAGTGCTTATAGACAGAAGAAGTATGTAAAATTTATGATAATCGAAGATTTAACCTGGGACTCAGACAAGGCTGGTGAAGAGTTGTATTAAGCGAGACCGCCATGGCTCGTCGTCGAGCGTGTTAGAGCCGAACACTGATTTTTTTGTTTATCTATCAGACAAGAAGGGTGAAAACTAAAAGAACTTGCAGATTGGACATTTTTTTTGTCGAAGAAGACTGGTTTATCAAAATAATATATTGGTTTACTTTAAACCGAATCGGTTTAACTTCCGATTCAAGAACAATCATCTTATTCCGGTTTTAGCAACAAGAGTGATTGAGTCCCAATTCTCAAACCAAATTATAAAACCGGAAAAATTCAATATAAACCAATTCGGTTTGGAAAAATTGGTATTTTAAGAAACAGTCTCAAATCTTAGAATGTCGATAACAAAACCAACGTGTGTGTTTCGTTTATTCATCAAAAAAGAGTGACAAAGTAATCAACACAAGCAGAGATGGAAGATAAAAGTGTGATTGAGATGATGTGATCTAAGAAGTGGGCTTCTCGTAAGAGTTTTGATCTCTAAAATCAGAAATAGCACTGCGAATCATCTGCTCAACTTGTGGCTGCACAAACAAGTGAGTGCTATCAAGTACATGAATTATGAATCTCTGAGACGGAGGCATCGAATTGTTCATGTTCACTATGAACTGTGTCATCGGGATATCACTGCAAAACACAGACATAAATAAAACATTCAATGAATCATTCATGACTTTAACTAAAAATTGTGTTCATTTGCTTGGGAATTGAATTAACAGTACCAGGAGACGAACACTCCTTTGATTGCATTGACCATTGTAAGTGATAAATGACCTGTAAGAAAAAAACAAATAATCTGAGCTTAATTGTCATCAAAAGAGACTCGAGAATATTCTCGAAAACTCAGAACAAAGATGGATCATATGAGCGGATGTAAGATTAACCCTTGTTTCAGATTAAGGTACCAGGTAGAATTTGGGTTTTCGCTACCTAAACACCACAATAGAACTCGATTCCCAAATCTACCGACTTTACGACTATACAACCAGATAAATCTAGGATGGAAACAGAGCAATTGGGTCTATAGAGATCGAACCACACGAAGAAGAACGAAGAAGCTTGGAGAAAAGTTTTAAGACAGAAAGAGATAAAGAAATCACCTTGACAAACCAAAATCTTCCGACTGCCACAGTGAAGGACGAGGGTTAGCTTTTATCAGATAACCTAATTACAAAACTGAAACCGAAGGTTCTTAACTCTTCTTTAAGTTTTCAAGTGTCGGAACATCCCTCGTTATTACATACATCACCCAAACAGGCCACTTTTGAAAGGTCAAAGTTCACATGGACTGACTTTTGCTTACATTTGAATGATTCAGTTTTATTGCATCTGTAACCCAGTGATTTACGAGCTTGATTGCTTGTACAAATAATGATCAAGACATGAGAATTCAAAACAGTTAACTCAAGATCTAAAAATGTTACTAACAAAGAAATAAATACACAAATCTTTCTGCCACTAATCTTACAAACATGGATTCATTTAACAAAACAAACACTCTTTCCTTTCTATTTTTTTCATGTCCACAACCACAAGCACCGCGCTGTATCTTGGAACGCAGTGTCAATCAGATCAATAACTGAAGAAGATTGACCATGTTTTCATCAGTTAGTCCTCGTAATCATCCAGCGCCGAATAAATCATCCTAAACAAAAGTTGCAGACAGAAAGTGTATTTAGCAGTCTTGATCATAATGAAGAAGGTTATATATAAGCAAAGAGGGATTCATTTGGTTGTTACCAGAATATGGTGAGAAAGAGGTTAAGGATTATGTAAGCAAGCTTGAACAGCCGTTTCTTCTTTTCCCAGTTAAGCAGGTTGAAGATCTCAGTGACATCTACTAAATGTTGTCGTTTCGAATAACTGAACAATGGAGAAACCAAAATTGATATCAAGACATCCACATTTTGATTGAAGCAAAAGATTGAGATCAGTTGTCAGAAAAAAACAGACTTACAGTTGGAAGTTGTAGTAGAGATAGGGAAGACATAAGAGTGCCATGAACCAGTGTCCTGTTAAGAGGTAGAATACGCATAGAACTCCTTGAACAATGAACTCCGGTAAAACCACCGAATTTATTCTCGACGCAGAGTCATACGGATTGATGTAATCAAACTCGAGATCCGCTAAACAAACAAGCTGCAAAATGAAAGATTTTCAATTCCGAAAAGGAGACTTTAGCTTACTTATCAATCAGCCACAACTCACATTTCGAGTTATTAACCAAGCTTTGTCGATTAAGACTGCTAGCTTATCAATCACAGTGACTCCTTTTAATCACAGTCTAAACTCAAAAAAGTACAAAAGGATGCCGAAATGGAGCTCATTTATGAAAGGAGCAACGTGTGCTTAAAAGAAGTAATTCTAATTTCCTCAGAACAGACATAACCAATGAGCAAAAAAACTAATGATGAACCTATAAATGTGTTTTCAGATGCCAATACGCAGTTGCAGGAACATTAAATTGACTGCTTTGATTAAGATATACCCAAAAAATTGAAACTTTGTTCTTCTTACAATCATTAAGGCAAGAACATAAAACCCTAGTTCCACCTAAATCACAGACTACCAATAAACAGAATGAACCAAAATGAGCATGAATGGAACTATTGTAACCGTAAAACTGGCAAATTCCATAGAAAATAAAAGAACTTTAAGGTTTCTTTATTCGAAAAGAAAATGGTGAATTGGGATCGAAGAATACACAGACCTGATAGACGATGATTCCGACAAGAGCTATGAGGAAGAAGAAGGAAATAAGCCATGACCAGATATCTCCCATCTTCTCCTCCTTCTAGTTTCCGACAAATTTTCCTCGGATCTATCCTCGCTGTCCTGTTTCTGTTCTTTTCTCTCTCCTCCCAATAAAGTTCGATGACGAACAGACAAGACAGTTACGAGAACGAGTTCGTGGTCGGAGAGGTTCGATAGTTCAGTTGGACCCTTCGGTTTCGAGATTCTGATCGGAGGAAAACAGCGAAAGACGAAAGTTAAAAAAAAAAAGCCTAGAAGGCACGAGATTCCCGGTTTTTTGCTATTTACCGATTTCCCGGTTCGATTTCCGGTTATTAATTGAAATGCCTACCATTCACGCCTGTGGGCCTATAGACTTAGCCCAAATAATTTGGGTTTGGGCACGTGAGAGCCTTGTAATTTTGGTTGAGTCGTATATATATATTTTTTTGGTTATTGTCGTAATAATTTTAAGGGAAATAAATCTTAAAATTTAGAAAAAAATTATGGGACCAGTAAACTTACAATCATGTGATTTGATAAAACTAAAGCCAGCTGTTTTCTAGTACTAAAAAAAAAAACAAGCTTCATCTTTTCCATGTTAATTCTTTTTTTTTTTTCATTTTTCTCAAGAATGGTTTAGCAATGCAAATACCATCACATCATTTGATTTTAGTTTAGTCGGTTTCTCTCTCACTAATCTCTAGATTTTTGGTCTCTCTCTGTGTGTGGTTCAGTTAACTAAACCATCCAAGTTCGCTAATTAAATGCTAAATACTATCACTATCAATATAAAAGGTGGCATTATTTATTTTTATTTATTTCAATCATATACTTATTTTCTTACATGGTGTGTGTGTGTGTGTATTTATTTCAGTTCTAATCACGATTTTAGTGGAGTGGTTGAGAAAAGAAAACTCTCGTACAAGATTGTAATTCAAGCAAATTACGTTGTCACAGTAATAATTAATATCAGTATTTTGTTAAATGATTGGAAAAATGAAAATTATAATTTCTTATACGTAAATATTTACTTATTTAGTTAAACTATTTTCTGTGAAGTGTATGCAAAATAGTTTCAAGTGACAAAAATGACACTCATATATATCAAAGGTATTGATATAATTCATATAATATTTATTAAACTTGTAACAAAGTGATGTTAATTAGTAGTAAAGTTCTCATCACTATATCACAAATTACTTTGATTCACGCCACGATAAGTTTAGAAAACATATAGCTAGAGGGCATAATGCATGGGGTTTTGGGTGGTTGGTATGTAACAGACAAGATCATTCTTATAGATAGTACGATCCATCTTTTTTAAGATTGGACTGATCTAAATTATGTGGTAGGAAATTTTGAATTTCTGCCTTCTTTAATATATACTAGAAAACAGTTAGGGGTGGGATTTGTATATATATTTTACAACTTAAGAATCCATATATGTATGCAGATACATTAGAGAAAGTGGGAGACAGTTGTGACATGTGGTTTTATTGACATAAGATATTGACCAATTAAAACTTGACTCCTTCTAACCTCCACTTGTTTACTTTAATTATTGATCTCAAATCTAAGCTTATTATAAAAATAATACAAACTAGACGAAATATGTAAAAATGGAAGTATATATATAAGAACAATTAAAAAATGTTAAAAGAGAGAATTACAAGTTCAAAAAAACGTTACACTAGATTAGGAGTAAACAAATTCATGAAATGTGTGTCTATTGTCAAGTAACTTTAGCTAAAAATGTGTCATTGTCCAATAAATTTATTAAGGTTAAATACTATTGTAATTTTTGTGTAAATGGTAGATATTTTGTGGATAAAGCATGTAACTGAACCTGAGTGATAGTATTTGTGTTATAACTTGTGAAGAGTAGAAAGGGTGTTTGTTTATTCATGACATACAAATGCTAACGACTACGGCCAATGAGCAATGACACACACACACACTCATGATTCTCATGAACATTCATTCATATTCATACAAAGCAAATGAAAAGAGAAATCCAAAGTTTTAGCAAATAAATGGTTTGGTAGTAGGAACCAAAATTGGTCGGTAAAAAAATGGAACTTGTAAAAGGTTTCTCTCTTTCAGTCAAATTAAAAACAACTTTCAAGACAAAAAAAAAAAAAAAAAAAAAAATTATTTACGAAGTGAAGAGATGTCCTTTTTAAAAAAATATTTTTGTTGAGTCAACACACAAAATGGTCAACAGAACAGAACACAACACAACACAGAGAGTCTGCGTTAAATGTCTTTCACTGTCTATCTAGAAAACAAAAATTAAATTCTCACTCTCTCCTACTCACTACTACTACAACCCTTTTTATGCCCAAATTCTGAACACATCCCACGTAGACAACCATACACAAATGGAAATCCCACTCACTCAGTTTTCTTCGTTTTTTTGTAATAACCATATTCAAAAATAAAATAAAAATTGCTAAACCGAATCACAATGTAAAAAGTGTCGTGAACCGTTAATGTCATTTTTAAAATAAAATCACAACGAGGATTTGCTAAACCGGATTCATCATTTAAAAAATTAAAATCCATCTAATTTTTTTTGTGTCAACAAACCCTTCTAATAGCCTATTTATATATTTGAGCTTTTCTACTAATTTAGTATCAATACTTATACGTACATTTAAGAAATAGTAAAAAGCAAAAAATAATTTTAAAACCAAATGGTAGATCTTTCCAAAATTCTTTAAAAAGACAAATTTTTTTCTTCTTTAAAAAACGAAATTACTTTTAACATTGGTGTGGTTGATACTTGATACTGCATAACAAGAAAAACGTTTACAAAAAAAAGTTAAGAAAATCTAAAAACGCATTAAATTAAGGTCCCAAATAGTTCCAATTTTTTAAAATTAAAAAAAAAAAAAAACATTAAAGCAGGAGACAAGAAAAGGGATTTTCGAAAGGGAAAAAAAAAAAGAAAAGAAAGGAAGAGCGTGAGTAAAACGCTCCAATGATGAGAAAGCGAGAGAGTCTAATAGCCAATGTAACGTTTTGGTTCTCGTACGACGTGGGACTCTGCTTTCACCACCTCCCTTGTTCCTTTCAACTCTCTTTTCCCTTCTCCATGCGCGTGACCTTCAACCCCTTCTTCATCTCTCTCTCTCTCTCTTCCATATTTTTCTCTCCTCTTCTTCTCCGCTTCTGTCTCTTTCCTTCCTTCCCCCCCTCTAAATCTCTCTCTCACAACAATAGTGAAGCAGAGTGAAGCTTAGTTCATATTATTGTTTATTAGAAAGGAACTTGTGTTACCAAAATTTATTTCCAAATTCTTCTGATCACCGGGAAAAATGTCAGTGACGTCCAAGATCGTCGTCTTCCGGCGACTTTTCACCTCTGATACGTTTTCTACGAGGCATCAAAATCCAACTCCCGCTTAAAAACACCCAAAGCCTCGAAATTTCCGAATTTTTTTTTTTATCATTACATCGAAACTTTTTTTTTTTTAATTATTATTATTATTAGTAATCTGATGGCGACGACTAATAATGCTCACACGGCGGCTCATCAGCAACAACAACAACAGACTCCTCCACCACCACCACCTCCTCCTCCTACTCTTGCTCCTCCTCCTTCGATCGATGGACTAACAACAGACGAGCTAACAGCAAAAGCATTAAACAAGAGGTACGAAGGTTTAATGACTGTAAGAACTAAAGCAGTTAAAGGCAAAGGCGCGTGGTATTGGACTCATCTTGAACCTATCCTCGTACGCAACACCGACACTGGTCTCCCTAAAGCTGTGAAGCTCCGTTGTTCTCTATGCGACGCCGTTTTCTCCGCCTCTAACCCTTCCCGCACTGCTTCTGAGCATCTCAAACGCGGCACTTGTCCCAATTTCAACTCTGTTACTCCCATTTCCACCATCACTCCTTCTCCCACATCTTCCTCATCTTCTCCTCAGACTCATCACCGGAAACGTAACTCCTCCGGCGCTGTCACCACCGCGGTTCCTTCTCGGCTTAACCCTCCTCCCATCGGCGGTTCTTACCACGTCACGCCTTTAACTGTCGTCGATCCTTCCAGGTTCTGCGGCGGGGAGTTGCATTACTCTACTACTCCGCCGCCGCAGCATTTGATGCTCTCCGGCGGAAAAGACGATTTGGGTCCTTTAGCTATGCTTGAAGACAGTGTGAAGAAGCTTAAGAGTCCTAAACCTTCGCAGACGCAGTCTCTTACCAGATCGCAGATAGAGTCAGCTTTGGACTCTCTCTCTGATTGGGTCTTCGAATCTTGTGGCTCTGTTTCTCTCTCTGGTCTCGAGCATCCAAAGTTTCGAGCTTTTCTCACCCAAGTCGGTCTACCGATCATCTCCAAGAGAGACTTCGCCACCACGAGACTGGACTTGAAGTACGACGAGGCAAGAGCAGAGGCTGAATCCAGAATCAGAGACGCCATGTTCTTCCAAATCGCATCGGACGGCTGGAAAACAGGGGAATCCGGCGAGAATCTCGTGAATTTGATTGTGAATTTACCCAACGGGACGAGTCTGTACAGAAAGGCAGTTCTGGTGAACGGAGCTGTGCCGTCGAACTACGCAGAGGAGCTTTTGCTGGACACGGTGAAGGGCATTTGTGGGAATTCACCTCAGAGATGTGTTGGGATAGTCTCTGATAAGTTCAAGACCAAAGCACTGAGGAATCTTGAGAGTCAACACCAGTGGATGGTGAATCTGTCTTGTCAGTTTCAAGGGCTCAACAGTTTGATCAAAGACTTCGTAAAAGAGCTGCCTTTATTCAAATCCGTCTCGCAAAACTGTGTGAGGCTCGCCAAGTTCATCAACAACACTGCGCAGATACGTAACGCACACTGTAAGTATCAGTTGCAAGAACACGGCGAGTCTGTAATGCTTAGGTTGCCTTTACATTGCTATTACGACGACGAACGTAGAAGTTGTAGTGGTAGTAGTAGTAGTAGTAACAAGGCTTGTTTCTTCGAGCCTTTGTTTAATCTTCTTGAGGATGTGTTGAGTTCCGCTAGAGCAATTCAGTTGGTAATGCATGATGATGCTTGTAAAGTTGTTTTAATGGAGGATCATATGGCTAGGGAGGTCAGAGAGATGGTTGGAGACGAAGGGTTTTGGAACGAGGTAGAGGCTGTTCACGCTTTGATCAAACTTGTCAAAGAGATGGCTAGGAGAACAGAGGAAGAGAAGCTGCTTGTAGGGCAATGTCTCCCTCTATGGGACGAGTTAAGAGCTAAGATTAAAGATTGGGATTCTAAGTTTAATGTAGGGGAAGGTTATGTGGAGAAACTCGTTGAGAGAAGATTCAAGAAGAGTTATCATCCAGCTTGGGCTGCGGCTTTCATACTCGACCCTCTTTACTTGATAAGAGATAGTAGCGGGAAGTATCTTCCTCCGTTCAAATGTTTGTCTCCCGAGCAAGAGAAAGATGTAGATAAGTTGATCACAAGGCTTGTGTCTAGAGACGAGGCACACATTGCGTTGATGGAACTGATGAAATGGAGAACCGAAGGTCTTGATCCTATGTATGCACGGGCGGTCCAAATGAAAGAGCGTGATCCGGTTTCTGGAAAGATGAGGATAGCGAATCCTCAAAGCAGTAGACTCGTTTGGGAGACGTATCTTAGCGAGTTCAGGTCACTAGGGAAAGTTGCAGTAAGGCTCATTTTCCTACATGCGACTACTGGCGGGTTCAAATGCAATTCCTCACTTTTGAAATGGGTAAACTCGAACGGGCGGTCACATGCAGCTATAGATCGAGCTCAGAAGCTGATCTTCATATCAGCTAACTCGAAATTCGAAAGGAGAGATTTCTCAAATGAAGAGGATAGGGATGCAGAGCTGCTAGCCATGGCTAACGGTGAGGATCATCTGCTAAACGATGTTCTTGTGGATACATCCTCAGTGTGACATTTTATAAATTTGAATCTCTTTTTTGATCCATTTGATTTCAGCTTAGTTTTTTTCTCAATAGAATTTGGCATTTCGTAGGATTGTTTAAATTCTTTTCTTCCATTACTAGTAGTATCTCATACTATATCATTTAAATATTCAATTTGTACTTGGTTTCTTTAGAAGATGAGTTAATCTATATGTGTTTTGTGTATTTGTATTTCTTTAACCTATCTATACCATAATTTTCCATATAACATTTCAGTTTCTTGTCATTGTCATCTATATGTGTATTGGTTAGAGGTTAGAAAAAAAAAAACTCTAATTAATGACAGCTTTTGTTTCTTCTTCTCTTGGTACACAGTGTAATGATCCCTCTCACTTTTTGTCATCAAAAATTCATATTCTTAATCATGACTTCAAAACATATCTTTACTTTTTTTTTGAGAAAAATGACTTAAACTTTTGAAAGTTTAATGTTCTTTTCTTCATGATAACGTTTGTTGATGGCAATGACAGACTAAAGATGCATACTTTTTTGTACCATCTAGAGTTGCCGAAGAAGAACAAACCAAGATTAACGGGTCTCAATTTCATATCAACCATGATTATGATTATCCATCTATATAATATCAATCTATATTAAGTCTTTCATAAAAACAAAAATGTGGATCCCCACCATGAAAGCAAGTTCAATACAAGCTGTATACAAAAGCTGTAAAAAAAAAAGTGAAATGGTAGATGTGGAAGGACAATTATAGAAGAAGTCTTGTTAATCTATTTGTAGCAAAGATGTGTGATTTACCCATGATTTCTACCGCTATGAATAGTTTAGAAAGGTTAGAAAATTTTCCTCTTTATTGATTATGAGCCCATAGTATTGTACTTTGTGGGGTATTTTTTTTTTCTTTTCTTATATAAAAGAAATAAAATAAAATCTGTAACCCATGATTTATATTCTTGTAAATCATAACTTTATCAATAGTACCACAAATTTTGAAATCTAGTGGCAAGATTTCATAAATGGACTGACCAGACAGCTAAAGTGAAATTACACAAATTAAGTAATAACAGTGAAAGCAAAGAAAAAACAAACAATTATTTAGAAATAGTAAAGAGAAATACAATAATTTAGATGCTATTTTTCCATTTAAGTTACAGACAAATAGATAAGTCAAGTACCTCTTTTATTTTTTACACCCACATACATACAACATACAGAGACATATATGTACGACATTCTAAACCACTGTTATATTAAATAAGTAATTTTCATAGTAAAGTTTACAAACTAATAGTAATATTTTAAAGCTCGAATCTTTATAGTCTACTGATTAAAGGGAAAATAGGTTTTAAGTTAAATTATTTGACAAGGAATCATTTCATTGAGGTGGTAATTTGTAACTATGGTGATTGAACAAGGGTGGAACCCCAAAAGTAGAAATCAATAATTATATTTATACCCCACAAATAGCAAAGTATTCTACTTTTCCAAAAAAAATGAAAAAAAAAAAAAATACACTTTTGTTTTCCTCCTTGTAAAATTTTGAACTTTCTAGCTAGGCATTATATTCACCTCACCCACCTCCTCGAGTAGCTGATATAAAAAAAAAAAAAAAAAAAAAAACAATCATAACTTAAATCAGGTAATTAATAAATAAAAAAAAACCTTATTAGAATATAATCGGATTTCACTTTGTATGTAAGAGATAGAAACGTAAGCTTTTTTTGTTGTCTATGATTAAATAAGATACTATCTGTATTCGTGAAAAAAGAGGTGATATAGTACTGTGATTATGTACTAATATAATTATAACAAAAATAAAGTTATTGTAATTATTGGTTTGGTATTTTTCACCATTTTGGTGGTGAGGCAGAACTTCCTGTCGGCAATGCTGACTTCTCACCAAATCTCTCTCGAATTATATGGAATATGTGTATTTTGATTTTCTTTTTGTGTTAAAAAGTTTAATAAAGCTTAAAGGAGAAATAAAATCAAGAATAAAAGTCTATGTGATTTGAATGAGGACAACATCTTCTTCTTTTAATACGCAAGAATCAGTAGAACAAATGTCAAATGTTGTTTTAAGAAAACTAAAGTTTATGTTTTCATCTCTTTAACAAAAGGAAAAATGACAATGTAGAATAATACGCTTGTTAGTTGTTACATATATATTGATTTGTATATCGTAGTGCATATATAATAATAATATTCAGTAAACAAATACCATAGTGCACATTCTTCTTATAGAAATATATGGCATTAGGTATGATCATTTTTAACGTATAGTATTACGTATGTTTTGCGTAAAAGATCTATAACAATCATTGCAATGGGTGTATTACCTTTTTCGTTTATAAATATTTCTATAGGATTTATATTGCATATATATGGACAAATGTGATTACATTACAATTACATGTATCCAGCTTGATGGTTAAACTTAAAAAAAGATGCATCAATACAATAACAAAAAAGAATTTTAGCTGTATTTAGGGCATTTGATTGCGCTACTGAATAATCTATACCACGTGGCAAGATCAGTGGCTCAGAGATGATTGCATTCGTGTGCGGTGGACGCTTGATTTCATAATCTACAACCTCTCCAGTATTATTGAGACACGTGTCTTTGTCTACGAGAGTCCACGTTGTATGAGTAGCAGCAGATAAATTGTCTCCCATCAGTAAAGAAACAAACTACGTCGTTTTGCACTGACAAAGTTCTGAATGTTTTTTTATACTCGTGTCTACTGGCACGTGCGGTCAAACCTTCTCTGTATTTGACCACTGGATACATATGTAGATCTCCGCAGTTTTTATTTATGATGCAATAATTCTCCAGAACTGACGTCATTTAGTATTTTGAGAACATATACAATAATAAGGATTTTGAAAATGATTCACCCATCGATTCGAAAAATCCTTTATGGGTTATTGTATAGAGAGTTAAGAGTAAGCTTTGGCCAGACGACATAACGAATGATAACAACCACATTGCGGACACTAAAACATCATTTTGATTTGTAATTATTAAAGCTAGCAATCTTTATAATAACATGATCAGTATTTTTTTTTTTTTTTTGGGCCACAGATATTGCAAACTAAAATAATCTTGGCGCAACTATCTCGCGATCAATGTTTTAATTGGTTTGAGAACTATGTAATTTTTCTCTAACTTAATAGTGTTCGACATTTTTTTTTTTGGTTATCAAATAAGAACCTACCTATGGTTAGATATTGATGTTAACCAAAATGTTAGTTTATAAACCCTTTAACAAAAAAGGAAAAAAGAAAGATGTTAGTTTATTTCGAGCACCTCAAATAATCTGCAAAAAAAAAGTTCCATTTTCATGTAATATTGTTGTTATCTTTTTGATTGTTTATTATTAAAATGAATACATATACTGGTAAAGGTTTAACACAAACCATAAAACGATTCTATTAAAAAAAATATTTTTATAGTAAATGTATATTTTTGTAATCTATTTTTTTTAATTTTGTTTTGATGTTATGATTACATTTTTTGTAATGGCTGTATTATGATACTTTTGGCTAAACCATAGGTGGTTTTGTCATGGTAGATGGAAAGTAAATACAAAGAAAGTCAAACACATATACAGTACATGTAATCTAAATAATGTATTACTATTATTTAATTCCTTGATTATCAGCTTTTGTCTCCCTATAAAGTTGATAAATTGAAAATCAGGTATATAAGACAATGATTCTGTGCAGTGCTAGGTGCTGTCATTAGGGTCCTCTTAAAATATAATTAACCCCAAGTGTCTTTGTTCTTACATACGGATCGATGATTTAAAAGACAGGAATAGCCTCAGTTTCATGAGTCAGAAATCCATGGGGTAAGGTCAGTGTAATCACTTACTCTATTTCTAATTTTCTTAATTACATTTAAATAATGAAAATTTGGTATAGCTGAGGTCAAATTATACTTTAACTACTGGATGAATCGAATCAGAAATTAAGATATGGTAGGTAATAACTAGGTATGCTTACAGTACAGGTAAAATCTAAGGAATGCAAATTTTGGAATCTGTAAAAAAAAATCACTAAGTGAAATATAATAGTAATTGTGAGTTGGAATAACCAATCTTCTGAGCACATTTGTTATTGTTTATATATCTGTTTAAATACCAAATGCATGTTGTTCACCCACTATCGACGAATCCTATTGATATAATATATGTGTTAAATTAACTACCATGCTTTTATATAAAAAAAAAAAAAAAAAAATCAATGAGCTCATACTAATGAAAGTGAAATATTAATTATGAATTTTGTTCTTATGATAGGCTATTACCTATTCATAATAATGAAATTAATTATTAGGGACAGTTTGTGGAAAGAGCGATTATCATTCCTCATGATGTGATATAAAATGAAAAACTTAATACAGTAACAGTATGTATAAAAAAAAGCATAATGATAAAAACAGAAGGTATGTTTTCCAATTATGTATTGGAGATATTACCAATGAGTAAACCCTAGATAAGCACGATTGAGAGCATGTGAAGGAATAATTTGATCTACGTTTCTTTTTTTTTATTTAAAGGAAATGATGAACCAAGACTATATAGGTCAATTTAATCCATATATTCTTCTTTTCTTTTGTTACCATCATTAATCAGCACCATCATATAAATTTGATTCGTTTAAAAAGACTTTTACTTACACGTTTATCTTCTTAGCAATTCAGAATAAACAATTCATGACCATAACGCACACACAAATTCATGGATTCAAATATCGAAGAACGTCATAATTAAAGAACATGTATACACATATTACACACATTACAAACCAAATATAATGGGGTAGAAATAAGACGATCATGTAAAAAACGGCGATTTTTTTGTAGTGATTTCATTATAACTACACTTTGATACACATATTAAAGATAGATTCTGTGTACTATCAAAGTGAATACTACTAGAATTGCATTATGCAGCTTGCATAGTAAAGAACTAATCACTAGGGTCAGGTACATATTTCACATGCTTCTGAATTTATCATTATTTAGGTTTGAAAACGTCAACTTTTATGTTTACGAGAGACTTATGAAGAAGAGTCTCGTGAATAGGCGAAGTAAAGTAAGCAATCAAAAACTCACACGTGTCAGTAAACTAGATCATCCACGTAGATCAAATTTAAACCACAAACTCAAACAGTGCATTGTTGTCTTCCCTCCATTTTTTCGAAGGCGTCGCGCGTTTCGTCGTTTAATCATCCTCCGCCGTCGCATAGTGGAAAAATCCGAATAGATCTGGTCTCTTCTTCTCCGTATGGCGTCGTCGATTTCGGTTCAAACGTGTCGGATCCGGGTATTAAAGAAAGGCTCATGGCAACCGTCGGATCAAACGGTGGGTCCTGTAGTTTACTGGATGTTCAGAGATCAGCGGTTGAGAGATAACTGGGCGTTGATCCACGCCGTTGATTTGGCGAACAGAACCAACGCGCCGGTGGCCGTCGTTTTCAATCTGTTCGATCAATTTCTGGACGCAAAGGCGAGGCAATTAGGGTTTATGTTAAAGGGTTTGCGTCAGCTTCACCGTCAAATCGATTCTCTTCAAATTCCGTTTTTTCTATTACAGGTGAGTTCAGAGCTCGATCTCACACCAAACCCATTTTAAATTTTAGGAATCATAGAGGAAAAAGTTAGGTTTTTTACGTTTTTGTTATCTCTGGGAATGAGATGGTAGATGAAGCGATCTAGACTTTGATTATTAACCTTAGAATTTGATAGGTTTTATTGAATTTGAGCTGTAAAGTTTTGTTCTTTACTTATCTTAAGATGAACTTTACTCTGTAACAATGTCAGGGAGATGCAAAGGAGACAATCCCTAATTTCATAGCAGAATGTGGAGCTTCACATCTGGTTACTGATTTCTCTCCTTTACGAGAAATCAGGAGTTGTAAAGATGAGGTTGTGAAGAGAACTAGTGATTCATTAGCGATACATGAGGTTGATGCTCACAATGTAGTTCCAATGTGGGCTGCTTCTGGTAAATTGGAGTACAGTGCTAGAACTATACGGGGTAAGATCAACAAACTACTACCTGATTACCTCATTGAGTTTCCTACACTCGAACCGCCAACGAAGAAGTGGGCTGGGATGGTGGATAAGGTGGATTGGGATAATCTCATCGATAAAGTTGTAAGGTTAGGTGCTGTTTAATCTGTTTAATAACGCCGGCTACTTTATGGTACTTTAAGATTTGAGTTCCATGGTGATTATGATTTGTGGATAGGGAGGGTGCAGAAGTTCCTGAGATTGAATGGTGTGTGCCGGGAGAAGATGCGGGGATGGAAGTATTGATGGGGACTAAAGATGGGTTCTTGACGAAAAGGTTGAAGAATTATTCAACGGACAGGAATAATCCTGTGAAGCCGAAAGCACTCTCTGGTCTCTCTCCTTATCTACATTTCGGGCAAATATCAGCTCAGCGATGTGCCTTAGAGGCACGTAAAGTCCGGACTACTTCCCCTCAGGTTCACAAGCCAATCATATTTTGGAATGTATATACGTGGGCAGGTTTCTGTGTTTGTCGTTATCTATAGTTCACACTCTTTGTTTGGTATTTGCATTGTTTTCCATTACAGGCGGTAGACACATTCTTGGAAGAAATGATTGTGCGAAGAGAACTCTCCGACAATTTTTGCTACTATCAACCTCATTATGATTCTTTGAAGGGAGCTTGGGAGTGGGCACGCAAGTCATTAATGGATCATGCTTCTGATAAGAGAGAACACATCTACTCGTACAGTTGTTTACTCTTAATTTTCTTTTGAAAAGAAATCTTTCCTGTCTTCTATATTTACTTTAACGGTTATTATAATTGTAGGTTGGAACAGCTAGAGAAGGGACAGACAGCAGATCCTGTTAGTCACTCATCTCGTGTTGCATAGTATCACCTCAATTTTGTCTGTAGCTTTGATTTTCATTTGCATTTTATGTCTGGTTGTTAAATCTTGCAGTTATGGAATGCTTCACAGTTAGAGATGGTTTATCAAGGGAAAATGCACGGTTTCATGAGGCAAGTAAAATCATGACTGTGCTATATAATGGTTACTATGGTAACAATTGACATTTATCAACATTACATTGCAGAATGTATTGGGCAAAGAAGATCTTAGAATGGACCAAGGGACCTGAAGAGGCTCTCTCAATATCCATCCATCTAAATAACAAGGTTTACTTCCAACTTAATTTCATTCTCTGTTTTTGTATCTACGGATCTACCACAGATTTCCACTATGTTGCTTAACGTTTTTGATATGTTGATGTAGTATGAGATTGATGGTCGTGACCCGAGTGGATATGTTGGGTGTATGTGGTCTATATGCGGTGTTCATGATCAGGTCCTTCGTTTCCTCCTCTTAATCTGACTAGAAGTGATAGTAGAATATGTTGGAGAATATTGGGCGTGTGATTAAATCTGTTTTTTTTTGGTTTATGCTTTGACGGGTTTTAGGGGTGGAAAGAGAGGCCGGTTTTTGGGAAGATACGGTACATGAACTATGCAGGTTGCAAAAGGAAATTCAATGTGGACAGTTACATCTCTTATGTCAAGAGTTTGGTGTCAGTAACAAAGAAGAAGAGGAAAGCTGAAGAACAGCTCACCAAAGACTCTACTAATCCGACAATAGTTAGTGTTTAGTTAACCGCTGAATGCCTTCGTGTTATTACTTGTTAGACTACGTTTTTGTTGTTGTATTGTAATGAATGATTCACATTAAGAAATCTTTAACTGAATGACGTACAAAAGAGAAGATTTTGAAAAAGCAAAGAAGGATTTAAGTGATTTACACAATCGAATGTAAACAAGACAATAGCCAAAGATCTAGAAGTCAACTTTATGAGTTGCTTTACATACTTATCCGACAAACAATAAGTGTACACTTACAGTGTCATGATCTCATAATCTAATAATTTTATCCTTTTTTTTGTTCACTTTGTTACAAATTAGATTGGGAGATAAGAGAACAAAGACAGGGATAAGATTTGAGATCTGGATTCTCATATTTGGAGATCGTCTATTGATAACTCATTTGCAGTCAGAAGCTTCAATTTCTGTGGGACACAAAAAGGAAAGAGAAGACTACTTAAACTGAGAGGATGATTTCAAAAGTTTGCCAAATCTCTGAATGTCAAGTATGTGTGGGGCTTACCGTTATGAACTGTGGAGGATCGTCGAGGCTTGTAGACCCGAGGATAACTTCTCTTTTGAGTTTTGTGGATAGTTTGTGGCATACTTTTAGCTGGAAAATCAAAAATTCCAGGAGAAGAGATGAGCAAATATATCATGATTTTAGTTCCAACAATAAAGGTCGTTTTCCACAGCTTCTAACCTCTGATCTCGTCGCTCCACCAACGATGAACACAAATATTCGCTGTCCCATCTTCCTGAAATCGCTTGATGCATGTCTCAGTACCGAATCACTGCAAGAAAGAAAAACTGATTCAGGTTAAAAAGTTTCCTTTTCACTATTTTGAAATGATGTGAGCAAGAAAGAAAATTCTGAAAATGAACAATGAGACCCAAAGACGTTATGAAGTTCGACAAACAATCCAACGTATGTTTAGGTTTTAATCATATTGGAATGATCTTTGGATTCTTTGTTGGATTGTTTAAAAACAGTTTACCTTGAATATCCATCATCTGAACCTCGAGGTTTCGCCCATGTTGGTGTGCGTCTTGATCTCATGGACTGAGCAGCTTGACCTTGACTACTACTTGCTGCTGATGGAAGTGAAGTTGATCCATGGAAACTTTGGCTGGGTTCGTTCATACATGGGAAATCCTCTTTTGGCAATTCTCCTTTGCTAAGTTTTTCGATGAGTTCCTGGCAAATTCCAGAATGAAAAGACAATCAGCACATGAAAACTTGTTATATGCTAATGTTTTAAAAAAGTAGTGTCCAATAAGGAAATTCAACAAAGCCAATTGCGATTAATACCTCAATCATGGGGTAAAACCGAGATAATTGCCATGCTGCTTCCTCTTGGCGCTCTTTCCTGACAGCTCGTTTTTTCTGCAGCCGTTAACAGTGAAAATTAAGAAGATGTACATATTTTCGTATATAGGTTGCAGATTCGGAGAGAAGACGTTACCTTGTGAAGATCAAACTTCAAAGTGAAACCTCCCGAGATACTCTTTTTGGCATCAACAGCTGAACCAAGTAATCTCATATTGTTTACCGCGGTCATGTCATCAGATGGGAGTTTAGCCAACTATAAACCAAAGCAATAAAGACTTAGATGGGGTGGATGGGAGTCAAACAAAGATCCAGAAGCACTAAGACCCCAAGTACCTTCATTAGATTTAGACCCTTTTCACCTTCAAACTTTTCAGGGTAAATTGTTGCAAGGATCATCAACAGGCGTAACTTACCTTCACGGCTTGCCTCCTGTACATGAGTTCCAAAAAATATAAAGCTCGACAGCTGAACGTCTCAATTTACAGTACTAAGTCGACCACTATTAACTGGATGCAAACCTCTTGCGTACTCAAATATTTAATCACATCTTTCATCCCAGCATCACCAAAAACAAGGTCTTGTTCAAGTTGTCCAAGCTCCCGAAGACCCTGTTCTCTGATAAGGTCGTTGAGTTTTCTAGCAATCTGCAACGATAAGAAAGAGTTATGTGCATTCGAAGCTCAGAGAAAAAAAGCATAAGAAGCGGTAACTTAAGACATATACAGACAGCTTTTAGACACTAAATCCTATGAAATGTTAACGAAATGATGCAGACTAATAGAGTACTTGTGTGTGGCACCACCATAAATTGAAAGTAATAGAATTTAAAGAAACGAACAAGGGGCTTATCACATTTGAAGTGGTGGTGGACGTAACAAGAAAAGACAAGGGAGCGGTGCACATAACTACCGAAATACCTCTACATGGAGCGAGAGCTTGTCAATTTGTTCACTGTACTGTGGCAAGGCTTGAACCATCTTCTGCAGATCCCTTGTAGAAAGCTCACCTCCATCTCTAAAAATAAGAGCCGAATAAATTTGATTAAAAAAAAAGGAGAGAAAAACTGAAAGTACTTCTCCAATCAAATAAGTTATCGTACGTAGATCAATACAGAGTGTGATCAACCTGAATGACAAGAGCACAGAATCCAACAGCACAATCGGGTTCCACCAGTTCAGGGGAAGTGTAATATATGCTCAAGTTACATTTACTACAGAAATAAAGTAATACCTACCTCTTACCATGCTGAAGCTGAGCAGCTTTGTTTTTCGATAAGAAATTAGTCATCTTGTCATGCAATCTTTCACTAGCCTGATAAAAAACACAGGTCAAGAGGATTAACTTTTTTTTCTAATACCAAAGTTAAATAAGGACCTAGGCATCAGACTCACATCTGCTATATGTGCATGTCGAAGCTCTAGCCAAATAGGATCGTGTTCCTCCAAGAGCACATCTTTCTTCTCTGGTTGTCCGCCTGATTTGCTTGGAATCTAAAAACTAAAAGATCATCACATGGAGTATCCAGGAAGAAAGCCACCACAAGATCACAATATCTTATACAGCAAAGAAATGAACTTACCACATGTACATATTTGTTCCCTTGCATGTCCAGTAAATCGTGGCACATAGCATCATAAGTCCACTCATGTATAATAGGGGCAATCTAAACATTCAAAACAAGCAGATGCTACTAGTCATATATCATATGTAGAGGAGAAAGCATGAGCGACATAAGTAAATGGATGCAATCTTGAGGAATTAAAAAAAAAAGAAGGAAGGACCCATTAAATTCAAATCCAATAAACAGTTCCAAACCTGGTCTATGGATCTATCAAGGATGAGGAGCTCGCAAGTTTCCGTCTGCGGGAAGTTTTCAATCGATTGTTTATGCTTTGCCAGACAATTCCAGATTCCAGCTGCAAGCTTTGTGGGGATTAAATCGCGCAAAGTAGTCATTGTCGATGCATCAAGTGACTTTGCAGCTCGGTATCGTACTGCTGGAAATTCCTGTCACGTCCAAAATGATTCAGAAGAATCATCCGCAGATAATAGTCATTAAACGTGAGAAAAATGATTGGTACCCGTAGTGAAGCAAAGACTGTGGCAATTCGAGAAGCCATAACATTCAAACATGCATCGCCTTTTCGAGAAGTTTCTTCGTCACCGAAAAGATCCTCTAAAGCTCTCTCATGATCAGTGATGAAACCCTGTATAAGTTATGTTAATAAAAGTCTATTTCACATCATGAAACATACACGAACAACATGATACCACATATGACACTGCATTTCAGACCATATGATAGAGAATAATATAAAAGCGGCTAAAGTTCACAAACCAATTACCTGGCTATCGATTGCAAAAAACTCCAAATTCATCTGTAAAATAGAATTGAATGACAAGTTATCGATATGGATGTTATCACAGCTCTATAACACAGATACTGTAATTAAATTGAATAGCAACAATCAGTATACACTAAAAAGTATGACTTTTTGCAATATACACCTCTCTCAATGCTCCAATTCGAGGTAGTACACTCGAATCTTTCTTGATGTGACCAACCAGCTCCTTGGAAACCGGTGAACTAAAGAAAACAAATGCCCTTCACAGATGCAGAGGAACATATAAAAAAAATCAGTGTTTTAAAGAGATTGTATTTAGGATAGGTCAGATTATAACTAAGAGTGAATCATTTTCTTACTTCTTGTACAAGGGTGATTTCCCAGACATGTCTGACAAGAACATGATGACGCTGATGAAACAGAATCAAACATTAAAACAAGAGGAAATAACAAATGTCACATATTTTGGAACGCATAAAAAAAGAACATCAAAGATGAATTACTTCTCTTTAGTTGGCTGGATGAAATAAATCGCATCCATTGAAGGTAGAGGTTGTCTTCGTCTAAATATGTCTTCAACAACTACAGAGAAATGATAGATTAAGCCAATTAAGTTATTCCCAAATAAAGCATCATATTGACCTAGAATATTGACAAAAATACTTCATTCTCACGTGAAACTCCTTCCTGTGTGATATCAGCCATTTTGCAGGCGTATGACATTATCTTGACAGTGAGTTTGTCCATGATTAGTACCTAAAATGCGAACAAAGAAGACAATTAAGCCGAAAATTTAGGTATCATCCTAAAAGTGAAAGACACAATCTGGGGAGCCCAGGGTGAAAAGTAGACGAAAACATACCTTCCAGGTGGATTTTGAGCTCCCTGTCTTTGCAGATCTAAGCATCTCATACAAAAGTCCTGGAAAATAAAGAAATGTAAACGATACCAATCGAAAAAGCTTCACCAAAACATGGAATAAAACTAAAAGAGCCTTCAGAGAAACGAGCAATGACAGCAGTCAAAGCTTCAGACCCAAGGACACATAAAATGAACTAGACACCCTTAACTCTACAATGTAACACTAAACAGAAGACCATGTCTGCCTTTTATTATACACAATACAAGATCACAAACATGTAAAAATGTATCAACATGTCAGCTCAATTGACATCTCCATGAAAGAACCATGATTGTCAATTCTAATATAAATCCATAAACCTCATCTTAAATCTTAATTGTAACCTTTTTGAACCCCAAATTCAAAAAAAACCTGTCCCAAATGCAAATTCCGCGACTAATTGAACTCAAAATTATTCTCGACGAATTTAAAACCGCAGAGAACCTACACATTTCTCTTCCTCGTGAACGTAGTAACCCAGAATCAAAAATGAAACAATCACAACTGGAAAATGGACTGCTCCGCAAAATTCGGAATCAGATATAGATCACGAGAATCCAAAAAAAATCGACAAGTCAATCCGAATCAACGAGAGTCAAAAATAAAAATTGGAGATCGAGAGGGAACTCACGTTCACGAGTAATCTGCCGGAAATTCTTGTACTCGCCAGCCTGAGACGACGAATCGGAATCGGAGTATGACATAGCTGCGATCTGCCAATTTCTTCTTCAGAACTTCTTAAAATCTCCTCCAGTCAAAATCTCCGATCGACGGATCGAACAAAAAGATTGACCGGAGACAAGAGAGAGAGAGACGAAGAAGATCGCGAACTAATCAAAAAAAAAAATGTAAAGAGAAACGACAAATGACCGAGACGAAGACCGATGAAGAAAGCTCTAATTTCTTTTTTATTTTTGTCGTTGTTGTTTCTCTTTCTCTGCTCCTCCAATAAAAACTTTTAATTTTAACTCAAAATTATTTAAATTAAAACTATCTCTCTCGAAAACCGCGGTGAAGACCGTGTTGACCCGAACCGGCGATTTGAGTCGGTAAACCAAACTTCGAAGTTCGAACCTTCATTTGTGGACTGAGTCCGTCAGTCAGTCAGTCTTATTAGGATGATAAACAATTAAATACAGTAAAACCTCCATGATTTAATAATCTATACATTAATAAATTTTATTAGTTCCAAATCAGTCTAGTATGAAAAATAGCAAAACTTGATAAAATAATAATGTCTTAAATGGTTACAAGTTTTTAAATAAATTTTGATTTTAGTTTTTTTTTTTTAAATCAAATTTATTATTATCATTTAAGATTTTATCAAACTGGTTTTCCTAAAAATGAGGGAATCTAGTTTTTGGGAGATTTTATCCATTTTGTGAATGTTTTTTTTCATTTTCAAAATATATTATTTATTTACTTTTTTTTTTAACTTTTTATACTAACTAACAAAAACCAGAAACCAAAAACTAAAATCTAAAAACCAAAAGCTAAAAACCAATTTAAAAACTCATTCCATTCATGACCTAAGATAATAATATTTTTAAAATTTTCTTGTAAAATATAATCCTAATAATATTATAAATTAATAATCATGTAATGTTACATATATATATATATAATAATGTATGTTTTAAAACTTTGATTTTTTTCAAAAGCTCATATCTATAAAACAATTGTCATGTTGTATTTCCAAACTATAATGATATAAAATACTCTATAACATGTCATAAAAATAACTAATTTTGTAAAGTTTTCATAAAAATAACTAATTACAATTGTCATGTTGTATTTCCAAACTATAATGATATAAAATACTCTATAATGATATGCATCACTTTCATTTTGATAGTTCTATAGGCTATTAAAATATGACAATTGATATTATTATCCATAAATTTAAATTTATGTATGTCATGTGTACAAGTGATACTGTTTATAGTATTTGTAATTTATGGTCACTAATGTTTTCTAAATATTACAAATTCAATTCTAAAACCTTAAAATTTATAAGATCCGAAAGTCTAATTTTTTTTTGTTAAAATTGTCTCAACTAATAATTTTTAAACATTTAAACAATTAAAATATATATATATATCTATAAGTTAATGATAATTAATTAATATTATAAAATAATAAATAATAAATATAAATTTATCTATAAATTAATATTACTATAAATAAAAAAATGTCATAGTCTCAATAATATTAATTTATAGAAGTTTTACGGTAAATAAGTTTGTTTATAAATGATTCAGTTGATCTTGAAAATATAATTTGGTGGAGCACCCATCACATCACATAGTTCTTTTAGTTTCTTTTATGAACTACATGATTAGTTAGAAGACCTGTACTAACTAAGTGACAAGTAAAAATAAGCATCTAATGCAATTAGTTGGCTATTTTTGTGCATCATTATTTGGTAAATACTAGTAAATATTCTACTTCTAATTGAAATTATGGCTTTTGCGAAATACAAATATTTTAAATTCAATATAACTCTATCTAATTGGTTTATGATAAAATTGGAAATCCAAATGATTTAAGTGACAAAATGACAGAATGTCAAATAGCAAATTCAAAGCTATTTTATTCTTACTTGACTGATCATAAAATAAGCTGTACAAAAGTTGTATACTAACTAATGTATGTTGTGGTTGTCAAAAAAAAAAAAAAAAACTAATGTATGTTGTGCATCAAAATTTAATTATGTATCAAAATTTAATTATGTACATGGATGTGGGATCATGTGTTAAACTAATTATCTTTTGCATGAATGATTGTGATAGGAAATTTAAATTTTAGAGCATATATTACTAACCAAAATATTCATGTTGGAATCAGGCTTCTTGTGTTGTGTGTGTCATTGTTATCTTATAAAAAAAGAGAATATAATTTTCTATGTTAAAAATGACAAGAATATCAGATACTTTATTAGTTTGAATGATTCTTGGTCAAATAATTAAAATGTAAGTTTTTTGAAACTAACATTTAGTTTATAAATGAATCAGTTGATCTATGTAATTATAATTTGGTAGAGCACCATCATAGGTCTTAATTTCTTATGACAAGTAAAAAAAATTAAGCTTAATCTGATAATGCATTGTTTGTATATAATCCACCGTTGATCATGTTATTGATTTTTTTATTATTTTTTAGTTTTCCAATTCCGGTTCATGGAGAAACTGCTCGATAACCACAAACCGGAAAAATGTTGAAAGAAACAAACCGGTCGGTTATCAGGAATTGATTTCTAGGATTTTTAAGGTTTTGACTGACGGTTGACTCAGGGCGCGCTTCTCTGCTTTGGTTAACAGTTAACACAGATCAAAGCTAGCTTCTCTCTTACCTCTTTGCTCGCTTATCTCACCATCATCCTTCAGCTTCGTTCTCTGTTAATTTTACAGTTAAGGAATTGGAATCTGTGGGTGTCACCGTGTAAGTAATGGAATCGAAAGCTTCAAACTTTTTATTCGAATTGTGTTTTTTTTTTTTCTCAATTAGATAGCAAAGCCTATGACTTTGGCTTTACTATAAGCTAAAACCTGTGCGTGCTTGATTGAATTTTGATTTGGGCTTTAAGGTTAGGTAACACAAAGAAACTGGTGCGAGGATGAAGACGAAGGTAGACGAATGTAGATAGTTAATCTTCATCACACACTTTGTCAAAATCGTGTGGTCAAGTGTGCTATGGTGCTCTACAAGAACAGACTCGACATTAGCAGGTTCGATTTTTAGACTAAATTAGAAATTTGCCAAAGTTAAAGCTTTTACCTGAAACCTTGTTATTAAGAGCTTAATTAAAGCCTAGTTAACGGGTTAACACATTCTTTAGTGTGAGTTTCTTTTGGTCTTTCCATGTCGAGAATGATGGAACCCTACTTTGTGAACTATTTTACGCATATTTGCTCGTATATTTATTTTCTTTCACGTTTAATTTTGTGTCTTTGATACAATCAGATTTTGAAGCTCTAACTCCAAATCTACTAGCACGAACAATAGAGACGGTTGAAGGGGGTGGTCTAAAACTGTCTTTGCTTATGGTCCTGACCAGTCGCAAGGGATTTTTGTGAAGAGTTTAAAGGAAATAAACTTGTTAAGAGAAGATCTCATCTTCAGCACCCATAGTGAAGAGGCAGTAACTTTGAGATTTTCCACTCTCTTCTGTATTTGGTTGGTCAATCATCTAAAACACATTCCATTGTTTCAGTATCGTAGAACACTTTAGACTTTCAGTGTTGGGTTAGATAAAGCTTTGGACTCTCAGTGTTGCATTTGCATGGGTAACAAAAATGTCTTGTTCAATAATCAATGATTGCCCTTATTATGCAGGGTACTGATTCAGGCGTTGACACGTATTTTGGCCTGTGCACTTAACCTTGTCAGGACTCAGGAGCTCCGGGAGCCGTATCGATTTTAAGGTAACATTTGAAAACTCCCATATCACCGCTTATTTGAAAAAAAGCACTAAGTTGGGTTAAACAAAGATTAAAAAAGGGCCACACCATGACTGATTCAGTTATGTCTAGGTTGATCTCTTCCCAGCAAATCATTCAATAAAAAAATAGGTCATAAATTCATCACAGGTGTATCCAAGGGATATATATCTATGCATTTGGACTCATAGCCTGGAAGGGAAATGTGTTGAACAGAAGGGATGAATATGATATAATACATTGTTGGTAAAGAAAGAAAAACAGATATAGTTTTTATATGCCATGGAAACCGCAGGCTGAGATTGCTAGCAGAATCCAAAGGCTATCCGACTTGATGACACTGGACTATTCCCGGCTACTCACACTCACAGCTCTGGTGGTAACCGGGTAAGGGAGACAATCCAAACACGACTTATGTTTCTTTTATGGTTTTAAAGTGAATGGATGATGATTTTGAAGCTGTGATTATGTTTCTTTTTCAGGGTGCTAGAGGAACTGCAAGTCTGAAACTCTCAACTGAGAAAAAAGTTTTTTTGATTTCTTAGGATTTCCTTGGCTGGAGCCACACGATAGGAATCTCCGAAGGACTTACCGAAGGAAAAGCCTTTGGTTGTTGAAGCTAAAGAACAGCTCGTTTTGAATAGGTTCTTCTGTAGTTTAATCGGTTCTTTTGTAATTAATACATCCATGGACAACTGAATTAGATGTTATGATGTTTTGTATATCTTTAAGGTTTTAGTTCACAAAAGATTATGGTACTGACTACTGCGGAAAACTAACTTGGATTTCAGATTTTTAAATTTACTTTCAATTTCTAAAATAATTAATTACACGTGTCATAAGCTGTATGGTTTTAGTGTGGAAATAAGAGTGTCAAAGTCCCACATCGGGGAGATTGTAGAAAACAAAGTTCTTTATATATGGACAGAAAGCATCAATGGTCACGACCTTACTTGAACAGGATCTGTTCTATAGGCTCGTACCTCTGTTTCCTTGATTTCTAAGGAGACAGGCCCTTAACCCTGGTTGATGAACCATGACCGTGCGATCAGAGCGTGATTAACGGCTACGATCGTCCTCGGATGCATCCGGTGCTGTAGAGGATCGTTACTCGGCTCGGTTCTACCTTGCCGGGGTGGTCGCACGGCGGTCTGACAGGTTCCTTTTTTTTTACATTCTCAGACGTCTCTTTTTACAATTTCACCCTCAAATCTTTTATTTTGTTGACCCGAACCGGCGGTTTGAATCAGTAAACCAAACTTCGAACCTTCATTGTGGACTAAGTAAGCCTTATCAGGATAATAAATAGATACGTTTAGTTCATTTATTTGTTGAAAGTATTCATATACAGAATTCTAGGATCAGTTGATTCATATAGCCCGAACATGTGAAAGGACAAAAAAAAAACATAAGCTCATCATACACATATCCACATCGAACACGTCTGTGAAGGATTGAAACTTTTTCTCCTCTTAAGGAAGATGATCAAGTGTGAGATTCTTTGATGTAAGTTGAGTGTCGATCTACGATGAGACGAATGAGATTATCTTCTACAATAGATTCAGGCTTGCCGGGATCACGTCTCACCACGACGTTACCGCTACTTGAAACAACCACAACCTCTTCCTTGCGCGTTGATAGCTCATTGGCTACAACTGCGTGAACTTTGTACTTTTGTAGAGCCTTTGTAGCCTTCTCTATCAGAATCTTCGAGTCTGTCTCAAGCTGGGGATACAGGATTCTGTATCAATTATCGAATTTTGAAGAATTTAATACAAGTGAGACTAGAGGAGAGAAAATTTTTGACCTTGAATGATATGCAGAAAGCCTTTGGAGCCCAATTTGATCTCAAGACTGAAAGCATTTTAGGGACTTGAGCTAGTCTTATGTCCAAAGGACCAGATCCTGATTGTATTTTGTGCTCTGTCTAGTTTCACCAGAAATATATAAACTATTATTAGACACAAGAACTATGTAGCCTAGAAGGGATATGAGACTCTTCTTACCATGCTATTCCATGGCACATAGAAGTCAGATACAGCAGCAGCAAGATAAAACATTGAACATGAACCGACATCTTTCAATGCCGCTGCCATCAACTGCAACATCTGTTTGTATCCCCAATATTACCCAAGAGAAAGTAAATTCAGATGCAGCTCTATTGGAGAGAAATTCTATTGGTTTGTTTGGGTCGTCAAGACAAAACAAGAAAGATAAGTAAAGTAGCTAGAGTAAGATTCAAGAACCTGGAGATATTCATATATGGTTGAGAATGGGAGTTTTAGTAAACGACCTTCTTCTACTGCCTGCAATGTTAATTTGCAAGGTTAGTACACAAGACTCAAAACAAAACAAGAAAAAAAAAAATAATGACTTTTTTGTAAAAGGAAACACATACAGCTTGCTGGTCCATAACAGCCATCTTCACAGCTTCAGAATGTGACTCATGAACTGAAAATATAAAATCAAAAGATGAACAAAGGCACATAATTACACTTCAAGATAAAGACTGAGAAAGAGATTGTAATGAAGAACCTCGAATGTTTTTGGCATCAGGAAACTCAAAACATTCAAGGAATGGATCATCAGGAAGAGACCGGCAAAACGGTTGACAAGTTCCCCTTAAAGATCACAGAAAATAAAACCAATATCAAGAAGCACCATCATTACCAGCAAATCCAATATCACTCATCATCTTTCAGCAATACACAATTAAAAAGTAGAGTTACATACCTCCTATACAGAAAGATCACAGCATATCCAGCCTTGACAAAGTTCCTTAAAATCAAAATTCCAATTTTGTATTCAAGAATCTTTTTTTTTTCATACGACTGTAGAATTAAGAGTAATTTGAAAAGAAAAGACTAAAACTCTTACTCAGTAGACGCAGCACCTCTATTTCCAGAGCTGAAATTATCGATATACCTTACACATCGTTGCTCCAATGGAACTGTAGTTCCACCTGAAGTCACACACACGATCCTCCTCTTCTCTCCTGCAAAAAAATATATATATTAAAACCCATCTATATGTCATCATCCAGATATCAAAATGTCACTCTGATCTCACCTTGCCGCGAAGAATTCAGCTCAATGAACTGATTAAGCTTCGCTAAGATCTCTTCCTTGTTCTTCAGAGGTGGAGACGATTCGAAAAACGAACTGATCTCATCTTCAACCAACCCAGAGATCGAACTCATTTCAATCCAAATCGCAATCAGAATTAGTGAACTACTCTGATCTGAGTGATGATGATTGGAAGAACAAAACAAAAATTGATGTTGGGCTTTTATATTGTGAACTCATTTCTTGTTGGTATAGATTGGGCCTCATAACGGCCCATAATGATATTACCCGCGGAAATTAGCAAATGAGTACAACTTATCTATAACAAGACTTGAGAGAAGTTAGATTATAAGATTATGTTTGTAATTATAAATATGTACGCATGCATGATCCCCACGTAACGACAACCATTAGATGCCACAATGAACTAAAACAAATGTAATCAAATCCAATATATAACGAAACCAACGAGAAAATTCCAATATTTTACTTTAGACTCTTTTTCTTCAATCTCTTTGACAACAACTACAAATCTTCACAAAGCAAGTTAATTATATCCTTGAAAGTCAAGAAATAAACAGTTTTAAAATATTCACTTGCAAAAGCCATTTGAGTTTTTTTTTTTAATTACAAACCTCAGAAGTCGCAAGACAAAACATAAACCCCACCAATTTTATAAACTGCCTTATTCAAAGTACGTAATTAACCTCCTAATGGGCTACAGATGCTTATTAAACTCTTGTCGCTTTTATTACATTCCTTGACCGTACGGTCTTCTACTAATTCTTCCTCGTCGCTGACGCAATGCTTGCAGACCACCTTGCACTTAACCACACTCCCATAGACGTAAAAACCAGGCTGAACCATTGCTCTTACCAGACTCTTAAACCTTTCCCCACCAGTTTCCTCCATGTATATCGGATCAAACCTGTCATCTTTCTCCACTCGAAAGATTTGCAGACCCGGGTTCACCGAATTAGCCAACAGATGAACCAACCACACACTCTTCGACGCACCAAAGAAAGCCTACAAGACCAAAACAAAACCGGTTCAATCCAATTAATCTTGAATTAAACCAAATAAATTATTATAAACCGCTTGGTTTACCTGTAAAAGCGGTTCAGGCCAAGCTCGGTTCCAGCAAAGCATCGAAACGACGTCGCTCATTTTCCGGTCACAGAACCGGCTAAACTCCTCGGAGAAATGCTTAGTTCCTCTGCTCAACACCTCATCCCACGTGAGCTCCATCAACACATTGAACGAAGCGTAATTGGATTCACAACGATCGATCGGGTTCAAAATCCGGGTCGACCCGTTAGTCTGAAACCCGGAAGCTTCGAAATCCTCGAAGAAAGCTCTGCTCAGAATCGCTTCGAGGTAAAAGATCAGACTTTTAGGGTTCTTGGCGAAAGAGTTGATCTTTACATCAAAAGGTTGAAGAAGAAGAGAGAGTCTCTCGTAGACTTTCCCACCGACGGTTCGTAGCTGCGAGGCGAGAGATCTGCTTAAAGCTCTGATCGAAGATCGAGATTCCGATACAGAGACGAGGAACTGCTGAATGATCCTGTCGTTGAACCCGTCTTTACGAATCGGAACACTCTGTTTCTTGTTGCTACACTCATCAAGACCCGATTTGAGATTATGACAATAAATCTCGAGCTTGTTGAGCTTCTTCTCCAGCTCTGCCATGGATGATTTCAACCTAGAAGCTTCTATAACCGCGTCTTCTTTCTTCTTCGTGGCTTGGATCAGTTTATGAGAAAGCTCCGCCACGGCTAACCGCCACTGCTCTTCTCTTGAAGCGTCAGCGGCAGAGGAGGAGGAAGAACGCGGAGGAAGCGACGCCGTAGCGGAGGAAGGTTTGGGGCTTCTCCGTGTGAGGGATTGAAAGATGGATTTGATTATTAGATTGGGGCTAGAGATGAAAGAAGGGTTGTTGTGGCTTTCGAGAGGTACGACTGAGAATTTGTCACGGTGAGAGTGGTGAGGTCGACACTTGTTGCAAGAGACGGCGCCTCCGTCGTCTTCGTCGTTGTCGTCGTGACGTTTTCTGTTTGAGGGTTTTCCGTTGTGGTGGAGAGGTGTTAGAGTGTGTTGGTGGTTGTTACGGCGGTGGTTTGGTGTGGCGGAAGAACCACCGTCGCTGCTTGGGGTTGCTCTGTTTTTGTATCTTTCTTCTTGTAGGTCTTCTTCTTCGCATTCTAGAATCTGAAAAGAACAGAGAGATAAAAAAAATGAAAATTATGCCAAATTGAGAGATAAAAACAAAAACTTTGGATTTGTAATGAGAGATTCGAGATTCTAATAGAATCATTGAGAGATCAAAGGAAGAAACTTTAGGACGAAAAGGTTACAGTTCTTTCGACTTTTCCTTCATTTTTCCGAGAAAATAATTGTGGGTTTAAGGAGTAACACGTAGGAAACACTCAAGAACAAAAGATTTGAGCTATACTGAATCAATTCTACAATTTTTGTTAAAAAAAAACACTTTAATTTGTTACAGAGCAAGACAAATTTGAGGTCTATGAAGTGTTTTTCTCGGGAAACAAAGAAGAAGGATTTTGAGAATGACTTACAGGAGTGAACTGAAGGGATTGGTGAAGAGATGGAACAGGAGATTTGGAAGGAGACGATGAAGACGAAGGAGCCATTTTTTTTTTTTTTCTTTCTTTGCTCTCTCTCTCTTTTTTTTTTTTTTTGGGTTTGCTTTAATATCTCACTTTTATTTTATATATACACTATATCGTATGATAATATAAATTTTTTATCAAGTCAATTTTGTAAAATAAATAATTTAAAGAGGAGTACTGGAATAGTGATGATTATTTTTTTCTTTGTTTTTTTTTTTGTTTTGCATGTAGGTTTTGGTCAAATATTAAAGTTTGTTTCCATGTTAGTAGTTTAAGCTCAATACCAAAATGAAGACTATGCTCTTACTAGTCATGTTTTGTTGTCCAAAACAAATACATTTGAATCACATATTATTTTCCCCAAAACAAATTCCTCTATTATTCAACAATACATTCATTAGAAAACAAGACTTATTGTTTCTATAAAAGTATATTTTCTAAAGTTTTAGATAAAATAATTTATATCTATCTAAAATTGATTAACGCGTGTTAGAAAACCGTCAAAAACTTTAAATTACTAAATTTTGACACGTGGTTTTGAATTTTTGATAGAAAACGTAGAGAATCCAACTTTTATTTTTGAGATTATTTAATTACAAACTTACAAATATGAAACAAAAATCTGTTTTAGATAAAAATATTGTATCGATATAAAATTAACGCGTGTTAAAAAACCGTCAAAAACTTTATATTACTCTTTTTTTACACGTGGTTTTGAACTTTCGATAAAATGTAAAGAATCCAACTTTTTATTTCGGCACTTCTAAATAAAATAGAACACATTATTTACATTAAAAAGAAATTTAATATTATCATATAGAATGGTTTTATCTTTTGGAATAACTATATAATATTCAAGACAAAATCTGTTTCAATTTTTATTTTTTTTGGAAAATTGAATGTAAAATTTTAGTCAAACTCAAAAAAAAAAAAAAACTGTTTTACATGCAGTGTGACTTTGTGTATATCAGATAAATTTCATAGTATACAGTATAGTTTTGTAACTGATCATTCAGCATTTGTTTTGTTTCATTGGCGTTATTTGTTTTCATTCGTTCCAAATTTTACCGAAATAATCGTACTTAACTTAGCTCTGCCTGTGTAACATTTCATGTTTTTTTTAAAAAAAATTTGTAACTCAGATATCTAAAGTTACGTGTGCGTGTGTGACTATATCGAGTGTAATGATTATAGTTTCCTTGGATATGTAAAAGAGATGTTTAATCAGGTTTCTCTTTTTCTGTTTTCTCACCATCAATTTTGTTCATCTCGTCAGCTTGTGATCATTTCTTCTGAAACAATCAGAGTATTTTTGAAAGCTATTTACATTTTACTCAATGCCCACAAATTTGTATGGCTGTCATTGGTTACTTTGATTTGATATCCATGTATTGGTGAACAAATACTTGGAATTATACAACCAAAAAAATACAAACAAATCTAAACGTAAACGTAGGTGTATAGTCATGGGTGTAACGACAATCTCATGTCGGTAATTAAAAGAGTTTACTCATCGGATAATTTGATTTCTATGTCTTGGTGAACGTATTTACTTGGAATTATACATAAGTACAAACAAAGCTATACGTAAACGTAGGTGTATAGTTACGGGCGTAACGACAATCTCTTGTCAGTAAAAAAAGAAGAGATTTATAAGCACTTTATTTTCTCCTTTTTTCAATCTATTCCTTTTATATAGAAATGTACAGAAAAAAATTGCTTTCAGTAAATGCACATTGGGTTGCAAATAGATTTGATGTTTGCATGTTTTGGTGTATCTAAATTCTGCTACCATTCAGATCCCATTACAGTGGAAACTGCAAGTAAATAAATAAACCAGCTTATAGGCTTATAGCGAAGACGAATTCAATTATCCATATATTGTGCAAAATCCTATCTTTAGCTTCAAGTTTAGTAAGGATAACCTAAAAAGGGGATTTCGTTTTCTTAAATGATTCCACATACCTTTGATTGTTATTTAATGTGATTCGTTAGGTTAGAGCTCCGGTTGGTACGAGTTCGAAAAAGACATTACATTATTGATTGGATTAGAGAGTTAATTTTTTTCTAGTTATGTGAGTGAATATATATACCGTCAAAATTCACCACTCAACATTGTTCACAGCGTACTTAAGCTTCGCAGTTGTACCAGTATATTATTCATTACACATATCTACCATTGTGATTGATAGCTAGATGTTTGTTTTTTCATTAATAAACATATAAAGATATGAAGTTCCATAATTCATGAGAGAGTTCGCTGGCTCGTGAGCATATATGTAATGTAAGAAAAACATACACATCAAATAGCTTAAAATGAAGATATCAACTTTTGAATTTATGATTTGTTGCTTAGTAATAAATATAGGAGTAGGGGGAATTGTCACATTAAATGTTTTTTGAGAAGAGCAACAAATGCAAATCCAGCTACCTCATTTATGATATTGGTTGACCCACATTACCAAACAAAAACATCTTTTGGCCTATGACTCGGTTAGATTTGTGTGCCTTATTCATTGGGTCAGTCTTCTCTTTCAGCTCCCCTCAACTTACTTTAATTCTCATTCTCTATTTCATGTGATTGTTGTTATGAAATGAATACATAAGCATGATCAGAATTGAGAAAGTAAGTGGAGAAAAAAAAGCATTTTGATTAATGTAGTTTTCAGCATTCTAAGGTAATAAATAGTCTTATGCTAACCAAAGGATTCAATTCATGTAGAATCAAAACCAATTTATGGCATATATGTAGCGGTAAAACATGAAGGTTATAACAATCATTCAACTCATAGTTCATCTAGAATGATAATCACAAGATTCAAAAACGGTTATTATCTATAATCTATTACGTGATTTATCGAATGTATCTTGAAGTTTTGATTAGGAAAAGAAAAAGCTAGCTTAATTAATACACAATGACACAAAAGTGAGGAAACAAGGGGCATGTGATGGTAATAAATGGGAGAAAGAGAGGGTAAGATAGTCCGAAAGCTCATAAATTTTTTTGAATGGGGATTTTGGATTTTGGGCTCTGAAAAATGGCTGACTTTGCGTGACATGTCTCTGTTCGCACCGGTTGGATCATGTGCACGTGACGCACTTCTTTACCTCTCCTCCCTTCCTTCATTTCTCATTTATTTCTCCTTTTTTTCTTGATCAACATTTTGGCCTTTTTTTTACAAATAAAAAAAAATATTAATGAAACGCATGATAGTAATGGTCAGACGGACCTGCTCAGGATCCGGACAGCCCAACACCGCAGGGAACTACGGTTCACGACAAACGCCAAACGTCATCTGTTTTTTAATTTTTTCATTGCCCATGTTTGTATTTTTCTGAACGTACGCGTATCACTTTTTTTCAGTCATTTGTTTCTTCACTTTTGTATTATTTAACTTTTTTTGTTTATATTTGAGAATAATACCAAAAAAACTATCCATAATTAGCATATGTTTATTTTTAGATAGTTAGGTTTTTGGTTGATTGATTAGAGTTTAGCCAGTAAAGTCCAACGAAAAGCATTTTAAAAGCATAGAAGCCAAAACCATGAAAGGAATTGGATTAAAACCATAGTGATATTACCTTTTTGACCGGTAAATTATTATCTCGACAAACTAAACCGGGGACTAAACCATTATATGCTTGCTTCTATCTCTTGTCCCTTTGATTTCTCGTGACATTATCGACATTGAAACCTCAATCTGGAAAATGGCACGAGTCCATGACTCGATCGACGTGAGTTTCTTTACTATGATTTTGTTTTGTTCAAAGCTAATCTAAATTTTGGTTGGAGTATGTTAGACTATCCCACATTAGATCTAGAAAAGCTATCATCATTTTATATAAACGACATGAATCAGCCTAGTCATTGCTTCTTAGTTTTGAAGTTAGAAGCATATGATTCATAAAATGCTTTAGAAATTAGAATCATGACTGATCTAATGGATTAATCTCCCACTTTGTTAGTGGTATTTGCATGAATGATGTGATTTTTCCGTTCTCATCTTAATAAATCATGTAAACATATATATATATATATTTCAAATTTGAAGTGGAGATCATGGATCTAGCATAATTATATAAAGAAGATAAGTTAATCCACTTATTATAAGGATATCACCGTCGGTAACGGACCACCAAATCACTTTAGGTCATTTTCTTATAAGCACTGATGTTGGGAACCAATTACTTTTCTTGAATGAAAAGGCAAGCATATGATTACACTTAAGATGTTGTAATTCTTATCAAGTCATGGAGAACATTACTAATGTAGTGGGCTCAAGAACTCCTAAACAACTGTTTTTTAAGCCCATCACTCTATAGTGTTCAACTTTTCAATAATGATAAGAGAAAGAGAGAGCAAGGTCAAAGCAAATGAGAGACAAACAGAGACAGAGACACTAAGTTTTGCTTAATCTGTTAACACATATGTAATCTTTCCTCACATTCACATAACAACGATCACATTTATAAGACAAACATGTTTTTCCTCAGTTACAATGACATCTATGGAATCATATGTACAAATACATATACATTAAGATCCAATAAACTATGTCTCATAATTGTATCTGTCTATCATACTTTCTAGATACTAAACACATGTTCTTCTCCTGATCTCTGATCAACATGTGTGATCCATCTCCTCTTCCTATTCTCACTCTTCCCTGATGAGTTCCTAGCCGCAACATGAGCAATCTCAATACCTCCGGTGACCGGGAGAGTCACCGTCCTAACAACTTTCCTGTCTCTTAAAACCCGTCTCAAGCTCGAACACCCGTTTCTACAAACCACAACCGCTCCTCTGTTTCCAAACGCAGCGTTCCTCAACGCAGCAGCTGCGAACTCCTTGTTCCGCCAATCAACGACCAAGAAATCGATTCCTTGTAGCTCCTTCATAGCTTTTTCGGGTTCTTCAGCGACGATCGTCTCTGGTAAGTTCAAGGGAGATGAAGAAGATTCTTGAATGGCTTGGAGATAAGCAGATTCTGATCTCGAGCTTTGTACTATACATATGTGTTTAGCGTTTGCGTGTTGGCTCGCTACGTTTAAACCGATACTTAAAGCTATTCCGTCTCCGTATGACCAAGTTTCAACAATCTTCTTCACGTTCCATCCCGCCGCCATCGCCGCTATAAGCTCCGCCGCGTCCGGCGTTTCAAGATTCTCGCACTGAACAACACAAAAACAGGATAAGAATGACTACTAGAACAAAAATTACGAGTATTTAACAAAAATAAGATCTGAGTTTTCTAGAACTGCGGTAAAGACCGAATCTTTCATCGTTTTGAATTGAAATCATTGGTTCTTGTGAATGATAAGAAACAGGGGTTGTTCCGGCACGATTCACCGGAAAATTTAAAATAAAAAACTTACCGATTTGACGGTGTCGATATAAGCCTTGGATGCTGTTTCCGGAGACCAAACCAATTTCATTTTTTTTTTTTCTTCTACTTCGCCTTCTCTCCTAGTCTCTCACGTTTCTTGGGTTCTTCTTCTTCTTTGTTTGGGTTTTAGCTTCAATGGTTGCTTTTTATAGACGACGACGTAGACAAATAAGAAAAGTCTCGTTTCGTATTTTATGGATATGGCCCATGTATTTTAGTTTTGTTTTCTGATTTAGCCCCAATACTATGGAATTTAATCAAATACCCCCAGATTTAGCTCTTAAAATCAGAGAGTGGACATAGAGAATGTGTCTATTATGAGATAATTAGAGTAATATTATCTCAAATTTTGCGGTGTAAAGGTTAGATTTAGAAAATGTGTAATTTATGGGAGTGATATGTAAATTTTCTAAGAGATTTACTAAGTTTTGTTGTCTCTTTTGTTTTCTGTTTTGAGTGTTTTCTAAAGATAAGGTTGTTTCTAGATTGTCGACGTTGACACTCTTCTAGACGAATTTGACATGTGTAGCCTAACTAATTAGTCTTATATTTAGGCTTAAAGGATTCATCTACTGTTTTTTTGTTTAAGTAGTTAAGTTCAGAATTTTTCATTCTCCTACAGGTAGTTTGGATTTAGTTAATATATATCACCCTACATCCTAATTCAAATAGAAAAACAATGCTAATGAATAACAACATGCATGTTCTTGAATTTGAAAGACGAAACTACTAATATGTCGATATGTCATGGTGGAACATAAACGGATTTTATTTCATCGGCTAAACAAAACCTATAGAAGTGGATGGTTAAGCTAACAAAAATAATGTTCCTCACTACTAATGATGAAGGTATCAACACTTGAATATTCAGTATACACACACTTTGAGTTATCTTTTCTTAGTTGGATATAATAGATAATGTTTCATTGATCGTTTGATAAGGAGTGTGGATACTTTTTTTTCAATCTAGAGATAATGGGGAGGATTGATCATGGATAATGCAGAAATTTCAAACAAGTGAATCACACTCCAAAGCAAAAACCAAAGAAAAGATATAAAGCATCTATAGAAACTCAAACATGTGAAAATAATTCAAGTGGAAGGGTGCCTTTTAAATCACATGATGATATCATATGCTATATACATTTGATGGTGACCAATGCATTTAACCAAATTGTCTTTGTACCCCATAAATCCAACTATGTGGGACAAATCAAACCTTTTTTTTATAATTCCTATGTCACTTTGAAAACGACTCCATCGGCTATGGCTTAAAGAAAATACATTAATTAGGTCATGTTTATTCTTTCTATCCCACTTTCTCAACTCTTAATCATTTGTTTTATGACCCCATACACTTTTGTTGTTAAAAGCACTTAAAACACTAACCTTGCAAACCCACTCAAATGATCCTATTAATATTTAATTTCATTTTTAAATTTGTAGCTAGCAAACATATGAAGACTTTATGGGAAAAAGGCTTTGTTCATTTTCAAATCCTAAACTTTAAATTTCCACTAATATGATTGGTTAAGACAAAATTATACTATCAGTTATGCTTTTAAAGGTGAATGGGCCAGATTTAGTTGGGCTTTGAATCTTCGAACAAAACGATGTCGTATCAAAACCTCTCTTGTTAAAAGTTACACACACAACACTCCGATCCCAATTTCGTTTTGTACAGAAGGAGAAGAAAGAGAGAGAAACACCCGACCCGGAATCAGACCCGAAAACCCGGAAGAATCGAAGAATGGGGAAAGATGGTCTGAGCGACGATCAGGTCTCGTCGATGAAAGAAGCGTTCATGCTCTTCGACACAGACGGAGACGGCAAAATCGCGCCGTCGGAGCTCGGGATCCTCATGCGATCTCTCGGAGGAAACCCGACCCAAGCCCAGCTCAAATCAATCATCGCATCGGAAAGCCTCTCGTCACCGTTCGATTTCAACAGATTCCTCGATCTCATGGCGAAACATCTCAAGACGGAGCCGTTCGATCGCCAGCTACGAGACGCGTTCAAAGTGCTCGATAAGGAAGGTACGGGGTTCGTGGCTGTAGCGGATCTGAGGCATATTCTCACCAGTATCGGAGAGAAGCTGGAGCCAAATGAGTTTGATGAGTGGATCAAGGAGGTTGATGTTGGATCCGATGGGAAGATCCGGTATGAAGATTTCATAGCGAGGATGGTTGCTAAGTGAGATCTCTAATCTTCTTTTAAAATGGAAAAATTTGGAAATTTTTAAGAATGAGAGATTCTTTGTTTTTGTCATTTGTGGTTGTTTTTGCTTACTAACTTTATTTATGTTCTTCATGTTTGTTTTTTTTTTTTTCAATTTTAATGGAATATGATGTCTGTGTGATTCCTCTTTATCTAATCTCTAAGAATGTTGTCTCTCTCCTTTGTTTTCATAAAAAAAATGTTCTTTATGCTTTGGTATTCGTTGGATTGGATAAGGGAATCGAATTGATTCCAATGTGCTTACTTTTTGTTAGTTCGATCTTGAAATGAGTTTGATTTAGATACATCTAACACTGACTTTTATAAACTTTTCGTGTGTTGATGACTTTGTTACATGTTCTGCATCATATTAGCCACTCATAGAGTTAAGCATGATAGCCCTTATTGAATGAGATACTATCTTCTTGTTCATACCCTTATTGATCTGTGACCAGTACTATGTTTTGTTGGTATTTGAAATGGAAAGTAAATGATTTAGAAATCTTGTGTTGCTCTTAAGTTTTTGTTTGTTCGATATTCTTCGCACGGTATGTTGTTGGATGCGAATGTATGTTGTAACTAGATATCATAGAAGTTCGTCATGGTTTAAGGTAAATTAAATTTTAGCTTATGGCACTGACATTGTAGTTCAGGTTCTTTTTATGGTAGTTTACGACTCGGCTTTGTTTCTTGTTATGGTAGTTTTTATGACATTGTAGTTCAGGCGAAACCGAAATTTCGAACTGATGCAAGCTTCAAATTTTGATTAGATATATGCATACTCTGGATATTCCTGTGGGTATTGTAGTGGTGAAAAGAAAAGAAAATATTTAAGCACGAGAATGATGATACCCAAAATTTCGGTTCACTACAACATGTGACTCGGTTAACATACAATGTTTGGTTTAGATCGGGTAAAATAATAACACTGACAACAAGAGTCAATCAAAAATGAAAACAAACTCTCTAATCCCGAGTTCATGGTTCATGGAGGAGTCTCCCTGGCACGAAATGAGAACTTCAATGAAAGGAGGCAGGTATCATCGTTGATCGTTCCATTACCAAAACTAAAATAAACCTCACCTTGTATGGTTGGTTTACCAATGCTGAGCTGAGCATCTACATGAGTCCGTTACCATTTCCATGTTTAAGAAACATCACAGTATCAGGATGTGCAAAGCTGAGAAAGCTTCCGTTAAATTCAAAGAATGTTTGTCAGGATTGAAGAACTTGTTATCCACTGGATTCCTCTTGTCTTTGTATAGTCCACTTGTATGTGAGATACAAGGTCATTGTAACATTGTATAAGGCTAATAAAGCTTCCATTGGAGTCTAGTAGTAGAGCTCTTTCTCTCTACCTTTTGTTTCTTTTTGTTTACAGTTTTTTTCTGAATGATTGATTCTTCGAATGTGTCTGCAAGTGTTTTTTCTTATTAACACTCTAATATTGTTTCGCTTGTACTCTCTTTGGCTTGTTGAGTGTGTGTGTTTTGGAGTGTTCATTGGATCCATTAAGAAGAGATTTCGAGCTAATGAGAGAGAGACACACATCCACGACACCATTTTGATATTTTGGGCCATAGGCCCTCTCTTCTTAATGGATCCAAAGATATATGGCTGCATCACGGTGAAGACACAGGTGACTGCCACAGTGCCACTGCTGGGATCAAACAAATTGTACATAGATTCGTCTCGCAGCAGAGGGTAAAGACAAAACCTTCAACCTTAAATTAATTTACCTTTTTGTTAGTTTCTCTTGATGATTTTAAAATCGAACCTCGTTCCTCTGTCTCAGTGTCTTCATCACTGATAAGTTTTCTGTTCCTCTGTCTCAGTGTGTCGTGTGATCATCAAGTTTGTTAAGGGTTATGAGCCAACGAAGGGGAGTCACATATTCTCTCATCAAAGACGGATTCGGGATTACGCATCGGTACGTATGGTCGAAGTAGGCAAAATCTCACCTTTCCAGCAGATCAACCATGAATTTTGTTGAATTGATGCTTGAGATTCGCAAGATTTTGCCTACTCCTGTGAAGTATTGACCAAACGATACTAATGGACTCGAGAAGAAATAGAAGATGGGCCTGCGTAAATGGAAGCCCACAAACATTACGTTAGTCAACACCGACTAAGGAAGAAGACTGATTCTTTATATACAAGCTAGGTTTTCTTCTAGGTTTTGGGGGTTGTGTGTTTTTACCTTTGTTCTTGAGCCGTTCTTGTAATCTCGAGCAGAGCTTGTGTAACCTTTTGATTTCTAGTGGAAGTTTGAGGGCAAGAGATCCCTCACGAGACGTACCCGTAACCATTCGGGGAGCTCGTTAAATTCTTGGTGTCTTTTACTTTATTGTTACTCATCTCCTAAGTAGAAACACATAAGAACACTTAGATCAAAGGTTGAATTTACTGCTGCGTTACTTGACAAGTGGTATCAGAGCCACAGGTTTTGTTGGAGGACTTACTTGATTCAAGATGACAAATTCAAAGCTTGAGGTTGAGAGATTTGATGGATCAGGAGACTTCTCTCTGTGGAAGACGAGGATGTTTGCACATCTGAGAATACTTGGGTTGAAGGATGTATTGGTTGAGCAAGCTCCGCTCCTACAGTTAACAGAAGCAGAAGAAGCTGATCCTGCAAACAAGAAAAAGAGAATCACAGATGAAGCAGAAAGGAAAGAACGATGTGAAAAAGCAATGGACATTATCTTCTTAAATGTTGGAGATAAAGTGCTGAGAAAGATTGAAAAGTGCACTACTGCTGCAGAGACGTGGATGATGCTAGAACGCCTGTTCATGGTAAAAACCCTACCAAACAGAGTATATCTTCAGCTAAAGGTATACACATTCAAGATGCAAGAGAGAAAGACAATCGATGAGAATATCGATGAGTTCTTGAAGATGATTGCAGACCTGAGCAATCTGAATATTGAAGTTCCAGACGAGGTACAAGCTGTTCTTCTTTTGAGTTCACTTCCAGCAAAGTATGAACTGTTAAGAGAAACTCTCAAATATAGTCGAGAAGGCATAACGTTTGAAGAAGTAGCTAGTGCGGCGAGATCTAAAGAGCTAGATCTTAAGGAAACTTCCGGTTCAAAGTCTCCTGCAGAAGGTTTGTTTGTCAGTTCCAGAGGCAGACAAAATCAAAGAAACAATAATCAAGGTAGAGGACGATCTAAAAGCAAGGCTAGATCACAATCAAGACAAAGGCATAACAATAGCAAAGGTTGCTGGAATTGTGGGAAAGATGGTCACTGGAAAAGAGATTGTCCTGAGAGGAAGAACAATAATCACCAGAAGAATCCAGTGGAATCTGCAAACATTGCATCAAGTAGTGTTGAACCTCTTATTCTCACAGCAAGTATACAAGATCCTAAAGATGACTGGGTTATGGATTCAGGATGCACATTCCACATCACTCCTAAGAAAGATCTGCTGTTTGATTTTAAGGAATTTGAAGGAGAAAAAGTGTTAATGGCTAATAACACACACAGTGATGTTAAAGGGATGGGGAAGATAAGGATTGTGAATCCAGATGGCACACAAGTGATCTTAAGTGAAGTTAGATATATGCCATCTGTTGGCAGAAATCTAATATCATATGGACTTCTTGAGAAGTCAGGCTGCAGATATGAGGGTAAGGATTTCAGAGTTCAGTTTTATAAAGGGAATCAAAAGGTGATTTCAGGAAAGTACGTGGATGGGCTATACTACCTTGAAGGAACTGTCACGAAGAATGAAGTTTCAGTGGCTAAACTGGACATTGACATGACAGCAAGGTGGCATTCAAGGCTGGGACATATGAGTCTAAAGAGTATGCAGTTGTTAGTAAAGAATGACTACCTGTCCGACAAGGAAGTGAAGACTTTGGGCTTTTGTGAGAATTGTGTGCTAGGAAAGTCACACAAGCAGAGCTTTGCAAAGGGAAAGCATACTTCAAAAGGGACTTTAGACTACATACATTCAGATTTATGGGGTTCTCCTTCAACTCCCATGAGCCTTGCAGAATGTCAGTACTTTGTTACTTTTATAGATGATTATTCAAGGAAGGTTTGGATCTATTTTTTAAGAACAAAGAATGAAGTATTCTCTAGATTCAAAGAATGGAAGATTGCAGTTGAGAATCAGACTGTGAAGAAAATCAAGTGTTTAAGAACTGATAATGGCTTGGAGTTCTGTAACAATCAGATGGATGAGTTGTGTAAGGAATCTGGTATCAAGAGACATAGAACTTGTACATACACTCCTCAACAAAATGGAGTTTCTGAGCGTATGAACAGGTCTATCATGGATAAAGTAAGATGCATGCTTTCTGAAACTGCTGGAGCAAAAGTTTTGGGCAGAAGCTGCATCTACAGCAGTCTACTTGATTAACAGGTCACCAAATTCTTCAATAGAATACAAGCTACCTGAAGAAGTCTGGTCAGGAGTGAAACCAGATTTATCACACTTGAGAAGGTTCGGATGCACTGCCTATGTTCACATTACTCAAGGTAAGACAGAACCAAGAGCCATCAAAGGTGTCTTTATGGGTTATCCTCAAAATGTGAAAGGTTATAGAGTGTGGATTCCAGAGGAACTAAGGTGTACGACTAGTAGGGATGTGGTGTTTAATGAGGAGGAAGTCTACAAAGATCTTTTGGAACCTAAAGAACAGACGCAAAAGAAGACTAAGAAAGTAACTTTCAGCAAAGATCTCATTCAGGGTCCTTCAAATATGAATCTGCAAGAAGAGAGTTCAGCTGAAGGTGGAGTTATCTCAGAAACAGAAAATTCAGCTGAAGGTGGAGATACCGAAAGTTCAGATTCAGAATCTCCAGAAACTGACAATGATGAGAGTAATGAAGCTACGGAAGATCAAGAAAACTTAGATAATTATCTCCTAGCCAGGGATAGAGTAAGGAGACTGGTCAAACCACCTACAAAGTTTGCGGATTCAAATTTTGTTGCATATGCCTTATCTGGAGCAGGAGTTGTTGATCTAGATGAGCCTGCATCCTACTCAGAAGCTAAGGAAAATAAAGACTGGAAGTTATGGGATGGTGCAATGGATGAGGAAATGGAATCTCATAAGAAAAATGGTACATGGAATCTGGTTAAAGCACCAGAAAATAAGAGGATTATTGGGTGCAAGTGGATTTTCAAAAGGAAACCAGGAATTCCAGGAGTTGAAGAACCTAGATTTAAAGCTAGGTTGGTTGCACAAGGATTCTCACAGGTGGAAGGCATAGACTACAATGAAGTTTTTGCTCCTGTGGTGAAACAAGTGTCGATTAGACTACTCTTATCAGCTGTAGCTAATCAAGATCTGGAGTTAGAACAACTTGATGTTAAAACAGCCTTTCTACATGGTTTATTGGAAGAAGAAATCTACATGCATCAGCCTGAAGGATTTGAAGTTAAAGGGAAGGAAGATAGAGTGTGTCGCCTGGTTAAATCACTCTATGGTTTAAAGCAAAGTCCAAGACAGTGGAACAAGAGATTCAATGAATTTATGAAGAATCAAGAGTTTCGTAGAAGTGAATATGATCCATGTGTTTATTTCAAAGGCTCAGATGAAACAAATAAAGTGTACCTACTGATCTACGTGGATGATATGTTGGTTGCTTCCAAGGACATTAAGGAAATTCAGAAGTTGAAAAACAGTTTGATGGAAGAGTTTGAAATGAAGGACTTAGGGCCTGCAAACAGAATCTTGGGTATGGAGATTATCAGAGATAGGGAGAAGGGAATTCTGAAACTATCACAAGGTAGGTATCTAAGTCAAGTGCTTAAAACATTTAACATGTTTGAGGCAACGCCTGTGGCTACTCCCATAGGTTGTCAATTCAAACTTAAGAGTTTAAGTCAAGAGGAAGAAGCAACAGAGGCTAAACTCATGGAGAAAATTCCATATGCAAGTGCAGTTGGTAGTTTAATGTATGCTATGGTGGGATCAAGGCCAGACTTGGCTTATGCCGTGGGTTTAGTGAGTAGATTTATGGCAAAACCAGGAAGAACTCATTGGCAAGCAGTAAAATGCATCATGGGGTACTTAAAAGGTACATTGGATCTTAATCTAACTTTTACAAAGCAGTTAGATTTTCAGGTTCAAGGATTTTGTGATGCAGATCATGCTAAGGATCTAGATAGAAGAAGATCTATTACTGGTTACATATTTCAAGTTGGAGGTAACACAGTAAGTTGGAGATCGGGTTTGCAACAGGTTGTTGCAATTTCAAGCACAGAATCAGAATATATGTCACTAACGGAGGCAGCTAAGGAAGCAGTTTGGCTGAAAGGAATATGTTCTGAATTGGGTTTTGTTCAATCACAGGTTAAAGTATTTTGTGACTCACAAAGTGCTATATGTTTGGCGAAAAACAGTGTATTCCATGAGAGGACAAAGCATATAGATGTGAAGCACCATTTTATCAGAGATATGATTGAACAAGGTGAAATTTTGGTTGAGAAGATTCACACATCAATCAATCCAGCAGACCTACTTACTAAATCATTACCTGGTAATCGATTTGAGGAAGGTCTGTGCAGCTGAGTCGTCTGAAGCTGTGGGAAGAAGCTCAGGATCAGTGGGTGCCTCAGACAAGCAAAGAAACGGGTTAGTTTTCTGGTTAAGCTGAAATGGGGAATTGATATACTGAAAACTGCGGTGTCATGTAGTTGGAAGTTACCTGAGCATTTGTGCAGTGGTGTAGACATCAAGACAGTTTTTAGAGTGTTGTTGTTGAGCTGCAAAGTTTAAAGGATTCAAAACAGTGAGATGATGTTGAAGATAAATCACAGATGTCTTCAATATTCAGAGTACAAAGACAGTAGACAAGGCAAAATCATGCGGAGCTCTATTCGATGTATTTGGACAGGTTCTAAGATCAAGCATCAAGGGTCTTAGAAGATTACCTGGGTCTGTGAAGAAGTTTTTTTTTTATGGAGTTAGACGTGTAGCAAACACCAAGTGGAGAATCTGGCAAATACAGTAAAAGAATCAGAGTTTCAGCATGAGTTCTAAGTTACTGATATTTACCGATTCAAAAGTCTAAACCAAAGCTGAAACTAAGTTTAGAAAAGCTTACTTGGGGTATGTTGCTGTGACTAGAAGCTTAAGGTCGATGTCGGAGAAGTCATAACAAAGAAACAAGGTTAGTGTTTCTGCGTCTAGCTGGGGTTGAAGCCAAGAGCGAGTGAAACAGAAAGCGGGTTAGCTTGTGTTTCAAAGCAATTTACGGAATTGAGTTCTAAGCAAAGAAAAAATAAATTGCTTAGAAGACCTGGGTTCTAAGAATAAGGTGGAGCCTAATTTCGTATTCAGACATCGGAATCTACAGAGAAATCGAGAAATTAAGGTTGCAAAATTATTTCAAAATTGAAATAATGGAAGAAGCTCGAAGGTTACCTTAGAAAGCTGATCAGATTTTGAATTTGAAGTGGCATCGAAGATGAGTCGAAGTTGTTGTCACAAAACAGTCTGAGAAGAAGAGACGAGTCGGTGATTTGTGTTCGTCGGAGAAACCAACGTGGATTGGTATGTTGGGTCAAAGGTGGAGATTTGTGAAGTATTGACCAAACGATACTAATGGACTCGAGAAGAAATAGAAGATGGGCCTGCGTAAATGGAAGCCCACAAACATTACGTTAGTCAACACCGACTAAGGAAGAAGACTGATTCTTTATATACAAGCTAGGTTTTCTTCTAGGTTTTGGGGGTTGTGTGTTTTTACCTTTGTTCTTGAGCCGTTCTTGTAATCTCGAGCAGAGCTTGTGTAACCTTTTGATTTCTAGTGGAAGTTTGAGGGCAAGAGATCCCTCACGAGACGTACCCGTAACCATTCGGGGAACTCGTTAAATTCTTGGTGTCTTTTACTTTATTGTTACTCATCTCCTAAGTAGAAACACATAAGAACACTTAGATCAAAGGTTGAATTTACTGCTGCGTTACTTGACAACTCCGCCCATACCATACCTATCCTTAATCCTGAGTCCATCTCTGGTGGGTAACTTTACTGGAGTCCAAAAAAGCTGATAAAACATTAAAGCCCCTCTGCTTTGGAAAGGCTAGACTTTTCAGTTACTTGCCTAATCTGTTGATTATTTAAAATTAGTTTTCAATAATTTGAAATGTTTTTGGATTGCATCTTGCCATTGCTTGGAATGCGTGTTTTTGTGCAGAGGGAGGTAAATCTTGCTGTTTCTAAGCCACCATACGATTGAGTTCATTCTTGGTTGGGAAAAAGCCATGACTTCCGTGTTCCAGAGCTAATTAGTTCAGGTACTCCTTTCAAAGATTACGGTTATCTTATCAGAATTCTGCATCGACCTTATGTGCTATGTATACATGTGAATGAAGCTCTTTTGCGAATAACTTTTTATTTATTTTATTGTGATGACTGAGCCAGTTCCTGTAATTTGTTAAGACAAAGTTAACTAGTCTGCTAAGGTGTAATTAACAGCGCTGACTATTTTTGGTATGATTTTGCGAATTAACTTGTTGTGTCTTTGAAAAAGAACGGGGTTAGTATTAAGCGTCAAAATACAGATAAAGATCTGTTTTCGTTGGCAATTTCCTCATTTATTTATTTCTAGTAGAAATGAATGTGACATAGCTACTGTAGTTGTTTCGTCATATTCTTTGGATTTTGCTATATTACATATGAATTTGATGCTACCATACAAAAGAAGAAGACTTTTGACTCATTCTAACCATTTTTTTTTCCTGCAAATATCTTAGATGGGGAGTTATTTCTTGTCTTTCCAACTAATCTTTTCCAATCTCATTTACTAATTATCAGTCTAAGATTAAGGTTCCTCGTTGCATATGTGAATCTTTTTTTGTGTGTGTCAAGTGCAAGATGGGTGGTTGTGTTTCTGTCCAAGTATCATGCGATCAAGTGTTGAACCATCTTGGTAAATGCTTTTGCAGAAAACTTAGTTTTATTCATAATCTCAAGGAGAATCTCACGGCTCTGGAGGAAGCCATGGAAGATCTCAAGGCTGTACGAGCTGATCTGCTATGTAAGGTGCAGACAGCAGAAGAAAGAGGTCTTCAGAGACTTCATCAAATCAAGGTATGGCTTAAGAGAGTCAAGACTATCGAATCCCAATTCAATGATCTAAATAGTAGTAGAACTGCTGAACTTCAAAGGTTGTGTTTTTATGGTGCTGGCTCGAAAAACTTAAGATTGAGCTACTGCTACGGAAAAAAGGTTTTCTTGATGTTGAATGTGGTTCAAGACTTAAAATCTAAAGGGTTTTTTGAAGAGGTGGCTCATCCAGCTGTGAGAGCCATGGCTGAGGAAAGGCCTCTACAGCCGACGATTGTTGGTCAGGAAACAATTCTTGAAAAGGCATGGAACCACCTCATGGATGATGGAACTAAGATTATGGGTCTCTATGGCATGGGTGGAGTAGGAAAAACAACTCTTCTCACTCGGATTAACAATAGGTTTTGTGACACCGATGATGGCGTTGAAATTGTCATTTGGGTTGTCGTTTCTGGTGATCTACAAATCCACAAGATACAAAAAGAGATTGGCGAAAAAATAGGATTTAAAGGCGTGGAATGGAACCAGAAAAGTGAAAACCAGAAGGCAGTCGACATACACAATTTTCTAAGCAAAAAGAGATTTGTGTTGCTTTTAGATGACATATGGAAGAGAGTGGAACTAACTGAGATTGGAATCCCGAATCCAACAACTGAAAACGGATGTAAAATAGCATTCACCACTCGCTGTCAAAGCGTATGTGCGAGCATGGGGGTTCATGAGCCGATGGAAGTCCGATGTTTAGGTACAGTTGATGCGTGGGAGTTGTTCAAGAAAAAAGTTGGGGAAATCACATTAAGAAGCCACCCTGACATTCCTGAAATCGCAAGAAAAGTTGCTCGAGCATGTCGTGGCTTGCCACTAGCGCTAAACGTCATTGGAGAGACAATGGCATGCAAGAAGACAACTCAAGAATGGGATCATGCAGTAGACGTTTTAACAACATATGCTGCAAATTTTGGTGCTGTGAAGGAGAAGATTCTTCCTATTTTGAAGTACAGCTATGATAATCTGGAAAGTGAGAGTGCCAAATCTTGTTTCAAATATTGCTCTTTGTTTCCTGAAGATACGTTGATAGAGAAAGAGAGGCTCATAGATTATTGGATTTGCGAGGGCTTCATTGATGAATATGAAAGTAAAGAAGGAGCTGTAAACAAAGGCCATGTGATACTTGGCACTCTTGTGCGTGCCTCTTTATTGGTGGAGGGAGAAAAGTTCAACAACAAGTCATATGTGAAGATGCATGATGTAGTTCGTGAGATGGCCCTATGGATAGCATCTGACATCAGGAAGCAGAAAGAAAATTGTATTGTACGAGCTGGTGTTGGGTTAAACGAAATACCAAAGGTGAAGGATTGGAAAGTGTTGAGAAGGATGTCATTGGTGAATAATAGGATTAAAGAGATAAATGGCAGCCCTGAGTGTCCGAAACTTACAACTTTGTTCCTTCAGGATAACCGCCTTCTGGTAAATATCTCTGGGGAGTTCTTCCGGTCTATGCCAAGGTTAGTTGTATTGGATCTATCATGGAATGTCAATCTCAAAGGGCTACCGGAGCAAATATCAGAGTTGGTTTCATTGCGATATCTTGACTTGTCAGATTCAAGCATAGGGAGATTGCCAGTTGGTTTACTAAAGTTGAAAAAACTGGTGCATCTGAATCTAGAGTCTATGTTGTGCCTTGAGAGTGTTTCAGGGATTGATCGTCTGTCGAATCTGAAGACGTTGAGGCTTCTAAATTTAAGAATGTGGCTAACTGTAAGCTTACTGGAGGAGCTAAAAAGCTTGGAGAATTTAGAAGTTCTAACCATAGAGATCACGTCAAGTACAGCGTTGGAACAACTGTTATGCTCTCACAGGTTGGTGAGATGTCTTCAGAAGGTATCTATTAAATTTCTCGACGAAGAATCAGTCAGAGTATTGACGTTGCCATCTATAGGCGATCTCCGGGAAGTCTTCATAGGGGGATGTGGAATGCGGGATATAATTATAGAAATCAACACAAGTCTGACAAGCCCAAGCTTTCCAAATCTATCCAAAGTTTTAATAGCTGGTTGCGATGGTCTTAAGGACTTGACGTGGTTGTTGTTTGCACCAAACCTCACTCATCTCAATGTTTGGAACTCACGCCAAGTAGAAGAATTAATAAGCCAAGAGAAAGCTGGCAGGGCTGAGGATATTGTGCCTTTCAGGAAACTAGAATACCTGCACTTGTGGGATCTACCTGAACTGAAGAGTATATATTGGAGTCCTTTGCCTTTTCCATGTCTGAATAGGATCAATGTACAAAACAAGTGTCGAAAGCTGAGGAAACTTCCACTGGATTCTCAAAGTTGCATTGTAGCAGGTGAAGAACTGCTTGTCATACAATATGGAGATGAAGAGTGGAAAGAAAGAGTCGAGTGGGAGGACGAAGCGACAAGACTCCGTTTTTTACCATCATGCAAGTTGGTTTTGTATAATCGATGAACGAAAGCAAAAAGCTTGAGAAAAAACACTTGTATGGTCTGTTCTGTAGAAGATTGAAAATGGTGTATTCATATACTATAATGGTGAAGGAGAAACAAAAATACTTCCTCTGTTTCAAGTTAAATGCTTAACATGCAGTTCAATAATACCTCATGTATGTATGTATTAAACAGAGTCCGGTTTGATGTCCAAAATCAGAAGGGAAAAAAAAAAAGTCCGGTTCAGACCGGTTAAAATAAGAAATTGGGTCGAAGTTTCATATCACCTCGTTCTCGGCACCGCCGGGAGCATCACCGTTTCAATCAACAGAATGGATAATTATTGCGAATGGGGGGTAAAGGTAAACTCTTCTTCTCTCTCTCTCTCTCTTTAAAATCCAAGGAAAAGATTCAAGGATGGAGTTTGCCAAAGGAAGTATTTTTCAAATGGCCTGTTCGGAATGTTTCTACTAGTTTTGTCCTGGCTGGTTACTTTTGGCATAACTCAACTTGCAATAACTTCTTTTTCACTTCTGTGTTAGAATCTCAGAATTGTTGGTCTTTCTAGCTTGCACTTCAATTATACCTGATCTCAGACTTGTCCTAAGAACCATTATGAAATGATGCTGGTGTGGCAAGCCTGAAACGATTTCTCCTTAATTTTTCTCACTAATTGCAGACATTCAAACAACTCCATCATTATGGTGATGTTTGTAAATTTTCATCTTAAAGTTTTTATAAGCATCTATATGAATTGCTGGTAATGATTGTAGTTGTTGCATCACATTTTTTCTTTGTGTGTTATCTTGCAGGGGTGAAGCTTGTTCGTAAGCCATATATTCACCAATCACCATATGATGGAATTGTTGGTTTCGTTTTTAGTCAGTCCTGACTCAGGAAAGCAGATGCAGAAGCCATAAGTAACTATCGTTATTCAAGTCCGTTAGGTAAGGTAATCATTTCAAAGATCTCAAATTCTCATCAGTCTTATTTTCATGAAACTCATTTGAAAAGAGTTGTTTTATCAGGTTCTGGTGCTGCTTGGGAATTTCCAAAGTGTGAAGTTGATATACGCAGGAAATACAAATGGAGTTGCCAAGGAGGTTCAGGTAATTTTTGCTCGAATGCATCTAACTTTCTCTATCAAGCAGCGATAATCAATGTGGATGTTTTGCAATATTCTAGGGAAAAGGAACACAAAATCCATAAAAATAGTATTCTTTTAAGACATTTGTACAAGACTTCAACTTTTGTGTTTTGTCTTTTTTTGCATTGAAATTTCTACAATATTATAAGTATAATGGGAAATGTCATAATCGTGGAAAAGTCTAAATATTCTCATCAATTATGCATACAGTGACATCTTGTGTGGTTGAGAAAATCGATTATACTTCCCCATCTCCTCTGTTCACACTTTTGAATAATTGTCTCTCACTCAATTTGGTCTCCAGTTTTGCTCTCTGAATCTCTCTTTTATCTCTCTCTTTCCAGCAATGGGAGGTTGTTGCTCGGTCTCGTTGCCATGTGATCAAGTCGTGAATCAAGTCTCTAAATGGTTATCCCTCAGGGTAGATTATACTCACAAGTTACCTGGGAATCTTGCCTCTCTCGAGAAAGCCATGGTACTGCTCAAGGCAAAGCAAGAAGATGTGCAAGGAAGGGTAGACAGAGAAGAGTTCACAGGGCGTCATAAAAGGCTTTCTCAAGTCCAGGTATGGCTTACGAATGTCCTGACCGTCGAGAAAAAATTCAGTGATCTGCTTAGCACTATGGACACTGAGCTTGAAAGGTTGTGTATCTTTGGATATTGCTCTAAAAATGTGAAAATAAGCTATGTTTATGGGAAAAGGGTTGTCCTGATGTTGAGGGAGATTGAGAGTCTTATTTCTCAAGGAGATTTTGATACGGTGACTGCTGCCACTTCGATAGCTGAGATTCAAGAGGTGCCTATTCAATCTACAATCGTTGGTCAGGAAACAATGGTCGAAAGGGTATGCAACCGTCTCATGGAAGACGGAGTCGAGGTTGTGGGTCTTTATGGCATGGGTGGAGTTGGCAAAACCACCCTTCTCACACAAATCAACAACAAGCTTCCTGAAAATGTAGCGGATTTGGGATTGTGATATGGGTTGGGGTGTCTAGAACTCCGGAGATCCATAGGATTCAAGGGGACATCGGCAAAAGACTAGGCTTTGTGGGCGAAGAGTGGGATAATAAAAATGAAGACCAGAGAGCTCTTGACATACACAAAGTTCTCCAGAGGCAAAAATTTGTGTTGTTGTTGGATGATATATGGGAGAAAGTTGATTTAAAAGCACTCGGAGTCCCTTATCCAAGCAGACAAAATGGATGCAAAGTAGTCTTAGCCACTCGTTCTAGAGATGTGTGTGGGCGTATGGGGGATGATGACCCGATGGAAGTCAGTTGTCTAGATCCCCACGAAGCATGGGAATTGTTCCAAATGAGAGTTGGAAAAACCACATTGAAAGGCCATCCAGACATTCCTGAACTCGCAAGAAAAGTCGCTGGAAAATGCCGTGGCCTACCATTAGCACTTAGTGTCATTGGCGAGACCATGGCATGCAAAAGGATGGTACAAGAATGGCGTAATGCAGTTGACGTTTTGAGTTCATATGCTGCAGAATTTTCTGGCATGGAAGACCAAGTTCTTTCAATTCTAAAGTATAGCTATGATAATTTAAACAAGGAGCCTGTGCAATCATGTTTCCTATATTGCTCTCTGTTTCCTGAAGATTATCGTATGGAAAAAGAGAGGTTGATAGACTATTGGATATGTGAGGGATTCATAGCTGAAAATGAAAGTAGAGAAAAAGAAGTAAGCCAAGGTTATGAGATAATTGGTATCCTTGTCCGTGCATGTTTGTTGTTGGAGGAAGCAATCAATAAAGAACAAGTGAAAATGCATGATGTGGTTAGGGAGATGGCTCTATGGATAGCATCTGATCTTGGGGAACATAAAGAACAGTGTATTGTGCAAGCCGGTGTTGGGTTACGTGAAGTACCGAAAGTCAAGAACTGGAGTTCTGTGAGAAGGATGTCGCTGATGGAAAATGAGATTGAGACGGTACCTGGCAGTCCTGAATGTCCGGAACTTACAACTCTGTTCCTTCAGAAAAACAATTCGTTGCTACATATCTCTGATGAATTCTTCCGGTGTATGCCAATGCTAGTTGTTTTGGATCTATCAGGAAATTCACGTCTCCGGGAATTGCCAAAAGAAATATCTAAGATGGTCTCCTTGCGCTATCTTGACTTGTCATGGACATACATGAAGCGGCTACCTGTTGGTTTACAAGAGTTGAAAAAGCTCAGATATTTGAGATTGGACTACATGAAGAGACTTAAGAGTGTTTCAGGGATATCAAGTTTGTCAAGTTTGAGGAAAGTGCAGCTTTTACAGTCTAAATTGTCGCTAGACATGAGCTTAGTGGAGGACTTGCAGCTCTTAGAACATTTAGAAGTTCTAAACACAAGTATCAAGTCTAGCTTGGTTGGGGAGAAGTTAGTATATGCCCCCAAGTTGGTTCACTGTCTACAAATTGTAGTACTTAGAGGGATTCAGGAAGAATCATCGGGAGTATTGACTCTGCCAGCTATGGATAATCTCCGTAAAGTCATCTTAAGGAAGTGTGGAATGTGGGAGATAAAGATAGAGAGGACAACTTTATCATTATCATTATCAGGGAACAGAAGTCCCACAGCTCAATGCTTTTCAAACCTCTCTACTGTGCATATAAGTAGCTGCGATGGTCTGAAAGATTTGACGTGGTTGTTGTTCGCTCCTAACCTCACTAGTCTCGAGGTTCTGGACTCAGGACTAGTAGAAGGAATAATAACTCAAGAGAAAGCTATGAGTATGACTATGAGTTTTACCATTCCTTTTCAGAAACTAGAGAGTCTACGCCTCCACAATTTAGCGATGTTGAGGAACATCTACTGGCAACCTCTGCCTATTCCATGTCTAAAGACAATCCACGTAACGCAGTGTCCTGAGCTAAGAAAGCTTCCGTTGGATTCTAAAAGTGTCATGAGGGTTGAAGAACTTGTCATTAAATACCAAGAGCAAGAATGGTTTGAACGTGTTGAATGGGACGATGAAGGCACTAAACTCCGCTTCTTACCTTCCTTCAAGTTCTTTGGACCTGAATGGCAAGTGATGTATGTGCGGTAGCGATTTTATTGTATGATTCAAATTTTGCGATTGAGAAAGTTGTATTGATAAAGCATTGCTCTCTAATGGATCATGTCCAATAAAATTCATTGTAATGTAAAGCAACGCATATATAACTTCATTGTATAGAAAATGAAGGATCGCAGTAGATATTATATAAGAACAGTTTGAAAAATGATTGCAATTTTACTAATTTGGAATTGTTGCACATTGCAAAGATATAATAAGAGCAACAAATGAATCTGCAAAAACGGATATTTTCAATGTTTCAACTATTCTGAGTCTATTTCATCTCGACAATCCCAGCGCTAATAAGTTTTTGAATCTTGTTCATAACCATTGGATTTTCCATATGTCTCTGTGCTGCGATCGGGTTCTCTTGCAGATCGGTCAGTACCTAAAGACAAATTCAGATACTCAGATCTATCTAGACATCTCACAACAGAGCAAACGAGTTGCATCAGACGTTCACAATTTAGGTGTTGGAAGACAGATTTTGTTGATTTACCTGTCTCATTACAGGATCTGTGAGAATGTTCTGGATTTCTGGGTCTTGCATCCCCTTGGCCTACACAAAAGAAAAGGAGCATTTCAAGTTTGTTTCCCGGGTTTTCTTTTAATCACGAATGGGAGAAAAGAATACATGAGAAGTATCAGAATGTAACCTGTCTCTCTTTCAATTCCTGAGGGGTAAGGTCACCTCGATTAGCCTTGATAATCTGTTGCACACATCTGCAGAACAGATTTGAACAACATTTAGCAAATTTATGGCAACAGATAGAAAGTTAATAATCTCTGTGTATCTGTGAATATTACCTACTAACACCGTCGAGAAGTTCCTGATTATTCGGATCATGCTTGAGACCCGCTTGGTATGTTTTTATCGCATCGTCATACTCCTTCAAGAAGAATTGAACTGCAGCTTTTCTGATGTATCCTTTAGAGAAGGTTGGATCAATCTCAATACACTTTTCTGCATCCTTTTGTCCATCATGCATTGCACCTAGCTTAGTGTAAGACGCAGCTCGGTTGCTATATGCCTAAACAAGAGTGCAAAAAAAAAAGTAGGAAGTTACTCAAACAGTCAAAATAAAGAATCATAGTAGAAGAACTTGAGTACATATGAAAGATGAAATGGCCTTACTTTTGGGTCTCTCGGATTCCTTTTGATTGCTTCAGTGTAATGTATTATAGCATCAGGATACTTCTGCTCCTTGAAAAAATCATTACCTGTAATAAAAACACCATATCAGCCGCAGTAAAAATGCTTATTCGTTCTTGCTTTCGCAGCTCTATAAGCTTTCTTTCCCCACACTGACAAAATTAGTTTCAAAATCACCTTTTTCACGCTCTTCATCCCCGATCTTGGGATCGAAATATTCCTTCTGCTCCCACTCTTTCTTCGCTAGTTCTGCCTCGTTCAGTCTCTTCAATGTATCAGAGTTTCGATACTCTGTAAGAGCTTTCTGAAAAGCTTCAATAGCAGGTTCAAAATCTTTGGAGCATTTCACCATCTTGGTCAAAGCAGTCCCTTTCCTAGTCAAAGCTTTAGCTACCATCTTGTAATCTGTACTAAGCTCTCTACCCCTTTCCACTGCCTCGTCACAATCCTTAATGCACTCATCGTACTGGAAATCACAAAACACATTGACATTTTAAAAACTAATCACCATTGTTCCTCAAAACCAAAGCAAAATCATCATTCTAAGCCTATCAGCAACGTAAAGAAAAGAGCACTACTATAGATACATATACCTCTCCCAATTCAAGATAAACAGCAGCACGATTTGTGATATATGAGATATCTTCATCATCAATCACAATAGCTTTACAATAATGCTCAATGGCAACTGCGAATTCTTTCTTCGTGTACGCAGCATTCCCAAGCTCGTTCTCCTTTTTGGCTCTCTCTTTCTTGTAAACAGACGCCTCCGCATCAGCCAATCCCGATTTCAACTCCTCGTTCGTCGGATCGATATCTAAACCTTTCTTGTAAGCCGTTACAGCCAAATCGAACTGTCTTAACCCTAGGAGAGCAGCTCCGAAAAGGCTGTAACCTTTAGGCCAGTACGGTTTGAGTTTAATCGTCTCATTCGCGTCGGAGAGAGCATTGGTGTACTGGTGAAGTGAAGCGTGAGCAGCGGAACGGTTAGAGTAGAGGACGTGATTGGTTGGAGAAAGATCGATTGCTTCGGTGAAGTGAAGTATAGCGGAGGTGAAGTCACCGGAAGAGAAAGAAGCGTTTCCTTTAGCTTCAGCTTCTTCCGCCATTGTTGAATTGAATCTGAGATCACTCTGTCTTTGGAGCTTTTCTTGGGAAAGAGAGAGAGGAGAACTGGGAAATAGCTTTTATACAAAGACTCTTGTTTTTGAGAAAATTGGGGACTGTTTGGGTATGAGAGTAGAGTTTGTTACATCCGGGTTTAGTATTATCCTCGTTGCGTTTAATTGTGTGAGATTACTGAGAAACGGTGTCGTTTTCTTTATGTTGTTGTGGAGACTCCGGTTATTAGTTAACCCATACGATTTAGTTTCCGGTTCAATTGTTTAGAGTTTCATTTCTCCGGTTCGATTTTTTTTTAATTTACTTTTCAGTTTCGTAGTGAAAGTTCTTGAATTGAAACATCTTGAGCTTATTGACCAAGCTGATCAAAGAAAAGATGTTGAAGAGACTAATTAAGCGTAATTAAGCAAAACCGTAATAATTAAAATCAAATTTCACTTTGCTTTTTCCATCTGACATTGAAAATTTGAAATGGTCATAAGACGTATAATACAGTATGATTCTTTTGGCTGTCTTTATATATATCCCTCGTTTTGGATCCAAACTCATAGGAATCATGAATGCATATATTATGTATACCTAAAAAAAGAGAAAAATAAAGAACACCGAGAACATCTCTCAAAGCCGATCAAAGTCGTCAATCGCGTAAAAAATTGAAAACGAAAATCAGATGCATACTCTAAATGCATGCTAATGAATGACTAAAATGAGTGTGTTATCACATTTTACCGAAATATAAAGCAACACGGGAAAAGGTGTAAATGTAATTTAGCTTCATCACTTTTGTGATGATTTCTTTTTGTTAAGTTCGACATTAGTCATTAGCATGCATTTAGAGTATGCATCAGGTGTATACATTATGGATATATGTGAATCCTTGCGATGCATAATGCATTTCCTTATCTTATTATTTTAAAAATTGTTTCGATTAAAACTTAAGTAAATAATCATTTTAAATCCTCGATCCTAACTCTATCAGGAATACCAAAAGGAAAATCAAGGTTAGAAAGTATCACTACAGGAGAATTGTAGTACAAAAAAAAAAAACGGTGACTCATTCTGTAAAGCTCATAACAATTTACAAAGCCAAATTCTAGAACTAGGACACATGCATGTAAACCAGTGGTATTCTGAGATATTAATTAAAGTCTTTTTGTTTGGTACTTCTGATAGTTATTGATGAGAAAGAAACATTCAAATGCTTTTCATTAAAATGAATATCTAGTTTAATCAAATTTTGTTTTTAAAAAAGTATACTTTTAGAAGATTCAAAAACATATTTGGTGAGATTCATATATCATGATGTAGATTACCTATCGAGCTTTAACACGACGATCAGCACGACTGAGCGGTGAAGCTAAAAACATTTACACCTTTTTCCACTTTGCTTGATTTGTCTTTTTATAATGGAATGCATTTTGAACACAATCATCCAATTGTTGTAAATGTACTTGTATGTAGTTCTCTTCAAGAAAGAAAAATTAATAGGTTGTTCGTAAAATAGGCATGTGGACTGTTAATTAGGAATGCGAGAACGGAAGGTGTAGTAAATGTTGCTATTTTTGATATATATAACTTAAAACCAAAAATACCAAAATGAAAAAAGAAGATAAAAAAATAATTTAATAAATATTTCCTTCCATAGCCTAAATTGCAACAACAGATTACAAAATCAAGGCTTAATTATTATTATTATTATTTTTTTTTGATAAACTTTTTTTTTTTGTCAAACTTAATTATTTTCAATACACTTAACTAGAACATAAATAAATGTCGGTGTGTATATAGACACATCATGCTTGGTTAGATCTAGAAACATGTTTTCTTAATCTTTTTTTTTTGATATTTTATTTTCTTAATCTTTTGGTACCCTCTTTGTTTCAATATGAGTCTCTTTTAATTTGTGTTCATTTCTTTATCTTATGATTACTACTATAATTCGTATTATTGTTCCGAAGAAGACATATAAACCAAAGTGTAATCATATCGCCCATTTCCATTTACATCTTACATTTTTAAAAGCATATACTAAACGAAAAAATAATAAATGTAACTTCTAATAATTAGACACACGCCTTGAGCTGGCCAACTGTGAAATCATGAGGGTCGGTGTGTATTAGTGTATATTGTTTTTGCAAAATGGTTGACTTTTACAGTCATACATACTGATACAGTCGAGTCAACTCAAAAGATACTTTTTTTTTTTTTCTTAATTTTCATATATATATATATATATGATGTATGCGTATATGTTGACAAAAAATATTATATATATAAAAACCATATATGCTTGCTGATGATGTTCTAAAATAGTTCCGTTCCAAAGTTTTAAAATTTTCAGATATCTAATTGCCATTCCTCATTCGGTTTACTGTTTCTACTCTTGAATTGGGCAAAAAAAAATTATAATCAATTCAAAACTATTTAAGGTCATTATTAGTTATGTTTGTTGAGTTAGTATTCGTCGAATTGGAGATCATCATCCAGTAAATTTTCTTATTTAATGATTCAGATGGCATGAAATAATTAGTCGTTTGGTGCATGGTATAGTGATTAAAGCCATGCATTTAAACTATTGTTACGTCTAATAATTAATGATAATTAGCTTACTAATTATTAGGAATTTTAGAAAAAATTGGGCAATTAGTTATTAGATTTTATATGCGTTTTTATTTATTACATATATAAATTGTGCATGGTGGGCCTAAATAGTATTATTTACTGGGACATAGTATACTTAAACATAAATTTTCTATAAATTATTTCAAATTCTAATACCACAATAGATTATATATATTTATATATAATTTTTCTTCTTTAATTACTAACATACATTATTAATTTTGACCCTCATAACAAAAACAAATTTATTAAAAAAGAATTCACAATTAGGACACCATTTTATTTGTTTGCATGCAAATATTTTGTATCTCTCAAAGACACCTTTATAAACTCTATAGCACATCGGAGATTTTGGATCAGTTACACATACAATAGACGATAACCATAATTATTGATTAAAATGTCATAATGGAATTACTTAATCCATGCATGGCAATAAAGCCATAATCGGTTCCATGGATCGATCTAGGTTTGATCTTTTTTTTTTTCAAGATTTACACTTGATCTGATTCATGCACAGTCAGCTTGCATGCTACCAATTTTTTTGAATATATACATAAATATGGAATTGGTCTGACCAGCCTCAACTTTATAAGAAAATTGGTCAAATACTCAAATATGTATGAATCGGATCTTTTTATCATCTGAAGTTGAGTTTTTTCTCAATCTAATTCCCTAAAGTCTAAAAGTAACGAGACCAATTTGACATACTGACCTTTGGCTAGTTAGCTGTACTGCCTGTACATCATCACTATTGGTAACTGTAAGATCAAACCAAACATTAAGTAGGATGGTAGCATCTTTCACAAGTGTTTCCACATGTAACAAGTTTTTCTCATGGGACAAGAAACTGACAAAAGGAACAAACTTTCCCACGTGGTTTAATTCTTAGGGCTTCTCGTAATGATTAGGGTTATGGGACAAGTTGTGAAGAAATATGTATTCTCATCAAATGGATTTACAACACGACTCATGCGTAAATTCCCTCTAGAGCCCTAGAACTAAAGAAAGCCTTCGACTTGGACCGTTCATTTAGTTTCGATCATATACTATTATATGTAAATATTAAACTATTTTCTTAGGCCTTAATTACTTAAATGTGTCATGATGATCATTGTTGGTTCTAAGATAATACAGTATAATGTAGCAGGCCGGAAAATTTTAGAAGGGTGCTCGATTTTTTCAATTTTTATAAGAAAATGTATGCCACCTTGGCCCATGCGTATATAGGATAGTATAATTAGTTGTCTTCAAGGTTTTTATACACTCAATTGAAAATGTTAAACATAAATCCAATTTTTATTTTAAAGAAAAAAAACAACTATCAATTTTTGTATTCATGGAGATTCTTCTTCTAGAATCCCGAATTATTATTTATACATAGTGGTAACTTGCAATTTCAGCAGGATCTATGTGAAAACTAAAAAGTATTATATCAACCCTTTTGTGGGTTAATTGTAACGTATAATTTTGGATTCTACAAGTAAGGAAAATATTATTTTATTCTTATTTTAATATCCAAAAAATGTTAGGTGGTCCAATGAGAGCTCACCATTCACCAATCCAATACTGATAATTAGTGGTATATTTAACAAAAGATTTGATTAATGAAACTGTCATTTATGCCTCAAGTCCGACCATTATATTCTAGTAATCAACTAGAGAACTAGAAACACTTTGTTTTTAGTATGCAACATCTGCTTAAGAACTGGTAGGTACTATGGCATGGCGAGAATGCAGATATTTTAACAGTCTTTTCTTATGACATACTCATGTAAGACGAGAATTTGTATTCAGAGTAATTCTAATATATACTTACTAACAAAAGCATCGTGTCCCACATCTTTATTTGATTGACCATGGTTTTGTCATTTTGCAACCAACACTTTATAACCAAAAAAAAAAGAAAAATAAAAAACCAGAGATCGAAGGATTATCGAAAATATATAAACCACAGAAAATATATGGTTTTGCATACATATCGAATATTAAATAACAAAAGTATAGAATACTAATAATAATTTAATCTCAATATCAAATAGGTAATGGACAAGAGGCGAAGTGGGACCAAAAACGACACTTTTGGGGATCACGGTCTTTACTTTTGCTTCACTTCTATGCTTCGTTTCAACAACACACAAAAGCAAAAAGAAAAATATTAAAACGAAATCTATATCCAATTTCCTCTCTACTACTTTTTTTTTTTTTTTTTTTTTGTAATTCCTTATTGTAGTTTTATGTATGTGTGATTTTTTAGACACCAAATCTTTGCCCTGAAGTCCCAAACATCAGCCGCATAACCATCCGATTTTTGATGAAGTTACCTAAACACAAACTATACCTATATTCTAAATATAACTTACCTAATATGTATTTTAAAAACATTATCCTGTTAGTTGGTTAGTTAATTAGTTAAATGATTACACGATATTGATATAATAGGGGTCGGGGAAAAAAACTGATATAGGTAATATAGGGAAATCAGTTTTGTAATGTGACGATGTTTGGAAAAATATTTTTCCCTCTGGCCTTTCGAGAATGGGATTAAAATCTATAGAGAATGATCAGAATCAGACTTACAACTTATATACATTACATTCACGGATTAGTGTTAGAACATTCTAGAAGGAGTATATACAGTATATGCAAGAAAAATATGTTTGATAAGTCAGCAAATAAAAAGTTCGTATAAAAATTTCTAAATCGGGATAGAAATCAAAGTATACAGATGTATACTGTTGAATTCACATATTGATAATAATCACATGCATATATATAGAAGTTTTTTAGTTGAAGCAAGTGATGATGGGTTAAATTCACGAATGTTTTTTTATGGATTTTTCATGTGGGATATGAATTTCTTCATTTCTTGATTTTTGTTGTTGTTGTTGTTGTTATTAACACCTTTACTATTTATCTCTTTCTAGAATTGCTAAGCGTTTTAAATGATAGAAAACAAAACTATGAATTAGTTATAAAAAAAAAAAAAAGATCATTATATATTCACAGTAAGATCAAGTAAACAAAATTAAAAGCCAAAAAATAAAAAAAGAACAGAAAATAAAGAAGAGAACGGTATAACGGGATGGGGTCCATGTGACCAACCGGCCTGCCAACAGCAAAATCATCGATGGCTCACTCCACGCCGGACCACCTCCCGCCACGTCATCACATCATTCCGTTTTTTTTTTGTTTTTCTTTTTTTCATGTAAAATTTTATAAATAGAAATATCTTATGGTAGCTACACATATACATTACATACATACATAGAACGCGTTTTCTTTTTACAATTCAGGCTTTGTATAAAAATTTGTTTTACATTCTTTTTCTCTGAATATTCTCACACACTACTCTAAAAGATCTTTGAAGGATTCATTTAACACTAACTTTTCGTTGCATGCATTCTCTTTTGTTACTTCAAACTTTACATAGCAACTTGTAACTTCTCTCTGGATCATTTGTTGGATTTAGGTGTCATATACATCATTATGTGTATTTTGGCTCCTTTTTATTCATATTTGTTATAGCAGTATATATATTGGCAACTAGGCTTCATGTTATGACAAAGTTATTATTTTGGATTGAAAAAGGTAATCAATGACCAAAAACTTTGATTTAAAAAGTTCAAGTTAAGACTTTAGATGATTATTTATTAATTTTTTATATGCTCAAAATAGTTAAGTAGTTTAATAAGATGAATCTTTTTATCTAGTCAATTCGACTAAAAAGGAAGTGGGTATCTGTCTATGGTTACTTTTGAAGTTCCCAAACGATGAAAACTATTCACATATGTAATAATGTATATAGACAGTAATAATTACTTTAAAAAAAATATCTTACATATAAATTTATTTTGCAGGTTATTATTCTTCACGAAGATACATACACTTTCCCTATATTTGTGGTATGTCTCCACATTTTTCGTTTCATCAGAATGATTATGTGAATGCAAGGATCTATATACTGTATATTTTTTTTGTCTATTTCAATATTAACATAAACAATTTTATTCGACACACACAATAAAAAAAATTGAGAGCAAAAAAATGAAAACCAAGTAATTCACGTTATTGGTGGGGTTACACTGTTTGTTCTGAATGTATTAAACTCATATGAAGTACTGAAAACTTATAACTATATTATCCTCAACTTTAATATTATTATATATCTCTCGATAATATGATAGTGTTGACTGTTGTGTGTGCGATATTAGGTCTTATCAACAAAGTTATTCTCCCAAACCTACCATCAAACCAGCAATATCGTTGGGAATTCTAGCTAGTTGAGTTACTTTTAGTAAGGATATTTGACATCCTTTAGCAATTAGCACAGAAAAAGAAGTCCAAAATAAAACCAACAAATTAACCTTAATGCGAGGACAAAAAAAGAAGAACCTTAATGTTGATGATCAAGCATATCCATCAAGAGCTGGTGGGTGGTAATGGATGTTGCCACCTCTCTCTGTCTCTCTCTAAATCTTACTTGTCTTCTTTATCCTCCTCTCTCTTCTCCCCCGAAGCTTTTGCAACAAATAAAGTCGCTCTCTCTCTCTCTCTCTAGGTTCAAAAGGACTCACAAGAGAGAGAGATGGTATGATTGAAAGGGAAAGAAAGAGAGAGAAAGAAAGTAAAATATAATAGATTATTAGGACACGATTGTCATCTTTTGATTTGTGTCTTGTGTGCTCTCTCTCTTTCTTTTCTTCCTCGATTGATCTTCTTTATATAACCCTACTCTCTTTCTCTTTTCCCATTCTTTCTATCATTCCCTCTCTCTCTCTCTCGGGATCTGATCTCTTTCCAGTAACCTATTCCCGAGGAGAACTGTCAAATCTTGTCCAGTCTTTGGTCTTTCAAGGGTCTCTGTTTCTCTCCCTAGTCTTGTGGTGAAAAGTGTTAACTCAAACTCTTCTGATAACAAGCGCGTACGAGAGGGTCATACAATAGCCGAAATACAAAGCTTTTGTTAGAAGCTGTTCAAAAAGTTTCAGCTGGATCATCTTGTATCTAGAATTTCTTCAGGTAAAACCCTAATTTTATGTCAACTTTTCATTAAATCTCCGATCGTCCCCTTTACAAATAATTTGGGTGTTTTTTCTTCTTTAGGTAAAAGTTTTTGCTTTAAGATCATCCTTGATCATCATCTTCATTAATCACCTTGATCATCATCATCATCATCATCATACTCATCAATGTTGCTGATATTACAAGCAAAGCAAAATTTTATGTAAACCTAAAATATTAATTAATTTAATAAATAAATAAATAAACAAGTAAATAGATCGAGTTGGGGTTTTTTGGCTGAGGTAATTAGAAGGTTTATTAAAGTTTTATATATTAGTCTAAATGATGAATCTCTTGAGATGGATAATCGTCTCTAAAATATTGTTCTTCTTTTCGCCTTCTGATAATTCTTTGTTGGTTACTTATATGGGGCAAAAAAATCCAATATGGTGTTAGACAAGTGTAGCAATATATAGGCAGAAATTAAATTTAATTAATCGATCTAGTATTGTTTGTAATTCATGTATATAAATGCTTTTAATGATTCTTGCAGAAATTACTGGTCTTCACATTTTTAGATAGTTAGATGTAACAAAAACTATTTCTTGTAACAAATAAATGGATATTAACGTACGAGAGTTCATTAGTTCTGTCGATTTTTGCTAACCATAAGATGATTAGATGCGTAATTAATCATATGTTTATGTTGAAATAAACCAACACAAACAAATCACATTATGAAATAAATGTAAACTAGCTATATAACATTTTATTCTTCTTCTCTTTGACGTCAAGCGCTGTAACATTATCTTATGTTCGTAATTCCATGATTTTATAGGTTTATCATCGATCAAGAAGACTAAAAGATGAATTCATTTTCCCACGTTCCTCCGGGTTTTAGGTTTCACCCAACTGACGAAGAACTTGTAGACTACTACCTCAGGAAAAAAGTCGCATCAAAGAGAATAGAAATCGATTTTATAAAAGACATTGATCTCTACAAAATTGAGCCATGGGATCTTCAAGGTTTTCTCAATCCCATCATCTTTATCCTTTGATCCTTAGATTCAAATTTCTAACTAAGGAAAGTTTTTAAAAAGTGTTTATAATTCTTTTGTGGAAATAGAGTTATGCAAAATTGGGCATGAAGAGCAGAGTGATTGGTACTTCTTCAGCCATAAAGACAAGAAGTATCCCACAGGGACTCGAACCAATAGAGCGACAAAAGCAGGGTTTTGGAAAGCCACTGGAAGAGATAAGGCTATATATTTGAGGCATAGTCTTATTGGTATGAGGAAAACACTTGTGTTTTACAAGGGAAGAGCCCCAAATGGACAAAAGTCAGATTGGATCATGCACGAATACCGCTTAGAAACCGATGAAAACGGAACTCCTCAGGTATTTATATATGTAACCCCTAAAATGTAACTTCTCTTTACAATTTATTTGGATCTTACGCTAAACAAAAATCTCAAACTATATATCATCTCCTAAAACTAACTCACTATATGATTTATGGGGTGTAGGAAGAAGGATGGGTTGTGTGTAGGGTTTTCAAGAAGAGACTGGCTGCAGTTAGACGAATGGGAGACTACGACTCATCGCCTTCACATTGGTACGATGATCAACTTTCTTTTATGGCCTCGGAGCTCGAGACGAATGGTCAACGACGGATTCTCCCCAATCATCATCATCAGCAACAGCACGAGCACCAACAACATATGCCATATGGACTCAATGCATCTGCCTACGCTCTCAACAACCCTAACTTGCAATGCAAGCAAGAGCTAGAACTACACTACAACCACATGGTACAACAAAATCATCTTTTTGGTGAATCTCATTTATCATTCTTCCAACTTCCTCAGCTAGAAAGTCCTAAGATTCAACAAGATAACAGTAATTGCAACTCTCTTCCTTACGGAACAAGCAACACCAATAATAACTCGAGCCATAATGCTAACTTGCAGCAATCAAATATCGCGCATGAGGAACAACTAAATCAAGGGAATCAGAGCTTCAGCTCTCTATACATGAACAGCGGCAACGAGCAAGTGATGGACCAAGTCACTGACTGGAGAGTTCTCGATAAATTTGTTGCTTCTCAGCTCAGCAACGAGGAGGCCGCCACAGCCTCTGCTTCTCTACAGAACAATGCCAAGGAAACAAGCAATGCTGAGTACCAAGTTGATGAAGAAAAAGATCCAAAAAGGGTTTCAGACATGGGAGAAGAATATGCAGCTTCTACTTCTTCTAGTTGTCAGATTGATCTATGGAAATGAGCAGAAAGAATATTACCTCATATAAATGCATATAAATATATATAATATACGTACACACGAACACAGTACTAATCAAGTGTAGATGATGATGGTACAGATTTATGTTTGCTTTGATTCTTACTACATTATTGAACTTATGTTATATGCATATAAACATTGCGTATCTATGCATGTACTCAATATGATTAACCATATGTAAACTCTAATCTAAATGTAACTTCAATATTTTTTTTAATAACAATTGTCTCTTCCTATTATATTTTAGTTTTAGATAATTTTCTAGTGAAATATGTATATATATACTCAAATACTAACAAAAAAGCTATATACACTTCAAATTTATCTGTCTCATATCCTCTCTGTAATATATCTACATCTCAATTTGTTATTTTAGATGTGTTCACTTTTGATATAACAAATTTCAGATACTTGAATTTCATATTTCTGGACAACTATGCATGAATTATGTATTTATTATATATGTACTATAGTAAAATACACAGGTCATAAGCATATATGGCAAATTCAGAAAAAAAAATGTACTAATAAAAAGTTGGACTAGCTAGCGACTTACCGGAATTGTGTTCTTGAGCATAGTTACTCCAAGAAAGCTTGAAGAGTATGTATAGCCATAAATAGTGAAAACGAAAGAAGGAGAAGAATGTGGCCTTGAAGGACATACATAATTTTTAATGACATGTTGTTGGCTGGTGTCAAGATTATGTTATATAGAGACAAGCAGTGGAAAAAGAAAGAAAAACCTTTTATTTTTCTTTCTTTCATCTGGTCACAAGAAAGAAGAAGCTAAAGCATGTACTTTCTCATGAAGAATTTTGTAATTATTGTGTTTGATTCAAGGTCGGCACAAAAAGAAACCGTAGATTATAATTTACTTGGATGGGAAACTTCTTTTTTAATAAAATAACTGCGATCCAATATAATTTGTAATAAAAGATTAAAACATGAATTAACTTAGACGACTAAATTCTATTGATTGATTATCAGCACAATGTCTATTAATTCATCATAATTTTGGTTGTTTTATACTATGTTGCATATACAGTATATAGGAATAGGACCAAATTAGTTCTTTAAAACCAGTTTGAACTTGTACATTTAACTCTAACGTAGTGTATTCAACCCTTACAGTAAAACGAAGTATCTCCATCAACAACTAAACACTCCATCGCTATTCGACAAGATATTTAACGAATGGCGCGACAAATATTATTTCATTTTTATCGAATATTGGTTTTTTTAAGAAAACAACTTTTTTTTTTTTTTTTGTCATTAGAAAAATATGATCGAAAATATTCCACATTTAATTTGGTACAAGGAACATAATGATTTGGGCGTGCTCTTTGGGGTTGAAAAACACGGTCCAGAGAAGTTTGGAAACTGGCCACAATTTCTTTTTATTACCGGCGAATATTATAAACAAAACTAACAATTATCAATTCCTAAGAGTTAGATTTAATCACCAATACTTGTCGATACCGACCTTGAATCCTGAGTAACAGTAGGGAGCGAAGGAGCATAATAGACAATAGCATGTGATGTATAATCATTAGTGTATTTCTACCTTTTCATATAAGCCACAAATCCCAAGACCATTGACACACTAATGATTTATTTAACTAATTTTGAAGTAATTATTTATTCAACTGCTAAGCTTGTGCTAAGTGCTAACCATTTGAAAGAATACTATTGAAAAAAATTATGTAGTACTAAAAGTAATCAGTTATTTTAAAATACTGATCTGACAAACTGCTAGGGGACAACCTAGGTAGAGACATTCACCGGTTAAACAGGCTTTTTTATATCTTTTGTCTTACGAGACAAAACTGATCATTATCTCCTTTTCTTCAGTGTAATCTCTAAGTTCTTTTTTCTTTCTTCCCAGTCATTTACAATTCAATACTCCTATTAACATAAGTTTCACAACATATAAAGATACAAATGCTACATCTGCATTGTGTTGACACATGATTTATAACATATTGAAACTACTTGGCATCACAGAGTCCGGTCTTTTCATCGCAGAATCCATCACGGCCGAGCAGACGTTGAGGTGGTGCACTGAGAAGAGGAGAAGAAGGCGAGCCATATGCGTTCCTCCGGCTATTCCCACAGCCAAGGCTCTTCCTCGTGTCCACTCCGGTCAATGGGTTTGTCCCGTTTGCGTATTTACACAGAGCCTTCACATAGAGATTAAAACAATTTGTAAATGGCTTTTTCAGCTTTTGATAATGGAAGCGATGGATAAATGTAATAATGTTGAGTAACAACTAACTAACAACGTTACCTGTTTTTGAAGAAGATCAATCACAGCGTCACTAAAATCCGCACCTTCGATTTTGGCACCACCGAGGTCGCTTCTGGTTAGCACCGATCGGACCAACACAGCATTTGTCAGATTGGCTTCATTAAGCACCTAACATCGCCAGAAAATACTCGAGCTTTAACCGAAAGATAAATGCCTCATATAGTCATATGCAAGTACAGTATATGTTACAAAGCACGGTGTGTAGTTTATGGTGTTTACCATGCGGTCCATCAATGTATCACTCAAATCAGCACCTGCCAAATTCACAGCTTTCATAAATACAAACCATATTAAGATTAAGGTAGACGAGAAGAGTTATCGAGAATGAAATTTTCCCTCAAAATATAAATCCTTTCAAGAGAAGATTTCTTGGCTTCAGTAGTTTAGAACTTGCCAGATTTTCATGGGACAAAGGTACTCAATTCTCAGATTTCTAAGACTAATTCACTTCTAGCTTTGAAAACTCTGGCATTGAATCTAAGGAATTGATGATAGACATCTCCAGGGTCCTAATTGCCCCAAATGGATCCAAGGATGTAACATATGGAATAACTGTTACCGGATTCGAAACTATCTCAAATTACTCGTGGACGCAAAGGAAATTAATAATCAAGGAAGTTTAGTAAAAGGGTATATTCGAAGAATCGATTATGATGGTTTGTGGAAGTTGTTCTCTATCCTAATTTTCTAATACCTCCACAATCATTGCAAAGGGAAGGTAAGTGGTAGCAGAGTTGAGAGAGACTACTAACCTGAGAAGTTAGCTTTGTATGCAACTGCTTTTTCAAGATAAGCACCATTGAAGGTCGAACCACTGAAATCAGACTCTCTCATGTCTGCAGAAGTGAAGTTGGCTCTTCTGCAATAATCAGTAAAGCCACTACACACTATTAGAACAAAAAACTTGCTTCTTCAAGTAAAAAACTTGGAGCATAACTCAAAACTTTTACTTCCTGACATCAAAATTTTTTAACTTTGTAGTGTTGATTCCAATCTCTATCACTAACCAAAGTCAAAAACTTTACCTGAAATTTTCATTTGAGTGAACTGTTTTGCTGCAAAACAAATAGTGTTCATCTCAGCGAACTTTCACCATCAATGAACAAATGAAAATTCTCAAATGAACTTTTTAAGATAAGAACACAATATTATACCTGAGATCAGCAGAACCATACTGAGCAGCAGAGCCAATCCCGAACTCGCCACGTGTATCTGCCTCAAACTTGTTAAGCTCTGCCATGGCCGGCACGCCGGAGCTCGAAGCGATAACCGCAGCCGCCATTGCTGCGGATAAGATCCTCTTCCACGTCTTTGATTCTACGCTGGAACTACAACCTTCCCTTTTCGGAAGATCAGTATTAAGTTTCTGAGAATCCGAAAATTGAGAAAACAAGAAATAACATTGAGACTCTACGTTTGCTACTGGGGAAGTATTCGAGTCCTCACCTAGTGTTTGATGAATCTCTGATTTCTGAATTTGAACGAGCATTAAGCTGTAGACGTCTCAATGGGTATCTCTGAAAATGGTACGGAGATCTTGAGACAGAAGATGAGGATCTTGAAATGTCAAGTGACTTCATAGGTAGAGGAGAGAGTGAAGAGAAAGCCATTGTTAAAGGTCTAAACTTTTGCAAAGAGCAGAACTCGAAATGTTACATTCAACTTTGTGGAAGATGAGATGAATCTGGCACGTGCGACTGATTTCTGACTTTATCCACTTTGCTTGGGTAAGGTGCGCACACGTAGGTCATTTTTGTTCTCCTGTTTTGTTCTTGACTTCTTGCCTTCTTGGTTTCAAAACTTCCCAAGTCTTGCCTACAATTTCACTTAACTCTGTTCTGCCTTATGACACACAACGCAAAAGCAGAGGAAACACACAAAAAAAAACGGATCTTTTAGTTTGGTTTGAACAAAACTGTCAGCCATGTGGACTCTGACAAGGTCATAACAATCGTTGTAATTCTGTACTGATCATTAAAGTAGGAAGAAGTTCACAAAGCAAACTACTTTAGAATGTGTAATACTCTTCAAGCTTGTCCGGATTAAAGTCAGGGTCTACAGATGCACCGTTCTTGATCTTCTCTTGAAGTTTTAAACTCTTGGGAAGTATAATCTCAGCCCCTAAACCTTGCGTAGAGAAATACCTCTCCAACAATATCTGTAACATAAGATTCATTAAAAAACCATAGTAGTTACATGTTAATAACTCAATAGATCATCATGTTCTCATCGCCTTACCACAGCAGCGTATGCATCTGATCTGCTCTGTCTCTCACTCTTGCTGAGTCCCCTGAATGTTCAAACAACAATTCACACACAAAGGTTCAATCTTTTAGGAGACACTAATGCTAAAACCAAAGAACAGAGAGAGACTAACATTACAATCATTCTGTCTGAAGCTTCTGATGTTGTCCCATGTTCATCAAATACATAAACTCTCCAACCCCTGACCAAAAAAGCCAACAAATTTACTATTTATTATCACAATTCGAACATAACCATACATAAAAATTTATGTGTGTGAGTGTGCTTTCACCTCTCAGCGGCTAGAACAGTAAGACGTCCAGCAACAGAACGGATTTTGTTCGACTGAATCGTTTCTTTCCCATCAGAAGATCTCGGCAACCCAATTATGAATTCATCAACCTCCTCTTCTTCAGCTATCTCCAATAGCCTAGTCTCAAGCTTTTGTCCTCTCGACTTCAAAACCTAATCATATATATACTCAAATTCACTATTCAATTTCCATCAACTCGTAAACGCAACGAGAGCGAGAGAAGTTTCGAAGTTTACCGTGAGAGGTTTAACGGAGTAGCCTTTACTAATGGCGATTCCGGTTCGATATAAACCTAAATCTACGCCGAGACTGAACCCACCTCTCCAGTTCTGGTCTTTTCCCCGGCGAACGGCATTAGGAGGGATTTCGTCAATTGACGTCGTTGCCCTCAACGCTTGAGGATGATTACGGGTTCCAACGAGAGATAAGCGATGAACCTGAGGGCTATTTACGTACTTTTGGGTTCTGAATGAAATTGCTGTAGAAGAGAAATATTGAAGAGAACACATTGCTATAGCAAAGAAGACGAACAGTCTCAGTCTCAGACGATGATGAAGCCAAAAAGACTCTGTTCCTGAAACCCTCTGACCTATCCCGAAGGTTTTGTTTATTTATTAAATAAAAAACCGATTAAAGAAAAACACAAAATATTTATTTCTCCAAAATTGTAAATTTGTAATAACTAGCCAAATAAATTCCTCCAAAACAAACGATGAGTGCCCTTTTTTTTCTTACATGATGAATGATAGATCAAATTAAAATATTAATTAAACGGCTAAATTGAGAAAAGAACAAATAGAAAAGAAAAAAAAAAAGAACTTTTTTTTATTACAGATAAATCTAAAAAATGAGGGTTGGGGAAGGAGTAAAAAATATAATCAGGTGCGGGTGAGAGCACGGACAGCTTCCTCAGAGTAAGGATGAATAAAAGCACTGTTCATTTGCCAGACTTTAAACGAGGCAGTAACAGTTGCATCAAGAGCGTTGTTGAACAAGAAGAGCTTCGCTGCTCCATAGATTGCTGTTGTTGGATATACTCTTGATGTTATACATGTTCTTCCACCTTGTCCGAATGCTTCCACTATTGAATGATCAACCTATTGAAATTTGAATGAAAAAAACAACATGTAAAAATCAAGTCCATATTGTTTTGTATTAATGAAAAGTATGATAAGCAAAGTATGGTTAAAGTAAAATTACCAAAATTCTCATGGTTAGTTTCTCTCCTTTTAGGACTGGTACGACGCTACCGTATATTGGCTTGATGACATCGTTTGCAACAGATGACCTGTTGTCATATGGAAAATGTTGTTTTCATATATTATACATGGTTGGATAAAAAAATTGTAGTAGTTTATAAGAAAGATTGATGTATACCTTGAGGTGTCTGTGCAGAAGAAAGTTTTGAGTTTTGAATCTTTTCCTTTGGCTATATAGAAGTAAACTGGTGTTTGCTCGGACAAGCTCTCAGTGGCGAGAACAGAGAATCCGAATGGCCCTAACGCATTACGGACGGTGGAACCAGCTCCGTTTTTCTCGCAGCTGAATTCCTCAGCCTCAGCCACCACTGAAGCGTCTCCAAAGAATTTGTCGAGAGACTCTTTCTTGATTTCGAATTCTGCTTCGATGTCTAGTTGAGTCGCGGTACCCACATCCACAGGTACTACAGACCCGGGACTGAGTTCGAGATCGAATTTCTTGCTGCTTAGTCTAAGAGATTTGATTTCTTCTACTGGCGATTGAACCAAGTTCTTCCCTGTCTTTGTGTCGAGGGCAACGGTTCTTGGAATGCCCTGATCATCGTATCAACAAAAATTATCAGAAACTTGGATTACAAGAAACTACTATGAAAAACCTAAACTTTGACAACACATAACGTCAAGGAAACAAAACATACCTGAACAGAAGACCAACCCTTTTGTACATCAGCAGCCTCACTATCAGATTCACCAATCCAACTCCACAAGATTCTTCTACCCTTGTTCTGGTCGTAAAACGTCTTTGAAGCATAGAACTTTCCGTAATCATATCTTAAACTGGAACTCATCCCAACATCAATAGTAGGATCATCCGGGATCCATGTTCCATTTGATTCGAAATACGTGCCTACGGCATAATGGTCGAACCTTGTGTCGTCCATGCTAGCCTTCACGATGTGCTTCACATCCGGTCCGTTGACCGATGTGTCAAGCCCTTTCTTCGCGGTCTTAGACACCGGGTAAAAGTCAACGCACTCCCACATCCCTGTGTTGGGAACGCCGTGCAACAACGAGTCAAGTTTCTCGTATGTTTTAAAGTCGGTCGTGTCGTACACAAGTGAAATTCCGGTCTTGTTGATCTTGGAACCGATGGTGATCCTCCACTTTCCTTCTGGTGTTTTCCAAGCAGTCGTTGGGTCACGGAAGTCCTTGGGGAGGATACCGGGAGGAGGTACTAGAACCGGATTTCCAGGGAACTTGACCCATTTCAACAAAAGTGGGTCGTTGAGGTCCTCAGGGTAGGCAAGGTTTTGCACCTAAAACATTATATTACGATCATTGATTAAATCATTAAACCTAATTTACATGTTCAATATCTAACTAACATACCAAAAATCTGGCTATAAACGTATTAACTCCACTACTAGTCTAACTAATAAAAATGATTTAACATTTGACACTATCACATGTTATTTTTATTACGAATATATTGTTTCAGTAGTGTTATTTTTTATCTTGTTCCAACAATTTAAAATAATGAAATATAAGTTGGAACATTTAGGGTACATACCTGTACGGCTTTGTCGGTGGAACCGGTGTAGAGCATGACTATAGAGCCATCGGGGAGGATTGTGGCTGAGCCGGTCCACACACCATTGGAGTCGTACCATTGATCAGCAACCATAGCTAAGGGCAAATGGACCCAATGGATTAGGTCCCTAGACACGGCGTGACCCCAAACAATATCACCCCATACGGCTGCGTTTGGGTTGTATTGGTAGAAGAAATGGTACCATCCCTTGTAGAACAATGGACCTGTACACAATGCAAAACATTTATTTAATTTTACAGGGGTTAAAATAAGAATAACTCAGAAATATTGGGGACTCTAACAGTATATAAGAAAGTTTAAGGTACCAACTCGAAAGAGCATATTTTTGGATACATAACATACCCCACTGGCTTTATCCAATTTGAGACAGTATCCAAACTTTGCATTCACAAGGAGCCCACTTTATACAATCAAGATTACTTTTATATGGCAACCAATGATTTGTACATATCTTTTTAGCATGTGGTAAAATCCCACGTGGGTTACTACAAACTGGCAAAAAAATGTTTTAACTAAAATAAATTTGCAATTGGTTGTGAGGTAACTCTGTTCTGATGTTGTCTGCGAACATTTTTAACCTTTTTAGTTGTAAATTGTAAGGTACAACAAACTGGCAAAATAGAATTCAAACTAAATAATACTACTATTAATTTTACAATTGGTTGTGAGGTAACTCTGTTCTGATTTTGTCTGTGAACTTTTTAGCTTTTTAGTTATTAATTAATACTATATCTTTTCTTGACTGACATCAACATTGATTACAACGTGAATTGTGTGATATGTTGTTCTGTGATCTACTACTTTTTGTCGTTCCAATTATTTCTTATAAGTTTTTTATTTTTTCATATCTAACATTAGAAAGAAAAAAAACATATATATACCAAATTAACGGGATCTAAAAGTAATTCAGTTTCTTAAAACATAAAAATTCAGAACAAAAAAAGGAAAGTAAACTTACCATTAGGATCTGTAGAAGGATAATCCCAAATTTTTCATGAGCAGCAACACCATATTTGGATCAAGGGAAACAAAACAAGAAACAAGAAAAATATTAGAGTTGTAATTCCCTAAACACATTGATTTGAGCATCTCACTGGATTTGAATATTGCATAATTTAGAAATAAGAATATGAATTTTAACATTATCTCTCTCAGATAACATGAAAAAGGAAGAATGAATATTCTATGAATTTGTAACAAAATAAAAAAAGAGTATACACTTTAATTTCTTTCTTCTTTTGCTCAAATTAAAATAATTAAAATCAATAAATTATTATTATGGATTTTTTTTAAAAACAAAATTAAAAGAAATTGCGTACCGTTCATCCAATTCTCCTCAGGCTGGAAATGAAACGCCGTTCGTTGCCACGACAACATACTGTTGTTCCATTCGAACGCCGGCGTTTTCTGACCACCGGAAAGTTTCCACAACCCATCATTGCTTTTCTCCGACACACCAGCAAGACGTGCACGTGACGACGACGTCGTCTTCTCTGTTTCGTCGATCACATTCGCAGCTTTGTTGGATCTAGATCCGTCTTGTGTGGCGATAAGAGCGACGTAGAAGGCTATGAGCAAAAGCCCGAATGAGACGGCGAGGAGACCTTTATAAGGTCTTCTTCCCGGGGTTGGGTTTCCGGGTCGGATCTTGACCCGTCGGGTAATTTCGTGTACGGACATAATGGCTCTTCTTCTCTGGCGGAGATTGGCAAGAGAGCATCTGAGCTCGCCATTTTTTTTTTTTTTTTCTCTTGGTTTCGTTTTCGAGTTTTTTCTTTTTCTTTATCAGATTTGATGACACGAGAAAGAGCAAATGTATTTATAATACTGAGAAAATGTGTGTTTGCCAAAAAAAAAAAAAAAAAAATACTGAGAAAATGTGTATTTATATAAATAAAAAGTTGGATTGTATTATTTATGTTTTCCTGCTTCGCTGGAAGAGAGAGAACTGGGTATAAATGTCAAAAGCAAAAAGAGTTTGGTCTCCAAATTAGAACTGTAAAAACAAAACAAAAAAAAGAGTTTGGTCCGCAAATTAGAACTCTAACAAAATAAAAGAGAGTTTGGTCTGCAAATTAGAATTGTAATTTTCTATTTGTACTAATTAACGCCGTGTTATTTAGAATAAATTATTATGTAGTAAAAACTAAAAAAAATGTTTTTTTAATTTTATGTATTTGTGTTATAGAATTTTTTACCATTCGTGTGCACAAAAAAAGAAGAAGATTCTTTTACCATTATACAAAGGATTAGATCAAGAACGTAAACTAGATAAGTTTATTTTCATAAGGAAAGCAATTGTATTCGTCCTTATCGGCTTAATTAGTCATTTGTTTGTTTGAATGGGGGATGAGTGTGACAATGATATATACATTGGATTGTCCACGTAGTTTCATACATATCCGTATATAGATAGTTTTCAGAATTTTTGGAATACCGACTTGGGTAGATGTAGTTCCTAATATGAATTTTCAGAATTCGTGCATTGCATATAATATCTGATTTATCAAACAAAACTAGATCCAGTAAATAATTTTCTATGATTAATGATCGATACATGTATGAAACCAGGTCACTAACACAATCCTATTAATAGAGTTGTTAAAATGGGATGTCCATGTCAAAAACGTAATTTTGTAGTTTTCCCGCAAAAAAAGTAAAATTTTGTAAATTTCTTGTGAAAGACGTAATTTCGAAACTTTTTTGTTAAATTATGTATTTTTCTCAAAAACATGATTTTGTAAATTTTTCTCCAAAAACATAGTTTTGTAATTTTTTCTCCTCATTTCCTGTTAGAAATGTGACTTTGTAATATTCCTATCAAAAACATGATTTTATAATTTTCCTTAAATAAAATCACATGTAAATTTTATAAACCTAATTCTATAATTTTTCCGCTAAAAACATGATCTCATCAATTGTCCGCCATTTTTTTTGCCAAAAATGTGATTTTGTAATTTTTTATTAAAAACATAATTTTTTAATGTTCTTGTCAAAATATGATCCTGTAATTTTTCCCATATTTTTCTGGTAAAAATGTGATTTTGTAATTTTCCTGTCAAAAACGTAATTTTGTAATTTTCATAAATAATATCACATATAAATTCTATAATTGTAGGTCTATAATTTTCCACTAAAAACATGATCTCGTCAATTGTTCGCCATTTTTTTTTGCCAAAATGTGATTTTATAATTTTTTCTATTATAATTTTGTAATTTTCTCTTAAAAACGTGATCGTGTAATTTGGTAATTACATTAATGCAAGCCAGTCCGAGTAATCACATATATACACGCTATGCAACATATTGGGTATTTGGGTTATAGGAAAAAGGGCATGAGAGGATTTGCTGTGTCATTTTTATAATACTATAACCTTTGCTGTGTCATTTAAACTATTAACGAGAAAATAAAAGTTATTCAACTACATTTGGACCCAGATATATAGTTTTATACTAGTTTGTATTAGTTTTACCCGAATACAAATGTTGTAGTATGACATATGTTTATTTCAGGAACCGAAGTGGTAATAACAGGTGTCAAAAAAGGGGTTATTAACCAGACAAGAAATTAGGGATTCATATCGGTTAGGTTTTGGTGCCTATAATCACTACCTCGATTCTTGTTACAAATTCCAGATAAATTTTTAGTACGCATTAAAATTATTCAAACGAATGATTCGCGACATTCCATTGTGTATCCGATGTGTTTTAGTATATTTTGCAAAATGTTAAACTATGTCGAACAAGTAATCTTTATAACATTTACGTATACAATACATAAACTTCGAGTAATACAATACAAGTTAGGTAACCCATCTGAAAATGATAGCGCGAGTCAATAGTATACGAACATTTTTCTGTTTTTGACGTCCGTGTAATAGTGATATTACTTTTTAAACGTTGATATAATAATAATAATAATTAAACTAGAAAGACTCGAGAAACACGAGAACATGACCGGCCAAACTACTAGTTTAACTTTAAACTTTCATAATAAAGTAAAACTCTTTGCCTAAATCATCAAATAAGTTAAAAGTAACTAAGTAATTCTTATGTGTTTCGAGACCATAGTAAAAAACTAGCTAGACTCCAAAGGTATGAGATCTCAGATCTATAAAAACATGGGCTAAAGAAATTTGATATTTGTTTTTCTGGATTAATCAACAAAAATTATTAGGTTCACTGGGAAAACTAGTAATGCAATAAAACTATACATCTAACCACTTGTTAGTTCGGCCAAGCACATGAATCATTTGTTTAAATATATAATACAGCATCTCAATCACAAATCGTCTTGTCAGAATTAGTGTCCAATAATGATGAAAAGAAATGTACCAACGCCGATTTATACAAAATAATTAACAATTACTATTATACACGTGAAACCTCTTGTAGCCACATAGCAATTGCATGTGGAAGCGAAGGATTGGCCAACCAAGTAAAAATGTGAAATTAATTATGGTCTCTTAATTCTTATGGCATCCACTAACCAAGTGAGATCATAAAAGAGTCTACAGTTTGTTACCATCTATAATGGTAAATAAACAAACACGGTTCAAAAGTCATGTGAATTTTTTTTTCATTTTTTTAACAAACAAATCACTTTAAGGTTGTCTTTCTGTTTAATAGAATTTACAGCCATTTACGTTGAATCAACGAACTGGAAAAGACAAGATCTTGTATATGATTGTAGGATGTGGGAAAACTAGATCCACATGCAGAAGAAGACCGATATAGGTTTTTTTTGGGCAGAGACCACGTGCTCTGTCTCCCTATAGAAATATAATCTTTGATTTGTTTCTAAAACAATATAATTCTAGAAAGAAAGAAAAATAGTCCGAGGAAATTTGAGAACCTTATAATTTTCGTATTCCAAAAAGTAATAATAGCGTTATCCTTTCTTTCGATAAACCAAAAGGATAAAGCAATCACTCTATTGCACTCAGATTATTCGAATCAGTAATGAAGTTTACATTGAAATGAAGCCTATATTATTGGAATTATTGATTGATACGAACCCACAACAATTTACAATCACACACGTAGTACAAAACACAATCACACAGGGAAAAAATAATGATTGAACTAAACTCTACTAATATTTGTAAAATTTAGAAGATAAAATATATATTACACTCGATAATGAAAATCGTACGTTTCTGCTTGTGTGGAAATTACTAAATCATAAGTATTATCTGATATTAAAGAGAAGTGACCACTGGCCAGTGATCAGATAATGCATCTGACTGAGATGGATAAGTTTTATGTTCAGTGTCTTCGTTTTCTTCATGTTCCCTTTATCCTATATCATTTGGTTCACATAATTTCCCACTCATTATCAGGTCTTGGATGCCATCATATCAATGTCCAAGTTTTATTGTTTAAGAATACTTTCAGTTCATAGTCAAAATTTTAGTTTGGTTTGACCTTTAATAGAACCAATTGGTTTTACGAAATTAATCGGTTTAATAATTGTACGTATAATTCGATCGGTACTAATATGCTTTGAGAGATCAGAGAACCTACCAAGTCATTTTACAGAAGAAAACAAACCCCAAAGATTCAGATGGAACAGTATGACAAAGATTAGTTTTAGTCTCGTCTTGTAGCCGAAGTCTTAAACGAGAGACCACGATGAACTACAAGGCACACGAAAAAAGAAGAAAGGGGAAAGAAGATTAAGAGGGTAGTGTTCAAGTAACATGGGCTTTTAGTTTTCTTACAGTCTTATTGATGTAGATCCTTGGTGATGAAGGGAAAAGCTCTGTTTTAGACATTAGGAGGTGGCCAAATCTTCCCAAAGAGCTCTTCAACGCGTTTAGCTTGGTTCGCATAACCTTCGACACCAGCTGATAAAAGCTCCACTGATGCAGGACCCATAGCTGAAGCCATGCTTAGCTGGTCCCATTTGACCAGCTACACCAGAATCAAACAAACAGAGTGAGACACTGGTTTAGTGAAAGCAGAAGCCAAAGTGTGTTGGTTTTATAGGTTCAGAACTAACCTCTTTGTTAGTGAAGTTGTAATGCGTTGCTGTTTCAGGAGTAAGTTTCCGAACAAATGAGTATTTTTCATCGTCGGGAATGGCAGGTGAGTCTTTGAGAGATTGCAGTACCTTTAATGGTGCAATCACATAATCGACCCTGAGATCAATGAGAACATTGAGAGTTAGAATGGGTTCAGGAGCTGCTGATGGTCAAAACTGCGATTTGGAAGTTTAAGTTTTACCCGAGAAGACTGAACAAGTCTTGTTTGTTCCGGACAGCAGCAGCCATCAGCTTGGACTTGTAACCATACTTGTGAATGTAGTTATATGATCTTCTCACCAAGGCCAAACCAGGATCTTCTCCGGATTTGATAGCAGTTTCAATCTCGGTATCTCCTGAATGATTACGCGCCCAATCCTAAAGATTTCAAAATATTAACTTTGACATATCACTGAAATTACTAAGCATATGTTAAAAAAATGGTTACCCTGAGGCGACCAACGAAAATCTGAATGACAGAAGCCCCGGCTTGAGCAGCTGCTGCAGCTTGAGCAAAGCTGATTATAAAGAACAAAAAATAAGATGGATAGACAAATATTAAAATTAGAGAGTCAAAAGGAATGTTTTATGGTACCTGTAAACGAAGGTTATATGCGTTTGGATTCCCTCAGATTCCAACAATCTTGCAGCTTCAATACCCTATCAGAGCGATAACCACAATACTAAGAGACTGGTAAAAGTGAAAGCTTGGTTATTTGCTGAACAATAATCTTACTTGCCAAGTTGCAGGGATTTTAAATAGGAGCCGGTCGTGTGGTACATCGATTTCATTGTATAGTCTTAGCAGATCATGCACCTACACACATCAACAACAGCATCACATCACATGTCAGTGATTTGAAGAAACGGGAAACATATACCCAAATTATGTTATATATGGTCTACTTCTAGTAACTACCTTGCGGATAATGCCGTTTGTATCATAAGCAAGACGTGCATCCACTTCAGTTGAAACTCGACCTGGAACGAGTTTGACAAGATCACCACCTACGTTGACCATAGCCTGCAATTTTCTCATCAGTAATAAGGCAAACAAACTCTTTAAGCAGCAAAGGTCTAGAAGAAAGGGAAAACAGATAAAAAATAAGAAGATCAACCTTGTTGGAAATGCAAGAGAGTCGAGATTCAGTGGTTTCAAGCCCTGCACAAGAAGAATCCGCCAAAGCCATGTCCACAGCATTCTTACATGATGTGAAAATGTCAAAATTAAATAAGCTCAAAACAAGAAATGTCATATAATATCATATAAAATATAAAAACTCCTGAAATGCTTACGCGGAAAACTGTATCAGGTAGACCACAGATTCCCAGAAGAAGAGAAGAGCTAACTGTAGCTGCAGTCGGTGGGAACCTGAGCAGATCAATCCAGCAGAAACCAAAAAGTTATACTACTTCAAGCCAAAGATAAGATTTCACAGTAACTAAAAGTTAGAAGTTAGACTTGTGAGGGAGCTTTTACATCTTAAGCTAGAGTTTATTTCTTGTATCATCAGATGAAGACATAAACTCAGTATAATCTCTAGCTATAAGAATGCATGACTCCTATTTTATGATATACCAGTGTAACTTAAGTATCATGAAGTAGAGATATATCATACCTCTCAAAGTCATCAAAAACGACTGTATCAGGAACAATCTCGCTAAAAGCTGATACAGCATCTAGCTCATTGTTCTCACCTGCAAAAACATAGGGTCCAAAGCATTCCAGCTAAGTAGAAAGGTCAGAACTTAAAGAAAATTAGACACCAAAGACACAATTTTTGTTGCTTATACTTCACATGCAACACTTCAAATTCAACCACAAAGCAACAATGTTCAGCTAAGAACTAATAAAGCAACCAGAAGCACTGTATCATCAATGTTAGACCAAAATGGGATTAAAATCCCCTCCAAGTTAGAAAGGTCCCTGCTTTCAAACTAAAGATAGTAACTTTGTAAAGCATAGTTTCCTAACAAGTGATTCCAGGCATTGCAGAAACAAACCCACATAAAAATTAAAGCTTTAATCCTAGTTAATCTTTCAAAAATCATATTGATGATGAACAAACAGGATCGATAAAAAGCAGATACCAGCTCCGAGAGACGAAGAAGATGGAGAGGGGGAAGAACTAGCGGAAGCACGAACCGATCGCCGGAGACTGAAGTGAACTGCTGGAAGTGGAGGAGTAACGGAGAATCCAGCTGCGAGCATCTTCCATCGTCCCTTCTGCGAAGTTCAAAGATCGCAGCCATTCTCATTACATACATGCGATTGAAAAAAAAGGCAAAGCAAAAGATATAGAGAGAAGAGAGTGAGTACTTGGATCGAAGCAGAGAGAGTTGCACAAGACGGAGTTTGCAAAGAGAGTGGCATTTTTTTTTGTTCTTCTTCAGTTTGATTTGATCGATCTCGATGAAACACATCCAGCCGTTGATATCTTCCGATTTACATGGGTCCCGCCATCTCTAATTTATCCAAAAATAAATGTCACAAGGATTAAATTCGGATTCTAATTTATAAAAAGTTTTGAATACAACAAAAAATTATTAAATAACATAATAATTGTGGATAGCTAAAAAGTATTTATAGTAGTTTTGTTGATTAGTTTTTTAAAATCTTATAAAATACTGTAATTTTATTTTATGAAGAAAGTGTATAAAATTATGAACCAATAACATAATAATTGAATTTATTAACAATCTTGGATTTTTTTTATTTTAATTGAATAACACAAAATTTTTAATGAGTTCATAAAAGTCTGAATCTAATAAACCAAGTGGTTTTTAAAAATCATCTAAAATCTTGTGTTATTGACTTTGAAATTTATATAAATCATTTAGAATCATTCACAATATTTTGTTATTCAATTAATAATTTATAAATCTCACTTTATATCCACTAAAATGCTACAGAATATGATTCTAAGAGACTTTTCTAACATTTTTAGTTCAATAACAATATGAATTACAAAATCACACCTTTAAATGTAAAATTTTGAAAGATTTTTAATAAAAAGTTTCAATCCAAACCAATTAAAAATACACCCCCTTAAAAGAACCTCCATCCATTTGACAACGACAAAAAAAAAAAACCCATATGTGCAACTTGTCTTCTCCTATTCTCTCTCTTTCTCTCTTATCTCTCATCAAATACATACTTCAAAAAGAACAGAAGGTGTTTATTTGTTAATAAAATGAGTGTTCTTCCAAAATCTGTCTTACTATAGTTAGCTGAATTTTTACGTATCTTCTCCATCCATAAGACCATCTCCAATAGTTTTCCCTATTTTTTCCTCTATAATAAGAAGCTCTATAATAAAGGTGAGTTTTACTCCAATAGTTTTCCCTATTATTCATTAGTGACATCATTTCCACAGCCCTCCAATTCTCAACTTCTGGTACCTTGCACAACCCAACACCTGCTCGTACGATACACTTTTCTCTATTTTTCCCAAGATCAGATGATATCCATAGAGCCATCTCACGAACTACATCATGCATTTTCACCTTTGATTTATTCCTTCCTTCCTCCAACAACAAACATGCACGGACAAGGGTACCAATTATAACATAACCTTGGTTTGATGTTCTCTCCCTACATTTTTTTTCACTCATGAATCTTTCACATATCCAGTAGTCTATCAACTTCTTTTACTCATCAAGTAATCTTCAGGAAAAAGAGAGCAATACAGAAAGCATGACTTAATCTGGTCACCCTTCAGACTGTCATAGCTATATTTTAGAATAGGAAGGATTTGGTCATCCATGCCAGAAAAATCTGCAGCATACGAATTTAAAACCTAAACCGCATGATGCCATTCTTGTATAGTCCTCTTGCATGACACGGTCTCGCCAATGACATTGAGCGCCAGTGGTAGGCCACAACATTTTTCGGTAACTTTTCTTGCTTGTTCAGTTATGTCTGGATGGCTTTTCATCGTGAGTTGTCCAACCTTTTTCTTGAACAAATCCCACGCGTCATGCTTTGCTAGACACTCAACTTCCATTGGATCATCAACCCCCATGTGGCCACATACTTCCCTAGAATGAGTGGTGAATACTACTTTGCATCCATTTTCTCTTGTAGGAAATGGGACTCCGATTTCTGTAAAATCCACTTTTCTCCAAATGTCATCCAATAACAACACAAATTTCTTAATCTTTATATGAGTGTGTATATCAGTGACCTTCTGTCTTTTCTCTTTTTGGTTCCAACCCCCTCCACTAAGGCCTAACTTCTCAGCAATCTCATCTTGAATCTTCTCAACTCGTAGATCGCTGGACACCACAATCCAAATGACAATGTCAACCCCAACACTTATGCCACAAAACTTATTGTTGATTTGTGCGAGAAGAGTTGTTTTTCCTACTCCTCCCATCCCGTAGAGACCCATGATACCAGTCTCATCATCCATGAGACGGTTCCATGCCCTTTCTAGCATTGTTTCTCGACCAAAAATTATTGGTTGTAGAGGTCTTTCCTCCACCACATCTGCCATTACTGAATCAGCCACAACTTTAAAGACTCCATCAGATTTGATACTCTCAACCTCTTTCAACATCACAAATACCCTTCTCCCATACTCAAAGCTAGATGTTAAATTTTTTGAACAAACACCAAAAAGACACAACCTTTGAAGTTCAACGGTTTTAGAACTACTTAATTCATCAAAATGGTTCTCGATGGTCTGAACATTCATAAGCCATACCTGGACATCGTTAAGTCTTTGTAGACCTTTGCACTCCTCCCTCATCACCCTTCTTAACACATCTTCTCGCCTTGCCTTAAGTACTTCCATGGATTTCTCAAGAGCCACCAAATTCTTCTCTAGGTTACGAATATAATTGCCTCTACCACAAAAGCAGCTACCGGCACGGTTCAATACTTGATCGCAAGATAGTTGGAAAGATACACAACCCCCCATCCTGCACTTCACAAATACATATTCAAAATGCAACCAAGGAAGCTTAATTCACAATTAACAACTATGATGTAAGGAGATCACATCTAGCCAAAAAGAAGACTTGGACTTTTATTAGTCATATTCGTGAATAAATGATTTCGTCCAAGTCAAAAGTCGTCTCTATCTCTAAGGTCCACTCAAAAAAAAAAAACTTTAGGGGAACCAAACTTTTATTCACCACCTGATTGGAGATAAGACAAGAGTAACAGAAACTAGTAACCATTGCAGCTCATGAAGAGAGAAACACAGAGATAAGTAAAATTCAATTAAAACTCATAAAAGAGATCAGGAAAATAAAGTAGAGAGTAGAGACAGAGAGATCACACTTCGAAGCAGCAACTCAAGTAATCTCTAAAAAGACTGCATCACCCAAAAATATATATCGAATGAAATTACAAAAAGTTTCAATTTTTTTCGAGCCCTTTTGCTCTGTACTACGATTCAGAGTATCATCAAATTCAAAATCTATCTTCTTATCTTCTTCTCAGCATACCCTGGAGATTCGATTGCGTACGGTTAAGAAAATATTGACAAACCAAACCAAAGTTTAGGTTATGGACTTGGATCGGGTTTTGAAAATTGGAAACCGTGGAATAAAAATATGTTGGGCCGGCCCAAATTACTTAAACATATATATAGCATTGTAGCCTTAGGTTTTATGAGGCACAAGGCGTACAAGACAAGAATCATGGGGAAGAAACGCCCGCGCGGTCGAGGAGGGTACCGTCGCCCGATGCTACGTAGCTATAAGAAGAATACCTCTTATAGAATACGTGCGTCATATTTGATATGTGCGTCTAAGAACGAATCGGATCACTGTGAGGTTACTATAGCTACCGTCGACCCTCTTCAGTAGGTGTCCATTTATTATATCTCTCTAATGTTTACTCCTTTTTAATCAGAACCTTTTTAAAAATTTAAGTGATATATTGCAATTTCAAATGATATAGAGGAGTGTATATGATCAATTAATTAGCAGTAGCTAGCTATATGGATCGTTGTTGCTCATATATTCTCTATGTTGAATGTTTTTTCACCTAACTAATCAGAATAGCTAAGCAAGCTCCGATCGAATTGAAAGATACGACTCCTCCACTACTACAAGCGCAAAACTTTGGAAAAGAAGAAGAAACTCTTGATGATCAACCGCAAATTGCCAAATCCACCATTTGAGTCAATAACTATATATTTGGCCGCTCTCTACCTACGACTACGTTCTCTAATTTAATACCCGGCCCGGAATATGTTTTTCTGATGTTTTGTAACTTCAAAATTTGCGATGCTTTTTTTTTGTTTTTTAAAAGACCTGTTATGCTATATGCATGTGATTTTTTTTTTTTTGAATGAATGTAAAATTTATCCACCAAAAAAACCGTTGCTTACAAGAGATGTTGAAGTTTAAATTTTAGCAGAATGAGGCTACAATAAGCAGTCTATAGATCTAGTAGAAAACCATAAAGCAAGGATGTCTTCATATTTTCGGTTGCCAGATCGGAGGAGGAGCAGCAGGCGATTTCGAATAGTCTTATCGATGAGCTGTTGGAGGTGAGGTGCAGAGATGGGAGCTTCGCCGTGCTGGCGACTGTTTCGCTCTCTCCATAAGGAGTGCAGCGTCGCTTGAAAAGAGTACCTCAGGAAAAGCATAATTTTGTGGTCTAGAGTGTTACCCGATATGAGCGACTGAAGTTGGCCCCAAGCAGAAGTTGCATGCCTTCCAAGGAAACCAGTGGTGAGCCGCCTCCAAACTTGGCAAGAGTATGGACATTCAAAGAAAAGGTGATTTCTCGTTTCCACTGGGTCTTGACAGAAGACACAAGCAGAATCAACATGACTGTTCTATTTCAACATTCTGTCACCAGTAGAGAGTTTATTGTGCATTCCTAACCAAGTAATGAAAGCAAACTTAGGTGTTGCTTGTGTAAACCACACTCCGTTAGCCCAATCACATACTGAATTTTCTCCTCTGATGAGCTTCCAAGTTGCAGATGTCGAGAATCGTTTGTGAAAACCAGTAGGGGATTTCCAAAGGTTGATATCCTCTAGATCATGTCTCCGTTTAGACTGCACAAGTGCAATCGCTGCTTCGACTTCATTGAGGAATGGGACTCGGTGTCTTCTGCGCCTATGGGTGTTAGAAACAGTCTCCATTGTTGTCGTTCTCACAATCCCCATGTCAATAAATCCCCTGTTTCCAAGAATATCAGCCAGCGTTCCTAAGGGCGACCATCGATCATACCAGAAGGAGGTATTTTGTCCATTCTTAATTTCCATTTGATGAAAATTTTTTGCAACTTCCCTCAGCTTAAGGATCTTCCTCCACATCCACGAGCCGCTAGACTACATTGCCTTTAAATCCCAGAAGGACTCTTGACGGATAAGATAAGTATGAACCCACTGTCCCCATAATGAGCTCTTTGATATGCATGTGATTTTGAGAAAACCTTTGTCATGAATCATGACATATAGTTAATGTCCCGGATGGCATTGTCTCCTTGTGTAATCGCTGGTCAAATATGTTCATTTCACTCATTTGCTCTGTTCTTCTCAACAACTGCGAACCAGACATTTGTTTATTTTGCTGTTTCTCAATCATCTCCAAAAAAAACATTTAAAACCAAGCACAATAACTAAGGATATTCAGGGGTTAACCGATTGTTAAAATCACCTTAAAAATTGAAATAAAGAGCATTGTAACGCTTTTCGTTTGGAGGCATCATAAGGTCATCAACCATCATCATAAACAGTCAGTTTATCATATGGATTTGTATTTAAAGAAAGAAGTTCCTCGGTCTATTAGTTAGCCAACTCCTATATTTTAAGTGGCATCTACGAGAAGAATTCCTCTTTTAGCCTAGAAAATGCAGTCATGATCTTAGCCTCATAGGCTCAGATGATGGACTTAATTAGTAGTGACTCACAAAAAATGGATTCACTTAAATAAGGATCAGTCAAAAAAGAAACTAAAGTAAAGAAAAAAAAAAAAAGATTTAGTGGGTCCGTATAACACAGCAAACAAAAGTAAGTCCCACTCATTCATAAAGCGCCACAAGCAAAGAAGTGCTAACTGATGATGTCATGCGTGATGAGTGCACAATCATGCAATGGCAAATTTGCTTTTTCCCGTTCTGAAAGGGCTCACCGCATTATTAACATATTTTTATAAAGTCATTCCAATTATTATTGTTTTAACATCCCCATATACATTTTGGAAACATACCAGCCATACAAGACACACTTCCAATTACAAAACATACACATGCATCGCTTTCACATAATTAACAAAGGTCCCACGTCAATTATCAAATTTGTTTTAAGTTTTCAGCATTGGCAACAGTTCAGGATAGCTTGACGTAAATTTGACGAAATCATCGTATGCTTCTGCGATGAGATGATCATCGTCCCAATTATCCCTATATGTAGCGGATTGTGCATAGATTCTCTTGAAACCTATGTAAAACATTTGTTCTCTCCATTTCTCAATCCGGGGATAGTCGCATTGATCCGCAAGCCAATTATCATATTCAAACTGCCACAATAATTTCACCCCAAAAAAAAAATGTTTAGCCTCCACCATTTGGTATCTTTATTCCGAAAAAAATAGTGGTAAGGGATATATGTGTACCTGAGAGTCATCAGGCATCAAATGTGTAAATCTTTTGGGAATTCCCGAGGATTCAAGCTTATCGTAGAACGCCTTAGTGTCTTTCATCATCTCGTCTTGTGATGGGAGAGATACTCGACCGGACAAGACCGCTGCGACCCACTTGCTTTGAAGCTCAAACATCGGAAAGGGGGTGATCTAAATACATCAAGTGAAACCAAACAATGAGATTATTTGCATAAGCAACAAGATATTCACATACAAAAAAAAAAAAAAAAAAAAAAAAACATTTTTACGATTATTAACCTGCCATGGTAAGCCAATGAACGAAAGGCCCGGGGCAAGAGCCGGAGGAAATACATGCTTATACAACGGTCCAACTCGATTATCGTCCACGGTTACTTTACCTTTTGTGTCGAGAAAGGGGAAGTAATATTTGTACCTGAATATAGTTAACAAGATTAAAAGGGTCAATGAAAAACGTTTTCACATATTTTGTATGCTCTGTGTTTCAATTGTTTAGGCCATGATTTATCTAACCCGGTACAATGCATAATGGTATCTGCGTAAACCGTCTTTCCGTTCTCGAAAACCACCGAACCGTCTTCGCGTGCAATTTCAATCTATTGTACAATGAACGTCACCAAAAATCATTCAATGGTTTATGGAGTAAATAATTAAATCACGTAGCCTCATGAATCTTATAACAAGACAATCAACATCATTCATTAGCCTATATACCGTTGGGTGAAGCCATAGATTGTCGTAACCGGGAAGCTTCTCATAGGTCTCCGATGAAGTCGACCTAGACGAAACATGGACTTCTTTCGCCACCTTTGCAATATCTCTGCTTATATCAACTCCACTCGCCGAGCTTCCGATCACTATCACCACCTGGAAATTACACAACAAACAAGGAAACGATCCAAGAATTTAAAGTGAAGAGAAATGTTGATATATATAGGAGATGGTCACAAGATTCAATATAGTATATGACACATTTCGACAAGTACCTGATCTTTGAATTGATCAGGAACACGGTAATTGTGACTGTGAATTTGCTTGCCTGGCCATGAATCTATTCCTGAAAATAAAAGCAAAATTATTGTTATTTTTCCCCAAGGAAAACCTAAATCATCCCCAAGAGAACTCTGTTTTTTTTTTTTTTTCTGAATAAAGAGAACTCTGTTTTATATATAATTTTTATTACTTATAATAAATTTTAATGTAAACCAATTCATATTTCAATTAACTTAAATTCTTCTTAAATTGAAAAATTTAAATACACAACTCAGGACACTTGCTTATTTACCAGCGATAAGAGCATGACGAGGCTCTGTATAGTGTCCGTTACAAACCATGATGGCGTCGTATATCTCGTCAGCAACACCATCGGAGCTTCTAGACTTAACCCTCCACTTCCCTCTGTCCTCCTCATCCGCCGTTACCGGCTCTGCCTTAACAACCTCAGTCTCGAACCTTATCATCTCCTCGATATCGAATTCTTTAGCAAAGTCTCGCAGGTAAGCAAGAACCTCAGTATGAGCCGGATGTCTTCTCGGATCTCTCGACCCGTCGTGTGGTCGGGCCGCAAAAGGGAAGTCGGTGAAACCCATGCATTCTCTGGGGATATTGGTGCGTAGGGATTTGTAGAGGCTCGAGTGAACGACGGGTCGGTAGGGTCGAGGCTAAGCGGGTCTGGTTCGACTTGAGAAGTGTAAGCCCACACGCCTCCGATTTGGCTACCCCGCTCTAAGACTACTACTGAGTGGCCTTCACGACGTAGCTCACGAGCAGCTACGAGTCCCGCGGCTCCGGCTCCAATTACTGCTACGTGGCGAGAGATGGCTGGATCAGAATGAGTCGGTGCCATGTTAGGTTATTTCTGAAGTATTATTGTGAAATAATGAAGATGAAGAGATTGTGATGGTAACGAAGAGAGTGAGGTGATGGTGTTTGTTTCGATCATAACGATGTGCATTATTTATATACGAAGAAAATGGTGATACTAACGATGACGTGTCACTTCATTGTATACTATTCTTACATAATCTCGTCTGAATATTAAATTCAGTTAAGTAGCAAAATTCCAGCCGTGGTTAGATGTTACACTCTAAAACTGATTATAAAAATTGGTGGTTTCTAAAAAAAGCATAATCTATTATTGATCCTACAGGAAGTTGAGAGTTTGATTATATATCATGAAGTTTCTTATAAATATTTGCGTATACATTATATGGGATTTTTACAAGAGGTATAGTATATTTCTTGTTTATTTGATCAAGTGAATGTGCTTCCACGATGATTGATTTTAAAGATGAGAAAGAAATAATAATAAGGTTTAATTTGTACTTAACTTTCCTTTATTAGGTTACTTTTTAGTATCCGACGAAGATTGGTTACTACTTCTTTTGAAGTGTTGCCGAATGTATCTACCACCCTACAGTGTCCCGGACCATGTGTGTATTACAAGCTTTTTTAATATATAATATATGTATGATTAAATAAATTATAGTAGAAAGGTGGATATGCAATGCATCATAAAATATTCTTACCACCATCCACATCATATTTACCAATATCATTGCTTATTTCAGATTATAGATACTAATTAAGTGTGATAGACTTGTAGCTCAAATTTTCAGAAGTGAGCTTTCTTTTTTTTGTAAAAGAAAAGAATCAACATTCTATCGATTTAGAAAGTCTGAGTAGAGAAAACGTAAGATTGATCTGTATACTAAATATAATATTGAAAATATATAATATATACCGAAAATAATTATATGGTTGGAGACTAAATATATATCTTAAAATCGGTAAAAACTGTATGGAGACGGCAAATACGAATCGACTACGCAATTTCTTTGAAAATGAAAGACGCCAAATATGAAAAAAAAAATATCTATCAAGTTGCAAACAAAACCATTACGAAAGTAGTTTTAAAAAATGGAAACATTTTAAATTACTTTATCGACACTTTCGTCTTTCTGGGACAAAACACTAACACCACAGATTATATATCAAAATTCTTGAAAGATCTACCAATTATAGGATTTAGCTTACAACAGATGTGGTTGAATTATTGTACACGACACTACTCTTTCCTTTACCTAAAACTAACTTTTTAATATATATATTTTTGCATATATTAAATAATTCATACTAATTAATTTGCAATTTTGATGTCTTTTAAAATTAATAGGTTATGCAACAACAAATATTTTTGGTGCTGTACATCTAAATATCAAAATATACATTTTTTGGTATCAATGTTAAGTTTACAATATACATTTGACTAACCCCGAGAGGCCGAGACCAAAATGTTTCCATGACGTTAAAATTTTGATGTAACAAGCGAGTTTAGCACGGATCGAAGTGAATTTTTTTTTTGCAGCAGATTATGTGAGATGAAGTTGCAACGTTAGTGCGAAGACGACAATTTCTCTGGTTCCAAAATAGCATATATATTGTAGCTTGGAAAAGGATGTGGATAACATATAGTCCTGGTTTGTTAGTAACCTTTTTGTTATTCAGAAATTCATAATTATATTGGGGTACATTTTTTTTTCTTTCTAATTCAATAAAAACATTTATTTGTATTTGTACGTACGATTAAATAATACATGTCCATCCAAATTCTTCGAAAGTCGAATCTATCGTTGGTCCCAGTAATCTCTAATACTAAAGATTAAAAGGGCCCAAGCAGGAAAGCAGAGACGCAGTCTTTGCAAACCGCCCTCATATATATTTGTTTCTAACATAGAATTGGAACACATGCAGTACGTACGATAAAAGTTAAAACAAGACAAGAATCATTGCTTTGCTAGAAACCAAACTCCAGTGTATGAGAAATTTGAACTCAGTTCAGTTCTAACTTGGTGAAACCTCGATCGCAAACTTCCGCAATGTCGTTATCATTAAAAAAAGTCGGATTGAGAGCAATATCTCTTGAGAAATTAATATTTTAATTTTGTTATCACAAATGTTCACTAGGCACTTCAGTGGTGAGCCAAGTGCACTTTTCGACGGTCCAATCAAAATATTTAGAAAAGTTTGGAAAAAATGAAAAGCATCTCTTTCTCATGAGACATCAACATCCCATTGTAAAGTCAAAAAGAAGAATTATTGAAGCCACATATCAAAAGTTACTAAAGAAAATTTAAAACATGATAAATGCTTGCTTTATTGCTTAATAAATAATAATGCACGTCGTATTAGCGAACTTTTGCCAAAGAGCCCTTGCTTCTGAGAGTAGTCGCGTTGGTTCTAGTTTCACTTCTAGAAATCGGTCGAATATACAATGTTAATTTTTTATGAAGATCTCTTTTTTTTTTTAAATGAAAACATATAATTTTGAAATATATGTCATGGAATTACTAAAAATATTAAAATATATCTTATATTAGATTTTCAATTTACTTATCATAGATTCTAAATTATTGAAATGACCATATATATATAATTAAAAGTATATTTATTTCTAAACTTTTTAGATACATTAATTACTACAATTGTTGTATCATACAAAAGAGATAAAACATAACATACTATGTCATATTTTGGAGAAGTTAATTCAAGTTTATTAGAAATGATTTAAAAAAATATTATAATTTTAGAGTATGTAAATTAATTCTTCTATTGTATAAAGCATTTTCCTTTTATTTTTTTCTTAACTATATCTTCCCACCTCTTATTATATATTGTATATTATGTTTGTTTACCTTCATAGTTAAATCAAAGACCAAAATGGCGCATGCGAATCTTCCCGAGGAATTGGTGGAAGAGATACTCCATCGTTGTCCATCTCTATCTCTTTCCCGATTCAGAACCGTTTCCAAAGAGTGGAATACACTTTTCAACGATAATACGTTTATCCGCAAGCACTTGGCTCTGATCCGTACTCAGTTCCTTTTATGGACCAATTCCAAGGTTTATTCGGTAGGTCTCAATCTCAACGACGATGATCCAAAAGTAGAGCTGCGTGAGTTGGCCTTAAATATTCCAGATTTGAGTGATCATAGGACAACAAACTTTCTTCCTTGCAATGACTTATTGTTTTGTGCCTCATGGTGGTGGAACAACAAAGCGGTTGTTTGGAACCCGTCGTTGAGACAAACTACATGTATCAAGTCGGAGGAAGAACATTTCAGGTTTGGTGGCATAGGGTACGATAGTGGTAATCCCGGGAAGGGTTATCATATATTTGGATATAGTTATCGTCGACGGAGTGTTAAGGGAAACAACTCTATGTTTTATAAAAGATTTTCTATGTACAACTTTGGAAGCAATGCGTGGAAGTGTATTAATGATGTTGAGACTTTCATAGAAGGATCAGATTCATTAGATAACATTGTGTCTTTGAATGGAAATTTGTATTGGGCTGCTTCTGACTTTACGGTTGATAAATATGTTATCCAAAGTTTCGATTTTTCTAAGGAGATATTGAAAGTCTTTTGCGTTCTACCGTGGAAGAAGAAATATTATGATATTCCAGTCCTCTCAGTTTTTAGGGGAGATCGACTTTCAGTATTGAATAAATTTAAAGGAACAAATAACATCGAGATTTGGGTGACAAAGAAGAAGATTAACGAAGATGTGGAGAATGTGGTGTGGATGATGTTCATGACAATTTCAATACCCATTTATAAGGGCTCTTGTCCAAGTTACTTCATCACTGATATCTACGAAAAGAGACTCGTCATGTGTTGTAGTGACGAAAGTGGAAAGGGTTGCATTTATATTGTCAGTGGCCATGCGAGGAAGAAAATTCAAATAGATTTTGATGTTAGTGGATTTAGTCATTGTTTCTATGATCCTAGTTTAATTCCTATTCCTTGCGAGGGTTCAGATCAAGAGACAAACAATAATTAGAAGTTTTTATTTTTTGGTTATATATTTGTTTATTGGGTTTCTTTCATCTTTTCAAGAAACTCTAATAATTATATATAACATAAATTTTATTAAGAAAATGTATATATTTATTTTAATTTGATGTTGTTTTTTGAAAAATGGTCCATCAAAAATGGTGCTTCATGAATTTCTTCAACATAAAGGTTACACGTTTTAATTTGTTTTCCAAATACACAATAAAAACCTAAATCCACGATGTAACAAGTTCACTTTTTAGTATGACACATTAGAATGTGAAATTACAACTATGTATTAAAACAGATCCCATCCTAATATTTAATATAGTTTAATATATTTTACTTAATTAGCTATAAATTTTGAAGTTTATTATTAAAACTAAAACCATACTTTAAAGTTTATTTAGTTTATGAAACATTAAATTAGATTGATTTCTTAGTTTATCTAAAAACTTACATTAACTGCTAACATTATGTATCTTAAAAGAGATAAGACAATACTATGTCTAATGCTTGGGAAGATAATCCAAGTTTTAACACATAATATGTTTTTAGTGTATGTGATTTAATTCTTTTTTGATATACAAATTTTCCCCCCTTTTGTTCTTTTTGTCTTTTTTTTTTTTTTACTCTAATTTTTTAACATCTTATTATATATATGTTGGGTTATGTTTGTTATTAAATGAAAGACCAAATGACGCATGTATTGCTTCCGTGGGAATTGGTAGAAGAGATACTCTACCGTGTTCCACCTCTATCTCTTATAAGATTTAGAACCGTCTGCAAACAATGAGAAGACGATCATGAACAAAAAATTGGCTCTCATCTGTCCGCAGTTTCTTTTGTGGACCAATTCCAAGATTTATTCTCTAGGCATCAATTTCAACGATGATCCAAAGATTGAGATGCGTGAGTTACTCTTGGATATTCCTTTTTCGAAAGATAATACGACTACCCAATTTGTGCCTTGCGATGGTTTATTGTTTCGTAAGTCGTGGTTGTGGGAACGTGTGGTTGCGGTTTGGAACCCGTGGTCAAGAAGAGTAGAAGGATGGAGCATAAGGACGCAAGGTTCACATTTTGTGGCATAGGATACGATAGTGGTAGACCCGAAAAGGGTCACAAGATGTATGGGTTTAGTATTTGTGAGCGAAATGTTAATGAACCCACCTCTCAGATTTATCGGAAATTTGCTATCTACGAGTTCCAAACCAACGCGTGGAAGTATATTAAAGCTGATCCCGAAGAAGAGAACACCACAAGGGGAACTTCATTGTATAATAACGTGTCTTTGAATGGAAATATGTATTGGACTACTTATAGCCTAGAGACCGGTGAATATCTTATCAAAATTTTCCACTTTTCGAAAGAGATATTCAAAATATATTGCGTTCTACCGTGGAAGACTGATTCTTCTAATTATCCTATCCTCTCTATTTTTAGTGGGGTTCGGTTATCAGTGTTACATACATTCATAAAGCCATATGACATCGAGATTTGGGTGACAAATAACAAGATTAATGAGGATGTGGAGAATGTAGTGTGGATGAAGTTCATGACAGTTTCAAGACCTATTACTAAGGATTATTATCCAAGTTACTTCATCGATAATGTCTATGGAAAAAAAGACTCGTCATGTGTTGTGGGGAAGAAAATGGCAAGGCTTGCATTCATATTTTGAGGGGTGATACGTCCAAGAAGATTCAAATAGGTTTTGATTCTAATCACCTTAGTCATTGTGTCTATGGTCCCAATATAGGTCCAATTCCTTCAGAGAGTTCGGATCAACAGACGAAGAAACATTAATTAGAACTTCTTTGGTTATATTATATGGGCTTGCTTGTAATTGGTTTTGTGGTTAGTGAGTTAAGACATCGTCCATATGCTCCTATTTTGATCTCAAATCCTTCGGATCATGAGAAGAACAATTTTAAGAGTTTGAGTTCGAAAAGATTCGTTTTTTATTCGATTCGTGTGTGCATTTTTATAATGATATTATTTATATTATTATAAAAATTATACTTACTATTTTTGATATGAAAATAAATGTAATTACTAATTTTTGTAAAATATATTACTTTGATATATAAAGCGCAGTTGTTTCAGTGATGATATATAAAGCGCAACAAAAGATAAACGATTTGAATCATTCGAATGATTGCTTCCATCCATAGGTCTAAATACTTTTTACATATATATCATCAATAGTTCAAGAACCGTGTATATTTTTGGACATTCTAGTACAATGATACAAACGATAACAACCAAACATGTGAAATGCATGGAATCTTGTAAAGATTCATAAACTCAATAGAACTATGTTCATGCATGTGGTCCGGTTGCTGATAAAAATGAAAGCTCAGTAAGGCTAAGAGTGTAAGACTGACTTACAAATGTGGAAACTATAACAAACTCGTAATGTATATAACTTAAATTCCACAAACATGACGATGATCAAATAAATCATTTTTAGTCAACAATATATACACGTACGCAAAGTCGCAAATCACAAAATCATTGTTATAATAAAAATGGAAAATATTATGTTTATTTTTTAAAAAACAACACATTATAAATGGTGTTTTTTGTTGTTGTTGTTGTTGAAGTTTATAAATTATGTTTAAATGCAAGTGTATACAAATCATGCATCTTATTTAACTTAAAAAAAAAAAGACATATCTACTAATGAATTGAAAACAATAGTTCTAAACTTGGGAGATAAAATAACTTTTCTTACATAACAATTAATCTGTACAACTTTATTTTCCTTTGTTAAGTCTTCTACAAAATAATGGAAATGATATTCCACGTATTACCCAAGCTAGCTAGACCAAAATATAAACTTGGGAGATAAAATAACTTTTCTTACATAACAATTAATAATCTGTACACCTTTATTTTCCTTTGTTAAGTCTTCTACAAAATAAGTCTTCTACACAATTAGTTTGTGTCACTCGAAAGTCAGAAACCAATCTTTTTGTTTGTTTGTTATCTTAGTAAAAAAGTGAAAGTTACTTTTGATTCTTTTTCGTATGTTCATGACTCATCATATTACTTAATCAAGGAGAGGTGTATAACTACGAAATCAACACAGACACAAGGGAAGAAATGGAATAAAATATATAGTTTTATTAATTCTTCCATTAATATAGTTTTAAAAGAAAATGTATCGATTTCTACAAAATTAACTATTGCATTTATGTACAGAAATTTGTCGTACATAAACCTGACTTTAATTTTTTCAATTAATTATTTAATAGATTGCTTGATTTCATAGAGGAAACCTGACTTTCTTTTACGGTAGAAATATATAATTCTATTAATTATTCCATAACACAAGCATGAGCTTTAATAATAAAACTAAACACACCAATTACGATAAGTTAAATTTCCACATACATGCATGAAGATGATCAATAAAATCATTTTTAGTCAACAATATATCACGTAAAAAACAAAATTAAACGTTACAAATATAATCTACTCAATATGAAGCGTGATATGTATAGTGTGTTTATATTTTCAAGACAAAATAGATATAATTAGTCATGATAGTTGATGATGATTCGTAGAAGGAGTAACCAAGGAGAATGTTGAAAATCTGTAAGCATGTTAAATTTAGAGATTTCATGTGGTGATGAAGTTAGATGGTGGGCTTAGGTATAGTACAGGTAACTAATGTATGTAACGTAAATTTCCACATATATGCATGAAGATGATCAGTTAAATAATTTTTAGTCAAACAATATATCACGTATAAAAACAAAATTAAAACATTACAAATACTAATCTACTCAATACACGAAGCGTGATATGTACACTGTGTTTATATTTTCAAGACAATATAAGTCATCATAGTTCATGATGATTTGTAACCACGGAGAGACGGTTGAATTAAAATTAAAACATTACGTACATAGTAAATCTACTTAATTAATAATTCTTAAAGTTTTTGGCTTCTTGCATTCTCACTTAAGTGACCCATTTATAGTTAATCTACTTTGCAATTTTTTTTTTCTCTGTGGTAAAGATTGTTTCTTTTTTCTTTACTTCATGAATCGGCTGCACCTAATTTCTTACCAACCTCGTTAACGCCTATTGATAACTTGTTGTCTTGTTACAATGGTAATTTGGAGAAATTATTGTTTTCCAGTAGATCTGAGATCATCTTTATATTCTTTGTCGCCTTCTCTCTTGTTTTTTGTTTTTTTCTATAATCCTTTTTTCTATTTTTGTTATAGCCACATTTTTCATCACATATCTTCAAAATTTAATTATTCCAGTGCAATTTTCTCTTTAGTTAGTTTTTCATTAAAACATCTAATTAACTCTTCAAATTTTCAGATATTTGTAATTAAATGAACAACAAGCTACTGTATCTATTTTTTCCTTTCGTCATTAGCACTAACGAGTTTGAATGCGATTTTAGTTATCAGTTATTTTCCAACTACTACTGTTTTTCAAATGTCAAAGAATCTTTCTGTACAAATGGTAAAGCTTTAGAACTTTCTCCCACTTCCCTTCCAAAAATAGAACTATATATTTACATACTTCGAAACGCAGTGTAAGTACGCAAGTTTTTTTTTTTTTTTTACAAAAGTCATACTCAACACAACTAAGCATTTTTAGAGATGAAGCTGAGAGAAACTAGCATTGAGTTGACCGGTGGATGAAATTTTTGGACTTTTTTTGCGGTTAATATAAAATTTTATATTGATTATATAAGATAAAACAAACAAAAGAGTTTAACACAACCATGAAAGATAAACAAGCTTGCTGGGTTAAACAGATAGCGAGACACACCATATATATGAAACCCTAACAATATACTAGACACACCGATTATTAAAGAGAATTAACCCTGACAACACGGGATGGTACCGACCATGCAGATCTGTATTATTCTAGTTTTAATAAGACGTAAATTAAGCAGCAAACGTTCACTCTTCTTCTTGATTATATTAACCTTGGTGGTGCTTAGGAACGGTGATCCAGAGCACGCCGTCGACAACCTTAACCTCAGATTTTTCCGCAGCGTAAATCTTTGGGTTACAATCGACGGAGCCGAGGTATTTGCGTCCGGAGCGATCGTTCGGGTCCATGGCTACGTCTTTAATGCCAAATTTAACGCAGGTATCTTCGTAGAAGAAGAAGATTTCTGAATAACCCGGAATAACTACCCTCGCAATGCACGAATCCCCTTCAAAGTCCACAGGACTGGTTCGTAGTTTCCTGTTGTTATTAAATCAAAAGAACAAGATAAATTAAAGAAACAGATAGAGATTGGTTAAAAAAAGAAACATTTTTTGATATAGAAAAGGTACCATCACTGGCGGCGTCTGTGGCTGCTCTCGAGGAAGATCCACTCATTCTCGAATTAAGAATTTAAGATGTTTTTGGAATCCTTTGATGAGTTTAAGAGTGAATTGATTGATTTGATGCTAATGGCGATGATTATCTAGTTTCTATTTATAGGCTAAGAAGATATTTTGTGTCTCCAAAATGTATGGGCTAAATTATACTGGGCCAACTCGATAGGCCCAACGTGTCGATTAAACTAAAGAACATATGATTACAGAGTAATTAAGTTCTCAAAATTTTTCTAACGTTGATGAGGAACGTCTCACTTATCCTAATTCTTTTATAAATTTATCAAATCCAATGACACCCGGTCAATCAAATTCTTGTATATGAAATCTGAAGTAAAATTATAAGCATTTACTATACGAATACAATATAAGTTACGAAATCTTGAGGTAAAAAAAAAAAAAAATAAGTTACGAAATCTCTATGACATGGAGCTATATAATATAAAGTAAAATATATATTGAAAATTAAGCTAGATTTTTGTTTCTTAACTTAGTTAAAACATAACCTTAGATTCTTTCAATTAAGAAACAAAAATCAAGATTTTTTTTTTTTATGGTTAATCTATATTATATCTATATGTGAAAACATTAAAGTACCTTAGATTATTTCAGTTTTACATTAACTGCTACAATTATATTATGAAGATGTAAGATATATACTATGTCTTATCTTGGAGAAGGTAATCTAAATTTTAAGCTCATATTATGGTTGTGTAAGGTAAATACAAGAAAAAAAAAAGTTTCCTTTATTCATAAATTAAAGCCATTAAACTTATTGCTTACTCCTTCTACAAATAGATATATATCTTCAAAAAAATCAATTGTTCCAATGTAATAATCTCTTTAGTTATTTTTTCATTCAAAGATCTAATTAACTCCTCAAATTTTCAGATATTTGTAAAAGAACAACAACCTATTGTATCTTTTTTCTTTAGTCATTAGCACTAATTATAAGTTTGAATGTGATTTTGGTTATCAATTATTTTTCAACTGTCAAATGTCAAAGATTCTTTCTGTACAACTACAAATGGTCAAGCTTTAGAAATTTCTCCCACTTAATTTACTCAGGCCTTCCAGAAATAGGACTATTAGATACTTCGAAACGCAGTATACGTACGCAATTTTTTTTTTTTTTTTTACAAAAGTCATACTCAACGCAACTAATCATTTTTAGAGACGAAGCTGAGAGAAACTAGCATTGAGTTGACCGGTAGATGAAATTCTTGGACTTTCTTTGCGGTTAATATAAAATTTATATTGATTATATATAATAAAACAAGTAGAAAAGGTTAGACGACAAAAAAAAAAAAAATCAAGTAGACACACCGATTAAAGAGAAATAAACCCTGACGACACGGGACGGTACCGACCATGCAGATTTGTATTATTCTAGTTTTAATACGACGTAACATAATGAAGCAGCAACGTTCACTCTTAGGAGCGGTGACCCAGAATACGCCATTGACAACCTTAATCTTAGCATTCTTCACATCGTAAATCGCTGGGTCAAACTTTACGAAGCCGATGTATTCGCGTCTGTAGTGGTCGTTCTCGTCCATGGCTACTTCTATTATGCTAAATCCAACGCCGGTATCTTGGAAGTCGTAGAACCTGGGTGAAGGAAATGCTGAACAACCCGGGATATCTACCCTCTAGTCTCTCGCAATGCACAAATCCTCCATAAACGTCCACCGGACTGGTCCCTTTAATTTCCGCCATCGTATTCTTCTATCTCCAGTGTGTAGTTTCCTGTTGTTATTAGATATAAAACGAACAAAATAAGTTAATGGAACAAACAAAGATTGGTTATACTGGTTAGAAGCAAAAACAAATTATAAAGAAAAGGTATCATCACACGCGGCGGAGTTGGATGCTCTTGAGGAAGATCCACTCATTCTCGAATTCAGATCTCTTTGGAATCTGTTGATGAGTTTAAGAGTGAGTTGATTGATCTGATGCTAATGGCGATGATCATCTAGTTGCTATTTATAGACTGAAGAAGATATTTTGTGTCTCTAAAAGGGTCTAGGCTACATAATACTAGGCCAACTTGATAGGCCAATTGTGTCGATCAACATAAAACTAACAAACTAAGAAACAAAGTATGAATATATATAATGTTTGATGACGAACGTCTCACTCACTTATCCAAAATTCTTCGGTAACTTTATCAAATCCAATGAGACTAGTTGATTACTCCCCACATTTTGACACTCGGGTCAATCAAATTCTTATATATGAAATCTGGAGTAAGTAAATTATAAGCAATTAACTATATGAATAGAATATAAATTATGAAATCTCTATGACATGGAGCTATATAATATAAACTAAAATGTGTATATAAATATTATGAAAATTAAGCTAGATTTTGTGTTTCTTAATTTAGTTAAAACATAACCTTTGATTATTTCAACTAAGAGAAAAAAAATCAATATTCCTTTTTTTTAATAGTTAATCTATATTATATCTATATGTCAATTACATTAAAGTAGCTAGATTATTTCAATTTTACATTAATTGCTACAACTATATTATGAAGATGTAAGATATATATTATGTCTTATCTTGGAGGAGGTAAATCTAGCTTAATTTGTAAGATGTAAGATTATATTCTTTAATTAAAAATCTTCTTTAATTAAAAATCTTTTTTTTTCCCTAGTTAACTTTTTTCTTTAGAATTTATATATTGTATATTATGTTGTTAGCTTCATTATTACAACGAAAACCAAATGATGCATGTACAACTTCCATGGGAATTGGTAGAAGAAATACTCTATCGTGTTCCCGTTCTATCTGTAATCCGATTCAAAATCGTTTGCAAACAATGGTACACACTTTTCAAAAGCAAATCATTCATCAACAACCTCTCGGTTCATGTACATCCTCAATTTTTCATATGGACGGATTCCAAGATGTATTCGGTAAGCGTCAATCTCAGCAATGATCCAAAGATAAGGATGCATGAGGTATCTTATTTAGATATTCCTTGTAAGAATGTCATGGATATACACTTCCTTCCTTGTGATGGCTTATTGTTTTGTCGCTCGTGGTCATGGAATAATAAAGCAGCGATTTGGAACCCGCGGTTAAGACAAACTAGATGGATCGAGGGTAAATACAGAGATTTCATGTTTCGTGGCATAGGATATGATAGTGGTAAACATGAAAAGGTTTACAACATCTTCGGTTCAAGTGGTTATGGGAGAAAAATTGATATCTACGAGTTAGAAAATAATGAGTGGAAGTGTACAAATTCTTCTCCTGAAGTACGTACCCGCACATGTATTGATGTGTTTTTGAATGGAAATTTATATTGGATTGATTATGATCATGAGACCGATAACTATCTTATCCAAAGTTTCGATTTTTCGAAAGAAGTATATAAAGTTTTTTGTGTTCTACCGTGGAATACGAACTCTTACAATTTCCCAGCCCTCTCAACCTTTAAGAAAGATCGACTTTCAGTGTTAAAAAGAATCATTGGAGCAAATAATATAATTGAGGTATGGGTGACAAAAAACAAAATTAACAATGACGATGGGGAGCATGTAACGTGGATAAACTTCATGACGGTTTCTATACCTATTTCTGTGGGATTTCCTCCAAGTTACTTCATCGATAATGTTTACAAAAAGAGTTTCGTCATGTGTTGTAAGGATGAAAATGAACAGCTTTGCATTTATATTGTGAGGGGCAATGCGTTGACGAAGATTCAAATAGACGTTGAGGCTAAAGATTATATTAATCATTGTTCCTATGTTCCCAGTTTGACACCAATTCCTGGAAAGGCTTCAGATTTTCAAGAACTAAAATATTAATATTTATTATTATGGACTGCTTGTTGTTTTTTAACCAGTTATATAAATTGATTTAAAAGTATTGTCATTTTAAAAAAACATATATATATATATATATATAATATTTTTGTTGAAATAATAATATATTTTTAAAATATCGTAAAGAGGCATATTGACTTTAAACCAAAAAGAGAAAATATGAAATAAAGAGCGGATGTTTATTTGAATAGAAGAAAAAGTAATAATATGTCGTTATATAAGGTCTAATTAAACGAGAAATGTAGGTAATATTGTCATACAAGTTACATCTATGTGACATGGGGGTGTTTTGTTATAATATACATAAACTATAAGCAAAAAGACTCATTCCAGCACAATTTTCATTTTAATAAATTTAGTCAAAAATTCTTTTGAAACGAATTCGCTACTGCTCTAATTCGATGATAGATAAACATTTAATCTATATTATTAATTTCACAGCTTTTTTGAGAGGAATGCTTGGAGTTCAAAGGTATTACAACTAATGCCATTACCATAAAAATACTTTAAAAAAAAATAAAACAAAAAATCGAAATATGCAAAATAAGGTATGTTAATTATAATTTTCCTAAATTATTTCCACATCTGAACCTAATTTTCTGCAAAACTAAACAAAATTTTCGCTTTCCAATATAGAAAACTCTATATTCATTTCAATCAATCATATTCAATTACTTCAAATTTTTTAATTTTTAAAAAATTCTTCCAGATTTTCCGTCTTTAATATATAGAAAATATAAAGAGTTCCTCTACTAAATATAAAATATTTAATCTATAACAAGATTTGTGGAAAAGTAACATTACCAAATAAAATCCCTAAAAAATACATAAAACAAAAAAAAAATTTAATTCCTAAACAGTCAGATTTCTGTATAGATTAATTTTTATAAATGTTTTAAATATATTATTTAATAAACTTTAATAAATTTAAATTATTATGGGATGGGTTATGATCGATATTCTTATAAATTTAAAATGTCAATAATCCATCGCTACGACCATCAGTATATTATACTAAAAAGTAATAAATTTCTAAAGATAGGGGATGTATTCAATCTAATATTTCAAGTGATTTGATTTTTCATGAGATTTTAAATGTTTTTGATGATTTTAGGGAAGTTTATATGATTTATTGTAAAATTCTTTTAAATCCCACCTAAAACCATGAGATTTGGATTTCTGTATTTTTAACTAAACAAATCCTCTCAAATCCTCCAGAATCTCTAAAAATCATTAAAATCCAAATCCACAAACTGTTTTGAATAACAGTAAATTTTAAAGTAAATTTTTAAATCATTAGTTCAATAACAGTGGATTTTAAAGTAGATTTTTAAATCATCAGTTCAATAACAGTGGATTTTAATAAATTTTTTAAAATCCATAATTAAATAACATATGATTTATATAATTTACCCAAATCACTTAAAATGTCAAGTTGAATACATCCCCGATAGTTTATATAGAAAATATAGACCTGTGGTGTACCGTTAAAAGATGGTCATTACAATTAAGTCTATCGGGATTACGGATTTTAGCAAGGTATGTCTGCGGTTGGCGGGTTGTTCCAAAAACTCCAAATATAAGATTAAAATAAATATTATATATATATAATATTTTACATAGTTATGTATATATAATACGTGAAATATGTGATAATGTGAGGAAATTTAATTTATACCAATTAAGATAACTCCAAAATATCAATATTATAAGTTATTTAAAAATTTCTTTTTTTTCTTTGCCACTAAATTTTTTAAGAATAATAATATAAAATTTAGGTTGAGTACATGCTTGGGCATAACTTTAACGACCACGGTCTTAGCGGGTTGACCCGCTGCGGTCCATAAAAAAAGAAATGTGGACCGACCTGTTTGACACCTCTATATACATGATTATTATAAACAAATGGGTACAACTTAATAATATAAACGGATATTAATAAGTTTTGTAATAAATTCTGGCTCATCCTCCGAATATTTTTATCTTGGATCGGTGAAATTAATTTATAACAAAAATAAATTGTTGTGTTGTATATAAACCGCAGATTAAATCGTAGAGTTAACAATCAAAATACAATTGTACAATCTTAAACTTCAAATAAAACGTAAAAAAATTAACTAACAATTACAATTTAAAATTTAATGATTTTAGTAAAAGAATAATCTCGCGGTGTACCGCAGGTTAAAATCTAGTTATATTAAGAAAAAAGAACAGCTGATCTAGATAAGTAGGTGGCATGATGTGTAAAATGATATCTACACAGTTAAAAAAATATGACAAAAAAACGACTCTTTCCTCTCCAAATGGTTCATTATTAGAGAATTCACAATATTTAAATTGACAAATTTGTTAAAAACAAACATTATTGTAACTTTGCAAGACATTGCTTCTACTATAAATAGATAACCTCACCCTCATTGCTCAAATATGTTCACTCAACAAAGAATCTCATAACACATACAATTTATTTTCTTCAGCAGCAGTAATGTCTAGTAGTGCAATCCTAGGTTCTGAATTGGACGCCAGCCTTGTGGTAAAGTTTCTATTTTTTTTCCTTTTTATTATAAATGTAAAATTTTATTCAAAAGATTATAAATTTTATATTACTAGTTTTATTTTTAATCATTCTAGTTTGGATTTTGGTGAACGATCAGATCATTTGTCTGTCTTTAGAAGAAAAAAAAATGTGATGCAGTTTTTCTTTATAATTAAGAATGTTTTTAATCAATTTATGTGATTTTATAGGCGAGTGAGATTGACGTTGTACCAAAGACAGTGGAGGAAGAACCAGTGGTGGAGACGGTGGAGACCAAGCAGCCCGAAGAACCCGTTGTGACAGAAACACCGGATGTGACTCCGGTTGAACCTGAAGAAGTCAACGTTGATGTCGATGTCGAGGAGTAACATGGCAAGAAACTTACTGTGACTCTCTATATTACATGATTGCATTTGGTTCATATTTTCTATAAAAATGTGTGTTTATTTTGTTACGGTATCTTTGGCTTTTGGTTTGGAATGATTTGTGATAATAAAACACAAAGTTTGGATTCTTATTTTGCGATAATTTGGTAATCGTTCAATAAAAACTTAACACTATAATCAAAATAGGCCCCTAATCTGGAATTTAAGAACAAAAATAAGCATGTTACATGTACAAACGGGAAAAGTTGTGCGATAGAATATAAAAGAACTAGTGTAGTCAAATATGTTAGATAGTAAATTTTTACATTGATCAAAATATATATATGTTAATTTTAAACTAGGGATATTAAAATTAGCTTTTAACTAACACCTTAAATAAAGGAAAATTATTTAATTATTTGATCATGTTTACAACTTTTATTATGAATGTGTCCACTAGTTCTCAACTTAAACAAATAACAGTTCCCAATATTCAGACTGCAACTGTTCCCTTTGTCACGTTCCAATCATCTTCCGGACTGGATCAACTAAGAAGAACAATCTTGGTTCGATCTCAATTTGGCGAATTCACGGTACACTTCTTCAATGAGTTGATCAGCGTCCCATCGATCGCGATAACAATCTCCACCAAAGAAAACTTTCTTGATAGCGACGTTGTATAGTCGCTCTCTCCAAGGTTCTATGGATGCGCAACCACACTGTTCCGCTATCCAGTTGAAATAATCATTTTGAGAGATCACAACTTCATCCTCCGGTTTAAATTTCCCGAGCATTGGATTCCCTTGCGGATCAGTTAGAAAATGTGTATATCTCTTAGGGATCCCCAAATCTTCAAGCTTCGCGTAGAAAGCTATAGCCTCTTCCATCATCTTATCCTCTGAAGGAAGCTTAGCCCGTCCCGACAGAACCGAAGCAACCCACTTGCTCTGGATTTCAAACATAAAGAACTGAAGTCCCTGGATTATAACAAGTTAAAGAACAAAGATCAAACCAAGTAATGAGCCCAATAGAAAATCAAAAAACAACCCACTTGTTAGAAGATCTAAGACATTATACCATCATGTAATTCAATAATGTTAATTATCGCCTCATGAACAAACACTTGACCCTAAATTTATCCTAAAGTTCCTCTTAGAAAACTGTATATTTCAAAGATTATCCAAACATTCTAAATTTTTTAAAATCTAATTTCTATCTTAACATGTAGTAGTAATACTAACCATGAAAGGTAAACCAATAAAGGAGATCCCAGGGGAAAGTGCGGGTGGGAAAACATGCTTGTAGAGCGGTCCAACACGGTTATCCTCAACAGTTACATAACCGTTGGTTTTAAGAAACGGGAAATGATACTTGTAACCAGTGCAATGAACTATTGCATCCGCAAAAACCACTTTACCGTTTTTGAATACCACGGACCCATCCTCGCGGGCGCGATATATCTACATTAACATTATATCAAAGGAATTTGTAAGAAAGCAAATGAGATCAAATTCACATTCTCAACTGTCTCTTTATCATATTTATCTACCGGGGGATGAAGCCGTAGGTTGTTGTAACCACTGTATGACTCGGATGTAACCCCTTTAGCTGAGATATGGACTTCTTTTGCCATGCTTGCTATGTCGCTGCTAATGTCGTTTCCACTAGCTTGACCTCCTATCACTATCACCACCTACAAACATGTCAAACCACGAGATCTTAAACGAATCTATAAGTATAAAGAGCTAAGATTATTAGGTAAAGACCTGATCTTTGAATTGGTCTGGAATCCGATAATTGTGGCTATGGAACTGCTTTCCTGGCCATGAATCTATCCCTAAAAGACTTAAAAACGAGATAATTAAGAAACTAATCAACCATTAATTACATACTAATCACACTTTTTTGATTAAACCAAACAAAATTACTTACCAGGAATATGAGCAATACGAGGCTCAGTGTAGTGACCATTGCAAACAACGACCGCGTCGAAGGTTTCTTCGCCGGAGACACCACTTGAGCTCTTAAACTGAACTCTCCATCTACGGCTATCCTTCTCCGTCGGCTCCACACACAAAACCTCAGTCTCGAATCTGACCATCTCGTCGATCTTGAACTCCTTGGCGAAATCTTGAAGGTACTTCAAGACTTCCCTATGGTCCGGGTACCGTCTCGGGTCGCCGTCACCGGATCGGGTTACGAACGGAAAGTCACTGAAACCCATACATTCTCGTGGTAGATTGGTGCGGAGAGATTCGTAGACGCTCGAGTGGACGACGGTTCGATCAGGGTCAACGCTAAGTGAGTCAAGTTCGACTCGATCCGTGTACATCCAAAGTCCTCCAACATGTTTCTCACGCTCGAAACCGACGACGGTGTGACCTTCACGACGAAGCTCTCGAGCCGCCACGAGTCCGGCGGCTCCGAGACCGATCACGGCCACGTGACGACCACGTGAGGGGGTTAAGCTGGTCATAATAGTGTGAAGTCAATTTGTCAAACAATTTGGACTGTCATTAATCAGAGATTCCTTGAAAGCGGTGTTGCATATTTACTTATAATAATTAAAGAGACCCTATAGTTATTGAATATTTCTAATTCGACCTCTAACTATTTTTTACGACATTATCAACCCAAAAATCTCTACAATGCTCAGATTTACGTAGCCATCTATATATAAGATAAATATGTTTTGTAATTGTTGTAACCAGAATTTGTTTTATTTTAGTTATTTTTTCTTATAACATGCTGATGAAAACTTGTGGGGGAATTGAAAATTTTATGAGTTCTTAAAAGTTCATAAATAAAATAAATTAAAAAAGGAGATTTGAGACAGAGAGACGTGGGTGCAGACAGAAGAAGGAAAGGTGTCGTGCCATCAACTAAGTTTCTATAAATAGATCGAAGAGACAAAATGGATTAATAACCAATCAAAAATCCCGTTATTGTAGAGAAAGAAAGAGATTATATAAGAAGAAGACAATAAGAAAAAAAGCAAACACAAGAACACGAAGACAGAGAAACTCGAGGTACGTACATTGTTTCCTTTCGATTCATCTAATCTCTTCCGATCACGCTATCGATTGTTCTTATGCATGTCTTCACGGTTTTTGCTATGTAAAAAATTGTTATTGTGGTTGTTAGTTATATTGAGTTATGATACAAAAATGGGGATTGCAATATGACGATCATGTGAGGATTATGATATTTTTTCATCTATGATTCATGTTTTCTTTTGTTTGTGTGAAAATGTTTGTGTAGGTAGAGGCGGGAAAAAAACAGTAGATAATGGTGAACATTAGAGTACAAAAAGGTCCTGAATCTCCGAGGACGATGGAGGTGGGAGAGATAGACACAAGAGCACCATTCCAATCGGTGAAAGCTGCGGTGAGCTTGTTCGGAGAAGTTGTATCTAGGCAAAGAAGTACTCCAAGGAGGTCTCGCCTTTCCTCTGAGGTAATTTAATTTGATAACAACTTCATGGATCATAAATGTCTGATCAAGAACGGGTTGTATCATGTTTCTAGAGATTTGTTTTATGTAATGGATTGTATATGTTTTGATATGTTTCAGAACGTTTGCGATAAAGAAACACAGCTAATGCTAGTCCACAAGGAATTCATCAAGATCAAGCAAAAGCTAGACAACGCTGAAAGCACTAGATCTCGTGCTCTTGCTGATCTTTCAAAGGCAAAGAAGACAATGGAGGATCTAAAAAACAAACTTGAGACAGTCAACAAGTCTAAGCAATCCGCTATTGACACCAAAGAAACTGTCCAACAGCGTGAAGAACAGCTTGAGCATGATAAGTCTCATGGCTCTCCTCCTCACCATCATGAACTTGACATTGCTAGAGAACAATATCTCTCTACCACCGTTGAACTTGATGCTGCAAAGCAACAGCTCAACAAAATCAGACAGAGCTTTGATTCTGCTATGGATTTCAAAACCACAGCCTTAAACCAGGCTGCAGAAGCCCAACGTGCACTCCAAGCCAACTCTGCTAAGGTTAACGAGCTTTCTAAGGAGATTTCGGATATGAAAGATGCTATTCATCAGCTCAAGCTAGCGGCCGCTCAGAATCTGCAGGAACACGCAAATATTGTGAAGGAGAAAGACGATTTACGAGAATGTTACAGAACTGCTGTTGAGGAGGCAGAGAAGAAGCTTCTAGTCTTGAGGAAAGAATATGAGCCTGAGCTGTCAAGAACTCTTGAAGCCAAACTAATAGAGACAACCTCAGAGATTGATATTTTACGGGAGGAGATGAAGAAAGCTCATGAATCTGAGATGAACACGGTTAAGATCATTACAAATGAGCTTAATGAAGCTACCATGAGGCTACAGGAAGCTGCTGATGACGAATCCTCTCTCCGAAGCTTGGTGAATTCTCTCAGGATGGAGCTAGAAGACTTGAGAAGAGAACGTGAAGAGCTTCAGCAGAAAGAAGCAGAGAGGTTAGAGATTGAGGAAGCAAAAAAGATGGAAGCTCTCAAGGAAGAGAGCTTGAAACTGGAGCAAATGAAATCAGAAGCTATGGAAGCAAGAAACGAAGCTGAAAACATGAATAGAAAGATAGAGAGTTTGAAGAAAGAAACCGAGACCGCAATGATAGCTGCAGAGGAAGCTGAAAAGAGACTAGAGCTTGTTATAAGAGAAGTCGAAGAGGCGAAATCAGCTGAAGAGAAAGTCCGGGAAGAGATGAAAATGATATCTCAGAAGCAAGAGAGCAAGAAACATGACGAATCATCTGGATCAAAGATAAAAATTACGATTCAAGAGTTTGAATCTTTGAAACGTGGAGCAGGGGAAACAGAGACTGCAATCGAAAAGAAGTTGGCAGGTATAGCAGCTGAACTCGAAGAGATAAACGTGAGAAAAAATGAAGCGGATACTAAGTTAGCAGCAAACCTTAAAGCGATAGAAGAGATGAAGCACGCAACGGATTTGGCTCAAAAGTCAGCAGAATCTGCAGAAGCCGCAAAGAGCGTGGTGGAAAGTGAGTTGAAGAGATGGCGTAAACAAGAAGATGTACATAATGCTTAAGGCTAATTCCATCTGTATAAAACTTTGTTTTATTACAACATTCAATTATAAAAGACAATGAAAACCGTTAAGAATTAACCTCAAGTGTTTATCAAATGATAAACTTTTGAAGGCTTTTATTCTTACACAACAGCAGAGAACAACACAAGAAACACAACAACATACAGACATGTGAATCATTTGTCCAAGGAATCAATCATCAGTTTCCAGATCCCAATAACTCAGAAGGAAGACTAGTGATTAGCTTCTGACTCAAGAAATCCTCATAAGCCTCGACAATGAGATGATCATCGTCCCACTTATCACGGAAAGTGTCTGATTGTGTGGCAAGTCTGACATAGCCGCCCTCAATTTCCTTATATCTCCACTGCTCACCAGGCGGTGCACCAACTTGCTCGGCTATCCAGTTTAGGTATTGAACATGACCCGCACCAAGTCTATGTGTGTATCTCTTAGGCAGCCCGTGAGTATCACGCACTGCATACTCGGCAGTAACGTCTTCCATCATTTTTTTTTCTGAAGGAAGCTTGATCCGACCGGATAAAACAGCAGCCACCCACTTGCTTTGGAGCTCAAACATAAAGAATAGCAGTGTCTGATTTAAGATTAGAAAACACAATTTATTTAGAGAATGAAAAAAAAAACCCAAGAAAAGTTAGATTGAACCCAACAAAAGTTAGATTGAATGAGAGATTTAACCATCCAGGGTACACCAACGAAGGAAAGCCCGGGAGCAAGCGCAGGTGGAAACACATGCTTGTAAAGCGGTCCAACACAGTTATCCTCAACGGTAACATAGCCATTGGTGTTGAGAAACGGGAAGTAATATTTGTAACCGGTGCAATGGACAATGGTATCAGCTTGGACAACCTTACCATTCTCAAAAACAATCGAACCATCTTCGTTTGCACTTTTGATCTACAAAAAAAAAAAAACTGAATCAGCGACCCGTCTAGCATGATCATAGTTCTCTCTTCTGAACGATCTACACATATTATTTGTTATTTACCATAGAGTGAAGCCATAGATTGTCGGACTCAGGAAGTTGTTTGTATGTCTCAGATGGATTCGCTCTAGAAGCGATATGGACTTCTTTAGCCACTCCCATTATGTCCCTGCTGATATCAGATCCACTCGCGAAGTTTCCTATCACTACTACCACCTGTCAAAGATTTCAAACCAACATTGTCAGATAATTGAATCCTCCTATACATTTGAGACTCAACACCAACTTACTTGAATTACTTACACCGTATATTCCTACTAACCTAATAACATCTCCAGAGGTATTTTACATTAGGACTCCAAATAGTACGTGTCTTGTTACAATTTTTTTTTTTACTTATTATTTAATAACGAAAATATTATGATATTAATAAAAGTATTCATTAGTCTTAAACTCTTAATGAATGTCTAACCAGTGGGAGTGGCGGAGTGCTGTGCACATCCCATACCTCAAAGAAAATATAAAAAATTCACTAGATATTAAGTTCGAATATCAATCATCAAAGCACAATAATTCTACTAATATAAAATGAGAAGTAAAGAAATAAAATAATTCTTTTAAGTGTATAATGGAATTGAAAATTCAAAAGGTGTCGACATACTGATGACAAAACAACAAAAACAACAATAAAATATTTAAAAAATCTGTAAGAACCTGATCTTTGAATGGGTCAGGAACACGGTAATTGTGGCTATGAATCTGCTTCCCTGGCCATGAATCTATGCCTGAAAATAGCAAATGTCTCATCAATCAAAACATAAATCACTTCAAGAACCTTTTGGATAGGGTTTTAATAAATTAGAGCTACCAGGAACATGAGCAACTCGAGGTTCTGTATAATGTCCATTACAAACAACGACAGCATCAAAGATCTCATCACCAAAGATCCCATCTGAGTTTTTGGATTGAACCCTCCATTTCAAACCATCAGGCTCGGCAAGAACTACTTCAGTATTGAATCGAACCATCTCCACGAGTTTGAATTCCTTAGCAAAGTCTTCAAGGTAAGCTAAGACTTCTTTGTGAGTAGGGTACCTTCTCGGGTCTCTAGATTCGTCGTCGTGTTCAGGTCGAGGCACGAAAGGAAAGTCTCTGTAACCCATGCACTCTCTTGGTAGATTGGTTCGGAGAGAGTCGTAGACGCTCGAGTGGACTATGGTTCGATTTGGATCGAGGCTAAGTGGGTCGACCTCGCTTTTAGGTGTGTATACCCAGAGACCTCCGACTTTTGAGTCACGTTCGAAGACTACGACGGAGTGATTCTCGCGGCGTAACTCTCTTGCAGCCACGAGCCCGGCAGCTCCGGCTCCGATCACTGCCACGTGGAGTGCGTTCATTGTGGTGCTTTGTGCGGGAGCCATTTTTTTATTTCTTTCTTTTTTCCGATGTGACGCTATGCATACAGCATACTCCATAAAATATAGTCCATCTGTTAGTTATCTTCTGGAAAAACGGAAAGACAAAACGTTTTTTCCGTGGAATACCAAAAATAGTATTTAAGTTGACCTTTTATTTGTCATTTTTTGAATTCATTTCACCAACGTAAAAGTTACAGTGGGTAGAACAAACTTTGGACGGTTTGAATTTAGAGAAATCACGTATGCTTCTTCGAGAAGTTGATCATCGTCATGACATTCATCATCACGATAAGTATCACGAGCAAGAAACATGATGAATCATCTTGTTCAAAGATAAAAATTACGATTCAAGAGTTTGAATCTTTGAAACGTGGAGCAGAGGAAACAGAGACTGCTATCGAAAAAAAGTTGGCAGCTATAGCAGCTGAACTCGAAGATAATAAACGCGAGAAAAAGTTAGCAGCAAACCTTAAAGCGATAGAGGAGATGAAGCACGCAACGGATTTGGCTCAGAAATCAGCAGAATCTGCAGAAGCCGCAAAGAGCGTGGTGGAAACTGAGTTTGAAGAGTTGACGTAAACAAGAAGACATGCTTACGATTGGCTGATTCCATCTGTGTGAAACCATGTTTTATTCCAACATTCAAAGATAAAAAGACAATGAAAAATGGTTAAGAATTAATCTTAGATTAATCAAGTGTTTGTCAATGGGAAAACTTTTGACGGCTTTTATTCTACACAACAACAAAGAACAACACAACAACACACAGACAGGTTAATCATTTGTCCAAGGGAATCAATCATCAGTTTCCTGATTCCAATAACTCAGAAGGAAGACTAGTGATCAGCTTCTGTCTCAAGAAATCGTCATAAGCCTCAACAATGAGATGATCATCATCCCACTTATCACGGAAAGTGTCTGATTGTGTGGCAAGTCTGAAATATCCCCCTTCAATTTCCTGATATCTCCATTCTTCACCAGGCGGTGCACCAACTTGCTCGGCTATCCAGTCGAGGTATCGAATCTGATTCTGACCAAGTTTATGTGTGTATCTCTTAGGAAGCCCGTGAGTATCACGCATTGCATAATAGGCAGTAACGTCTTCCATCATTTTGTCTTCTGAAGGAAGCGTGACACGACCGGACAAAACTGCAGCCACCCACTTGCTTTGTAGCTCAAACATAAAGAATTGCAGTGTCTGATTTCAGATTAAAACACACACAAAATCTGATTAGAGGATGAAAAAAAAATCTGAAAAAGCCAACAAAAGTAGATTGAATGAGAAACTTAACCATCCAGGGTAAGCCAATGAAGGAAAGACCAGGAGAAAGTGCAGGTGGAAACACATGCTTGTAAAGCGGTCCAACACAGTTATCCTCAACGGTAACATAGCCATCGGTGTTGAGAAACGGGAAGTAGTATTTGTAACCGGTGCAATGGACAATGGTATCAGCTTGGACAACCTTACCATTCTCAAAAACAATCGAACCATCTTCGTTTGCATTTTGTATCTACAATGAAAAAGCAAAAACTGAATCAGCGACCCGTCTAGTATGATCAAAGTTCTCTCTGATCGATTCTCAATATATTATTTTGTTATTTTACCATAGGATGAAGCCATAAATTGTCGGAACCAGGAAGTAGTTTGTATGTCTTAGATGGATTTGATCTAGAAGCGATATGAACTTCTTTAGCCACTTCCTTTATGTCCCTGCTGATATCAGCCCCACTCGCAAAATTTCCTATCACTACCACCACCTTTCATAGATTCCAGAACAACAACATCGTCAGCTAATTTGAATCCTATACATTGTTTTATACATTTCAAACACACCACCAAAGTCACACCAACAGTACTTGAATTACTAATACCACATTTTCTGACTAACTCTACCTATATTCAAATACTATCAAAACAGAATAACTCTACCAATATAAAAAAATGAGAACTAAAGAAATCAAGTATTTCCCTAAGTGTATAATGGAATTGAAAAAACACTTTTTCCATAGTTGTCGAATCAGAACAAAAGCACTTTTTAAAAAGATGCCGACAAAACAAAGAAAGATTAAACAACTCTGTCTGTGAGAACCTGGTCTTTGAATTGATCAGGAACACGGTAGTTGTGGCTATGAATCTGCTTCCCTGGCCATGAATCTATGCCTGAAAATAACAAATGTCTCATCAATCAAAACATAAACCACTTCAAAATCATCGAATCTTTATTAAAAAACCAAACTTTTGGATTGGGTTTCAAGAAATTAAAAGTACCAGGGACATGAGCAACTCGAGGTTCTGTATAATGTCCGTTACAAACAACAACAGCATCAAAGATCTCATCACCAAAGATCCCGTCTGAGTTTTTGGATTGAACCCTCCATTTCAATCCATCAGCCTCGACAAGAGTCACTTCAGTATTGAATCGAACCATCTCCACAAGTTTGAATTCTCTAGCGAAGTCTTCAAGGTAAGCTAAGACTTCTCTGTGACTAGGGTACCTTCTCGAGTCTCTAGAGTCGCCGTCGTGTTCAGGTCGAGACACGAAAGGGAAGTCTCTGTAACCCATGCACTCTCTTGGGAGATTGGTTCGGAGTGAATCGTAGACGCTTGAGTGGACTATGGTTCGATTTGGATCGAGGCTAAGTGGGTCGACCTCGCTTTCAGGTGTGTATACCCAGAGACCTCCGACTTTTGAGTCGCGTTCGAAGACTACGACGGAGTGATTCTCGCGGCGTAACTCTCTCGCAGCCACGAGCCCGGCGGCTCCGGCTCCGATCACTGCCACGTGGAGTGACTTGATTGTGCTTTGTGCGGGAGCCATTTTTTATTTCTTTCGATGTGACGCTCTGTGCTTATTAGTTGGGTTTTATATAGAGGCCGTCTTCAATTCCGGTTAACCGGTTCGTTTAAAAAATAAAACCAATTATTAGTACCGCGGAATTAAGAAATTAATATTAAAACCCAACTGAACTAATCAAGTAATTTACATGGACACATGGTGACCAGAGAATAAAAAGTAAAGTAAGAACACTAACTTTTTGCAATAATTAAGCTGTAATCGACTAAATTAAGATTCTTATATTATTATGTGTTGCATGTTCATATACTTTATTCTCAAAATACATAAAATATTTTGCAAAAGTCAAACTTTGTATATAATCCATTAATCACCTTCCAGACTGGAACAATCAAAAGAGAAAACGTTTATTTTGTGGATTACCAAAAACAAGTATTTAATTTAACCTTTTTTGTCATTTTTTATTCGTTGCTATCACCAACATAGGAAATTTCAACTCTTGGTCTCGTAGGCCGTAGCGCACTTACTTTGGAACTAGTGACAGTGGGTAGAACAAACTTTGGACGGTTTGAATTTAGCGAAATCACGATACGCTTCTTCGAGAAGTTGATCATCGTCATCACATTCATCATCACGATAAGTATCATCATTTTTCTTGATGGCGATATTATATTGTTCCACTCTCCAAGGCTCAATAGACGAGCAACCACACTGTTCCGAGATCCAGTTAAAGTACTCGTACTGTGAGATCAAACTTGCTTCATGCGGCTTAAGCTTTTTGAACATGGGAGTAAATTGTGGATCAGTTAGAAAATGCGTAAATCTCTTGGGAATGCCCAAAGATTTAAGTTTAGCATAGAAAGCTGTAACATCTTCCATCATTTTGTCCTCCGAAGGAAGCTTAATCCGACCTGATAGAACCGACGCGACCCACTTGCTTTGTATTTCAAACATAAAGAATTGTAACGCCTGAATTAAGAACAGAGTTTAAACCAAGTAATGAGTCCAATGATAAAATCAAAGTCTACGGGACTTTATGATATTTTAAAGATAACGTAAAATATTAATTGTAATCAAAGAAATAATACTACCATCATATCAGTTTTATATAATACTAACATTTATACCAACCATCGAAGGTAAACCGATAAATGAGAGGCCAGGGGCAAGTGCAGGCGGGAAGACATGCTTGTATAACGGTCCAACACGGTTATCTTCGACGGTCACATAATCGTTAGTTTCAAGAAATGGGAAAGGATACTTGTAACCGGTGCAATGTACTATGGCATCTGCAAATACGGCTTCCCTGTCTTGAAAAACAACTGAACCATCCTCGTACGCTCGGTCTATCTATAACATACCAAGGGGTAAAAAAAATCGAGTAAGTACATATATATTGAATTGATGTTTTGTTGATTTCTCAATTTTTGTGTTCTTACCGTCTGATGAATATGTATATTGCTATAACGAGAACTTTCATTTTTGTATGCATCAGCTGATTTAGCTGCAATATGGACTTCTTTTGCTAGCGTTGCTATGTCCTTGCTAATGTCTCTTCCACTGGATTGATTTCCTATCACTACTACCACCTACAAACACATCAAAACAACAACATTGTAATCTTTAATATAATCTATAACAAAAAGATTCAAGTAATGGAAAATAGACTAAAAAGTCAAAGTGATTTCGTAGACTTTTGTTATTACCTGATCTTTGAATGGATCCGGAACACGATAATTATGGCTATGGATCTGCTTTCCTGGCCATGTGTCTATCCCTGATACAAGAGCAATTACAAAACCCACACCTTTTAACATTCAGACATTGGAATTTAAAAATGAATCATGATCTGGTTCGAACAATGTTTAGGTTTATTTATTTGAACTTGAAAGATATGGGTGATTATGTTATAAAATAAATTAAATACTTTATTATCACACGATTTAGCATTCAACAACGATATTATTTGGAATTTGTTTAATTTTGACACACTTTTATAGTTAAGAGATATTTAATGGTTTTGGACACTTTAAATTACTTACCAGGAATATGAGCAAGACGAGGCTCAGTGAAGTGACCATTGCAAACGACGACTGCGTCGAAGATATCTTCACCAGAGACACCTCTTGAGCTCTTAAACTGAACTATCCATTTAAGACTGTTCTCCGCCGCTGGCTCCACCCGCACGACCTCGGTCTCGAATCGGATCATCTCATCGATCTTGAACTCTTTGGCGAAATCTTGAAGGTACATCATGACTTCCCTGTGGTCCGGGTACCGTCTCGGGTCTCTGGACTCGTCATCAGGTCGGGTTACGAACGGGAACTCACAGTAGCCCATACACTCTCGTGGGAGATTGGTGCGGAGGGACTGATACACGCTCGAGTGGACGATGGTTCGATCCGGGTCAATGCTCAGTAAGTCTGTCTCGACGTTTGGAGTGTAAACCCAAAGTCCTCCCACTTGTTTCTGACGCTCAAAGACGGTGACCGTGTGACCTTCACGACAAAGCTCTCGAGCTGCCACGAGCCCGGCAGCTCCTGCTCCGATCACGGCCACGTGACGTGAGCTGATTGAGTTAGGCGGCGGAGCCATAGTATCTGTTTCCTTGAATAGTGTAAACGTTCTCAAATCTGACCCGATATATTATGGATTTATTTTCCAAATGTCCCTACGTAATTCTTGTTATGGGATTGAAAATAGCGCAACCTGTTTCTGACACGCGTAAGAAAAATATACACGTGTCATGACTATACTTTTCTCAGCGTTGTTTCTTTGTCCAAGTCAAAAGACTCAAAACGTTAACAATTCTAAGGTAAACATTACGAGAATTAAGGACGGCAAAAAAAAAAAAAAAAAGGATTACTTGACTATTGACTATTAAAAGTGAAAACTTTACAAATAGTATAATAAAAGCAAAATTTATATTTTATTGAAGTTATATAAGGTAATGTGTAGTGTGGAAGAACGTTTTTTTTTTTTACATATAAAGAATTTAAATGCTCTGTTTATTTTATTAGGAAATTATTTGATACTCTATATATTTTAAAGTTCAATAATTCTCTTTTTTGTTGGGTTCAAAAAAGGTCAATAATTCAAGCTAACTAAAGAAAACAAAAAAAAAATGTAGAGAAACAAGACAAGTACAACTTTTTCCGAGAGAGAAAAACCCGAAAACCAAGACAGTAAGTAATGGTTTCGTTTTCTACATGAAAGAAAAATCAAAATTTCCAATTCCATCCCCCCGTACGTACGCTGAACGCCTAAAACGATATAATCGAGAAGGACCCCCCCACAAAGGAAGGTAGTACGATACTACCATATCGTTTAAACTTTAAACATTATACTACTAGTCTACTACACATTAGTATTGTTGTCAAAAAAAAAAAAAAAAAAAAACTACAAGTTAATAATAGTAGTAGTATTTGGTTTAGATTCGTACGAGATAGTATAATACTAATAATAACTTGGGGAAGAGAGAGAGAGAAATCACATCACCGAATAAAATACTTGTGGGGAGAAATTGAAATTAAAAAAAAAAAAAAAGATGGAAACTAATAACTGGGCTACTACTACAAAAAGCCTCTACTCTGTCCCAAACACTATGTTTGGTCCTCTTCTTCTTTCCTCAACTCAACCCAACACAGATCTGAGTCATCTGACCATAATAATCTCCCACCACTACACGACAGCTGCAACAACAACAACATATATACTCTTTTTAAAAAAAAAAAAATCATCAATTTAAATTATATATCTTTCCCTTTTTTTAAAAAAAATCGTCAATTGTCACGACTAAACAACCCCATTCGATCATAATTAGAAAAAAGGAAAATAATAATAAAGTGAGGAATCCTAAAAAAACACACACCTAAAAAACCTTTTTGTCAAAAAAATAAAAATAAATAAATACTCCAATAAACTTTTTTTGTGTTTTTTTTCTTATAAAGTTAAATAAATCTCAGAAAAAGATAGCTCTGATGTTGCACACTAACCACTAAGGAGAGACCCCTTTTCTCTCTCCTCTCTCTCTCTGAGATTTTTGAGAGAGTCTCCTCTCTCTTCTATCTCTCTCTCTATCGCTCCTCATGATCCGATAATATAATTTTTTTTATGGGTGATAATTACAGATACACGTTATATGTGTGTATATTGATGGAGACAATAACCATTGGAATCTGACCCATTGGATCTCCTCATTTCTTCTTGAGATATTTTTTTTTTTTCTCCTGTTCTGCTCGTCTCCCAGATCTGTTCCTCTCAATCTCTCCATTGAAAAAGCTTCAAGCTTTATTCTCTCTCTGGGTAATTCTTTATTTAAATAATAAATAATAATTCATGTTTTTTTTTTTCATAGTGTTTTCTTCTTCTTCTTCTTATTCTTTACTCTATGTTTTTTTGTTCGTCGTGAAGTTGATGCTTTTTACTTTTCCGCTTATAGCTCTAAACTGTTGAATTCGGATTTAGGAAAATATATATATATATTTATATCTACGTGAATGTGAAATACTATGAATATATAGCGTTTATGGAATCTCCCATTATAAAAGCATTACTTATTTTGTTTGCATGCTCAAGCATAATCATAAAGTTTGAAAGATTTATATGTGTGTGTTGATCATCATCATCATATACACTAGGTTTAGTTTTAACACTACAAGTTTAGAGAGGGTTTAGCAGATATGTATTGGTTTACATAGGAACAGAATTAAGAATTCTAAATTTTGATTCCTTTTTATTTAAGATCATCCTGATTTATTTTTCTGTGTTTTCATTTGATAACTGGTCTTAAATAATGAGCATTGATGGTGTTATTGTTTTACTTTCATGGGCTTTGATCTTGTTCTTGATTCAATCTTTTGAGCTGTAAAATGAGCTTCCATGGATGTTCAGTTTATGAACTGATGGTTGTTTTTGTTTCTCTCTTGTGTTAGATTGCTTATGTTTGATCCATTTATACACTTTGATTTTTTAGGTATTGATCATCTCACTTTTTTTTTCCGATATGATAGGGACGGGCCATAAAGAATAGAATAAAAGAGTTAGACCAGACGAAACTGCCATGTATTTCTTCGGTTTGTCCAAAGAAGAAGTGTTGTCACAGAAACATGTTGTATCATATAAAGAGACTTGTAAGCAGAATCCAATCAATATGGTCACTCTATTTGGGAGACAGGTACAAAGATATTTCAGAGTTTTGACCTTTTTGTTCATCATAGTCACTCTGTGTTTAGAAGAACTGTAGAATAGTTTGTTCACAACAAGATTTTCATTTCAGGTGTATCAGGTGAAAAGTGAGAGCTCCATGTGTAGTGATGGATATAAGAGATTAAACTCCCCTAAGCTGTTGACTAAAGATATCGATCTTCAGCGTCCTGCAGATCACTATGCGTATAAGAACTTTCATGAGACACTTGGTTCCGGTAAATTTTACGGCATTGGTGGTTCTCGAAACACCACCGTAGAGTTGGGATATCATTCGGGTATCGAAGCAAATAATGTGAAGGAAGCAACAGGCACAAACTGGAGTGGCAAGAGAAACCCAAGAATTGTTATTGATCTTGAAGAACCTCCTCCTCCCTCATGGGTCTCCGAAACAGAGAAAACAGAGCATGTTGCAGCTTCTGTTAGCTATGTTACTATGAGAAATCCTGAAACAAAACCGTCCTTCTTCGCTCGGATCAGCTCAAACATACTGAAGGCGGTGGATCAATCTCTTCTTGTTGAGGATGTTAGTGATAAGACAACTAATGAGGAGGAGCCAAGTTTACTTGATCTTAATAGCGCTCCGGTTGATGAGTCTGCTGCTTCTGAGCCTCATTACTGTTTCTTACAAGATTTGAACTGTCCATACATCGAAGAGACAGAAACGAGCTGCGAGAAAAGTGGAATAGATGATGGTCCTACTCCGCTTTGCTCTCCTCAATGCCAAGATGTTCATGAAAAAGACGGCACAGCATCTCCAGCTTCATATACTTCTTGCTGCACTACTGAAAACAACTCGAGGACTGAGTCAAGAATAAGTTCTTCTCCTCGAGCATTAGAGCCTTCTTGCCGTACCCGCCTTGAGTTTCCCGGCACAGAAGAAGACTTACTGGAGGAGAATGGATGTTGTAACGAGGAGGAAGGTTCATCTGAAGTGATTCAATTGGCAGCTGAATCATTAGTCCACATATCAGAGATTTCATATCAAAATCAAGACTTGCAGTTAAAGCTTGTGTCAAGAACCAACAGCTTATCTCAAGATCAAGACTTTGTAGACAAACTCGAGATGGGTAAAGCGGAACCGGGATGTTCATGCGATTCATATGAGCGACACACATTAGGAATAAGCGAAACCAACACTGAAGAAGACTTCTGTGTGTCATCAATGGCTCTAGATGAACTTAACAACAACATCACAAGAGATAACAACAAAGAGATTGGACTCAAGCTGAGAAGAGGGAGAAGAATGAAGAACTTCCAAAAAGAGATACTCCCGTGCTTAACGTCGCTATCTAGACATGAGATCCGGGAAGACATTAATATATTGGAAGCAGTTTTGAGATCAAGAGAGTACAAGAAGATGCAGGGGAAGACGAAAGATGTCAAATTCAGAGCAAACGCAAAGAACAAACGTTCAGTGCCGCAGAGGTGCGTTGGTAAAAGAAGGTGAAGAACCGAATGAAAATATCGAACACCTTTCCGAGTTTCTGATTCTTTCATACAATTGCTTCGTCATCATGTAATCTTATAACAGTCTGTGATTTCGATTTATTTGTTTTTAACTTATGACATTGATTTATGATAAGAGGTAAAAACTAGTGAGACAGTTTCTCATTCTCTCTCCCATATTGTTGTTTTACTTAAGCCTATCAGTTTCTTAACATTACGTTTTCATATTCTCGACTACACCATATGGACAAGTCCCGCTTTCAAGTTAGATAATTAGAAGTTTTCCAGCCGTTCCACCAATTCGAATTTAGAATTGTCTTCAAGGTTATCGTCGTGTGTGTTTTGTGTCATTAACATAAATGGACTATTGTTTACCCCCCCCAAAACTCAAGACCTAACAATAGATGATAAAAAGTTTACAATAGGCTTATTTATATTGTTAACAGCAAAAAAAGGCTTATATGTTTACCTATCAAGGCCCAATTTACGAGCTAAAAGCCTCAGAGTCCAGACCACTATCCAATGAGTTAGCAACCCAATAAATTAAGTGGATGTGGATCAAAAGTTATCAATGTATAAAAAGATGCAAGTCTATAATGATAACAATTTACATCGATAACACTAACATAGATAATATAAAAAAATTGTGGAAAGTATACTGTAGATTAATTTCATGATCAAATATTTTTCGATAAAAATTCCACTAAATTTAACTTGTGGACTGTCATGGAGCTGTTACAAAAGTAACAAGATGCGTGATTTTGTTTGTATTGTATTATGTTTTATGTGAACATGCATCTAAAAAGACTAATACTTATCAAATAAATTTTTATTTCCTGTAGTGTTAACTCTGATCATTTTAAAATTGCATATTATTTTATTATCACATTTATTAAACATTGATAATAGAATACCAAATAGTCAAATTCAGACATATGTATATATTCAGTGAACAAACTGCTTAAAGATTTTACCACGGATTTTAGGGGTTGCTGAATCGTCAATGTCGCCAGTGACCCTATGAATCTATGATGGTTCGATCCGATTGTAAAGTTAAAAGGGATTGTGGTCTTTTTGTGACAAGTAGACAAAAAGAGAAAAGACAAACCAATGAAAAGATAGCCTGTTAGAAAGAAAAAAGTAATTCTCCGCCTTTCCCCTTTCGTGTCTTTTCTAAGTCAAATAAAGACACATTAAACTAAAGTTACTAAACTATGGTATTCTTTAAACCAAAGATTTCATAACTACTTGTTGTGATTGGCTCATGTAGTTTCCAGATCCAAAAAAGTCTCACTTCATCATTATTGTCGTTCCACCAATCATATGTTACCACTTCTGAAGATATTTTCTAATTTTGTTCTTTTTGTGAAACATAGTGGAATTTATGCAAATTTATATATCTTATATTGCTGGCAATTAACGTATTAGGGCCACCCAATATTTAGGGATGTCAATCTGATGGGTCCGGCTCGAAACTCGTAAAGCCCGCATATATTTGAACCCGGTCTAATATATTTTTGAGTTTATATTTCAAAGTCTGAGTCCGTCTCTAACAGGGGTTTTCGGGCTTTTTTGAGCTTATTTTATAGATCAAAAGTTCAAACTTATAACCCTTAAAAAGAAATGTTTAAATGTGCACTATAAAACAAATCAATCAAAATTTTAATAACTCATCTATATTCACTACAACCAACTTAATTTAAAAGAAAAAGTTTAAAACTAAATAAAAATTTTATACTGTAACCAAATAAAACAATATAGAATTCATATAAAGAATCTTAGATAAAAATTTTAAAAGTATGTAGTAAAGTTATTAAGTAAATATAAAAACTAAGATTAAAGTTTTAAACTTTATTTAAAATAAATCATTAATTAAATATTGCAATCAAACAAAAATAATAACAAAAAGGTACAAATATATTTGGCTTTTCGGCTAGCCCGAGCCCGGGTCAAACTCGAAAAACTCGATTTTTTTGGACATATATATTTAAGCCCAAGCCCAGTGTTTTTCAGGGTCGGGTCAGGCCAGCCCGCGGGCTTTGATCCGAATTGACATGCCTACCAATATTATTAAAATATGTATGACTACCAAGAAAAAGAGTTCTCCTCTTAAAAGCTACAGATCTTAAAAACTACAGACATTGAGAGTGACAATTTCCTACAAATGTTAACCTAAATATAAATTATAAAATGGGAAAATAATGAATGAATTATGCTAGAGGAAAGGATACAGCTAGATTAAAAATTCAAATACCTCCCACGATACGCTGCATCCAGCTCCTATAAGATATATATAGCGAATTGTTGAAAGAAATATCACAAGCATATTGTTAGACACTTAGACTAGCTAGTACGGATTTTAATTAGTCCATAATTCAATGATTTTGAATAATGTCCATATGCAGACATGGATTTAATCGCTCTGTAGTATCCATGCCAGAAGTGATCGTATATATATACATGTCCAAACTCAGATTTTAAATCTACATGATTGGTTTGGGTATATTTGAGAAACTACTATTATTTTGTATCTGAAAACTAGATAAGCATCAGGAGACACTAGTTAGACAAAGAAACGTGCACAGAACATTCCTTACTATTTTAATATCGTAAGCATAATAAAGAAGTGCAAACCAAATTAAGCTCCCTTAAATTCAGCACATCCACTATATATAATTTTGGAACAATGCATGAGGGGTTTATCTTTATCCGGCCGGAAATCAAATTCTTTCGATAATAATTCTTCAATTATATCGGGTAATTATTTGTCAAGTTTCAAAAACACACACACCCGTAAATTGATTCTCTATCCAATAAATTGCATTGTTGATATATACTGTAATATTTTAGCAACTAGTGTAACTGTTTAAGATAAAGAGATCATACTAAATCACAGTATTAATCATTGTCATATATTCATATTGGACTTAATCATGCAGCTTCCTGATAAATCAAATTAATCACTTGACCAGTAATCATGGAGAGACATCTCGGTCATGAATTCAGTGATAACTTTTTTTTTGTTTTTGGTTAAACAAATATTAAAAGAAAGGTGTAATAGTTCACTAGTTAAAGAGTGGTGGTATTTATCACTTTTATAATAAGTGAAATACATGAATTGCATCAAACCTCAAGTATTAACTAAAAACAAAGTGACGTTTTTTTGACACACTGAAATGAAAATGAAATTGGAAGATCTAAACAAAAGACGTTAATTGCGTCAAATCTTGGGAAATTTTACAATTTCTGCTTTTATACAGAACCCTGGGAAAACTTTAACTTTTATCCCTTATCGGTCGGTCCATTATTTGTCGACTCGGAAACAAGAGGTAATTAAGAAAAATCATAATAAAATATACCACAAAATTCAAAATCAAATTTAAACATATCAACATAGACATGCACAATGTTCATCATCATCAGTGACCCATGGGAATACTCGGCTCATCATCCATCTCAATCCCGGCCTCAGCTAGTCGTTTTTCCTTGTAAACGTACCACTTTGAGAAAACGAGGAAAATTAGGAAGTTTATGGCAACAAGTACGGCCACAAGCCAATAGAAATTGTAAAGACGGCCCTTGTTGAGATCATCAGCAATCCACGGATGATCTGTCCCGGTGAATTTCTCAACGATGGTCACGAGAACCGAGCTGAAGAAAAACCCTAATGCCAATGTGCTCAACAATAGACCAGTGCTCATCCCTTTCATGCCTTTAGGGCACTCTCTCAAGAAGAAATCTAATTGTCCCGTGTAGATTAACGCCTCTCCGATACCGACAATAAGATATTGTGGGATGAGTAGATAAAATCCTAGAGGAAGCGTTTTGACCGTTGGACCATGGGCATGTGCGGTTCTAAGACGTTTGATCTCTATCAAAGCAGCCACAGCCATAGCCATAGATGCAAGTAAAAGCCCCAAACCGATCCGTTGAAGCGGTCTCAGACCGTGGGGGTAGTTGAATAGCTTTTTGCAAAGGCGAATGGCGACACGGTCATAGAGGGCGGTGGTTAGTAGGAGGCCTCCGACGTAGAAGGCTGCCATAGCGGCTGGAGGGATCTCGAAGCTCCCCATGTGACGATCCATCGTCTCAGCTTGTGCGACTGATAATGTCGTCAACTGTGCGTGAACGGTCCAGAAGAGGATACATGTTAGCCAAATTGGTAACATCCGCACGATTTGCTTCACTTCCTCAACATCTGTTAGTGTTGAGAGTGTCCATTTGTTGAATACGTTCGATACCACTGCCGCCTCCTGGTCCCTTATTGCTGCCTTGTCCAATGCACTGTGGCATCAAAAATGATACAAGGAATAATTAGAATACTTAAAATTATAATTAGGAAGGTTTTGCCTCACAAGATATTTTATGTGTTTCATTGTGCAATAGTTACGTGTGTGAAATGTCCCTAATTATTATTTACCAATAATACACCTTTTTGGAATATAGCCTAAGCATTGAATCAACAACTTGTTGTGGAGTCAGAGATAGTTACGTGGAATCTTTTCAAGATGACGTACACCCTTCACACACATAGCAAGAAATATAAATATGCACATACGCAATTGTTTTTTAAAATAGTCCAGGAAAAAAATGTTAAAATTTGAAAAATAAGGAAAAAGGTAAAAGTTTTCTCTATGTTTTTGAGCTAGTACCTTAGAAAGACTCAAGCAAAAGATAAATGAAGCACTTAGCACGCAAAGCACGTGACGTTAGGGTTAATGTTACTGATGTTATATACCTAACTAATTGGGTCTGTCCCGGTGAAGGTGTAAAGTAGTGGAGGTCTTACGACACGAAACATGATCGTTTTCACTACAAGACAAAACAACTGTCTCCCCTAACTTCTCGTCTCTTCTTCTTTATTCATTTTATTTTCCAAAAAAAAGGAAGATATTCAAATATCTAGAGATGCCAAAGAGATTTTTAATAAAATGTCTGGAATAAAAAAACAATTTGATTCCTTTGGATTCTTCTGTTTCTTTTTGTAGGCAGGCATGCATAGGGATTGATGGATAAAAGATACTGTACTTAAGGTTTGCATAAAAAAAAGATACTGTACTTACGAGTCAGGTGAATGAATACTATATATTTGTGTCAGTGATGTAATAATATATAAATTTTAACGCAACAAAATCAGTTGATGATAATAAAAATAATAATATTATGAAAATATAACAAATTGATGTATTTAATTTGCCACGATTATGGAGCTACGCTTTTTGTGAAAACCAAAAATAATCACGATAGAGTGTGAAATTTTCTATATTAAAAAACAAAACAAAAAATTCTATGTAAATTGTATAGGAGAAAAAAAAGTATAGCTGGAGAATTTTACCCCAGTTATTTTATTTTTTCAACCACTTGCATATATTCATTTCTGTATATGAATTTATTATATTATATCTTTTGAGAGACTTCTTTTCTTTTCCTACCTATGATATCAACCGAACTTGACGTGTTATCTAACGAACATACACATGCATATACACACACTCCTAAGAAAAAAAATCTACTATATAAATGACAAAGTTGGACCTTTGAACCCAAAAAAAAAAATCTAAAACTGTTGCAATTGATTAGCTGTAAAATTCGTATCCAGGACCAGTTTCGCTGTATGGTCGAGTAATAATATTATGAAAATGATACCCACAAGGAGAGACAAAACAAACAAACAAAAATCAAGCTTTTCTAATTAGTTTTTTTTATGGCTGTCAAAAAAAAAAAAATCGATTTCTATTGCCAAGTAGGCATATAATCAAAAATATTTATGGTCCCACTATAATTAAAGGACACGAGCTTTTTGAGTTATTTCTCACCCACAACCCCACTTTTAATTTCACATTTTTCAAGTCTATTGATAGTTTGATACTATCAGATTCAATTAAAGGACCTATACCTCAATTATTTGAATTTAACCAATACAAAATTTGTCAAAAATTTAATCTTCAAATTATTTTCAAAAATTTTAATCTTGAATCAAGAGAATCGTACGTGGGAATTTGTTTTTGTTTTTTTCACTAAAATGTTTTAAAATATATTTGGAAAACAAACGATGAGTTAGTTAAAGAAATCGTACCGATATTGTTTGGTGTGAGGCAGCTTTTGTTTACCCTTCATCGCACCTTCCGCCGCAATAATATCGTCAACATCGTAGAGATATGACGGATCCGCCGGCAGCTCGAGCTTCCTATTCCTCCACGCCGCCACGATAACAGCAGCAACCTGCGTCATCGGGCTACCGACCAACTTCTTAAAACGGTAGCGGTTTGTGCCGGCCAAGAAAACGCTGAGTGCAAGTACGATCGCAAACGCACAAATGCCATATCCCCATTTGCGTCCAACATCGTCTTGTATGTAGACAAGGACCGTCACGGCTAAAAGAGAGCCGACGTTTATACAAAAGAAGAAACGGTTGAAGAAATATGTCATTTGTGACCGTTCTTTTGGTTCGGTCTCATCGAATTGGTCCGATCCGAAACCTGAGACGCTTGCCTTCACACCTCCCGTTCCGAGGGCGGTGAGGTATAAGGCTAAGTATAGGACCGTCAGTTGTATTCCAGATGCTTGTTCGCAGTGAGACGATGTCGTTGGGTTGCATCTTGGTGGTCGAAGTCCCGGTATGATTGTTGATAGAGTTAAGATCGAAACACCCTGATAATAATCATAGTTCATAACATGAATATTAAATTTTCGGAAATTTTATAACAAAAATAACGACTTACGTTATTACCTATTTCGATTTGTTTATTAGACTAGTCAACAATTTTATTTAATTTATTTCATTTTCTTGGCTACAAGTTTTGGTAAGAAAAAAGGGACTTCTATGGTCCTTACCGTGGCTTGGATTGCGGCGAATATAGCAATCGTTAGGTACCTATACAAACCAAAATAATGAGGTCAAATTGTTTCTTAAGAAAATAAGTTGAATGATTTAAAATTTGTTAAATAATTTATCGGTATACAAACCTGCCCAGAAAGGTATCTGCGATGAAGCCACCGAGGAGACAGAGCATGAAAGAAGTTCCAAGGAAATTGGTAACGGTGTTGGCCGCCGTTGCATTGCCTAAATGCATAGTTCCCGTCAGATACGTCACCAGATTAACTCCGATACCTAACGTCGTCAGCCTCTCCACGGCCTCAATACCTTCACACAAAATTTTATTTATTAATAAGTTAAATACATCAGGAAGACATGGGAGATAAAACGATGCGAAACTTATAACTTATATAGTACATGGGTAATTAGAAATTTCTAAGTGTTGTCTTCAGCATATATATTGTTGGTGTATTTTTCTCTACAACTTAATTTTATGGCTATATATATATATACTTACAGAGAATCATGGCGGCGCTGGCCCATCCACCAGTTTTTGAGCGATCGGCTGGGCGGCCTTGGAAGTCCCAAGCATCAAGAAGGATATCAGATTTAGTTTCAGGAAGAGACATATCTTGAAGATGGCTTAGGAGTTTTTTGCAGTGTCTGGAGGGGGGGTGTTGTTCTTATGGAAAAGGCTGTTTTGTTTGGGAGTTCTTGGTTTCTTTTGTGGTATTAAATGTGTCCATTAATACATCTATTTATACTGGGAAAGTTGCCAAGATATATTTATATTTATATTAATACATAAAATAAAACATTGAAGGAAAAAAGTGACACATGTGTGACTCTGATGAGTGTTGTTTGATTGGGGAGAGAATAATTAATAAAAATAAATTAATATATTTGTAGAAAGAGAAAATAGAGAGAGAGAGACCAGAGGCTAAATCTTACCACTTCCTCTACCTTTGGAACTGTGGGTTTGAACTTTAAGTTAAAGTCATGTCATTTTGTCAGTGACTCAATGGCATCAAGCGCATCAATTTTACATATTACCTGTTTTACATTTGTTCTTGAAAAATAGGGGGAACAAATATGTAAAAGAAAAATTGTACTTCGATTATGATTTTACTTCGACGGAAGATCATTTGTTTTTTTCTCACGTCTGAACTATGGAATATAATTCAAAATATACGGTGTTAGAGACACATTTTAATCATTGTTCATTTGCATTATTTTTTTTTTTGTCAAAGTTGCATTATTGTCAACGCATATCTATTTTTGTTTTCGTTCTCATTCTTCCAACTTTCGTTTGTTCAATACTTCAATATCGAACTTAGCTTGTAGGGTCTCACGGTTATTTCCTTGTTATAAAACGTCATTATAATGATCCTTCTCTCTGTTAATTTTTTTTGTGTGTAATCGACTAATTGTAAATTGACTCGTGTATTTTCACATGTAATTATCAAATTATAATTGTATCGCATATAATCGGAGGAAACTATTATTTTCTAAGGAATTCAATCGAAACGTATAATAGAAGTCAATAATGTGATTCTAGCTATTTGTTTTTTTTCTTTTGTCTGTCAACAATTTAGGTATTTGTTACAAAATTGAAACTAAGGATTTGTAGATTTGGTATGATAACATTAATGTACCAACTTTCTTCTTTTGTGTTAATGGGAAAGTCAAGCTTGAGATTTAATGGCTCAAAATGTATGCTTCTTAGACGCCACTAAAAATGAGTCATGCTGGGACATGATTATTACCTTACTTTTCATTTATTTAACGTTATAATGAAATGAAATGAAATAAAAATAAAGGGTATAGTCACAGGAGTTTCATGAACTATATATATAATTAGAAGCCTTGCAATTTCAATGGTTATCTTTCGCTCTTGAGCAAATAGGACTATAGGAGCATAAAGAAGATGAAAAAACAGAGAACAACTCATTTTCATTTTGTAGAACCAACAAAATAATTAAAATAATAACTCATCCAACAATTTGCAAGAGAAAGTAAGACACACAGTTTTGTTAGTAAGTCCCAAGACCCAAGTTTTATGTAAAATATTCACACACAAAAAAAAAAAAAAAGCAAATCAATAGTTCCCATGAATAGGAAGAAATATACACTGTGTTCATGCTCCATCTCTTTCCGAATTATTGATATGCAGATCGATGAAATTTCAACCCCATAGTGAACACTTTTTTTGTTAGTGTCATATTGATATATCTACGATAATATCCCCAAGAATCGATTATTTTTGTACAAATCCAAATGTTGCGGAGGAGTGAAAAAGGGGGACAATGAGGAGAGTCCCATCGAAAAAGAAAAGGAGAAGGAGTGGTGAACCCACATTTGTTATCTTCTATATTGAATAGAATTGATAAATGCATCGTCTGGAGAAAAATAAATATAATTTTATAAGACAAAACCCCATCATATATTCAAAAATGGAAAACAAAGATGAAAATGGATGGATCAAATGTTTTGGGCGGAGCTGGCTTTGCTTATTATTAGGTAGTATTTATTATCTCAGGGCCCAGATTTTTTGGCACGTGACAATTTCGTAGGACCATGCGAGAGATTCTCCCCCTCAACGTTGACTCGGTCATTTCAAGAGGATGAATCTATTATTGATCTTCGCACGAAAAGGAAACCATAGTTTTACTTTTGCTTCAATTTTAATTGACTTGCACGAAAATAACTTTTTAAAAAAACTCATCAATGTATTAATAGTATTTAGAGATAACGATTTACATTTTATAGCTGACTGTAGGATCAGATCACCTTGTAAATCAGTATACAGAAGTCATATGAATGGTGAGTATGTTTTTGCCTTGAATCCTTTAGTACATTCTTAATTTTTCTAGAGATAAAATGGTGATAGTGCATGTAAAGCATTTTTAATGTTATTTGAATAGAAAAAAAAAACACCCTTAAATGCTCAATTCAGATAAGATGACACATTGAGTTACTATATATATATATGCCCAAAATTTTTAATCTTTATTTGAATGGATTTTATTTAACCAATTGTTTATAAACTTTATACTAAACATGGATCAAAATGATCACATATATATAGATCGATGAAATCAGTATTTCAATCTTAATTAATAACAAAACCTTGTTTATTTGAATCCAAATGATTTACATCATTATAAGTATTGCCATTGCACAAAGATTCGAACCTGCAACATTGAGGTAAAATCAACCAAGGTACTTGTTTTGAGTTAGGACACTAATTTGTTAACTTGATATATACAATTAAATGAAGCTGTAGGGTCTATTGACAACTTAATGATTTATTATTAACTATATGTTATTTATATTCCAGCAGGTGACGAAGGAAGAAAAAAAATACAGATTCATTTTAAAAAGGATTAATTGAATCATGGAGAAGAAGAGTATCGAATTAAATAATTGGGTATGGAATCCTTCTGAGTATCCCAAAGGCCACGGTTGACCAAACATAGGAATGACAACTTGTTCAATAATACAATGTTAAATAACATTGTAAATATAGTATGTTTTCCGAAATTGTATTCTTCTTCTTATTGTATACAAGATTATGTTGGAATTATCGGTTACGGCGTCTTGATTTCGTCACTAATTAGGAAATTAATTAACAATGTGTTTAGGAGAAATATATGGCTAACTTGGATGGTAACGAAAACGTCCACTTGTCACAAAAAGGTGAAACAGATTATCAAATTCTTATTTGCTGACATCAAATTTGATTTTAGTTTAATGCATCCCACTCCCTAGTATACGCGCATATATATGAAGATATATCATAATTAACCAAGCCTCAAGAAGATGTAATTTGAGTGAACCAACAACCTCCTCTTTGAATCATTGTACACACTTGCATGTACAAACGAAATTCATAATAATTTCTAAGGGGTAGTTGTAGTTGTGAAAGTGATTTTAACCAAGTTGGTGTAAGGATAATACGAGATTCATTTTCGGTTTTAACAATATTCAAACGAAACTCATCCGGTTAATTTAACCGTAGATGAGTTATTTAATAACTTTGGTGTGTCTATATAAGTCGGACTAAATATTTAAAGCTAAGAAAAAGTTATAACTACTACTATTGAATAGATGACCGATGGGGCGGCACAAGCTCCCTCTCTCTCCTGATAAGAAAAAAAAAAAAAAAAAGTCAAATCCTAAATAACTAAATAATTGATATTGTTGTTTTTGACTTAGGGGGACAGAACCATATAATCACGCTTTATTACGAGGGCATGTAATGTAATTCGTGTATAGATACATATCTGAGAACTACGATGTATATATCAAAAGAAGGTGATATCTCGGGAAGCTTTTAGTGAATCATGACCGGATCCTGGGTACATGTCCAGAAGGATCAGAACTCATAAACTTTTATTGATCGGTTAGAAAAAAAAATATACAATCCGCATTTAGCGACAATTCGTCATCAAAAGTTAAAGGTGTGACCCATTTACAGTATAAACGCAAAAAAAAAAAAAAAAAAAATCATTTTACGCTTAAAAACATGTGTGACCTAAATCCTCAATGAACTAATAATAGATGGGACTGTTGAAGCATGAGTTTTATGAAAGATGTTGAACTGAATTTTGTAACTAGAGATATGCAAAATTTTAAATAAGGAAGCAGTTATCTCTGCAAGGAAACAAGTTTATTATGCTTGTAGCCTGTAGGTGTCAAAATGCTGACTAAAAGTCGATATCAATTACATATAATATGCAGAACTGAACTCAAGTGATGAAATTGTAACAATTAGGCTACAAAATAATTATGATCATTAAAACTCGAGACTTAAAAAATATGTTAATGTGCATATATTTATTTGTTAGTGTATGCTTTAAAACAATTAAAGAATTTTTTTTTAGATTAAGGATTTACGGATAGATAATGCGAAGAGGGGAATCGAAAGTGAAAGATACCTTACATCACTGCAAAAGAAAAATGATATTGTTAAGTACGTCGTGATCTTTGGAAATGAACCAGACATCTAAATATGGTCTTTTTGATGTTCTCAAAAGACATCTTTTAATTATACCTAATTTTAATTAAGCAAAGACAACTTAACAGGGGGCGTTTGCACATAAACGTCCACAATTACCTAAAACGAAAACACAAGTTCGTCGTTTGTGTTTGAAACATATAAAGAGCTACCATTTCGGTTTATTTAATTTGATTCCCATTTTAGCAGCTTAATGTATACGAGCAGTTTCTTTTATTTTTTTGTTCTGCATAAAAAATGTGAGATAGCAGTGTAACTGTAATAGTTTGTCAGAAGTTTTAGTTTGTTTTTGTGTGAATAAGCTTAAGAACATGTTAAAGTTTATGATTGTTAATTATTAATGTCGACATGGACACATTAAAGGATATACACTAATTAAAAACTTAGGAATGCTACTCCGAATGGTTGACTTACTAATAGATAACAATATTGCTGCCAAAACATACAAATAAATAATGAATATTTTGATTTTTTATTCAATTCTATATGATGAAGCTGATGCAATTATTCTGTACGCCAAATGGTAATTTGAATCTCCTATCTTAGTATAAGATAAAGTAATGCCGCCCCATTTTTATTAGTTTTTTTTTTCTTTTTTGATAAAACCCATTTTTATTAGTTATGTGCTAATATAATAAGGAATTAAGGTAAGCTTTTAAGGTTTAAAAAAGGTAACAAAATGCCCCAATCTTTTATTGATTTCAAATAAAATTTTCAATATTTTTTATATACTATTTCCGTTTTTATAAATGTGCGAACATACTAAATCTGTTATAGCTTTTTTAAAAAGTAACCAAACCAAAAGTAAAACGATAAATTTGTGTGTTTTTCTTTTTAAAGATAATATGTTTTACTAATAATCTGTTATCTTGTTTTTAAAAATTGTAGTAAAAAAACCTATTATTGTTAAAGATGTACATTGCATATATTTATAAATTATATTATCTAATTTATAAACTGACTAATGCTTAATTCAAGGGTTGCTTACAAAAATGGTAAGCAAATAACACCTTAACTGGTATTGAAGATTCTCTATCAATGTCCAGATATCACCAGGCAGGAAACAACTTATTATGTGGCCAACACATTCTGTCAAATGAGGTTCTTTAAACTTTTTATTATTTTATCCTAAAAGGTTGGATCTTACCCTCTTCAAAACTTAGTATTGCTTATATTATGGATATGCATAGCCTTTTTTTCTTTTTAACAACAATGAAAAACGATTAGTTCAAACGAGCCAATGGAAATGAATATTGTTTACGAAAGTAACTTGATGCGAGGAGGCCGAACACGTTGTGCCAGGTTATCTACTTTACAATTCTGAAAGTGCGAGACTAAAGCGATGGAAAACGAACTAAATTCTTCTTTGTCAACTTCAATCTCATCTAAATACGCTTTGAAAGCTGGTCACTCGGATGGTAAAGACACCATCTTTACCATCTTCACTAAATTCCTCTTCAAGCTTTTCTTCTTCTTCTTTTTTATTTTTCATTTTTCCTAAAAGTTAAAGCTATTTGTCATATATGTTGTTTCAAGGATTTTCGAGAAGAATACATATGTTTTCATCAGAAAGATAAAATTCACGATTATCATTAATGCTTACATATTGAAAATAGCTAGATGATATCTAATAACAGAAGTTTATAAGACTTACAATATATTATTTCTTTTGATGTCCAATATTTTAAAAATTGAAATTCACAAAGGTTTAGAAGTTAGACAGAAGGGTCCATATGCTTTCTTTGCATACATTCAATTTATATCAATTCACTACTACGTTAATTACTGGAACCTTGTTAATGCACGAATTACTTAACTAAAGTGTGTCACAGTTTAGTGGATAAGAAGCTACTTGTTCGATCAATTTCAAGATGTTTAGCTACTTTTCCTTTTTATTTTTTTATGTTAGTTATTATAAACGTTTAGTTTAGTTTTATGGGTGGGCAACAAAATTGCTTGTTCGTAAGTGTATCTTAAGAATTGAGATTGATGTATTTGTTACTCACACTTTAGGAGTTTGCTGTAACCCAGCCCACGTAAAAAATTAAGAGACAGCCTATAACCTATGCGTTCATAAATAGCTGGATTTCATGTGGTTAGCTTCTTGCAATGAAGCTTGCACGTCTTGGATACTTTAAAAATAATATTGTTACTGCTAGAATTTAGACTCGAAATATATTTAAGATGACGTCAAAAAAAAAATATATGTTGCAAGATTCGATCGATCATATTGTTTTGTTTTGTCTTGGGTACTCCTAGCTAGTATTTGCACGAACACACCTTAACAATTTGATTAGAAAAAAATATATAACCTCGGGTTTTTTTTTTTTTTTTTTTTTTTAAAATGAACCTCGGGAATAAAATGAAAGACACCCATATATGTGAACATAAAAAAAAAAAAAAAAAAACTAGTGACATTCATATAAATATACGTGTATAAATATTAAACTATATACTTACTTAATGATAAAATATTATGATGCATTTAAATGAGGAAAATCAGTATTTTCTCTTTATTATAAATTTTAAATGGAGGTGGTGAGTCGTGACAAGTATTTTTGTTTTCGGTTTCATGTTTAATTATTTAGTATTTACCATACCAATACAAGCAATTTTTTAATGGTTTATAAGATAGGTGGTGAATTTTAGTGAGCCCTTCTCTTAATAAAGAATGACCTATAGTCACTCAAGAAGAAGGATACCTAAGCAAAGATAATTACAGTTTGCTAAAATTTTCAAGAAAGGCACCTAAATAATTAATCAAAGGCACTTAAATATTGTAACAAATAAAAACATGGGTATTAAGATCTTAAATCAGATATAAATGTATAAATTTACAATCTAATGGTATCACTCGAGAAAAATAATATAAGAACAGTATACTATATATATTCAAACATTATTCAAACACTAAACACTAGGCAACTGTTTCTCATTCATATTATAACGTTGAAATAGATCAATACTGGGAGTCAAAGTGTCACACCCAACCCAAGTTTTCGCGTCTCGCATCTCCATTTGCTGCTTCGAGGAGTTACCCAAGGGACACTAGCTAGAAGCTCCCGTTGCATCGACATATTCAACGTTATAACATTATTAATAAGTTTTATATATACAACTACATCAATATTTCAATGCCGTTGAAACATTGGATTTTCCGCTTCACAATGACGCTCAAGAAAATAAATGTCGTCAATGAATTATGAACTTGATTAATACATATACTAGTATTTTATAAACAATAACGATGGACTTCATATTTAGCATTATCTATTGTATGTTCTTAATCTTTTAATGTTTAAGTCATAACATCTCGATCGGGTTTCACATCTTAGATTTGATCTGCATTTATCTGATCATGTTACAACGTAAAAAGTCGATCGAGTTTTCGCATCTTAGATTTTATTTGCAGTTTCCTAACGTTTCATATTATTTTAATAAAACGGACCAAACTCATAATACTAATTATGGGCCACATTTAGTTGTACTATTAATGGGCTTAATATTTGATGGGCTAAAATAATCTAGTTCTTACGGTGCGGATCATAATTGTATATAGTGACCATGATTTTTCATGTCTCTTTTTCACGTGTTAGTGATGCGAATACTTTGCCTAGGTCGGCCACCTCCCGGACCGGTGACGTGGTCCGTCTACTAAATTGGGTTAGTTTCCGAAGGTAAAAAATGATACATGTGGACGATCATACTAGGATTGTTTATGTTTGGCCGAGATGCGATTTTTTTTTCATTTAATTTCCCTAGAATACAATTAAGAAAATGTTATTACATGATCGATATGTAGCTACTCTCTGTATCTTGGGCTAACTGAATTTGCAACTTTTTTTTTTGTTTAATCAATAATTGAATTGAACTGATATTACAACTTGAATCATCGTCATCATCATTTTAGCATCTGAAAGTTAGACTTAATATCTATAATCTATATATATATATATATATATATTTGTAATAAACTTATTTTATCATTTTTCGAAGAGTTTTATTATAGAACAAGGGGGTAAATTACAGCCATGTCTTTTACAAAAAAAAAAAAAAAATCCAGCCATGCACGTACGTGAAATTTATTCTTTTAATTATTTTTTACTTCTTTAGGTGGTGGCATGCGCAGATGGGTCCGCGTCACGGGTTCCAATTTCCTATTTTCTTGCCATGTTACTATAATTTTATAGCGGCTCCAAATCAGTTTTTTAAGACTGAAAAAAAAAAAAAAATCTTTTGTAGAAAAAGTTTGTCTGGTCCTTATTTGGTTTAACGTTAACTTTTTCTTTTCGTATCGTTAGGGTCTCTACTGATTCATTAACCTCACTCAAAAGAACTTGGAGTGGAACTCCCCAGCCTACACAGAGACCAGCAGAAGTGGCCTAAATCACTTGTCCAAAGGTTCTCGTGCACGCGTTTAACATACGCACGGGCGTTTCTAATTATATCATATTTTTGTTAATTTATCCGATCATTACATTGTCAAAATAGAACCGGTATTTAGTCGTACGTAAATCCAAACAGATAAAATCTTACACCAACCAAACTAGCTAGGAACCAAGAAATTTTCAGAAATACATGACTCGGTTAGGCGAGAACCAACCAAACAAACAGAAGCCAAACAACACACACATGAAAAAGGTAAAATTACTCGATCGATCCATCCTTATACAACTTATCAGGCGCAAATAAAATCAGAGGGAAGCTTTTTCCCGCAAGTGTTGATGAGCAAACTCAAGGAGATGGGAATGTCGATGTTAATCCCGAGAATGTTAGCTTTAATGGCGGTACACAGACAAACAGCAGCTTCAAGATCGACAAGCCCTTGAAGTACTGAGCAGCAAGGAGTGTCAGGTGGGTTTCCGATGACAGTTCCGACTGCATTATCTAGTATTTTGGCGCAAACACCAAGTTTTAGGGCATCTTTTGGGCAGCTATGCTTTGTTGGATTGCTGATTGGGTTAGGGTTTGGGATTGGCTTAGTTGGCAAGCAAGTGTTACAGCCACTAACATATGCGAAAAGCATGAGATTAAAAGATAAGAAGAGAGCTGCGGAAAAAGATCTGTGGGATTCCATTGATCTCTAAGCTAAGCCCTAATCAATGTTGACCAACAATTTGACTAGAGGAAATGATGTGATTAGCTTTTGGACTAAGTGTGAGCGACAGTTAGGGCTTATATAGGAGCAAGTGTGAAGGCTCTGAAGTGAACCAGGCAGACTCGCATCGCATGTGTCAATAAAACTAGTGTGTAGGTGCTATTATTATAGTTAACTTGATACTTCTTATAAAGACTATTTTATGCACTTTTCGCTGAATTAATTAAAAGATGATTATACAAGTACAATCTTATTTAACATGTATACTCATAACCCGCGGACGAAAAGTAATCGATAGTTTTATAGATTCATTACCAGAATAAACATAACATAATATTAAATATCATTTTGTTGTCCAATGGATTACCAGACGAACCAATGGGCGATTTCGACCAGTGGGCGATTGAGAAATCTTATGCAATCCCGTGAAGGGAACAATAATAAGAAATTTACCTTTTTAAAAATACTTTGTTTTCTTATGTGCAATAATTAAAATCATGTGTGGGGGCAGAAGGCCAAGTTGCAATTGTTTAGTAGGACAGTTTCTAATTGTAAATTGTGAATTTGATGAGCCAAAGAAATCTGTATTTATCACACACAAAAGAAAAATTGTAACTCAGATGCTAAAAAACGATATGGCGATAAAAAAAAAATGTGCTACTAAGGGCTAAACTACCACTAATTTTGAAATGATAGAAGAACTATATATAGTTAATTTCGCTTCCACATAACAGCACTAGTCTACTTATGTTTATAATCTTTGCTATGGGATTAGATTCTGATAGATAGCTACATACGCACTCACGAGCAAGTGGGTACTTTGAACTGGAAATAAAATTACGCTTAAATTGGATGCTATAAAAAGGACGTTTATTTTTTAAAAAACTTGAACCTTATATATATTGGATGCTACCAAAGGACGTTTACTTGACCAAGAGTTATGTTCCAATATATCTTTTGCGGGATTTATTTATAATAATATTAAATGTTTCAAAATATAAAGTATCATAATACAATTGAAGTTAATTTACGTAACTGTTTTCGAAAAACAGCTATTTTAGTTACAAATCGGTCATGTAGAAGATATGAAACTATATATATAGTTAAAGTCATTTTACTCCCTTGAATCAAGCTAAAATTTGGTCAAAATTTTTTGAAATTGAGTTAGCTTTCATTTGGTATGGTTTAAAGCCGATCATGCTATCAAAGTAAAAAATACATATATTTTGGCGAAGACGAGTCACTATGACTCAGTGGCGGATCCAGGAGAGTTTTGAACCTCGGGCACATATTATTAACATATGTAAAAGTTAATACATAAGCATACTATATGATAAAAATATGCAGTTAAAAGGTAAAAAAATCGGTACATGGAGGCATCGAACACCCAAACTGCCGTTTATACTAACAATAATCACTACCAATTAATTCAACAGATAATTATTGCACATAGTTACTAATAATACATAATAATCAGTGTGGGGCACGTGCCCCACCTACCTACACTGTAGATCCGCCACTGCTATGACTAATAGATAAGCGATCACGGATGCAAAACTAGACGAAAAAATTATGAATTAAAATAAAAAAATTTCAATAATACATTTGCCATATTAGTCATAAGCTTTTGCATTTAAACTCATCGTTAGTCATAAAACACTAATTTTGATCCTTCATATCACATCAAGTATCTTAACTCATTTCTTGTTGCTTTTATTCTGATTCTTTTGATGAGTAAATAGTCACTCATCTTGGGTATGTGGTAGATCATGCGTGTAAAGTCATGGAATGTAATTACTATATACAAATTTTGAATTATGCAACGACAGCTAGATCAATGTAAGTAGATATCAAGATGTCTTTGGTATATGTGTGTGCAGTGAGGCGCTTCGTTGTACTATCATGATTCATCTTATCTTGTTTTACATTTGTTTGTGAATTAGGCACAAGCGAACCAGCAGTGTCACTCACTGTCACATGGTTTCTATGGCTACTATGCATTATAAAATATCATTATATATACGAAAGACATATATTTGTAAAAGAAAAAACTTAGAAAGTCTAAAAACTTTTATGTAGTTTAATGTATATGAAAGAATATTCAAATTAGAAAGCCTAAAAACGTATAAATCGCAAATTTTATGTAAAACTTAAAATGTGATACATGAAAATCAGACAAATATTATATCAGTCATCCAAAATTGGTAACAGAACGTATAAAAACATCCAGTTGATGATCGATCATATTTCGCATCGATTACAAGTTTACAAACGACAACGTATTAAATCCCAAAACTAAAGGAAACTGCACTAATCTGTACTTATCAGTACTAATCAATTAATACACCCATACAAGATTTTCAGATTGTAAACCAACAAAAACTGACATCACAAGTATAATTTCGTATATTCATATACTTATGGACAATATTTAAACTTTCGTGTACATTTCATTCATATAATATTTTTATTAACTGTAATCAATATAATAACGACAATGATAGTCAATAATTCATAATTTTATCATAAAAAAACTTCCAATAATATCTTATGGACGCTCTTGGGCTTTCCTTAAAACTACTATAAAACCTATCTCAACTCCCTTCATTTTTCTCCACACCCAATTCACTCACAACATAGCTAGTGAACAGTATCTCCTAAACAAAGAATGGCTTCAAGAACCACAAGCTCCATAGCCCTTTTCTTGGCTCTCAATCTCCTCCTTTTCACAACAATCTCCGCCTGCGGTAGCTGCACTCCGTGCGGTGGAGGTTGCCCCTCTCCCAAGCCAAAGCCAACCCCTAAACCTAAACCAACCCCAAGCCCTAGCTCTGGCTCAAGCAAGTGCCCTAAAGACACCCTCAAGCTCGGTGTCTGCGCTAATGTGCTCAACGGCCTCCTCGACTTGACCCTTGGCAAGCCACCAGTCGAGCCATGCTGCAGCCTCATCCAAGGACTCGCCGATGTTGAAGCAGCCGTTTGCCTCTGCACTGCCCTTAAGGCTAACGTTCTTGGAATTAACTTGAACCTCCCAATCTCTCTAAGTCTGCTCCTCAATGTTTGCAGCAAACAACTTCCTTCTGGCTTCCAATGCGAATAACCATGCAAATTGATATATAACTTAAACACACTTATGTGTATATTTATCTTCTTGTTATAAAGAGACAAGGTTAATTTATATATACTCTTATTATTGTGTCTTTATATATTTTACTTGGTGATTTCTTCTATTCTTCTTGTTGTGGTGTTCACGGAGTCTTTTTGTCTCCTTTGGTGTGGTCCGTAAGATTCTTGAAATTTTACAGTTTTATTATTTCCTATTACTCTTATTGGGGATATTGCTGTATTGGTTTGTATTACGATTCTATGAATTAATAAAGCATTAAAATTTTATTTTATGCATTCGTTGTTTGAATATTATGTTTTATGGTCTATATATATTATATCTGCTACCCATATATTTTTGTTCATAAACCCGTATGTAGCCAATATATAAAATTTAATGAATATGTAATTCCGATCGAATTTGATATCAAGTAATCGATATATACAATAATCTTACTGTATACAAATTTTGAATATTTATGTAACGACAGCTAGACGGAGGTTCGTAGATATGAAGATGTCTTTGGTATATGTGTGTGCAGTGTGGCGCTTCGTTTTACTATCATGATCCATCTTATCTTGTTTTGCATTTGTTTGTGAAGGGCACAAGGGAACCAGCATTGTCAGTCACTATCACATGGTTTCTATGGCTACCATGCATTATAAAATATCATCATACGAAAGACATATTGAAAAAGAAAAAAAAAAATTAGAAAGTCGATCTACATACTTTCGTGTAGTTTAATGTACATTGAAGAACATTCACATAAAGACTTTTTTCAAATTTAAAAGCCTAGAAACGTATAAATCGCAAATTTATGTAGACCTTAGAAATGTGATATGACATGAAAATCAGACTAATAATACAGCAGTCATAGTTCGTAACAAAACGTACATAATATTTAGTTGGAATCGATCATGTTTTGCATCAATTACATGAGAACGTATATATGTATTCCAAAACTAAAAAAGAAACTACATCAGTTAATACATTAAAAAAAAAAAACATTGACATCACAATTAATTAACTTATGGACAATGGTAGTCAATCATTCATATTTTTATTATTAAAAAAAAAAATCCAACAATATCTGATGGACACTGTTGGGATTTCCTTGAAACCACTATAAGACCTATCTCAATTCCCTTCATTTCTCCACACCCTATTCACTCACAACATAGTTAGTGAACAGTATCTCCTAAACAAAGAATGGCTTCAAGAACCACAAGCTCCATATCCTTTTTCTTGGCTCTCAATCTCCTCCTTTTCACAACAATATCCGCCTGCGGTAGCTGCTCTCCGTGCGGTGGAGGTTGCCCCTCTCCCAAGCCAAAGCCAACCCCTGAACCTAAACCAACCCCAAGCCCTAGCTCTGGCTCGAAGAAGTGCCCTAAAGACACCCTCAAGTTCGCTGTCTGCGATAATGTGCTCAAAACCGTCTTCCATTACACCCTTGGCAAGCCACCAGTCGAGCCATGCTGCAGCCTCATCCAAGGACTCGCCAATCTTGAAGCAGCCGTTTGCCTCTGCACCGCCCTTAAGGCTAACGTTCTTGGAATCAACTTGGACCTCCCAATCACTCTCAGTCTGCTCCTCAATGTTTGCAGCAAAGAGCTTCCTCCTGGCTTCCAATGCGAATAACCATATTGATATATAATTTAAACGCACTTATGTGTATATTTTATCTTCTTGTTTTTAAAGAGACAAGGTGAATCAATGTACTCTTATTATTGTGTCTTTATATATCTTAATTTGTGGTTTCTTCTATTCTTCTTGTTATGGTGTTCACTGGAGTCTTTTATGTCTCTGTCTGAGTGATCCGTAAGACTTAAGATTTACATTTTCATTGTTTCCTGTTACTCTTATTGGGGATATTGATGTATTGGTTCGTATTGCGATTCTATGAATTAATAAAACATTAAATTTTCTGAAAATTATTTGGAATAAAGTTAATCTTAGTATATGAGAGTATATTTCTACCCCTATCTTGTATGTTACTTTCTATTTGAAATGGAATGATAACATCTCTTTGATCAAAAAAAAAGTATATGAGAGTATATTTCTAACCAGAGCTATAAATATAAGACTTCAAGAATAAAATTCTGAAAACTGTGGCAACTACATATATAAGACTTCAAGAATATATGAAAAAAATTAAACATTGTTATGTATCCACTATATAAAAAATAAAAGACTATATCACTAAAGCATTAGAATTCCAAAAATTGGGTTATCTAGCTACTGTAAGAAATGGTGAGTCACGAAAATCTTTAATTTGAAATCTCAAATATACACATCAAAGATAAGATTAATAAGAATATATACACAGTGAGAGATAACGTTCGTCAAAATAAAATAGAAATAATATCAATTGTGGTATATATATATATATATATATCATGGCGGATCCTTTTATATAAGCATGCAATAGAATGAGTTTTACTGATAGATATAGCGAATGAATCCTTCACAAAATACCATACAGAAAGATAATTACAAGAAAACTATCAAAACTTACTAAAATATGTTTTTTCAATAAGAATATCATGCTACGTACACAGACCTACCTTACGTACAGTACATATGTGTCAACTCTACAAACAAAATTATAACTTTTTTAAAGTATCAGTGGTAGAAAAATTATAGTTATCAGTTTGCTGGTATGTATTGTATCTATTCCCTACAAAAATTTGCAATGCAATTCACTTGAAAAATTAATAATTTCTGAATTGAAAACGGTGACTTATTTTGAGCCATAGGTACAAGGAAAGATCTTAGTAGACATCTGTCTCACACTGTGCTCTCGGGCCTGACGTCTTGATCAGTCTTTAAAATGTTGCGTCTCTTAGCCAAAAAAAAAAAAAAAAAAACGTTGCGTCCTTATTACTATTGTCTTCATGTGAAGGCATTAACCGCATGACACATTTATTTAATTTGGCTACCAATATTAATATAGATGTCCAAACATATACAAACAAATACCGCCAATATATATACTCCTACATATAACCAAATGTGTTTTGACATGTGTGGAGGGGAGAAAATTTAGTGTGTATACAAAATTACAAATTAATGTGTTTTGACAGCGGGGAAAGGGATTCACTGGTTCTTATCTTTAGCTAAAAAAAAAAAAAAAACATAAGTTATCTGGTGTCCATAGTTTGGTTGCTTAATCCGTAAATATTTCTAGGAAAGACGTAGATGGTTTAAGTTCAAAGACTTAGGATTAATGAGTATTTTCTTCTTTTTCAAACATTTTCTTTGTCTTTTGTCCGAAAACAAAAATGTAGTGTAAACAAAGGGGAGAATAAGAAAAGTCATAGGATCGATCATAATATATTTATATTATTATTTATTAGCTAGGCATTTCAGCAAGTCCCACTTTTTATCTAGCGTTCGAAAAATCAAGATGAAATGTTTAAAATACGTGTATATATTATCAATGTACAAAAAAATTCACCTTCTCTCTTTTTATTCCAAAACCTAATTTAGTCTAATTCTTGAGTTTATTGTGCATATATATAATAGAAAATAGTTTTCAGCATACATGCAATTAATGATGAAAAAAAAAAACATGATTACATTTTTGGGATTATTTATTTTCAAAAAAAAAAAATTTGGGATTATTTCGATAAATCTTGAATGCTCTTTAGGATAGTGATCGATTATCGGATGAAATAGGGATACAAAATGTGAAGATAATAACAAAATCAAACGTAATCGTACACCAAAGGAGTATATATCGTGTTTAATCATGTATAGTATTTTGAAGTTAAAAGGGGATGACTTCAGTTATAAGTTATATAACATATTGACGATTTTATTAAAAAATAAATAAAAAAACATATTCAAGATTACCCAAATCTTGATCATATATAAGATCTAACTATTAACAAAAAAATTCTTTTCCGTGAATAAAGAATCTAGTGAGGGATATATTGAAGAGTAAGTTATAAGATTTCTTTTGGTCGTCACATGGAAGGAAGGACCGAACATAAAGGTGTGTTTTTGTTTTGTTTCGTCTTTTCGGGATAGTAGCAAGCAGCAAGTAGAAAGTAGAAACCACTTCAATAAAAAAGTTGAAAGATACCAGACCACGTATCTCAAACCACATGCATTTCGAAAGAGAAAATCATTGTGTATATATGATTGGGACATTTATGCATATTAGTCCATTCTTTGTAAGAACAAACAGTTATCATCTTAACATAAAAAAAAAAAAAAACTAAAAGAAAAAATGGAACAGTTATCATTTGTTATCGTTGATACAAATAGTACTATATGCATACGTACTAATAATCCTAACGTTATCTGAGCTAAGCAACATACGATGCTAGTTCATAGAGTCCAACAATGCTAAGGAATAGAGATTCCTTTTCACGATCACTCCAATAACTAATAAATAAATTAAACATATAGAAATATTTATATAAAACAGAGGAACTTAATTACACTTTGTGAGTTTGTGTCATCACAGTTTGCTGTCACGGTTTATTGCGTGTCATTTCAGAGTTGGATGGTCCCTAAGGAGTAATTGTAAATTCGGTGGATGCATATTGAGCCCGTGAACTCTCTTTGTTTTCTTCTTACTCTTAGTTCAACGAATATCACCAATATTATTTATATTGGAGATATCGATTAAGCATGAAACAGTAGAAGCAATATCCATCTTTTGATTTTGAACCATGAACTTCATATTCTATCATGCATGGGCTAAAATCCAAAAAACAAACTAGTAAATATTGGAGCATATTTTTTGCAACGTACATTTTTATCAATTTTTTCCAATGATTTCAGTATTTTTAACAGATTTGAATGTATTGAGTTGTGGAATGACAAAACTTTGTTGATATGTTTTGGATATGATCATTTGTTGTTTGCGATAGCATAAGGCTTAGCACACTTTAATTTTTATAAACACTAAAATGTGTGTATTTTGTGTCTATGTTTCTGATTTCTCACATCTGTACAATTTTTATAAACACTAAAATGTACAAACGTAATGGTCTATAAGATCTGTTATAACCGATTCGTGTTTTATGTATTACTCAAACGAATAAGATCATATTAAAATAAATATCGGATTTATTTACATCATCATATATTAAAGTTAATCTACCAATAATTTTTATTTATAATTTATATAATAACTAGACTGCATATGATATATAATTAAATTATTGTTTTACTTAAATCTATAATAATTTCCGTTTTCTTATCACAATTTTGATAGAAAAAGTTCCATGAAAATGCGAAGGTGGGCTTGGCCTCATATAACATTATTTGCCTACAGATCTCGCAGGCCGGCTAAAGTAGGCCCAAATATATAAAACCAAGACCACCAAGTGAATTCGAACGATATCATCTTTTGTCTATCTGACATCTACAGTAACGCATTATATATATATACTGATTCTAGTATTCTACTGCTATCTTTTTGTTAGTATGCCTCCGCTTTGAAAAGCTTCAAGTAAAAGAGTAGCTTTGACGACGTCTGTAGACTGTAGTGGCGAATATGGTTGCGTGAAAATACTCGCTACGGTTATAATTATGTTCTTTTCCAGAATTGTCAGATACACATATTCGAATACCCTCAGAAGCATATAATTATAAGAAGGGAACAATCACAATGCATTTGTCGAGTTTTATTGTACTCTGTAACTTTCGAAAGGGATTAATGTTGTATCAAATTCACGAATTCGAAGTTCCATGTTAGAAAAAAAAAAATATCAATGTATTTACATATATGCTCGCACCACGGAGATTATATATAGATTAAAAACCAAGAATCTTTTGGTAAATCCACAAAATTATTATTGGGGTAACTTTGTTTGATTCATATACTAAAACCAAAAACGTCAGGTCGTTTGCATTCAAGATTCCATCATTGACCTTTTTGAAATTATCTTACTCATCTTGATGAAATTAAATAGAAACACAATAAATTTCATTTATTAGATTCCTAGTTGGTAACGTATATAATTAATGTGAAAAATTCCAAATAAAATCACAAACTTATAGTACATCTTAAGAAATTCTCATTGCTAATTGCAAACGCTAAAGGCACTTGTATATGTATCTTATGAAAACAAAAAAAAAAACTGAATAACGTTGTATATTATGTAAATGTATTTTTTGCATGTATAAAAGCAAACGCAAATGTTTAAGGTTTTAAGGTTGTAATTATGTGAAAGACCCAAACATCTGATTTCATTATAATAACAAACGAAAGAAAATACATATTTTATGAGATTTTGATTAAATAAATTAAAATAGAAAACGAGATGAGACCCAAAATAGGTCATATAGCTTTTTCCTTCATCTTCACTCCTCGGCCTTCTCGACGACGACTTCCTCAGCAGCCACGACTTCAGTCGGTTTCTCCTTCTCCACAACCGCCGGAGTCTCCGTCACCTCCTCCACAACCGCCGGAGTCTCTGTCACCTCCTCTGCTTTTTTCTCCTCCTCTACAACTGCCGGGGCTTCCGTGATCACCTCTGTCTTCACTTCCTCCTCCTCTGTTTTCTTCTCTGCTTCATCTTCTTTCTTCTCTGCCTCTTCCACAACAACTTCTTTGCTCGTTTCTACGACTGGTGCTTCAGTTACGGCGGTCACGGATTCTTCAGGCTGTTGGGTCACCACTGGCTCCTCCACTGTCTTTGTTGGTACCTCAACGTTCTCTACTGCTGCTGGAGTCACTTGTTCAACCTGTAAGCGAAAACACACCTTATTAAACGAAAAAAACTGTATACCGTTTTTTTTCATTAGCTTAAACAATTTGATCATCAATCAAATCTAGACATAATTAGAGTAACAAAGATAATGACGTATAGATAGAGATTTATAATCTGACATAAGAAACAATATTTAAAGACAATACCTCAACGGTGGCCATCTCGTGATGAAGAAGCTAAAGAGGAAAAATATATTGACAATTATAAGAAGGGGGAGAAGAAAGTGTATGTGATGCTTTGGTGAGTGAAGAGAGTTGATCAAGAGGAGAGGTATTTATAGTAGAAGCAAATGATTTACAATAATGTTTGTTAACAAAATAAATATTAATTATTAGTTTTTTTTTTTATTATTGTCTACAATTAATGTCAATAAAGAATCGTGATAATGAGTATTGCACATGAAAGAATCATTTTTTGCTTATAAAAAAAAAAAAAAAAATTGTACCATTATACACCTCATGCCACATAGATATAGAACATCATCACTTAACCATTACTTATCAAGGTGGTATTAGAAAAAAAAATTGTTTAATCAGTTTTCGACTGAGAAATTCAACTTTAATTTACAAGCTAATCAATTTTCAAATAAGAAATCACCTTTAGTTTACACAAAAAAAAATATATATATATAGCAATAAAATTTCTTAAAAAAGTTTATTGTTTTCTTCTTCTGCGCGATCTCAGTGAACGTTACAACAAACCTTTCATGCTATTAACGTTTGAACTTTCAATTAAACTGAACGTTACAACATCTCATGTGAAACGTTGACCACTTTTAGAAATCCCATCAGTTAACGCTATTAAGCTAACATTAAATGTTCTTTAGACTAGGTACTGTAACGTATGAATTCTATACAGCATAAAATTTAGAGGTCACATTCACCTCTCTGCGTATTCAATCATTTGCGATTTCGACTTATTTTATAAATTTTTGATTTTTCCTACCATTAATTTGTTTGATTTTTTACATTACATCACATGCCACGAAAGAAACAGGTTTAAAGAACTTGCTAAAACTGTGTGTGTATATATATAAAGTGATTATCTGTTCAACATTTTGATCAGGTTTAACGAATTTAGATTGATTATTGTCTGCCAAAGTGAATGCAATCTCTACTATTAGAGTCAAACAAAATTTGAAAAATCAAAAGTAATTTTTTTTTTTTTTAATGAATAAAATAGAATCCGAAAATTTGCGTATTTAAATTTTCACATACGTAGTTAGTTAGTACTACTGCTCTATTTTAAATTTGGTACTATATTTGACTACGATGACGTGGCTACAAGTTAAAGCGGGCCCGTGTGAGTTTGCGCCAGGTAGGATTCGTACTCATCAGTCATCACAATCTGTAAAGAATGGCCAGCAGAAAAGCTGGTAAAAGGGTTGGACGGCTAAGATGACCCCCATGCCATTGGTCCCATTGATTGTGTATATTTTGTCCGAAAATTAACTAAACACCAATAATGCATAAAGGATGATGTTACAAATTTGGAAATTTTAGGTAGAAATAGGGAGAAAAAGAGTTAGATATCTTAGGTATAAGTCAACACCGAGGGACATATCGATCAGTTATAGAAATCTACAGTACAATCTTAACATAAACAATGCATCTATCACCTCTATTGCACTGACATCACTAAAATTCAGAGGTATGAAAAAAACGGAAATACACATATATATCCCTTCCTTCTCGGTTATACGTTTAAATTTTTAATTAATAGATACTTTTGTTCGACGTAATTGATAAATAGTTATGATGTAGATCTGAAACGAAAGTTGCAAATAACTCACTTTTGGTGTCCCAATTATGATAAACGTCCCATGTCTTGAACATGTGTAACGTTAAAGCTGGACAAAGTGAAGGATATGTGTCTGTAGAATATATTTTCTCTAACTTTTGGTTTTACACCGTTGATTTTTAAAAGAGGATTTAAATCTGATGGTAGAGGATTCATACTGTAAGGTTTATCTTAGAGAAAGGGAATCTCTTCGTCGCCAAATTAGTTGGCTCTGGCGACTTGACGGTGATGAACCTTTACGAAATTCCTTTTTTTTTTATAATAGGGTATTTACAAGTGTCAATCTGAAAAGGTCCGATTTTGCTCGACAAATAGCCAAAAAAACACAAAATTATAGTATAGTTTTAGACTATACGTTTATACCTGATGTCATTTTTTATGCTACATACAATATTATATTGTAACAACTAAGAGCAATTTCACCGTAGTCACGCCCAAACGATTCTCAAAAAGCAAATAAAGAAATAGATTTTAGTTAAATGATTTCTTTTTATTATTTTTAATAAATAAACCAATAGATGATTGGGAACTCAAAGAGCAACGTTTCTTAAATTGCTTAACTAACGTTGAGGCCTAACTAAATGGCCCGATAAATTCTCCCTCTCTCTTTAATACCCCTGATTTTTAGACCAATACCTCTCCATCGCTACGACTTGCGAGGTTCGCTGGTTGTGTCATGATATGGTTATATAACAAAATAATTACATAGAGCAAAGCGATAAGTCTCCTCCATTACCTCTGAGTTTAGACCAATCTTTCCTGCCGCGCTGTGTCTTACATATGAAACGTACGTCGTCCTCCTTAAGAAGTTTCCAGAGGTTCTACTAACTTCTTCCTAATTATTTTTCAAAAAAACTTCTTCCTAATTGATTATGGACTCAAAACACAACATATTTCTAAAGACTCGTAATAATATGGTGCAGTTATATATTATAAAGATGTCTCGTACATGTTTTTCAATTATAACACAATTACACAAAAACTTTTTCTTATTGACAAATTAGTGTTAAAATATTTTTTCTAAACGATTTGAGTTATAATTTTTTGATAATTTCATTGTATTTAGTCTCGATGAAAAATACATGTATATGAGACGTGAATACGTATATCGAGCTACGTGCATGCATGCATGTACATTTAGTTAATTATATTGTACAAATTATACTATCTAGGAAAAAATGAAATCCTGTGAACGGGAAGACTACAAGTCTTAGTTATAAGGATCACCACATGACTTTTTCTTCCAAATCCATATTTAAACATTCCTCAAACAAATACACCAAATCTTTCTCCCTCTCTCGTTGTCTTATAATTCTCTATATTTTTCTTCTTGTTACTTTCTTCTCATTCTTTTTGACGAAAAACAAATCCTATAATTAGACTCTTTATTCTCTTTTTTGAAGTCTTTTAGTTGTCTCCCTTTATTGAATTGTTTTTTGTTGCATCCTCGTCATTTTACGTTGCATAACCATCTCCAGGAAATCATATCCAACCGTATAGAGAATTTATAGGGTCCGAATTATATCAGAGACCGAATAGAGATCAGGAAAGCAAACATGGGTTTGAAAGATGAGGATAATAAAGCTGAAGGGTATTCAGAAGAGCCAAAGGGACAAGGGCTAAGCAGGAAAAACAGCCATAGCTCTATATGTCAGACTGATGATGATGACGAAGAGGAAGAGGAAGACAAGAAACTTGATATTGGTCCCATGATCGCTCTCAAAGAACAGCTCGAGAAAGACAAGGTTTTGATCTCTCATAGTGTCATGTTATCATGGTTTCATAAACCTCGATTGCATTTTGGCTATGTAATAATGGGTGTTTTTGGTTTTCATATCTCTACGACAAGCTAATCACTTTTCTATTATTAAAAAAAAATGTTTAGGATGATGAAAGCTTGAGGAGATGGAAGGAGCAACTTCTAGGCAGCGTAGATCTTGAAGAGGTCGGAGGTAAATACCCGGTTTATATCGTAGCAGATGAATCCAGTTAAAGAATTTCCCATGATCAAGAATATTATCTTCGTGAAAAACTACAAGAACATAATGTGCCACTTTTTTATACTTAGATATATAGACAAGAGTTATTGTTTTTCTAGAGTCCATTAGCCCACACTGAATGTTGTTTTTCAAAGAAATTGTAGATACATGTATATGTTTTGATAGAGTAACACAAAATGTAAATGCAGAGACTCCGGATCCGGTGGTAAAGATATTGACCTTAACACTTAGGTCACCAGAAAGAGAGGACATGGTACTAACGATCCCGGAAAACGGAAAACCGACTTCGAAAGGACCATGGTTCACTCTCAAAGAAGGCGCTAAGTACAGTCTTGTATTTACTTTCCGTGTCACCAACAACATTGTGTCCGGTCTACGGTATAGCAACACAATCTGGAAGACCGGAATCAAGGGTATTTTGTCTTTTACACATTCTTTTTCCACAACTACTAACACAAACTTTAATTTAGAAGCCTTTGTCTAATGTTTTCTCTTTTAACTCTGTGGAGAATACAGTGTATAGTAGAAAGGAGATGCTAGGGACGTTTAGTCCACAGGCGGAACCTTACAATCATGTCATGTTTGAGGAAACTGCCCCCTCTGGTTTGCTTGTTAGAGGCTCCTACTCCGTTAAATCTAAGGTACCAAAACTCTAAATAACTATTCTTTGTTTTAAGTATGCACGTATCAAAATTCTGAAATCACGTATATAAATCTAGTACAAATAATTAACCTGCTTTCATACAATTTTCAGTTCGTCGATGACGATAATAAGTGCTACTTGGAGAACAACTACAGCTTCGACATTCGCAAGAATTGGGTGTGATCCATCACATAATTGAATTACTGGAAGAAGTAAAAAAAAAAATTATAGAACTCTACATATTATTTCATCTTTAATTCAAATTCTTTCATAATTTAATATTTGTTCATATAGTTTTTCGCCTATTTTTTTTTTTTTTTTTGATTCGTCACCTCACTTGATAGAGACAATTTGTTTGTTTGGTTTTTTCTGTAATTACTTTTTTCGGGTTATACTTATTTTGCAAACTAGTTAGACATCGATTGAATTATTACTTTGTTTCATCATATGCATGAATATAACATGATTTTATTTGCTGTAGAACAAATTGACTACGCACGTCATCACTGAAGGTAGATTGTAAATTTCTGTCAAACATTTTTCTACTCTATGTCTGTGTTACATGAAATATTTAAAATATGTTTGAAAAGAAAAAAGAAAAAAAGATTGATCGAGAACGCATTTAAGGAAATTGTACACTTCAAGAACAAATAATGAATGCCTCACTTAAATGCATCCTTGGTGCACAGCACTATCAATCTCGTATTTAACTCTTGTGGAAGTCACTAGATAACCTAACCAACTACTATTTTCGTATAAAACCTCTATATAAATAAAGCCAATATTTATTCTCGAAGAAGTTACTAATTTCAACTCTCTCCCAAACCGAAAACCAAATTCCAACATGAAGAAGACCTACAAGTTTCAAAGCCTCTTCTCTTCTCTCATCATCCTCATAATCCTGCTATCGATTTCGAGAGCCACCGGTTCGGGTAGTGTCTGCCGGCATCCACCGTCACGAAACAGCTGCAAGACATGCATGGCGGAGCAAATGAATTACGTTTGTCCTAAGTGCGTGCCGGTGCTCAGATGCATGGCTCGTTGCCTTTGGGGAGGTGTGAATCAGAGGAAATGCACCACCACGTGTGGTTGCGATACCACGGCCAAGCCGTCGCTGTTCGAGTGTAAACGCTGCGTTTCCAGGTGTAAGTGTAGTTGTGCGGCTTAAGGAAAACGTAACAATCGACTTTAATTAATCCACTCTCTTTGAAGTTTGGAAGTAATAATAATCTATCAACAACTGCTGGATCTTTTGTTAGTTTAACCTTTATATATGTTATACATGTTGATTTCTCCGTACAGTTCATATATAATATCAGTATTCACTAATCACATACTTGCGCGAGTTATTGAATTTTTATCTTCTAACCAGTGTTACTACCACGATTTCTGTTTAGCATTAATACGGGCCCAAATTGGAGTTTGGACTTTGGAGACGAATTCTCCTATGATCCATGAGTCCCCATGACTATATTTAGAAACTACGCGACGTTTTCATGGATACACTCATACAAGACGGCGCGTATTCCAGCACAGATACATACAAAAATAATTCGTTCGTGATTTTTTAACATAAACGGAGTAAAAACAAAAAAGAGAAAGATGCTCTAATCGTACACCGCCGGATCAATTTTTTTTAACCGCCGTGGTCATTCTCTGAGAAATCTCTGGAAACATCTGAAACCCAAATACTGAGCACAGAACCTTTCCATTTCCTCACCGCCTTTCTCTCTACACATCTCCTCCTCCACAGCTTCTTCCCAATACAAAGGCCACGCGCCGCCGCCGCCGTCAAATCCTCCGATATCGTTGTTGTAATTCCACCACTGAGTTTCGTCTTTGGTCTCCGAGATTGAATCGAGTATTTCCTGCATCCCTACGATCTTGCGGCTCACTTTCCTCCGAGCTTCTCTGATCGACGGATCTAAACCAGGGACGGAGTCGAGTTTCAGAAGCAGAGACATCATAATTTCGTTCATCCGAAGACGTTCCTTCTCATCGGTTCTAATGGCGTCTACCGTCTCTTGCCGTTGGATCATGCTCTGTACACGATTCGCTTCTCGATTGACGGATGAGATTTTCTTGTATAGGTTTCGGATCCTGTGAGAACGGTATCCAGACTGGATCCTCGCTGCTGCTGCGGCTGAGGAGGAGTTAGTCTGGACGTTGGCTTTCGCCGCCGGTGATGGAGTTTCGATCGGGATTTGTTTGGTTGATGGAGCTGGAGGGGTATTATGGTCCTTATAAAAAGTGTGGATAACGGTGGTGGTAGTTGCCGACGATGAGAATTTTTTTGAACTTTTCATTTTTGTTTTTTTCCTGTTTCTGATATGGATGAGAATTTTTCTGACGGTGGTCGTTCTTATAACTCGTGAATGTGAGATAATATAACTCACTCACTAGTCACTAGTAAGTAAAAGACCAATTATTCAAAGTTTTTGTGACCGACCGTTACTAATCGCTTTTATGTAGAAAGTTATTATTATTCCGTTGTGTTTCTTTATAAAAGTTTCAATAACATACTACACCAATATCGAGATGATTTTATTATTAATCGGATGGGGTCATCTACTTAATCATCATATTGATAACCCAAGTGCGTAATCGTGATTATGGAATCTTTCTTTCCACCATTTTTCCTGCAAATAAAGTGAAAAAAAATGAACTAAATAAATTATTATTGTGGTCTAATAATAGTTTCAGGGTTATAAAGAAAATAGTTATCAATGTGTTAAAAGGTACGTTTACCTACGAGAGCAGATCAAGGGAGTGAAGGTACAATTTTCCCGGTGCATGTTCCAAATCCGACATTGTAACCATCTCCCTGCACCGGTTTGATTAACAAGTGTTAACCGAAACGTCATACAACAAGTTCATAATCATTTTGAATTGGTGGGAGTTGGGACATAAACAAAACTAGACTTGTGTTAGTTAGCTTTACAGTCTTTTACCTTGCATACACCTGAGAAGGTCACTTCGTCACCGTCTTGGAGAAATGTCTGAGTTGATCCGTTGAGTGATAAAGGTTTCTGTCCATTCCAAGTTAACTCAAGTAGGCACCCATATGAATCTGGCTCCTGCGTTAAGAATCAAGAAACAAATGTCCTTGTTATGTTTTTAGTCGTCACATGAGGAGAGAACCAGTTTGAAAGCGTTTACCGGTCCGCTTATGGTTCCGGTTCCAAGTAGATCACCAGGCCTTAAATTGCAACCATTAACGGTATGGTGCGCTAGCTGCTGCGTTATGGTCCAGTATCTGTCAAGAAAAGTGAAAAAGAGTTGGAATCATACTGTGTTAATTATATGGAGAACTAGATAAGAGACCATAGAGGAACTCACAAGTTTTGGAAGTTGCTCTTTGTTACTACACAAGAATCATCTTTGCCGGAAGGTTTCAGTTGAACCTACAGGCGGAGAAGCATGATGTTTACTTTTTATTTAGTCCACCATAATTTGTAGTTGATAGTGAAAATGGAAAATATTAAACTCTACGATGCTACCTCCAAAGAGATGTCATAATTTATAGAATCTTTCTCATCCAAATATGGCAATGGAGGTGGATCCTGCAACAATTATCTTAGATTAGAGAATCAATGATTGCATGGCACAAAAAGAATGTGATGCCGAGTACCAACCTGCTTGGGAGCTTGAACACCGAAAGGCTCAAGCGCATCTAAGGTAACAATCCAAGGGGATACAGTAGTCCCTACAACACAGCATATCAACGTTCACTGAAGTTCCTTGCTCAAATACTCAAACTAGTATAAATGAAACCGAAGTTTTGAAGCCAAATATCAATCTTGAATACTAATTTCTTACCAAAACTCTTCCCTAGGAAAGGCCCAAGAGGCACATACTCCCACGCCTGAATATCCCTAGCTATAACAACAAACATTTCATAAAACAGGTCATGCACGGTCAAGTTAATGATGACTCAAAGAATACTATAATGAAGTAAGTACCACTCCAGTCATTCATCAGTACTAGACCAAATATATGATCGGCTGCATTATTCACGTCAATGGGCTTTCCCAATTCATTTCCTGGACCAACTACAGCAGCCTGAATATCATGTGATAAAAGAGATTTGTCAATGATGTAAAGCTTAACTAACACCAACTAGCATCAACTGAATCATTCTAAAGCAAATCCACATAACTGAGGCATCGGATGCTTACCATTTCAAGCTCAAAATCAAGTTTCTTAGATGGTCCAAAATATGGGACAGAGTTTCCTTGTGGATGGCCCTGACCTCTGGAAGAATTAAAAACAAGAAAAAAAATATAACTGGAATTAGCATTTCGGTACTAATTTTTCAATTCAGTTTAAGTGTAAGAATATCTTACAAAACCTCTAACAAATTAAGAACAACTATATTTCTTGTCAAAGCATAAAACCTTGCATAATGCATGACTTCGAATATGACATGTGAATCCTTAACAACCATTCTCAGTATAAGAAAACCAAAAAACAGATAATAAACACACAATTTCCTAACCTTGGTCGAATAATGTCGGTCCCAGAGATGACAATAGATGATGCCCTTCCATGATATGCAATGGGAAGACGAAACCTGAAAAAAACATAGTAATGTCATGTAAAATTTGCAGAGTCACTCGACCATTACATGAAGAAACTCTCAGCTCAAAAGTAATATAAACACACCAATTTGGGTTTATTGCATTTTCAGGTCCACGAAACATAAGTCCGCAGTTCTTTGCGTGATGCATAGATGCAAAGAAGTCTGTATAGTCCCCAATCACCATAGGAACAATCATTTCCACTTTATTCTACAAAATCCGCACCAAACAAAGACACAATTAGTAAAATAGCTTCAAACAATCCCATCTCTTCTGTTTCGGGAAAATTTTTGTTTCAGTACTAACCATCTCATAGAATGACTTTGACCTCAAAACATCATTATCTCGTAAGATAGGTTCATTAGCTGCATCAAAACATACCAAAACCAAAACCAAAACCTTAAAAGCCAAATAACAAACTCCGCATAATGTACATAAATCAATAGGATCAAACAGAGCTTACATGACAAGATTTTTTGAAGCGTAGAGCGCGCTTCCTTCCACGCAGGCCGTCCCATGGCCAAGAACTTGTTCAAATTAGGCTGTAAACACAGAGCATAGAAACTCAAAGCATTAACCACTCACTCATGAATAGAACCTGGTCCTTATAAATAACATAACCCTACACCACTCATGTAGCTTAGTGTGAGCAATCAACTATAACCATCAGATCATAAAAGAAGGTAAAAATCACATCAAACCCAGCAATCATGGTTGGCAAAAGTTCAAAACCGTTATCAGAAAACTCAAAGTGAACCAATTGAAGCAACGAGCAATTTAGTAGAACATCCGAATTTATCATTGGATAATACAGTGAAATACTTGGTCGGTGACGCAATACAGAGCTACTAACCAACTTTAACCATGGAGCAAACTTGAGAAAATATCAGTTCCCAGGGGTCATAGTAAATTAGTAATCCGAGTTCATAGGAATCGAGAAACCAACCTGAAGGAAGCAATCAGCGTCCTTAAGGATCGGACCATCGAAAAGCCCAGCTTCGGCAATCGCGGAGAGGTCGAGAACCAAATCGCCGATAGCGACGGCAGGACGATGAGTGGAGTTCGATTCCGGCTTGAATACACCATAAGGGAGATTCTGGATAGGGAAGTGTGAGTCGGGACTAACATCGATAAAGGACTTCAACAACGCCATGGACGGACGGACACCCGATTAAAACACTAAAAACGACGACGTATGATTCTCCGGCGAAATCTCAGTAGCGAAGAGAGAAAGAGAAGACAGTTACTTCGAAGTAGGTAGCGTTTAGATTTCTTTTTTCTGAAGAAGCTGCCGTTCTAAAGATGATGACTGTGACGTTGACGTCAAATACAAAGATGACAGTTTTCACCTAAATAATACTATAATTTTAATTTTGAGATAAGAGAATTTTTATTTTTTAAGTTTAATATTTATCATTATTGTTTATACAGAACATTTTAATAACAGATACAGAGATAATAATTGACAGATGAACTTTGAAGTGAAACCTATATACTCTCCAATGCTGCTAATGCAGCTGTGTTAGGGGGAAAAAAGATAACAAAATATCCAAAAGAAGAGAAAAAATATATATATGGAAAGAAAAATAACTGAAATGTCTTTTTTTTTTTCTTTAAAATCAAGAAAACACACAAATTAAAGTCTCGCAGCCAAAAGAATGTAATTGTGAGTAGTCGTTAATCATAAGGGCAATGCAAAACTAGTAGTAAGACGGAGGAGAAGGAGGAGACGCATCATACGAGACACTTGGAATCGGTGGAAGAGACGTCTCGGGGTAGGAAAGGGGAGACGGTGGCGGTGATGATGTGTATGAATATTCAGGAGTTGGTTCGTAAGTACTCGGTGATGCTTGTGGTGGATGCTCTTCGTTACATCCCTTTGCTGGTGGCGGAGACTGGCTTGGTGTATAGTAGTACTCAGTTGGTGGTGGAGGACTTGGTGTTTCCGACGGATAGTATACCGGTGATGGGGGTGGAGGACTTGGTGTTTCCGACGGGTAGTATACTGGTGACGGTGGAGGCGGGCTTGGTGTTACTGGTGGGTAGTATACAGGCGACGGCGGTGGCGGGCTTTGTGTTACTGGTGGGTAGTATACAGGCGATGGCGGTGGCGGGCTTTGTGTTACTGGTGGGTAGTATACAGGCGACGGTGGTGGCGGGCTTTGTGTTACCGGTGGGTAGTATACCGGTGATGGTGGTGGCGGGCTTTGTGTCACGGGTGCGTAGTATACCGGTGATGGTGGTGGCGGGCTTTGTGTCACGGGTGCGTAGTATACAACAGGCGGTGGCGGAGACGATTCAGGACACGGTGGGGGTGGACTTGGGGGAGGCGGGGGTGGAGATGAGTATACGTAAGGCGGTGGAGGAGAAGGTGATGGCGGAGGCGGGGATGAGTATACATAAGGCGGCGGAGGAGATGAGTATACGTATGGCGGTGGTGGAGAGTAAGCTCGAACGGTAGGGGACATTTTGGAATAAGGAGGCGGTGGTGGAGAGTATGCTCTGACGCTTGGCGACATCTTGGACGACGGTGGTGGTGGGGGAGAGTATGCTCTGACAGTAGGCGACATTTTGGATGACGGTGGTGGAGGAGATGAGTACACGTAAACCGGGGGAGGAAGTGTCCGGAACTGGGGTGCCATCTTGAACGTGGGTGGTGGCGGAGAGAAGATGTTGAAACATCCAAACTTACTGCAATCAACAGGTCGAGCAAGCAGAGATGAGCACTGCTTAGCCGACCTTTGACTAGCCAAACCTATGATACAGTTCATGGAGCCGTTCACCACAGCGTCTACTAACGAACCAGCTGCGCATACAGGGGGACGACCGGTGAAGAAGTTGGAAGAGTAAGTAAAGTTCTCAAGTTTAGAAAGCTGGCAGATACTTGGAGGAATGATTCCTGCGAAGCCATTGTTAGCCACGTGAAGCTCTTCTAAGCTCTTCATGTTTCCGATGCTAGATGGTAACGGACCTTGTAGACTGTTTGAACTGATGTCGAACACTGTCACTTTCTTGAGGTTTCCGATTTGAGGAGGTAAACAACCGGTTAAGTTGTCGTTGGAGAGGATAAGCTCGTTGAGTGTCTTCCCCATTTGACCAATACTTCCCGGTATGCACCCTCCAAGATTGTTGTCCGCAAGAACCAAAGCGGAAACAGGGGAATTCCCCATGTTCGTGGGAATTCCAAACCGAAACCGGTTATGGTTCAAAAATATAGCGTCGAGCTCTCTGTCGAAGAGCTTTGATGGGATCTTGCCTTCGAACTCGTTGTAACGGAGATCCAAGAACTTAAGGGAAGGCAAAGAGAGGACAACCTTAGGGAACTTACCAACGAATCGGTTGTTGCTAAGATCAAGCTCGTGGAGAAGCTTCATGCGATCAAACGTGAGAGGTACTTCACCGCAAAAACGGTTTGAGTTAAGATGGAATAGAGCGAGATCAGAAAGGAGACCAAGCTCGGAGGCCAAGTAACCAGCCATGTCGGCGTGGTTGAGGTCAATGCCTGCAACGACTCTTTTTTTCGGGTATGAAGGAGAAGGAGCACAGTAGATTCCATTGTAGGAGCAAACGTCCGAGCCATTCCAGTTAGCTGTGAAGTTGAAAGGATCAGAGAAGATTGCTTTTTTCCATGACTGAAGAGCAATGTAGGCTTGACGCAGGCTCGGGTTCTCGAACTTGAGTCGCTTGTCTACTTTGATATGACTGCCCAAGCCGCTTTCATCGTCTTGGTCTGCTTTGATCTGTGATAAACAAAGAGCTGAGAACAACAGGAAGAGGAAGAAGAAAGAACGAAGAGGTGGGAACAACATTGTTTATGGGTCAAGAAACCCACTTTTACTAATTATGAACATCTAATATCTCTTTGTGCTTCATCTTTATAAAACGGTTTAGAAACTCCAAAGTCGTATCTCTTCTCTCTCCAATTTTACTCTACCTTTTTTGTTTTTTAATCTGAATGTGTCAATTAGTGACATGTTTACACGTTGAGGAAAACGTAGAGAAGACCAAAAAGAGCTGACCTTTGCGCGGAGATGAAACCATCGTCACTGATTTTCTCAAACTTGGATGCACGTTCCTAAAGATTCTCCTGCTGTTGTAGAATATAATAATCAGCGTCAACGTTAAACTATATGAAATTAATAGAAAGTTAAATATGATGATAACTCAAAATGACAGTACTGCACGATCTATGGAATTAGAAGCGGTCAAAGGAAGACAATCCTGCACGCACGACCGAGTAAGAACAAAACTTGGACGCATGTCTGTTCACAAAACGTGTATATATCATCATTCCTTAGATCTTTCAATCCTATGAACAAGAGTAGTTCATCAGCTGTCAAGTCTTCCTAAAGGTGAGTACTAACCTAAAACCGCAAGATCCATATCGTTCTTTTTGGTGTGTATAGAATAGTTTGATATAGCGTGATCATAGACGCTCTGATCTTTTTTTTTTGTAGTGTCTTGAAAGCCACGTAGAACATAGGTATAATTAAGACATCTTACAGAGGCACTCAGAAATAAGTGACCCCCTGGTACGAGTTCGCAGAAGATTAATCACAAAAAAAAAAAAAAGTTGTGCATTCGTCTGATCAAACAAAATCTAAAGAAAATCAAAAGATGTGTGTATATTAGACATAAAATACCTCATATTTAAGCAATGTGCCGGGTAATTAAATAAGCAAAGCTCACACGTAAAACATGTGGAATTGAACGAGTATCTCAAATACTCTCGAGAAAATAATTTATAGGGTTGAAAATAAGTTAGGAAACTACAAAATCTGCGGATACTATTATGGTCCTTGAATCTCAATAGCTAACAAACAATATTTTATACACTCAAGCTAGATTGATCAAGGTAAAGATGAAACCCAAAATGGCCATTTTAGTGCAAATGTATATTTTTTGTTTAGTGAATAGTGTACATTAGTGTTGGTCCTACTGTGTCTCTCTCATATCAAAAACTATTTCCCTCATGAATTTGTGAATTTGATAAGAAACCGGCAGGAACCATGGACTAGCTTCACTCACCACAATTTGCCAATATTTTGTCCTTTTATTCGTCATCAACTCTCTGTTCTGCTGGTTCAATGACTTTGCCTAAAGATTCTCAGACCTCAAGTTGGACTTTTTCAACAGAGGCCTTGTTCTTATACAGAGTGTGTAAACGTTTAAAATTTATGCAAGATTACTGTAAAATATAAGATTAAGGTGAACTGGACATGGTTATTAAAACTAGACAGGAGAAAAAGAAAAAAAGAAAGGCACACACAAATTAGACTAAGACACTAGGACTAATTCGATAAGCAGTAGTAGATTTGTGCCACTAAATTCAGAACTAGTCACCAATCCCATATATGTACTGTTTGATCTCGTTGATACTCCCTAGGGACAAAACCTAGCAGTATTATAACCACGAATCAAAGTTCGGCCCATATTGTGTATCTTAACATAAGCCCACAAAATCGTTTTCTTCAATCTTAAAACGTGGAGAAATAATTTGAGATATCTTTAAGAATAAAATTCAAAACCAAAAAAAAAACTAGTGCCATCACGTGTAAAGGATAAGTTTCTATCTGAATCAAGCATCACCGGTGACAATTTAATATATTCAACTAATAATTGCATGAACACAGGAAAAACAAATGAACGAAGGGAAACCTTAGATACGTTGAATCTAGACAGCTTTGTCAAATTCATTGAACTTGGACGGGTTTTGAGTTCACTCCACTTCTTCTGTTCTCCGCGTTTGATGTAAAGCAGATATCATCAAATCTACAGAAGTAAAAATAAAGAAAGTACAAGACGTAAGAGCTATCCACAACTCGCCACGTGGCAACCTCAATTTAACTTGCATCGTGTACGTGTGTCCACGCGCATGCTTTGTCACGGACGTTGGTAAATAAATATTGGCGTCTGTTTTATTAATGCCTTTTTCTAGTAAGTTAAATAGACAAGGAGTAGAAATAATTATAGTCATAGATAAAATTTTAGCAAAAGAATTTAATAATAGGTCTAAATCTGAAAATGTAAATAAATTTAGTGAAAAAAAGAGAAGAAAATCTTTTAATTTTTCTCAAAGTGGAGTTTAGTAATTAGAATAGCACTTATATAGAACACACATGCATCTCTTTTTCCCAAACTAGAAAAATTCACTTTACTATTATTGACTAACATTAATGCTTAAGGATATATTTTTGATATTATTCGTTTTAAAGTGAAATGTATGTGGACGATATGTGATATAACAATTGAGAGAATCTCAAAATTAATCAGCCAGCACATCTGTCAATACTGTAATTACTTATTTAACGGGGTTATTAGGGGTTTCTCCGTTACACAAAACGCCGTTAAATCCTTTTTGTTGCACCATCATTTCACCATCCTGTTGTCATATTTTTACCATTTGCCTTAAAAGTCAAAGTCTCCGTCAACACAATGAAAACATCACTAAAAAAATAAAATATTCGTGTATATATATCTCTACAATTCGCCGAAGAAGAGAAGAAATCAGGAAAATAGCATAAGATGGTAGAGATAGGGGGAAGGTTTATGAGAACAGCGGCGGCTTTTGACGTGGCGGCTGCGCGTGCACGTCCTCCGTGCGGTAGCAGCAGCGGAAGCGATCACTCTCCGGATGACACAGCGGATCTTTGGGATATGGTCGAATCTTTTATCGACAGAGAAGTAGAAGAAGCTTCATCTAAGGAGGTTCCTGAGGAAGAAGATGATAAGTCAGATGAGGATTACGAAGATGTGAAGGAGAGGCTGCGGGAAATTCTTGAAAATCACGGAGGCGAAGAGCGGCAGAGAATAATGGATGTGGCGGTGAATGCTAGTCGGTTCGTTGTCGGAGAGAAACGTCACTGTATGGCTTATCTACGTGGCAAAGGGTTTGATGCAGGTAATAACAATGATCTCTATAATATGAATTTACATTTGTATATATTTGATTCACAGAGGGATTGGTTAATTTATTTGTTGATATCTCAAATCAGTTTGAGATATAGTTGTTGACTCTTCTAGACCTAGCTAAGCTCTTGAAGTTTTTGTCACTTGATTTTATTATATTTTATTTTTTTGTTAAAGGTTGAACTATCGAAAACAAAATTAAGCTTTTCGAAAGGAATGTTTGGTTTAGATGCGTGATTACAAAACATGATTAAGAACTAAATTTGGTCTTGAGATTGTACACTGCTTTTGTCAATAGAGTAGCACATTTGAGCTTTGAGGTTGATTAGTCATTTAATTCTTATGACGAGTTTCCAGGCTAGTAATACACAACATAGCATACAGTGACATGTAGAACAAACCACAATACATTAGGATATAGATGTAAATGCTGTATCTTAACACTTTAATTAGCATATGAAAATGGGATTTTATCCAACAAAATATCATTATAAGATTGGTTTAAGAACAATATGTAATCGTATGTGAATTTCAATCTTATATGATGTTGTAATCTTCACATTTCTTTTATATGTACATGTTTTGGATTAACATGTGCAATTATACTGAATTGAGATAATGAATCTATGTGAACAGGTCTCTGCAAGTCCCGGTGGGTGAAATTTGGAAAGAACACAGCCGGGAAGTACGAATACGTCGACGTCAAGGGAGGAGATGAGAACCGTTACATCGTCGAGACTAATCTGGCCGGAGAGTTCGAGATTGCTCGGCCAACGACAAGATACCTCTCCCTCTTAGCTCAAATACCACGTGTCTTTGTGGGAACACCTGAGGAGCTGAAACAGCTTGTGAGGATCATGAGCTTTGAGATCAGACGTTCAATGAAGCGAGCAGAGATTTACGTGCCGCCATGGAGAAGGAACGGTTATATGCAAGCCAAGTGGTTCGGTCACTATAAACGAACCTCTAACGAAGTGGTGAGTAAGGTCAAGAGCTGTGACTGTGGATTACGCGTAGGGTTTGAAGAATTGGTTAAGACGACGGCGTTTAGTGGTTTTAAGGAGTGGGAGAGTAAGAGGAGTAGTTTGAAGGTTGGCCAGCTTACGGTGGCTTTCAACGACAGTGGATTGGGGTTGTAATTATTCTAAAATAAAGTATAGGTTATATGAGTTGATGTTTCAGTGTTTTTTCATTATTTTGTAAATATAGATAAGTTTTGGGGGGTTAGAGAAGCAATTATCTATCTATAAAGTTTTTGTTTGGCTACCAACTTATTTTAAGTTGAATTTAAAAAAAAAAAACTTATATGTAGTGGTCTATATTATTTTGTTTAGGCAACCTTTATCAATGGGGCTTTTCACTTTCGGCCCGTTATTGGCCCTGCTCTATCAGATTCCCGAAATAAAAAGAGTAAAAGACTACTTGTGATTTGTTGCGTGAAAAAACTGAAATATTTGTTTCCTTTTGGTACTTATATGTTTAAGTTCTTAACTGTAACAAACATCGTGAGTGGCAGAGACCAACTTATTTCATTAACATCTCACTCAATCTGCCTTCGATGTTTGTTTCCTTTTGACAAATTATTGCAGTGTGGTGAGTTTCTTAGTTATAAAAGTTAATTGTATGATGAAAAGCTTGATAAGCATTTGCAACTCTTTCCTCCAAACTTTATTTATTAAAGCTAATTGAATGATGAAAAGGTTAAGGTACATACTTAAGTGTCTGACCAATCACACTGTAAATAACCCTGTTGCAAATTGCAATCATATTAATATTTTTCATTTTTACCACACTCCACTATCTGTAGTGACGGACTGCAAGCAAGCACCATGCACCCAATATACATAAACATTGGAACCTGAAAACTAAACATTTATTTGAATATCATTGGTATATGCTAATATGCAAATGATATACTAAACAAGTGTTGGACGATATAGTGTTGTAAGTTGTAACTAGAGCAAACATTTTCCTGTCAACAAAGTAATAAGCATTTTAAAAGTTTGAAACTAATGTACTGTATATGTTTCCAAAAACAAATGTATATACTAATATAATGACGTGAAATACATAAAATTGTAAAATTAAAAACACACAAACATTTTATTTTTTAGTAAGTAATTTTGTTTGTTTGTTTCGGCTTTTCAAAATGTGAATTTCCCACATGGAAGTAGATCGAATTTTTTTGTTTTGTTTATCGATTGTATCTAGTTTAAAGGTTCATTTCACATATAAATAATCAAATGTTCAAAATGTTGATAGCGTTCATCGAAACGAGTAAAAAGAATCTGAAGATGGATGACTTTACTTTTATAAAATGTCTTTTAGCCAGCCGTCTGCGTTGATTAATTGGTCTAAAGATAATTGAAAATATATATAAATATTAATAACATTTTACTGTCTAATTTTTTAAACCAATTTGATGAAAATCCCAAATGGTCGAGTGGTTTAGCCTTAAACCTAGTTTTACCAATTAAACAAACGTTTAGGCGGTGGATTTTTAAGACGAGAGACAATAACTATAAAACAATACCGAAACAGACAAAACCTAATAAAACCTTTCGGTATTTAAAGTCTCGATAACATCTTCTTACACAAGTCTCTCTCTTTTTTTTTTCTCATTCTCTCTCTCTTCCATAGAAAACAACAATATGAAGAAGCTCTACAGAAAAGGAACCGTACACCCATCGCCGCCGCCGCAGATAAAATCCGACGACAACCTCTATTCTCTTCTTCCGGTCGCTATCTTCTCACTAGCAGCTGTTCTCTCTCCGGAAGACCGTGAAGTTTTGGCCTACCTCATATCAACCGCTTCTTACTCCGGCGACCGAAACCCTACCTCTCGTCTGAATAAGACCAAAGCTCACAAGAAAGCTCATTTCGACAATCACTCGCCTCTCTTTAACTGTGACTGTTTCAGCTGCTACACGAGTTATTGGGTGAGATGGGACATGTCACCGAGTCGTCAGCTTATTCACGAAATCATCGACGCTTTCGAAGATAGCTTGGAGAAGAAGAAGAACAACAACAACAAAAAGAAGAACGTGACTGGTAAGAAAGATCGGAGAAACCGTTCAGGGAAGTCTTCTTCACCACTTCTTGCTAGCTCTAGCTTTGGTACGGATGATTCAGAGATTCCGAGTCGACTAGGTGAGTCAGTTGTGAATTCGTGTCCGTGTTCAAGTGAGTTGGGTGATGGTGGTGGTTGCAACGGCGGTTTGGAACCAACGGAGGAGTATTGTGGTGGTGATGCTCGTCAAGAGGCGGAGGATGAGGAGGAGAAGGGGACCGTAAGGAGATTTGTGAGTTTCATTGGTGAGAAAGTTTTTGGTGTTTGGGGATAAGAAAGTTTTTGCCGATAAAATGGCTTACAATATTTAATGAAATAAAAAGCTAAAAATGTTTTTTTCTTCTTTCCTTTGTTGTGAATTTATTCACTTGGATGATATGATATCTCTAGGCCACCATGTTATTAGATATTTAGATTACCCAAAAGTTTTCCAGTGGAATCATTTAATTTGTGTTTATAATGCGACAACAGTGTCATTGTATTATAACATTTTGATTAGTAAAATCGTCTGTATGACCACAAATTAAAATAATCAAACTTTGCATCAGTTATTATCGTCAAAGATTTATGTATATTATTTGAGAACACTACAGAGTAGTAGAATTGTTACTTCCTCGATACTAGCTATTAGCTAGACATGTGTAATTAATTAATCTTTAATAGGATTACTTTTGAATTTTGATAGAGGCTTTTACAATATAATACAGTATGTGTAAATACTAAATTAATATTATTTCCGGTCCAAAGACCATATTTTGTGCTGCCCACCACCACAGCCATTTATTTATATGCTTACCCATGAATTGTTGTTTTCACATTATTTGTCTGTACAATTTTGCCCTTTACGGCTCACTCAAACTGATCTCTTTCACCAAAGCGTTAAAGTCTAAACACTAAAAACTTCCATTCCTCGGAATACTGATGCTATATTGAGATGGAATATTATCAAAAAAAAGATAATCACTTTTAAAACATTTCGTTAGACGTGTCGATCGAGTTGTGTTAGACTTCCGTTCTTATCAGATCGTATATATTAATTCTCAAAGCAGAAGGGGATAGTATAAAGTATTTGTGAACACCATTTCAGATATTTTTTTTTTCAGCTGGATATTATTTAGTATCCAATTTTTAAAAAATTGTGATTCTAAATTTCAGTTACACATCTATTTGTTTAGGTAATCATGGTTCTGATTTTATATATTCGATGGTGTTTTTTTGGTTGTTTGGGATTTTCATGCAACTTGGAGAATAATACTGGACCCCCTTTTGCCTTATCTTTTTCTACGTACAATTATCTTCTTTCCTCGTTTTGATTTCGTCGAATCCAATTCTAAGAAAACATATATATAAGAAATCAACTTTTGAACAATGCGAGGCTTTAAAACGTGTATTGGCGTTGTTGCCGCTGGATCGTAGGAGGGATAATTTTATCATTTGCAGCATTTTTACAAGGTACGTACGTATTTAAATTGACACTATACAGTTTGAAAATCCGATGCAAAAAGGTGATGTGATCATCATTCTTGTTCTCTTGGGTAATGGTTTGTAACCACGATACAAATAAATAAATAATAATTCGACTTTTTAGACAAAACGAGGGAACTAAATCCTAGAAATGCGGATTTTTGTAGCATTGGGTTTGACAAAAGAAAATAGAAAGAGGAGACATAATGGCTCTGGTCTCGGTGTAAACACTTTAAACACAGTTCTCAATGGCAAGTATATTTGTTTGAACTAAACGAAATAAGTTAAGTACTTCTGTTCTGATATACTAGTTTGGTTCAAAACTAAACTACGTTTTCTAGTCTACTAATTTAAGAAAAAAATCTAAAAGAGTATCCCAATTGTATGAATGACTAAAACAGTGACCAAAAATCCAAATCCTGACAATGTAAAGGTACATCTTAATAATAGTCGAACATTTAACAATTTCGCACTTGCGATATTATTCAAGAATTATTGATATTTTATTTATTTATTTTACTATTTCATTAAAATCACTATGTGGTGATGTCAGAGTTGTCATCGTCAAATTAATAAAAATAAAAAGTGTCAGAGAGGAAAGATGTCATAGCAACTGAGGCGTGTTTGAGAGGTTCTGTTATCAGTAAGAACTTTGGTAGTAAAATCTCAACGCAACGTCTTTGACTTGTTTTATATAGCATCCTCTTCTTTTAGGCTTGTCACTGTTACTACGTACGTAACAACACATTATTATGACTTTTAGAAAAAGTGATAAAAACTAGTAGTAATAACGTATTGAATAAATCATTAAAGTATAGGAATTAGAGAATTATGAGACTCTCTACTGTTGGACTTTTTCTAACCCAAAACCAAAAGGAGTGTATCTCTGATGGGCCGTTCTGAAGAAAAGGAGTGTATCTCTGATTTTGATTGGGCCTTCCATGTTTCAACAAATCAAACCGAACTATACACATTAGTAGTATTATTTACTAGTTTAATATAACATAACACCAGAGGCCCATCTGACGACAAAAAAAAAAAAAAAGAGGCCCATCAAAATTCACTTTTTTTTTTTTTTTGCCCAATGTCTTTTAGAAAGGTAGATTTTATATTTCATCTTTTTATTAGATTTCTTCTACAAAAAGACAGCTATATTTAATCTTTCATTATTTACTTGAACCTAAATACGAAAAACTACTTTGTATTTACTTGAACCCAGAGTATAGGAATTAAAGAATTATGGATATAATTTCACTGCAAAATTCACCCTAGCCATAGGTTTTATTTAAGCAAGTTATAGTCGAACTAATTTGTCCAAATAACTCTATTTTCGAACTCGACTTAGTTTTTGTAAGATCAACTTATCCATTACTGCCATTCAATAAATTGACTGAAGTCACAACAATTTTTTATGATAAAGCTGTGTGTTTTCCAATTATTAAAATTTACACATCTAATATTTGCCTTCTCATCATTCATCCTTTGTCCAATAGCTGTTTTTTTTTTCAGAAAACTTAACTGATTAAATTTTGTCGAATAAAAAGACAAACATATACAGTTCGTCGAATATCCAAATCTCGAACTAACACATTAAGAAATTTCAATACAAAAGTAAAAAAAAAAAAAAAAACTTATTAGTGAATGCGTCAGTCAACTGAATTATTTGTCCACACGGATAATAAAATTACCCAGTCGGATCAAAGTGAAGAAATAATAAAATTCGTCATCCGCATTAAACATTTTTTCTGCCAAAAACCAATTAGATCAAAAAAAATATAAAAAAAACTCAGATGTGGACAAGTAACAATCAGATCGTTAACCAAAAAAAAAGAACGACTGAAACGATATATCTCGGCCAGATTTAGTTTCCCTCGCCGGTTCATTAAGGACTCAGAGACACCGTTACTCTCTCTTGCCCGATTTTTATAACCCCGAGGTTTTTTTTTTTCTTTTCACAAAATCAAACCATAATAAGATTGACAAAACCAGATCCAATAAAGAGAAAACAAGTAATTAACAACATTCAAAAACAACCCTTACGAAATCGAGATGAGTTTGGCTTTTAGGTCTGCAGAGAGGTATTTATAGTATGCAGAGTGATGATGATGTTGCCCTAGAAACTCTTGATGACATTTTTTGGGCCTTTGAGCCTTGGGCCGGATATATAAATAGGCCTATTAAGGTTTTGAATTACACCCACACAATTATTGCATACATAAATCACTCCCACGCTTACTTTATTAACACGCTTACCTCTTGATTTTACTAAAACCCATTACCACACATTATCAAACCCTTTTTTTTTTTTTTTTTTTTTTTTATTATCAAATTCCACGCTTACTTTAAAGTTAAACACACGATTATTCATCATTTTAGTTCTTGATTTTACTAAAACATTAACCCCCAAATCCTTAACATGATCTTTGTAGCCTTCATGAGAAAATCCCGTTTAGAATGTCTCGACGGCTGCCACGGGATTGATCAACTCCGCGGCTGCTTCAGCATTCTTCATGGCCTCGAACCGTGGTTCCTTGGGCTGAAACTTGAGTCCGGCGTATAGTTTCATGTAGTCGTCAAACACAAAGCTAGGGTACTTGGACTCTTTTTTATCCACAAGAGATTGTGCTGGAGAGATCTCGGCATCGCTTCCCGGGTTGTAGAACGACGCAATAGACATCCTGTTTCCTTCTTTTTGGGTCATCACACGGTGCATTACACTCTTGTACTTCCCGTTTGTTATCACCTAACACACACATTTTTATGATGAAATATTATACTAAGTGGTTTGGTTATCAATTAACCGGGATTGAACCGTAATTTAAAAACCATAACCGGATGATAATTGTTTTTTTTTTTGTTTTTTTATTTTACCGGATGATAATTGTTGTACCTCAAGTTGGTCACCAAGGTTGATAACAATAGAATGCTTGAGAGGAGGAACATCAACCCAATCACCATCTTTGAGAAGCTGAAGACCACTGACGTTATCGTCTTGAAATAGCAAAATGAGTCCTCCTGCATCCGTGTGAGCTCTAAGCCCTTTGATCATCTCCGGTTTAGGACATGGTGGATAGTTGCTAATCTTTGTCCCAAACGTTGGACACTTTGTCCCCTGAAACACTTTTTTCAAGTACCCTTTCTCTAATCCAAGATTCTCACACAACAAATCCAACAACTCTTCTGCTAGATTCTCCACCCTCTTCCCAAAGTCCTTCATCTCCGTACTGTTATAAAGAAACATGGAAAAACAAATCAACGGTACGGTTTAGTTTTTGTAGGAGTAGCGTGAGGTGTGATTTAAGACTAAATCAATATTTTGTACCGGTATTCGTTCGACATATCAGGGATGTCGTAGAGATTTGTTTGAGGGAGATGACGGAGGTAGAAAGTGCTTTCCCAATCGACATCTTCGACCTCGGTCTCAAGAGTATCTAAACCTTTGGATCGAAGCATTTCTTTGAACTTTTGTTCCATGTGTTTCCTGTAGTGTTCCTTTGTCATCCTCTCAACGTTGTCCATTAGATCATATGGTAGTCCATGGTTCACCAGCTGAAAATAATTACAAAGACTTTAAAATTCTAACGTTCCACTTTAGACAAGTTTTATATTTATGACACCGAAGGAGTTCCAACAAAGAAAGATAATAATAGAAGAGAGTAAAGAACCTCAAAGAATCCCCAATTTTGACAAGCATCGTCGATCAAAGCCATGGTCTGGTCTCTCTCTTCACCATTGAGCTTAGACAAGTCTACAACTGGAAACTTAATGTTCTTCTCCATCTCTCTCTTTGTAAACTCTCTGTTTTTACTGACAACTTATACTTTTTTGATCCTTGATGGTGCTAAATTTGTGAATTGAGGGGTTGATAGAGGGTCTCTATTTATAGGCGTAATAAATGGTAGATGGTCTCTATCACATTTTAACTAATAAAAAAAGATAGATAAGTGTCATAGTGTTATACGATCATATAATTGTGTCATTAAGAATAAAGTTGGTAAATATTAAACTTGTTTTTCTTATTATAAAAGAAAAAAGGAGTTTGTGGAAGTTGTATATGATTGTGTGCAACATAATTGGTAGGTCCCTACTCTCCTGCTTTTAAGATAGGATAGAATTTGATGTTTTCCATTTGTATCTCTTATTGTGCAATCCCATTGGTTATTTAACGTGAATAATTGTTTAAGTTCGTACAAGTAAAAAGAAAGACTCGAAGACTTTCTATTTGATGGTGCTTTATGGAGACATTATATATATGTGTAAAAGAACTCAAGAAAGGCTAGGGATTGTGTGCAGTATACGATCGATCTCGACAAATAGTTATATGTTGATGTATAATTTTATTTGAACACACTCTGGAGTCTGGACGAGTAAGCTGTCCTTGTACAATTATTTGTACTATGCGTACAAACAAATATAAGTTAGGTTGTAGTGACGTATAAATAGATTAATTTACGTATATTGCATAATAGCAAGTTGAGGAGACAAATTCCATGTCGAGTAGTTTTTTTGAATATTTTTTTATATTGTAAGATGGTAAGATGTCATAAAGGATGATATCTTAATCTTATTATTGAAATGTAGAAGTTACTCCCATCAAGAATATATGTTGTAAGAATCTTATAATAAAATTAATTCAAAATAGCTACCAAATTTTGCATCTTCAAGTTGAATGCTTGTGATAAATCCATCGATTACTCTCGTTATTATGGACCGATGTTGGTAAGGAGGTATAATTTATAACAAATTAACAACTACAAATAATATATTTCTATGTGATTTTATTTTTATTTTCTCGTACGTCATACGAGTTGTGGAAACAACAAAACATAGAATATTTTAAGTAAACAAGAATTTTCGCAGAAACGTCAAATCAGTTTATCATTCTAGGTTGCCAACCATACTCTTCTAACGTTTTATAAGTTTGGTTCTTTTGAATCATGGGTAACTTTGTTTATTTTGGGAAGAAAGTAGATAAACGTGATAATTTTCTGCCAAATTAACTTGATCATCATTTTTGTCAAACTTTATCGTTTATGAGGTTGATTCTTCGATAATATCGTATTGGCCTAGCTAGCCACAGCTAATCAAAATAATTTATCTTTGGATTCGTCCATAAATGGAAAAAGATTGCTCATACTGTTAATAAAGTAATAAAAATACTCTAATCAATTGCTTGGTAAGACAAGTATACATATTAATATTCCCAAACTCACTAAGAAGTGAAAATAAAATAAAAGTAAGGTTGAAATGATAGTACTTTCACTTTATGTAATAAAAATAGCACAAGATGTGATCATTGATTTCCAAGTTGTAATAGTCGAGGTTATAGTAATCGTGCCAAGTAACAAGAGAATAGATCAGTCTTTATCTTTCTCGTATGTATATATCTTCTGAACTCCGGTCGGTGGCTATGTGCTACCTACTTTTCCTTTCATGTCACAAATTTGTGACGTAAAATTTTTGTCACAAACGTTCGTCTCAATATGACCATTTTTTGTAGTGCCCCTTTAGCAAGCGAATTCTTTGTTTTATTAATCCTACTAGTAATTTAAATTCTCAAGTTTTAGTTTACAACTATCCAAATCCAGGTTAAACTAGACATTATGAACAAATGTTTACAACATGCTCACACCATCATACTACAATTATACCTTGTATTAGTCATTTAGTCGTATATTAAAATTAAATCTTTCTATGATCCATATGGAATTGAAATTTCCTGGACCACTTTTTTTTTTGAATATACGTTTGAAATTTCCATCAAACATAACATAAGATAGATGAGATTTTTTAACCCTTTGATGAGTATAATAAATTGAATTCACACCAACCCCAATGCGGAGACCTGGAAGTGAACTCCATTGACGCTTAAGTGAAGCAAAGAAGGGAAGTTATAAAGTTAGGTTCAAACGAAACAAGTGAGTTAGGTGAAACCCACAGCATCAGATCAATCACAATATCTTCTTCAGTCTATAAATAGCAACTAGATGATCATCGCCATTAGCATCAGATCAATCAACTCACTCTTAAACTCATCAACAGATATCCAAAGATATCTTAATTCGAGAATGAGTGGATGTTCCTCAAGAGCATCCACCTCCGCCGCCAGTGATGGTATACCTTTTTCTTTATAATTTGTTTTCGCTTCTAACCAGTATAACCAATCTTTGTTTGTTTCATTAAATTATCTTGTTCGTTATATCTAATAACAACAGGAAACTACAAACTGGAGATAGAAGAATACGGTGGCGGCAAGGGGCCAGTCCGGTGGACTTTTAAGGAGGATTCGTGCATTGCGAGAGTAGATATTCCGGGTTGTGCAGTATTTCCTCCAGACAGCGTCTACGACTTCCAAAAAACCCACGTTGACTTTTGCATACCAGAAGAAGCCATGGACCAGAACGACCACTCCGGACGCAAATACATCGGCTTGGTAAAGTTTGACCCAGCGATTTACGATGTGCTGAAAGCTGAGATTAGGTTTCGCAATGGTGTATTATGGGTCACCGCTCCTAAGCGCCACCAAGGTTAATTAATCAAGAAGAAGAGTGAACGTTTGCTGCTTCATTACGTCGTATTAAAACTAGAATAATACAAATATGCATGGTCGGTATCGTCCCGTGTTGTCAGGGTTAATTTCTCTTAAATAATAGGTGTGTTATTAGGGTTTCATATATATGATGTGTCTCGCTATCTGTTTAACCCAGCAAGCTTGTTTACCTTTCATGGTTGTGTTAAACTCTTCTGTTTGTTTTATTATATATAATCATTATAAAATTTATATTAATCGTAAAAAAGACTAAGAATTGCATCTACCGCTCAACTCAATGGTAGTTTCTCTCAGCTTCGTCTCTAAAAATGATTAGTTGTGTTGAGTATGACTTTTGTAAAATAAAAAAAAACTTGCGTACGTACGCTGCGTTTACAAGTATGTAATAATTCTATTTCTGGAAGGGCTGAGTAAAATAAGTGAGAGAAATTTCTAAAGCTTAACCATTTGTAGTTGTACAGGAAGAATCTTTGACATTTGAAAAACAGTAGTTGGAAAATAATTGATAACCAAAATTGCATTCAAACTTATAATTAGTGCTAATGACGAAAGAAAAAAGATACAGTAAGTTTGTTGTTCTTTTACAAAAATCTGAAAATTTGAAGAGTTAATTAGATGTTTGAATGAAAAAAATAACTAAAAGTGATTATTACATTGGAATAATTGAGTTTTTTTGAAGATATATCTATTTGTAGAAGGAGTAAGCAATAAGTTTAATGGCTTTAATTTATGAATAAAGGAAACTATTTTTTTTTTCTTGTATTTACCTTACACAACCATAATATGAGCTTAAAACTTAGATTACCTTCTCCAAGATAAGACATAGTATATATCTTACATCTTCATAATATAACTGTAGCAGTTAATGTAAAACTGAAATAATCAAAGGTACTTTAATGTTTTCACATGTAGATACAATCATACAAATATTTCTAGAAGGAAGCTAAAATCGTAAGGCTCAAAAGCCCATATTTGTATAATTGGGCCTTAAAGTGACGAACAACGACATAGAGCATGCCGTGCACACTGGATATATATCCCTAAAATACCCTTTGCCTTGTAGGATGAGGCAATTTAATTGCGGAATATACCCTTTGGGTCAAGAGTATAAATTCACACCAACCCCAATGCGGAGACCTCGAAGTGAACTCCATTGACGCTGAAAGTGAAGCAAAGGAGAGGGAAGTTATAAAAGTTAGGTTCGAAACGAAACGAAACGAAACGAAACGAGAACAAGCGAGTTAGGTGAGAAACCCCTACAGCAATGGCCCCTGCTCTTGCCGTTACCCGAGATCTCGCCTCCGCCGCCGGATCTCTCGACAACGCTCCGGCGAAAGGACGTGCTTCTGTTTACAGCGAAGTTCAATCAAGCCGTATTAACAACGCTCTTCCTTTGCCTTCTGTACTTAAAGGAGCTTTCAAAATCGTCGAAGGTCCCGCTAGTACCGCCGCCGGGAATCCAGGTGAGGGGTTCTGATCTGATGATTTTTTTTCGATTTGTGTATCGCTTGCTTGATCTAGATCTTGTTTAGTTTGGTGAGAAAAATTGATGAACTGTAATGATTCTTGTGAAACTTAAGCTAGTTAGTTTTAATTGTGATTTATGTATTGGCTCTCGAGGACAGATCTATGGTGTATAGAGTTATATAAGAATGTTGTGGAGAATTGAGTGTTGTTCTTGATATGATTGCAGATGAGATAGCGAAGTTGTTTCCGGGTCTATATGGCCAGCCATCTGTAGCAGTTGTTCCAGATCAGAATGCACCTACTTCTGCAGAGAAGTTGAAGATTGGCGTTGTTTTGTCCGGAGGTCAAGCACCTGGTGGGCACAATGTTATATCTGGACTGTTTGGTAAGGGTTTCAAAAGACTTGTTTTTTTGTGTGTTATATGATGATTTCCGTCGGATTCTTGATTTGTAACTTTGTTTTTGCGTTAGATTACCTGCAAGAGCGTGCCAAAGGTAGCACATTTTACGGGTTCAAGGGTGGTCCAGCTGGTATCATGAAGTGCAAATATGTTGAGTTGAATGCTGAATACATTCAGCCTTACAGAAACCAGGTACTTGGGTCTGTTTTAGTTTATGGATCCTTCTCACGGGCTTTGTGATTGATTTGGGATGTTAGAACTTTCATCATCATTTTTTCAACTCAGTTTAAATCAAAGCAATCAACTTTTACACTATGATGATTCACATATAGTAGAGCATAATAAGTCCTTTTGCTTGTCTTTTTATGTCGATGTGGTTATAATTCTGTTTCGGTCTCAACAGGGTGGTTTTGACATGATCTGCAGTGGAAGAGACAAGATTGAAACACCTGACCAGGTTGAGTATTTTTTTGCTGTTTTTAAAAGAATTGTTAGTTTGTTACTGCTTCGAAAGCCTCTATTCAACGCAGTGAGTAATTATAAATTGCTTACATGTGCAGTTTAAACAAGCTGAAGAAACAGCAAAGAAGCTCGATTTGGATGGATTGGTGGTTATCGGTGGAGATGACTCCAACACCAATGCTTGCCTCCTTGCTGAAAACTTCAGGTAAAACTAGCTGTCAAATCTGTTTCATGTCTGTTGTCGTAACTTATTTATCCTAGTCTAAAGTTGTTCTGAAGTTTCATGTGAACGGAATCTTTAATGCTTTGCTGATCCAGCGTTTTACTTACTTTTTACTTGTATCATTAGGAGTAAGAACTTGAAAACCCGAGTCATTGGGTGCCCCAAGACCATTGATGGTGATTTGAAATGCAAAGAGGTTCCTACTAGTTTCGGGTTTGATACAGCTTGCAAGGTGAGATTCCGTATTGATCAATTTATTCTGGACTTTCCTTGTTTCCCCTACACTAATTGTATGCTGTTGATTTTATTCATTGTCAAGAATCTATTTGCTTATTCCACCAAAAAAAATAGTTTGAAAGAAGCCTATTGAAACATTTAATTGCTTACGCAGATTTACTCTGAAATGATTGGAAATGTCATGATTGATGCAAGGTCAACTGGAAAGTATTATCATTGTAAGTAATTGGTTTACAAAAATTCTTCAAGTTGCATTATTTCTGTCGTGCCCTATTTGATTACTGATGGCTTGCAATGTTGTACACTTTTTCATTGCAGTTGTACGACTTATGGGTCGTGCTGCTTCCCACATCACACTTGAGTGTGCTTTACAAACTCACCCGAACATAACAATTATTGGAGAAGAGGTACGCGCTTGTTTAACTTCAAATTACCTTAAAGTTATTTGAGTCTTATTGATGTTAGAATTAGACACATATCAGATTCATTTTGGTGACACTTTTCCATTGGAGCCAATAATCTATATCAGTATTGGTGTAATTGTTTCAGAGAGACCTCAGATAAGTCTCAGTAGCAATCAGTCTATATTTACTTAGCTTTGATCTGGAAATACTCTTTTGCAGGTGTCCGCCCAGAAGCAGACTTTGAAGAATGTCACGGACTACATGGTAGATGTTATCTGCAAACGTGCTGAACTTGGTTACAACTATGGTGTCATACTGATTCCAGAAGGTCTGATCGATTTTATCCCTGAGGTGCGTATTTTTGCGTCAGATGATAGAATATATCACTTTCAAGCCAATTAATATGATTGTTTTTTCAACTGATGATTACTATAATATATGACTTCTCAGGTCCAAGAGCTGATCGCAGAACTGAATGAGATTTTGGCAAATGAGGTTGTAGATGAAAATGGGCTTTGGAAGAAGAAGCTCACCGAGCAATCATTGAAGCTGTTTGATCTTCTGCCTGAAGCGATTCAGGAGCAGCTGATGCTCGAGAGAGACCCACATGGAAATGTCCAGGTAATTGATTATTGTCCTGCTACCTCGTATTGAATTTTCGCCATGACGCAGCTTCATCTTTCATGGATTATTGATATATATTGTTCCTACATCTTGATAGGTTGCCAAGATTGAGACTGAGAAGATGCTTATTCAGATGGTTGAAACTGAACTGGAGAAAAGAAAGCAAGTTGGTGCCTACAAGGGACAATTCATGGGACAGTCTCATTTCTTCGGGTACTTTCTCTCATTTTGTTCTTTCAATGAACCAAGTTCCTATATGTGGCTGCCTGCATAATAAGTGCTTGTCTATCTTGCGAAGAAAAAATGCTCAATATATTGTTTTGAAACAGGTATGAAGGAAGATGCGGCTTGCCTACAAACTTTGATGCTACATACTGTTATGCACTCGGTTATGGCGCTGGAGCACTCCTCAACAGTGGGAAAACCGGACTTATTTCTTCGGTTTGTACTCCACAATTTCCACTAAAATCAGTTTTCCCTTTGTTTCTCATGTATATGTTGATTGAAACAGCCTTGGTGCTTAGAATGAGATTAGTAACTTATTGGCGCAGGTCGGGAACTTGGCTGCTCCTGTGGATGACTGGACCGTAGGTGGGACTGCTCTCACTGCCTTGATGGATGTCGAGAGGAGACACGGTAAGAAAATAAATCAAATAGAGTTTACTAAAGACACATTTGAAATGTATAGGTATTAAAAAATCGAGTTGATATCAACTTGCAGGTAAGTTCAAGCCTGTGATCAAGAAAGCAATGGTGGAACTTGAAGGTGACCCTTTGATTCCCTTCACTTCTAATAGTTGTTGATGCGGCGGTTTAATGGTCTTTGCTAAGTGACTTTTTGGAATCTGCAGGTGCACCTTTTAAGAAATTTGCATCGCTACGTGAGGAATGGGCATTGAAGAACCGATACATCAGCCCAGGTTCGTTGCAAACTTTTTTTGTTTTAAAGCAAAACACCTGTTGTCTTGGATCCTTAATGTACCCTTTGTGGAAATATTATTGCAGGTCCGATCCAATTCACAGGGCCTGGTTCAGAAGCTCTCAGCCACACACTACTTCTCGAACTCGGGGCTCAATAGGCTCTGGATCAACATTCCCTTGCTTTTCTGTTTTCCCTATAAATGTCGCATTTGGTCTCTTTCTGTCTTGAATCCTACGTCCCCGTACCATTTCGGTTATGTTTTCTTCAACATATAAGATAATTTTAATATGGACGACATAGCCTAAATTTAATACACAGTTCTCAAGTCGGAGTGACCAATACAAAGTTCTTTGTGGTTCTGTTTAGGTAATTTTAAGCTATTAGAATCAACAAATGGTTGCTTTGAAGGTTATAGACTTATAGTTATAACTTTCTGTAGATTATATTTATTGACAACCAACTTCTCTTGAAGCACCTTAAAAGAAATAGCTAATGATGATAGGCTTTAGAGATACATCAAGGTCAGGGTTCTATATTTAATACTAAGTTCTAAAGTCAGAGTCTAATTCAACAAATGGTAGTTGTAACTTTAAAATTAAAATGTTTCTACTTTGTAATATTAGATGTGATTTGTAGCCAACTTTTCTTTTAAGCCCATTAAAAGTTAGGCTCTAAAGATACATCAAGGTCCCATGCACTAACTTTTTTTTTTTTTGTCAAAGCACTAACTACTTAATTTTCAAATAAATCATCATCCACTGGTAGATTGGTTTTGTTAATGGGGGTATTCTACCTACTAGATCTGCTAATTTGAAGGCGAAATAACACTTATGACTTAACTTTATATGTATAGTAAAAACGTTTATAGATAGATAGATCCTAACCTATTAGTCCATATATATATATATATATATATATATATATATATATATATATATATATATCTCAAGTAGCATTACCTGTTTATAGTTGTTGTTTTTCAAGTTAGTAGTATTTAGTTATTTTTTGTTTTGATATTTGCATTATCTGTTTATTGTTTATTCATTATTGGATGGTGATCAATAATTACAGAACGTGTAGTTTTCGGTTCATAGCTAAACTGTATTATATGGAGAAAACGAGAATATAAATTTCAACATGCATGCATATGGGGTCTAAAATTAAACTAAGACTCACTGAAATTCAAATAATCTCTCTCGCTCTCTCACTATCATCGTTAAATTCGGCAAAGCTTTCGCTTTATTATTTATGGCAATTTCTAACATCGATCCTTTAGTTTAGTCTCTCTCTCCCCCTTTGTCGATTCAGACACAGAGAGGAGAGAGAGAGACAAACAAAATGAGACTTTTGTTGATCATGGGACAAGAGAGACTTGACGACGAAGAGAGACCCGAGTCACCTGATCTTCACGTCTACGGTGGTACACCGTCTCATTCGCCGCGTCTAGGCCCGATCCGGTGTTCTGCATTTGCTGGAGACCTGATCAATCCAAAACAAACGATAAAGCGAGGGAACAAGAAGAGAATACGAGGTTGTTCCGAGAGAGGAACGGCTAAAGCAGCAATTGGCGTTATCGCAATTTTGGGTTTCTTTTGCCTCGTTAATTGGTTCATGCTCTCCCGCCTTCACGAAGGTCGTGTCTGGCTTCGAAGAGGACTCTCTAAGAACCCTAACCGGAACCCAAAACTGATTCTTTCGCAGGTCAACCACCTGTTTCTTCTATAATTACTTATCTTTCTTGTGTTACACTCTTTTCATATACAAAAACAGTTGTGTGTTTTTTTTCTTCTTTTGTCTAATCTTTACGTTTTATTCGATCTAAATTTTTGTTGTTTTGTGAATCAGAAGGAAGAGCGTAAAAGGTTTGAAAAATCAAAGAGGAAGTATAACGGAACATATGGTCGGATGTTGAGTTTGGCTTCTCATGCTTTGGGAGAGGTAAATGTAATCTTCAAAAACCAATCTTATACTTCCTTTGGCCATAACGCTGTTTTGTTACTCTTAGTTCTATTTTGCATGGTAACGGTTATTGTAAATGGTGTCTGATATTTAGCAGAACAAACTCGAGCCAAAAGACTTATGGCAGGAGCCAAGGGAACAAGCTTCGGCATGGAAGCCTTGCGCTGAGCAACGTTCTTGGACTCCTAATGGTTTCTTTTTCTCTCACTCTCTCTCTTTAAAATTGTATTAAAGCTTGTTTCTTATGGAGTTTTACATGTCCTGATTTTTAGATGGCAAAAATGGATATATAATGGTAACTGCAAACGGAGGGATTAATCAACAAAGAGTTGCTGTAAGTTTTCTTCTCCTTGTCCTACAATTTATATTTAAAATTTCTCTAGTGGACTATAACTATTTCATTTCTTCACAGGTATGTAACATTGTTGTTGTAGCCCGATTGCTCAATGCGACTCTCGTCATTCCCAAGTTCATGTTAAGTGACGTTTGGACAGATGCAAGGTAACTATTGTAAGCTCTCCGTCCTCTATCTCAAACTATCTAACCATTTTTAAATCATACTTACGACAGAAGTTACATTTGTAACGGAATGTATTGAACTTTGATACTTCATGTAGTCAGTTTGGAGATATCTACCAAGAGGAACATTTTATGAAGTATTTGTCTCCCGATATTCGGATAGTAAAGGAACTACCAAAAAATCTTCAGTCTTTGGATCTTGAACCAATCGGCAGTGTCGTGAGTTTTACATATATATATATATTCTCTCCCTAATCTTGATGCGTTCAAGTCTCATCTTTCTTTTTTCTTTTTGTTCATGTTGTTGTCACTTTTATATCTCTTAAGGTGACAGATATAGAAATGATGAAAGAAGCCAAACCAGACTTCTATATGAATCATATTCTCCCTATACTACTCAAGAACGGAGTAGTCCATTTTGTCGGATTCGGAAACCGCTTAGCCTTTGATCCAATGCCATTTGAGTTACAGGTAGATAATTCTTCACAGTTCTCTGCATTTCTATCTCTAGTAATTAGCTTCTTTGTGCTAAACTTTTTTGGAAGTAGAGGCTTCGGTGCAGATGTAACTTTCACGCGCTAAACTTCATCCCGAGGATACAAGAAACTGCGGCTTTGCTAGTGAGGAGATTACGGGGCAGCGGATCTTACGTTGCACCTCTTGATCAACATCTTCTAGGTCCAAAATTCGCTTCCTCAATCTTGGACAATAAGTCTGATCCACCTTTGCAGCAGGAGCTGGCGGCTTCTTCTTCTAAGTACCTTGCTCTCCATCTACGGTTTGAAATCGACATGGTGGCTCACTCTCTATGTTACTTTGGAGGAGGCAAAACAGAACAGAACGAGTTGGATTCTTATCGCCAAAAACACTTTCCATCTCTTTCAACTTTAACTAAAACAAAAAAGTTTGTTCCTTAATTTTTACTTCAGACTCAAGCTTCCTCTTCCTTGTTTTCAAAACCTAAACCCTAAATTACTCTGTTTCGGTTTCTGTTGTAATTTAAGGTTCCCATCTGCTGATGTTTTGAGGACGGAAGGACTTTGTCCGTTAACACCAGAAGAAGCCGTGCTTATGCTCGCGGCTCTCGGCTTCAACCGTGAAACCCGAGTTTTTGTAGCTGGCGCAAATATATATGGAGGATCAAAACGGCTAGCCGTGTTAACGAGCTTATACCCGAACCTAGTCACGAAAGAGAAGTTACTAACGCAATCCGAGCTACAACCGTTCAAGAACTTTTCATCTCAGGTAAATAACAAAAGCAAAAAACGTTTCCATGTCGCTTAATTTGATCCGTTTAAGACCTCAAAACGTTTCAATGTGTTGTTCCATATTGTGTAGCTAGCGGCTTTAGATTTCATCGCTTGTGCTGCGGCAGATGCGTTTGCGATGACGGATCCAGGGAGTCAGTTATCGTCTCTAGTATCGGGCTATCGGATATATTACGGAGGCGGGAAAATGCCGACGATAAGACCAAACAAACGGAGACTTTCGGACATATTGATGAAGAACAGTACGATAGAGTGGAATGTGTTTGAGAAAAGAGTAAGGAAAGCGAATAGACAAACAAAACATGTATCCGCTAGACCTACTGGACGCAGCGTTTACCGTTACCCAAGATGTAAAGAATGTATGTGTCATGCATGATAATTAAGATCAATAATAAAATAAAATTTCATGATTTTTTTTTACTTTCTACAGTTTTTGCCGTCCGGTTTTGATTCGGTTTATTGAGATGGTGAAAAGAAATCGATTAACAATTTTTAAGCATTTTATTGAAATATACCTTTTCCTTTTAAGCATTTATTTTTAATTAACAAAAAATGTTGTTTGATTGATCTATTGGTTAAGTTTTTGTTTAGCTTACCTTAACACAACCAACAACACCCACTTCATGCTAAAAAAACGCTGTCGTTTAGCAATTCCCCGCTTTTCCACTCAAAATATGAACGTTGCTAGTGGATCATATTTTTATTGGAACGTGCAAGTCACGGTCAGAGTTCGGCGCGTGACATTATCCAACAAATTCATTCGACAGAGAAACACACGTGGCACGTACAGGAAATACAACCGTTGCCGCCCCCACGTGGCAGATAGCTGAATTCATGATCAAATCTAATAACAATGCACTTATTTAATTAATTGATTTAATTACTGCTAATGACGAAATTAACTTTGAAGAAAGATCCAGATAGAAAAAAACTCTGACTATACGCGGACCAACATCACCTTATTATATATATATATATATATTTAATTAAATTCACCCAAATGCACTAATTATCAACAACAACCAAAAAAGTGTCTTCATCTTCTTCCTTCCTCGTCCTCACTTTATAATTATTCCTGATCCGTGTTCTTTCAGCGTTTTTTACACAGCGTCTCTATTTGTTCTTTTACTCTTTTTTTTTTTTTTTTGGTTTATGTGTAAAGAATCAAACCGATCTCTCTCTCTCTATCTCTGTTCTTTAAAGAGTTTGGTGAATGCTTTTTCTCAAGCTTCTGTATAAAACAGTGACAAATCTAAGGTATCCCCTTACTTCTTTAATTTTGTTTTCTTTTTTTTTTTTCTACTTCTTCAATTTGGTATATAAGTAACCTAATACTACTATAGTTAGATTGCTTATACAGAAATTTTAGGAAAAAGTGTATTTTCTTGTCAGAAAGAGACGTTACTCCAACACCAAAAAATAAAAAACACAATTTTTTTTTTTTCTGGGTTTTTGGGTCTCCCTTAGAGATTTTGATTCAATGTACCAGTTTCTCAATTAAGTTTTCTTTTTTTTTGGTTTAAAATTATTAAGGAGTGATGTTATTCCAAGAATGTAGAGATAAATGTTCTATCTTTTTAGAAATGCTCTGAATATGTTCACTTTACCAATTCCTCCTTATCTTCTTCCTTTCTCAATAAGATTTTGTTGGTTTACCATTTTAAAAATAAAATCTTTATACATATAAATTTCCATATTAATTACTTCTTCCTGCTTTAATAAATACACAACACAACACGCCATTTCAATGAATCTTTTGTAGGTGAAAAAGCTTTTGTGATTTCAAAGCGTATTTTTTTTTTTTGAATCGATTTTGCAGGTGAAGAAGCGTTTGAATTCCAAAACGGGGATTATTAGATTTGAGAGTTAAAAGAGTTAAGAAAGAGAGATGGCAACACTAGGAGATATTGGATTAGCAGCAACGATCAACATACTCACAGCCATCATCTTCCTTTTAGCATTTGCAATCTTGAGGATTCAACCTTTCAACGACAGGGTTTATTTCCCTAAATGGTATCTCAAAGGTATTAGAAGCAGTCCTTTGCATTCTGGTGCTCTTGTCACCAAGTTTGTCAATGTCAACTTAGGCTCTTACCTACGGTTCTTGAACTGGATGCCTGCGGCTCTAAAAATGCCTGAGCCTGAGCTTATTGACCATGCTGGTTTGGATTCTGCTGTCTACTTGAGGATTTACTTGATAGGGTACTCATCTTTTTGTTAATTTGATTGTGAAAGGTTGTTGCTTTAGGCCTTTAGCATGGGTTCATCTTTACTTATTGTTGTTTTCTCTGTGTTTTTTTGGTTAGGCTTAAGATCTTTGTCCCCATTGCTTTACTTGCGTGGTCGATTCTTGTACCTGTCAATTGGACTAGTGAAGGTCTGCAACTAGCGAAGCTTCGAAATGTAACATCTAGTGATATTGATAAGTTATCCATCTCGAATATCGAACGTGGTTCAGACAGGTTTGCAAAATCATCCTAAAAAATCTCATATCTGATTCTTTCTTTCTTCCTTCTATGTCTTTAAAGTTTTTGTTTGTTTTAAAGGTTTTGGGCTCACCTGGTGATGGCTTACGCCTTTACATTCTGGACTTGCTATGTTCTAATGAAAGAGTATGAGAAAGTAGCCGCTATGCGTTTGGCATTTCTCCAGAACGAGCAACGGCGACCTGATCAGTTCACGGTAAAACTATTATATATGATCACTGATCAGTTTTGTTTCCTGATGTTACAACCTTAGACTAATCCAGTTTGCTTTCACAGGTTTTGGTTAGAAACGTACCAGCAGACCCAGACGAGTCCATTAGTGAGTGTGTGGAACATTTCTTTCTAGTTAACCATCCAGACCATTATCTTACACATCAGGTTAGAAGCTCATTCATTGCTTAGAAAGATTCAGTCTTTTTTTCCCATTTTGTGTTTAAATCTTACAACTTGGTTTTTCCAGGTTGTGTATAATGCAAACGATTTGGCAGAACTAGTAGAGCAGAAGAAGAGCACGCAGAACTGGCTTGACTATTACCAATTGAAGTATTTAAGAAACCAGGAACAAAGGCCAAAGATAAAGGTAACTGAGTGGTCTTAGACACAAACTTAAAGAAGCTTGTCTCTTTGTCTCTAAACTGTCTTATGTTGTCTTATTTGGGGAACCAGACGGGTTTTCTCGGGCTATGGGGCAAAAATGTTGACGCAATCGATCATTACATAGCTGAAATCGAGAAATTAAACGAGCAAGTGAGTATCATCTGTCTTCTCATTTCTTGCTACAACACCTTTCTCAGTTTAAAACAATCAAAACTGACTTATGTTTTCTTGATTAGATATTGGAGGAAAGGAAGAAAGTAAAGAAAGATGACTCGAGCATAATGCCAGCAGCTTTTGTCTCTTTTAGAACACGGTGGGGTGCTGCGGTTTGTGCACAGACTCAACAGTCGAGTGATCCGACAGAATGGTTAACTGAATGGGCTCCAGAGGCAAGAGAAGTGTTTTGGTCGAACCTTGCGATACCTTATGTCTCTTTGACAGTAAGAAGACTTATAATGCACATTGCATTCTTCTTCCTCACTTTCTTCTTCATGATTCCTATAGCCTTTGTTCAATCCTTAGCAAGCATCGAAGGCATCGAGAAAACCGCTCCTTTCCTCAAACCCCTCGTCGAGAAGTAATGTTTCCCTATCTCTCTCTGTCTCTGTCTCTGTCTCTCCATTCGTTGTCTACTTAGATGATTGAATATGCAATGTTTTGCAGGGACCTTGTTAAATCGTTTATCCAAGGTTTTGTACCGGGTATTGTGTTAAAGCTCTTTCTAATATTTCTGCCAAGCATTTTGATGGTAATGTCCAAGTTCGAAGGGTTTGTATCGTTATCATCGTTAGAGAGAAGAGCGGCTTCTCGATATTACATGTTTAATCTCGTCAATGTCTTCCTTGGAAGCATAGTCGCTGGCTCTGCATTTGAACAACTCGATTCTTTCCTCAAACAATCGGCAAATCAGTAAGCTCTCTCACTTTTCTCTATGTCTCTTGGGGGAACGTTTTTAGATTGTTGAGCTAATGTATTTGTTGCACTTGTCAGGATTCCTAGGACGGTTGGAGTGGCGATACCGATAAAAGCAACGTTTTTTATCACATATATAATGGTGGACGGTTGGGCGGGTGTTGCAGGGGAGATTCTGAGGCTGAAACCTCTCATCTTTTTCCATATAAAGAACTTCTTCTTGGTGAAAACAGAAAAGGATAGAGAAGAAGCAATGAACCCTGGACAGATCAATTATCATGCGACAGAGCCTCGGATTCAACTCTACTTCCTCCTCGGTCTTGTCTACGCCCCTGTGACTCCTGTTCTACTCCCGTTCATTATAGTATTCTTCGCATTGGCCTACCTTGTATTTCGTCATCAGGTTAGTAAACAAAATCTGCTTCTTCTTTTTAACATCTTCAAGATTATATTCTCTCTTGTCAAACTTTTCCTTGGTTATCAACTAAGCCGGATAAAGTGTTAAATTGTTTGTTCTTGAACTTTCTTGTTTGACTGTTTTTGGCCTTATTGCAGATCATAAATGTGTACAATCAGGAATATGAAAGCGGGGCTAGGTTCTGGCCAGATGTCCATGGACGTATAATAGCAGCATTGATCATCTCGCAAGTCCTTTTGATGGGACTACTGAGCACTAAAGGAGCCGCTCAGTCTACGCCTTTCCTCCTCGTCTTACCAATCCTCACATTTTTCTTTCACCGTTTCTGCAAAGGCCGGTATGAACCAGCATTCCTCCGTCACCCTTTGAAGGTTAGTAGACAAAAAATCTCACACTTTTACTCAAACCAAGGTCTTTTCATCTCCGTTAAGTAAACTCTATTTGGTTCTATGTGGCTGTTTTTGGTTAACTATATCTGTATATCATATGGTGTGGTTTACAGGACGCTATGGTCAAAGATACATTGGAAAAAGCTAGAGAACCGAACTTTAATCTGAAACCGTACCTTCAGAAAGCATATATTCATCCGGTTTTTAGAGACGACCACTATGAAGACAGTCGGTTTGATGATATATCCAGTTATTGCGTGGAGGATTCGGATGATGAGTGTGTTACTGTGCCAACGAAACGTCAATCACGGCTAAATACTCCGGCGGCTAGCCATGTTAGCCGCGGTTCCTCGCGTTCACCACCGTCAAAGTGTTAAAGAGAGACCCCCACTGATTCACTTAAACCGGGCTTGGGTTTATACCTTTATACAGTATATAAAGAAATTGGAAGTAACACATGTTGGGAATTTTTTTTTTGTTTTATTTAGTCAGATTTTGTATATTATGAGAATAATTTTGGTTCTGACTTTTGAGTATGTTTAACATTAAATATTTTTAAAAAGTATATAGTTTTTTTTCTGAAATCCCATTGGAACTAGATATGTTTGTGACAATTGTTGTCTTGTCGAGGAAAAACAAATCAGTGCTAAAGGGAATCTACATCCTTATTAGCCCAACGCCTCAACCATAGAAGTGCATCACACATCTGTCAATACCGAAGAGGTTCGAAATTTATTTTCTATTTTTAGTAGATAAACTACTCCCAAAATTTTAGTTTTTCACTTACAAAAAAAAAAAAAAGGATAAGAGTCAACACTGTATTTTAGAGTATATTTTTTTTAGCAAAAATGGTTATACGTATTTATTTCTCTTTAAATGCTAACAATTGAAAAAAAAATCTGACCACCATAATAATAAATGCAAAATTGAGTAAATTACTCTCATAAATATAGGATGGTGACTGGTGAGTAAGTTACATAGGAATAGTTTATTTCCAATGTTTATCTCCATCTTATTATCCACACACACATATAAAGAAAAAAATATTTTGGTTGAAAAGAAATTTATCAAAGAAAATATATTTAATTATATTCAACTTTTTTATTAACATATCTATGTATTATTTACAGCCTAAAATTACACCCATGATTGATATCATCATATTAAAAACAGTCTTATATAAAAATCTTTACTTGTAAAAAAACTGTAATTATGCATAAGATTTTGGGTGGATGTGACGGAGAGCGAATCAGTGGCTTCGGGGGGTTCTAAAAAATCGAGACGCGCGCGCGTGGTTCCACTCATAATCCGAACGTACGGTAATACGAATCAGTCGCTTTGCTACTTTTTAGAATCGCTTCTTCTTCTTCTTCTTCTTCCTTCTTCTTTGACTAATAATTAATAAACTTTTTTTTAATTTTCTTCTTCTATTCGAAACTCTTTTTAAAGAAACGTTTTCGAACATATCCTTTTTCTTCTTTTATGTTTCACTGATGAATCAGGAAGTTCTGAAGGCGTTTCGTTTCGTTTCGTTATGTGATGTCGACTGAATTTAGTAGATGAATCCTCTTGTTTGAAAACCCTTATATCAGTATTCAAAAAAAGGTGATGTTACTCTCTCTATACTCTCTGACCCTATTCCCAAGACTCCTTTTTTTTTTCTTTTTTCTTATTTGGTTGCTTTCGTTTAAAATTCTCATTTCTTGTTATCTTGAATCCGATATTTATGTTTCGAGTTCGTCAAGTTCTGTTTTTTTTTTTTTTTTTTACCCCAATAGTTCCCTTCACTCGACTTAATCTCTTATCTCTCTATCTGGTTTTGTTTTTGTGATTGTTAGGGTTTTAGAACTGTATACTAATTTGAGGTTATCCATTTCGTAATGTGTGGGAGACTTCAGTGTAGAATCCTTTTTCCGGTTAATTTTTAAGGCTAATCCTATAATCTTGTGTCTAATTTTTTCTGTTATCGACATTGGTTTTTGCAGGTGAAAATTGAGAATTATGAAGACTGTAGTAACTGCTAATGGAGTGAACAATGGTGTGAAGGAGATGTGTGAAGCGAAGAAGCAGAGGAGCGAGTGTGTGAAGGCAACGAGTCTCAGCAGTGGCTCATCAGATTTAGAAGAAGAGAGTTACCCCGAATGTGTGAAGCGAGTGTCTAACAAAACACGGAAACGTTCTAAAGCTGATGAGATTAAAGCGAAATCTTCAAGAAAGAAGAGGCGAGTAGGAAGTGGTGGTGATGATGAATGCGAGGGAAAAGAGAAGAAGAAGAAGAGGAGCTCTGTCAAAAGGAGAGCTAAAGAAGAAGTTGTTGATGATGAAAAGAAGAATCTTGAACAAAAACTCCAAGTTGTTCCTTTCACCAAGGCAACATCCATTAGCAGGAGCAAGAATTCTGATATTGCAGATGTTTGGTTTCTTGGTAACGAGATGGATGTTGTTAGCGCTTCCAGTTCGCGTTTTGACTCTGAACTCTTGGATTCTCATCTGAAAATTGAGTATTGGAATGACTGCAGAAGCATGACAAGGAATCTAAAGGTTAAAATTTGTTCTTCTATACACAACCAGAACACATGATGTGTGTGATGGAAACTTTACTCAACTACTTTTGTCTGCAAAATCATGTTTCTTTTTGCTTCCCTACACAGGCAGATTTGGGAGATCTTGCAATTTGCCATCAATGCTCTCAAGGGGAAAGAAGATATCTCTTCATTTGCACTTTTTGTGAAGAGAGATTGTACTGTCTTCCATGTATAAAGAAGTGGTTAGTTTTGATATCCTAAAGTTTTGTTACATTCTTTCTTCTGTCTGTGTGCTTCAGTACCGTTTATACAAATCTTGCGGTTTGTCACAGGTATCCCCATATGTCAAAGGATGATGTCATAGACCAATGTCCCTTTTGTCGTAGAACCTGCAATTGCTCCTCATGTTTGCATTCGAGTGGATTAATCGAGGTATGATTGTATTCTTACCAAAGGATTCATAGTTGAGAATTCTCAATATGATTGGTTTTTCATGAGTGTATCCTCATATGATCTGTTTGTATTACAGACATCAAAGAGAAAGCTCAATAACGACGAAAGATTTTATCATCTTCAATACTTGATTGTGTCAATGCTTCCTTTCCTGAAAACGTTTTGCAAAGCACAAGATCAAGAAATCGAAACCGAGGCAAAGGTTCAAGGTATTATATAGTGATCTTCCTCTGCTACTAACAGAAGATTTATTCTTGCTACATGATAACGTAATTGATTTGTTCTATATAGGAGTAGTGGCTTCACAAGTTGATATATCCGAGTCTCTATGCTCAAATGAAGAGCGCGTCTTCTGGTAAGTTTTCATCCTTTTGCATGTGTTTGAATAGTTACATGAAATTGTATTTATTTCATATATTACTGACTTGGTATTTTTTTGTAGTAACCACTGTGCAACTTCAATTGTTGACTTGCATAGAAGCTGTACAAAGTGCTCTTATGAGCTTTGTCTGAACTGTTGCGAAGAGATCCGTGGAGGAGGGCTTTCAGAACGCCCGGAAGTCAAGCTACAATTCGAGAATAAAGGGAGCCAATATATGCATGGCGAAGATGCAGAACCAAGCTCTTCTTGTGTTTCTGTGGATGAAACTAATAACATTACATCCATTAAGTGGCATGCTGATGAAAATGGAAGCATACCGTGTGCTCCAAAAGAGCTAGGCGGTTGTGGTGAATCTGTGTTGGAGCTTAAGAGAATCCTACCAGTGACTTGGATGTCAGATTTGGAGCATAAGGCAGAAACATTCCTAGCCTCTTATATTATGGATCCGACAATGTCATACTGTAGATGTTCATCTGATTTGGAGGAGAGTATGAAGAGGAAGGCAGCTTCGAGGGACGGATCCAATGACAATTACCTTTACTCTCCTGATTCTTTTGAAGTCCTGATGCAAGAAGAGCTTCTACATTTCCAAGAGCATTGGTCCAAAGGTGAACCAGTGATCGTTCGAAACGTTCTTGACATCACATCTGGTTTAAGCTGGGAGCCAATGGTGATGTGGCGGGCTTTATGTGAGAATGTTGATTCACCAACTAGCACTAATATGTCAGATGTCAAAGCTATCGACTGTTTAGCTAACTGTGAGGTAGAAACTCATTTCTTATAACGTTTTTTAAAGGTGTTTTAGAGGTTCCGTAGCTCATCTTTTTTCTTATTATTTCAGGTGAAGATCGATACTCGATGTTTCTTTGAAGGATACAGCAAAGGAAGAAGATATGGTAACTTCTGGCCTGAGATGCTGAAGCTGAAGGATTGGCCTCCTTCAGACAAGTTTGAAAACCTTTTACCTCGTCACTGCGATGAGTTCATTTCAGCATTACCATTCCAAGAATATAGCGACCCTAGATCCGGAATCCTCAACATTGCTGCAAAACTTCCCGAAGGAATCCTTAAACCAGATCTTGGTCCAAAAACCTACATTGCATATGGGACTTCAGATGAGCTTGGTAGAGGCGATTCAGTCACTAAGCTCCACTGTGATATGTCAGATGCAGTAAGATTTCAGAATTGTTACACAATGTTTAAGAAAAGCTTGTGGTGTTTAGAAAGTATATAACGGTTTTTTATGGTTTGTAGGTTAATATTCTGATGCATACGGCTGAAGTAACAATAACTGAGGAGCAACTAGCTGCAATAGAAGATCTGAAACAGAAACACAAGCAACAGAACGAGAAAGAGCTTCAGCAGCAAATTGGTTCAGAGAGGAAAGAGATTGTGAGTTATGAGAATGCGTATCATGATGAAACTGGCGGTGCGCTTTGGGACATATTTAGAAGAGAAGATGTTCCTAAGCTTGAAGAGTATCTAAGGAAGCATTGCAAAGAATTCAGACATACTTTTTGCTCTCGTGTGAAAAAGGTTAGCAAATATAAAATAATCTGCGAAACATTTCAGTTCTGAGTCTCTAGTAGATTAGTTTGGCTGATAGGATTCTTTTTGTTAGGTGTATCATCCTATACATGACCAATATTGTTTCTTGACCGTGGATCACAAAAGAAAACTCAAGGCGGAATTTGGTATGGTTTACTTGTAACTGCAATAACTGTGACGTCCCACATTGTAGTCTTTTTAATTGTTATCTTTGAATATAAGGGATTGAGCCATGGACATTTGTGCAAAAGCTAGGAGAAGCAGTGTTTATTCCAGCGGGTTGTCCTCATCAAGTTCGGAATCTCAAGGTTATTATTGTTTGGATGACTTTTTGTCTTATAAACACATTTTTCTTATTGTCTTTTAACTTATGTAACGGATTAATGTTTGATTTGGAACAGTCGTGCACAAAGGTAGCTGTTGACTTTGTTTCCCCAGAGAACATAGATGAGTGTCTCCGTTTGACTGATGAGTTTCGACAACTCCCTAAGAACCACAAAGCCAGAGAAGACAAACTTGAGGTGATTATTCTTTTGCGGTGATTTCTAACTTCGGATTATATTATTGTTTTAATCTTCTTTGAATCTTTTGGCATGTGAAAAACAGATAAAGAAGATGGTGATCTACGCAGTGGAACAAGCACTGAAAGAAGTGGAGACATTATTGGCAGATCTCAAATAAAAAGCTTCACTATGGCTTTGTTGTAGTTGTAGGATTGACAGCAGATTTTTTGTAGGATTGTAAAGCCATGACTATTTGTAGTTGGCTTTTGCTGTTGTGATACATGTAATGTAGCATGTGTCTCTTGAAAACAATGATTCCTTTTTGAATTGGAGGAAGCCATTAGTTTTTTTGGCAGATGAAATATTTGATGTAATCTTCTTTTGAAGAGCAAATGAAAAGGTTGAGATATTGTAACATCATAAAATGTGTAGCCGTAGACACTCTGTTTTGACTTTTTTTTTTTGGTTATTTTTAATTACTATTAAAGTAATGTAACCTTATAAAATGTACATTATTAATCCTCAAAGTTGAATATTGTCTATTTGTTTTAGAAGGAAAATAAATACATTTAATGTATTGGATAATTAATATTCTTATTAGTCAAATTGTAAGTAAACATTACTATATTATGACATTATTCGTAGTTGAATATCTCAATTTCGGACAAACAACAAACAAAGTAATGTTTTCATATTAAACGTAGACCCCACCAAACTCAAACGTGTACGCGCCTTACGACGTCGTTTTCAGAAGGTTTATACCGTCTCTAACTAACCATCTTCGTCTTTCTTTCTTTCTCTGAAATCAAAAAAAAAATGTTTTAATTCCAAATGATTCAGTTTCCGTTTCTTCTGAACTTTTTAATTTGACTTCACAAAACCCTTAGAGAGAGAGAGAAGACAGTGAGAGTCTCGAATGATCGAGATACTACTACAACAATGACGAGGAAACCGCAGCCGCAGATTCAGCCTCCGTCGTCACGTCGCGGCGGCGTCGTTTGGCTTGGATGGAAGCTCGTTATCGTTTTCTCCGCCTCGCTTTGCCTTTTCGCTCTCTTAAGGATCCAACTACATTACCATTCCGTCTCGACATTGCCGCTCTCCGTCACGAGATCTCGTTCCACCACCAATACCCCGTTCCGTGAATACTCCGTCGGTCTTCGTCCAAAGCTCGCTTTCCTTTTCTTAGCTCGCCGTGATCTCCCTCTTGATTTTATGTGGGATTGTTTCTTCAAGGTCCAACTCGTAGTATAAGACCAAGTCTTTTGATTTAACTGATTTTTCTCAAAATTGCTGATTCTGGTGAATTTGTAGGGTGTGGATCATGCTAATTTCTCAATCTATGTACATTCGTTACCTGGTTTCGTGTTTAATGAAGACACTACGCGATCTAAGTATTTCTATAATCGCCAATTGAACAATAGCATTAAGGTGAGTCTTCATTTTTAGAACTGTTCCTAAGGATTGAATTGAAAAACTTAGGATGAGTCATGAGTGTGTTTATTATATAGGTAGTCTGGGGAGAATCAAGCATGATTGCAGCTGAAAGATTGTTGTTTGCTTCTGCTTTAGAGGATCAGGCCAATCAAAGATTTCTTCTTCTCTCTGACAGGTGTGGTGTGACGGTTCTTTCAGCATTACTCCATTGAGTTCCCTTTTGCTTGCTGAACTGCACATTAATTTCACTTTCCTTCCGACTGTTTTGCAGATGTGCTCCATTATATGATTTTGGATATATATATAGATATCTTATCTCTTCACCGAGGAGTTTTGTGGATAGGTAGATTGCAAGTCTGAATTTCTATGAGGTTTCTTTAGTACTTCAGACTTGACATATATGGCCTGATTGATAACTATGTTTATTGCTTTCTATTTGCAGTTTTCTTCATACAAAAGAGACACGGTACAGTGTGAAAATGTCTCCTGTCATACCTGAAGACAAATGGCGAAAAGGATCCCAGGTACTATCTTCATTGTCTTGCGTATGAAACCAACTTTGCTGAATTTGATTGCTTACCAAGATTTTTGAAGCATCAGGTTGAGAGGGACAAGAGGTTCCTTTTGCAGTTCATGAAGTTTATAATCTCATTCTTGTTTTATCTATTACAGTGGATAGCTTTGATCAGAAGTCATGCAGAGGTCATTGTAAATGATGGTATCGTATTCCCGGTTTTTAAGAAATTCTGCAAGGTAACTATTTAGTTTCATTATGTTCAACTAGTTCACCATTAAGTGAAACGTCAGAATATCTTTTAGCGTCCTAATGTCAGTCTTGATTCCTTTTTTTATTCTTTTTTGCTGAAGAAGAAACAATAGATTATTTGTTGATTTCTCTTTCCATTTGCAGAGATGTCCACCATTAGGTACCAATGAGGCATTGTTGTTTCTTGTAAGTGATATTTCGAAGTTGGCATTTTTCATTTATTAGCAGCCTGAATCGATTATGTTGATTCTTTGTAATAATCTCAAGAGTGTATATATGAACACTTCTCTCCATTGATTTCCTACGTTTGATGTGAACTCAGAAACAGAAACGGCGCAATTGCATCCCCGATGAACACTATGTGCAAACATTGCTTACGGTAATCCCCTCTGATAAAAATCTCTCCCATTTTTGTTTCCATCTATATAATCCCATATTGGTTATGTATTCCAAACTGATATTTTCAGATGCAAGGACTAGAGAGTGAAATGGAACGACGAACGGTGACATATACTGTATGGAACGTTTCGGCTACAAAATATGAAGCCAAATCTTGGCATCCCGTCACTTTCACATTTGAAAACTCTGGCCCTGAGGAAATTAAAGAAATTACGGTACATAAATCTTTCTCTACTAGTGATCAAAATCACAACCAAATAGATCTTTGAGTAATTTTGTCGTTATCGTTCTTTTCTTTGGGACAGAAAATAGACCATGTCTATTATGAGTCTGAATCTCGAACTGAATGGTGTAAGGCGGATTCAAGACCAGTCCCGTGCTTTCTTTTTGCAAGGAAGTTTACGAATGAAGCTGCTATGCGCATTGTGAGGGAAGGACTAATAGGATCATCAACAGACATAACCTTATTATAACTCAGCAACAGTGTAAGCAAAGTTGTAATAACCTATCATGTAGGTCAAGCAACAGAGAGTATACATAGAGTAGGGTATAGCATTGATTTATAGAAATCCCTCATGAGTGTTACTTGATTGATTTTATATATGACGTAGAAACCAACTCAGTGAATTTTCTTTTACTTTGGAATCTTGTTTGGGTGTTAAATTTTCCCGAAGAAACTGGCTTCAATTAATATGAAATATGTTACGTTTAGCAAGTGTTATACTTATACCTCTTCCTAGGAGGTACAAGTAATGTTCAGAAAAGAAGTAACCGAAAAAAATTTTACTAGTACCCAAAAAAAGTTTGGCTTTAGATCAAGGAAATATGCAACAAATACCATTGAATCGAAAAGTATTTAAGAAACTACCTTTGATGTGACAATATCTTCTCCCTCTTCATATCTAATTACTCTTATACCCATTACATATATTACATGTTTTTTGTTTAAATATCATGTTATTTTTATTTAGAACGAAATTATATGTTGGTTTGAATTCACAAATGAAATAGTTAGACTTTAGATTTTACAATTAGAACTAAATTATATGTCGGTTTGGGTTCACAAATGAGATGGTTAGGGTTTAGATTTTACAATTAGAACGAAATTATATGTCGGTTTGGGTTCACAAATGAGATGGTTAGGGTTTAGATTTTATAATTAGAACAAAATTATATATCGGTTTGGGTTCACAAATGAGATGGTTAGAGTTTAGATTTTACAATAAAAACGAAATTATATATCGGTTTGGGTTCACAAATGAGATGGTTAGGGTTTAGATTTTACAATTAGAACGAAATTATTTGTCGGTTTAGGTTCACAATTTTTTTGTGTAACACGCTATTTTTATATGTTAAACGCTATTTAGTTCAATATAACATGTAAAATATAAATATTACATGCTATTTTAAAAAATCTCACCATATATTTCACTCTTTCTATCTAATAATAAAACAAAAAAGGATAATTATGTCTTTTTACTTCAAAACAAATGTGGGTCCTATGGTATTTTCCAATAAAAAATGTTGTTGTGGTATTTTGTTTATTTTACTCTATATTTATGCTATCTACTAATATTACCCTTAGATCAATTCATTGGAGATAATTTTTTCGGCTTTGTCAATCTGAGTTAGTGAGATTTGAACACCCAAAATTTGAGCCCATTATTCTAAACAAGCATCATCGGGAACGTTTTCTTCATCAATTAACATCCTAAGCACATACAGTAAAACCTCTATAAATTAATACTTTATGAATTAATACACTATAAATTAATAAATTTGGTTGATCTCGAATCCCAAGTCTGGCTAGTGTAAAAAATAACAAAATTTTATAAGATAATATTTTTTTTGAAAATATCCATGTAAAATATGGTCCCAATAATATCAATAATTAATAATCATGTAAATTTATACATATATATATATATATATGTTGATATATGTATGTTTTAAAATTTAGAATTTTCTCATAGAACTCATATCTATAAAATAATTGTTATGTTGTATTTTCAAACTATAATGATAGAAAATAATCTATAACATGTCATAAAAATAGCTAAGTTTTTTAAGTTTTCAATTTCTACATATGTACCATTTTGATTTTGATATTTTTATAGAGTATTTGTAATTCATTGTCAATAATGTTTCTAAATGTTACAAATTCAGTTCTAAATTGATAACATCTGAAAATCTAATCTTATTTTGCTAAAATTGTCTCAATTCATAATTTTTAAAAATTTAAACAATTAAAATATATATTTATAAATTAATAATTATTATTTTATATTAGAAATTAATAGATATTAATTTATAAATTAATATCACTATAAATTAATAAAATGTCATGATCCCAACGTTAATAATTTATAGAGGTTTTACTGTAATTAGTAGCAATCAATCTATATAAATTAGATATAGTTTTGTACCAAAATTGATTGGGATAATATGTTGTAAATCAATGTCATCCATACACATCCACATATAATCAATAGTTGTAAAAAAGTATCACAATCTCTAATAGAGTTTTATTTTTCTTTCTTTTTTTTGTTCTACTAAAGCTTGAGTGTTCATGTTTATGATGAAGATTCTTCTGTTCAAGACGCGGCAAACCAACTTCTCCTTTATGTGTGTGATAGGCCAGAAAAAACTCAACGCAAGAGATTGGTGGGTGGTAGCTACGTGGTGACAAAAACAGATGATATGATATGATATATGTTCTCTAGATAGATTAAACTTTAAACCACCAAATTCAAACAAAAACTCAAACATCATAAAAAGTACCCGAACAAAGTCATGATTATAATTAAAAGAAACGACTTTGATTCTGTTTAGTAAACTAATCATATCCAACATGACCCCACCCAACAATGTCTCAATTCGAATGATCTTTAGGAGGTATTTAGTTCATTGGTGGGCTATATATATATGACGCTTACTTTACAATTTTGCTTCGGTATTGACGTATTGTTGTACTAGTAAAAACCTACACAATTAAAATCCGAAGGGAAAGACGCATGTAACCAACATATCTTCACAAAACCTTTCAAGCAAGGTGATGATGCCCTATCAAGCGACACAAAACAGTAATATTAATAAACAGTCGAGAAGTGGAACAAGTTTTTAAACATCCGCTTCATAGGCATCACCTTGTTGGAACAAGTTTTTGTTATGCGTTGAACCTCTCAAGATGAGTATAATAACAAAAAGCCAACGAAAACTTCCTGATGAGTAGAAAATCATCTTTAAATTAAAACATGACGAAATTGTTAGATTACAAATTAATTCATCAGTACAAATAAGAGAAAAGAAAGACAAATTAATTTGATTAAACAGAGAATAGACTTGGGGAATAAAAAACACAATCTCCGTTGGCGGTAGGTGTGAAAAGGACATCATTAGATTTGGTATGGAGATCATGTATCACCACTGGTTGCAAGTGCGAACGACCATGAAGTAATAACTTAGTCTTGTCCAAAATTGCTATTGGAAAGAGTGCTTCGGGTTCTCCCACTCAAGTAAAAGTTTTCGTGAGATCAATGGAGCACAATTTCTTCCATGGCTCGTTGCCGCCCGAAGAATCAAACGACCATATGACTTGGGTGGGCCAAATTTTCTCGTACACGCACAAGCGGTTATCGAGGATGCAAATGGTGAAGTCGCTAGGGTCACGCACATTTGGAAAGGGAGTTTTTGAGATGACATGAAAAGTTTCCGTGTGAAGATCCAAAGATAAAACCTTGGTTTCTTCACACTCAGTGAACCAGTAAAGTGACCCATCTAGATACACGGGGTAATGGAAAGAAATAATCCGATAAGGACAAGCAGGAAGAATGTACCTCCAAGCGTTGGTGCTAAAGTCGAAAACTTCACAAGTGGTAGCGTTGTCTAAGCCAAACTCAGATGAATTATACAACCAAACGGGCTTGTATGTGCCTCTTACTTTGTCTTTACCGAATCCAAGCTTGGGAGATGGGGTGTCAAACATTCTTTTCTTATACCTTTCCAAATTGAGCTGTTGAACGCTGGAAAGAGGGAAACTTCGATGCCATCTAGTAGCGGGATTCACCACGAAACTCGGTCTGTCGACACTGTAAAGGCAAAGCAAACCGTCACAACTACCATGGCTAGCTGCGAAGCCAAACGTAGGGAACCTAACCGTGCAAACTACTGAAGACCCCAACACAATCTTCCTCCTTCGAGCTTCATCATCATGATTATCATCATCATCACCAAGAGACACGAAAAGGACATCTAGACCTCGGGATTGCCTAAAACGGATCAACTGTCGCTCCTGGAAACGCCGCGACTCGATGGTGGATTTCCAGTTCATGGATACAGACTTGAACCTCAGCAGAGTTTTCAAAGGAAGCCTCTCGAGGATGAGCTCAACTACATCGTGGGGTAGCAATTCCACAATCGATCGATCTCGCTTCGATTCCACAGTCGAACCATATCTTTTTAACATTGTCTTGTCGCTCTCTCGCGAGCTCTGTCCCTCCCCTTAGAACAAATTCATTCATCTCATCGGAAACTTGACTTCTCCTGCACTCTTTCTTTTAGGCTTTTACTTTTATTTGGGCTTTTATTTTCAGTTGGGCTTAAACCCATAACTTTTACACCGTCTATATTATTATATATTGAAATCATTAAAAAAAATTTGGAGAAATTTGACCAATGTGCTAAAGTGATTAATTATTTTTTAGTAAGTTTTGAATCTATTTTCTATATTCTTACATATTGTAGTATGTGAATTTAATGATGGTGAAAAACTTCCCTTTCCAAAATTTTAGATAAAACAAATTAGCATTTAGCAAGGTAACATTTTTTTTTACAAGTATCACCAATATCGATTATATGCGGATGTGTATGGATGGTAATGATTTACAACATATTATCAGTTTATCACAATCGATTATTGGTACAAAGTTATGTCTAATTTATGTATATTTTTACTTACTTCTTACTCAAATTTAATTTATCTCCAAATTACATTGGAATTTGTAAGAGAGGATTAACCACTCACCAATAAACCTCATCTATAATATCTTATTGATATAAGCTATTGTAGTTTGTGAATTGAATCTTCCTTTTTTCAAATTATGGTTATCTTGGATACAATGTTAAAATTGTTATTGATTATGTTGAGGTAGACAACCTCATTACTATGTTGATTTTGATTTCATATTTAGTGATGTGGTTAAGAATGCGTTTATATATCTAAGTTGTATTTCAATTGAAAATTCATGTACCATTCATGTTCAAAATTCATGTTATTGAGTTTTGAACCAGATCAACAAAACACATATTTAAATTCAAGGTGTGAGCCAAGATTACCAACACCACATGACTTAATTATTAAATATTGAGTTTTAAGCTAAATTAGTATTTATTTAGTTTTTAGTGAGATCAAAACAATTTCGATGATTAAAGTTTGGATGAACCTGATCTTTTAATTTAATGATGTTTTTTCAGATTACTTAAACTTCAATCCATAATTGCGTCACACTTGGCAAATTTGATTTTTAATTATAATTTTTAATTATGTTCCATAATTGCGTCACACTTGGCAAATTTGATTTTTAATTATAATTTTTAATTATGTTCGACTTGTTTCTATATTATTAATCAGCAGATAGAAGGATTGAGACTTCAACTATATATACAAAAAGGGGGAAACTTCCATTAACGAATTTGTGATTTCAAAACTCTAGTCTTTATCCATATATTTTTTGACGCTTATCTTCTAATAAATAAATAAATAGAAGAGCAAAATACAATGCGTATCCTTATATAATTATATAAGTAAAAAAGAAATACAAAATTATTCTCGGCTCGGTTAAAAATTGGCAAAATAATCCGAAATTAATAAAATGGATCTGGATCATAAATATCCGCTTCTATAAAATTGGGTTATCGGGTAATGATTTGGAAGTGTAATTAAAAAAAAAATTGATTATGAGAATATTGGTCGTTCTTTTAATTTAGAAACTAACAAAATTTGCTAATTAATGTATATTTTATCTTCTAAAGTTTACAAATAATAATAACTACCCAAAATTTATGGAAACAGAGAATCGTTTTTTTACAACTAAACAATTTAAAATCGTTACCATAAATTAAGCTAGTAAATTTGGAATTGTATATAAAATGTAAACAAATTGAATATAAAATTAGTTTTGATTTTTAGAAATTTCCTCAACAATATTATGATTATTAAGTCGGAAATTTTTAATTAATTAGAAAAACTAAAATTTAAGTACAAAATACTTTAGTAAAAATATTTTATTTTGTGACTCGAAAATTTTTTAAAACAAATTTTACGAAACTATAAAATAAGATATCTTTTTTAAAACAATTATCTTTGTAATTATAAATAAAATAGATCAATAGTAATAATATAATTTATGTACACTATCAAATGAATATCATGATTTAAGTCTATTTTTATATGATAAATTCAATTTATAAGAGATTTTTGATTAGTTGGAATTAATCCAAAATTTTAAAATCTTAGAGATAAATTTAAAATATATATAGCTAATTAGCTATACAAATACAAATTAGTTTTATAATAAAAATACTAATGAGAATTGATGATATGTTTATAAGTGTATTGAAATATTTTACTATCAATTTTTTTTATTTTCCTAATATGTGAATTAAAAGTATTTATAAGAATCAATAAAAATCGACTAATAGAAAGATGTTTTTAGGATTGTTTCATGTCTTTATCAATTTGAATTATCTAAAAAAGTGGAGAAGTCTTATAATATTAGCGTAGTTAATGCAAAATTCTATCATGTATATATGGAAATAATTATTGTTGAAGTTGGAAACAAACAATAAATAGATTTTTACAACTATATATGAGTATATACTTTAATGTATGATACCGAAATTGTTTAGATACAAAATAAATAATAAACTTTTTAAGATACTAGATGGTGATATCAAATATTTTGTTTTGATTTGGTTGGACACACTTATTCTCTTTCTTTATAAATAAAGGCAAATATGTGTCAATATTTTAACTCTCATGATGGTAAACGTACTATCTTCATCTTTCTCTCATCAAACACTAAACTTATCATCTTACGATTTATTCTTGTGATGTGTAGGGGGTTTTACAAGTCTGGCAGGTTGTTTATCGGGATGTTCCGAGTCTTATGTATCTGTAAAGATTCCCACCTCCGATCATAGTACAAATTAAAAAGACACTTAAAAACCTCAGTCTCTTGTTCAGACATAAAAATCAATCTCATCACCCGCCAGTTTACTTCATTTCTTCTTAGGATACTCTCTCGCCCCAAAAATTGTAGACCCTATTCTCACATTTGTGCTTCCCAGTTCAATCTGTAACTCCCAAAGCCATTAAAAACTCTTAACATTTTGAACAGATCTCAGAACTTTTTTACTTGAATCAACAATTAACAACAACTTACGGCTAAAAAAAAAAAAAAAAAAACTTACGGCTAACTCAAAGTCACCAGACATCCCCATAGATAGCTCACACTGCTCCTCCTGTATTCCAAGCTCCTTACACACTTCACTTCTGCATTTCGCAAGCAACTACACATATAGATAATAAGAAACGAAAGTGAGCTTCTCTTAGTATCCCTATAATATTACCAAAACATTTTAGGCTCAAAACAGATTATATAACCTTGAAATTCTCTGGGGTTGAAGTGTAATCAGCCATCCCTATAGTCATCAACCCGGAAAACTCGAGATTCGAGCAAGCTTCCTTCACGTGTTTCGCCAGTCCTACGCATCCTGAGGGTTCCACGCCGAATTTAGCTGGAAGTTTCAGTTAAGATGATCACGTCAGATATCATTAAGAAAAAGTGAAAGTGGGAAAACATTTGAGATCGAAGTTGAAGAAGAATTAATCAGATTCTTACACTCTTCGCCACTAGTATTCACTTGGACCAAGACCTTCAAGGGCTTTCTTCCGATGTTTCCAACCACACGATCAAGCGTATTTGCAATCTATGAAGCAAATATAAACAAAATCACACATGTATATTCATAAGTTAGTATGGTTTGATCTAATTAAACTCCCAATGCAATCTTTACTTGTCATCACATCAAAACCAACGCACGAGATTTCAACAAAAGATTTCACAATTCTTCTGACCCAAAGATCCTGATTTTTTTTGTTATCTAACACCTCGAAGGAGCTATTGAACAGTTACAAACCAAATAACAAAACCCTTCTCTTACAATATACAAAATAAAGAGAATATTTTTTACCTTTTCATCATCAACACTTTCCACCATCACAAGGTTAGGCACTCCAGCTAATCAATCAATCAATCAATCATGCAACCAAATCAAAGCATTAGGAATAGAACATACTAAAGAATCAAATAAAAACACGGAATCACACTAAACAGAGATTAAAGAGTGGCTCATATATAAACCAAATTTAGTGCCAACGAACTGAAGAACGCAAGTGTGGAGTTTAACATCCAATTAAGTAACTCAAAAACTGAAATGGGCAAAAAAAAAAAATCAAATTTACTTAGTAAAGGTTTCACTTTGTTGCTCTGCAAATTCCCAATGAAATGCCACTCTATATCTTCTGGAAGCTGCAAATTTCCAAAAAATCAAACTCAAGACTCTTTCTCTACTCAATTTCAATTATCTAAAGGATTCAAAAAAAGTTTTTGCAAGCAGAGAGAGAGAGACCTGAGGCGCCTTCTCGATGACCTCTTGCACATAGTTCTCTCCGAAAGACCTATGACCAGCGTCGTATACTTGACGAATCAGAGAAACTGGTTTCGTCTTGCTCACCGCTACGACCCGTATTCGATCCGACGCACGACCCGCTTTCTCCGCCGCTTGGTTTACTCGCTGAAACACCGATCTCAAAGCCGCCACTCCATCAATCGCCGCCGACGATGACATAGCCGATTCAACCACGTGTTCTTTCTCGGGCTTCTCTTCGTTTTCTAGATCGTTCATCGAGTAAATCAATCACTCATCTCTTCTTTGTCACAGTTTTGTGGAAGAGATTAGGAGGGAGACGCCACTGAGACAAGACGAACAAATAAAAAAGGAAAAAAAAACTTAATGATGGTTATTTTCGAGGATCGAACTCGTCACCTTTACATAATTTAACGCACTTGTTTCTTCCTTTCAAAACCAATGTAAACCGAACCAAAATCAATTTGTAATTTCAAAACCAGTAAAACCAAACCGAAATCAATTTTATCTATGGAAGAGTCAAATGCCCCTTGGTGCTCTTATAACGGCTTTAATTTGAATAAAAGGATTCACGTTCCGTGTATTACAGCTATTGTGAGATATCTATTTTAGATAACTGTCAATGAGATATTTGCTATAGAAACTACATTTACATAGACCAATGAAACAAGTTGTTCGTGAGGAACAAAAAATGGTAAATTGTTGGAAACTGAACACACATATCTTTGATCGAACCAATTTTGGCTTTCAACCATATATGCATTGTCTTTCATATATTTCTAAGTCTCTGAAGGAGAGCATGGTTAACTACTTAACTTAGTTGTGCTACAATGTCACAGTCCGAGCTTTTTCAATTGCAGTAATGTCCTTGAATGGGACCTTATTTGTACTTGTTTTGAATACGAATATATGTATGTACTAGGGTCCCAAATATCCCACCAAGACCAAGTGTCCAAGTGTTCAAAGTGTCAACGCCTACTCGAGTGCTCTCATAACTGATTTTGTTCAAGTTTGAACAAAGATTCATGTAGCGTGTATTACGGAAATCTTGTATTGTACTTTGTATTTTTTTCTCACCGTATATATATATTTTTTCGTACTTCTAAATTTATTCTTTGCTTCATATTAATGTGGACTTGTGGAGTAAATGAGTAATTTTCAACCTTTTGACAAAATTACAACAAAAAAAAAAAAAAAAAACGGAAGTTTCGTAAACATGCCACCTAAAGGCTAAAAACTTGGTTTGGTTGGGAACTTTGGATAGTGGAGTTCCATATGCACTTTAGAAAACATATCTTACTAAAATATCTACATATATACTTTCCTATATTATCTTTAATATTTATATTAAATATTTTCTATATGAAAAATCGAAACATCATAATTTCTAATCAAATTAACAAAATAGTTATTGGGTTTCTAAAAAAAAAACTTTAGTAGATAAGTCCTTTGAGCTTTTTAATCTAAACTTATCTGGTTTGTCAGGATCAGGAAGTGATAAAATTCACTAACGGAGGCGATACAATGATAGTTGGAATAACCTTTTTGCTAAATTATTATTTCTTTATTTTTTTCTCTAGATAATAATAATAAACACTTGGATATATATCTATATATCTCATTGTCTGATCCTTAGCAAAATATCTAGATATTTCCAAAATATCGTTGATATTGAAATTATATTTGGAGATATGTAACTGATATACTATAGCTAAACTATACAATTGCCAAATTAATGAGAAAATGAATGTCATGTATTCAACTTTGGTTCTGCCTAATTGTAGAAATTTATTCAATCTTTTTTTCTTCTACGCGAGCCTAACTCGTTTATACTTCTGATTTCTGAAATCTAAACTCTTTCGAATTGAATTGACCACTCCACTCAAAGAGTCTTAAAAAGTCAAATAGTTTTCTTAGACGACCTAATTGTTTAACAAACTTTTCTTTTGACCTATGCATCATTCTCTCCTCTATAAATACCCATTCACGTCGTTTGTTACTCTTCACCTAAAAACATTCATACACAAACACATACAGATACCAAAGATTTTGTTTGCAATTACTCTCCTTTGATTTTGTATCCACAAGTAGAAGAATGAATACATTCAAGATATCCTATTTCATTATGGTACTCATAGTGGTCTTAGCCATTGCTACAACATTTAGCGAACCGCCAAGGGTCGAGGCCAAGCATCAAGACAAGAACGGTCTTCAAGAGATAGCCGCTACTGCAAGGAACAAAGGTAGGAAACGTATAGGTGCAGCAATGACATGTGACAAAAGCTCCAAAGTATGTCGTCTCAAAGGCAGTCCAGGTCGTGATTGTTGTCGTAAGAGGTGCGTCGACCTGAGAACCAACAAATTGAACTGTGGAAGATGTGGAAAAAGCTGTCAATACTCGGAGGTTTGTTGCAACGGATATTGTGTAAACCCAATGTTTGATAGGAGACACTGTGGAGGTTGCTTTAAGAAGTGCAATAAAGGGAGATCGTGTGCCTATGGGATGTGCAACTATGCATAAAGAAACAATGCGGTATAAAGGTCATTTAAAAAAAAAAAAGAATTTTAATTTGTTGGTTTAAATTGGATTAAATTCATATTATACATACAGATCGAAATTCAAAGATTATATACAGTAGCTAGCTTAAATAAAGGTCGAGTACTTGCTATAAAAGATAGAAAGTCTTGTAAAAGTTTGTCGTCATTATTATATTTTTAATTTTATTTATACGCCCATGTCTCATGCATGTTAACAATCCAATGTATTATTATTGAATAAAGTTTGAATTTATTAACTATCTTATTTCTACCTAAAAGGACTATTTAGGATAGATAATTTTTAAAGCTTTATTTTCCACTTCAAATCCAAATTATCCTAATCTCAATCTCTACTTGTAATACCAACATAAAAGTGAAAATGATCGAGGAAGTGTACGGATTTGACAGAAGTTGACTTTAGTGCCTATACGAAAAGTGATGATGATGCCAATTTCTAAATTCTGATTGCCGTCTCAAATAGTATTCTATATACTTTTCTTAAAAAATATTACTCGTTTTCAGTCTTGTTAAAAAAATAAAGCACCATTATATTAAACAAGTTGAAGTTTTTACCACTATATTAAATCTGATCATTGGCACCATGTTGTATGCGTCGGCCGATACCATGCATGTCAAAAAGCAGTGTTTTGTATACCAAACCGACGAATCATAGACTACTGACTATATTTATATATATAACTAGGAAATAGCGATCACTAATTAATCTGCTCTAAACTTAAAGTTTAACTTATAAATAAACTTATTATATAGATGATAATTAATTTGATATGTAACCAAAGTCAAACCAATCCATCGTCATCTCAAGCTCGTGCAACCACGTCTATCTATAACAAAGAGCATTGATCAATGAAATATAGCGAGAGAAGTTTTAATTCAAATGATAATATTGTTTCCTATCATTAGTCAACACGATCCGTGTGTCCCACCTTCTCATCTTTCAAATTAGATACTTAGTTGTAAATTTATAATAGCTACTGCTATGTACATTCGTCTATATATATATATTTGCACACATATAGTTCAATTGAAGCCTCACATCTTCTAGCAAATGGCTTCTCTTTTCTTAACAGTTTCACTTCTCTTTGCAACTTTCTCTTCTTCTCTTGTAGAAGCTGCTTATTACAGTAATGGTTACACTACCGTTCCCAAACTATTACTAAATCCGATCGATTCTTGCTGGCGTAGAAATCCTAGTTGGGCGTATAACCGTCGTGCCCTTGCGGATTGCGCGGTAGGGTTTGGAAAAGCTGCGGTTGGGGGAAAATACGGGTCGATCTACGTGGTTACAAACCCATCAGACGACCCCGAAAACCCTAGACCCGGAACTCTTAGACACGCCGTGATCCAATCTAAACCACTATGGATCACATTCGCACGTGACATGGTCATAGTGTTGCGAAACGAACTCATCATGAACAGCTACAAGACGATCGACGGAAGAGGTGCAAAAGTAGAAATTGCATATGGGCCATGCATAACGATCCAACATGTGAGCCACGTCATTATACATGGGATAAGTATCCATGATTGTAAACCGGGCAAGTCAGGTCGCGTGCGGAGCAGCCCGACTCATATTGGCAACCGGAAAGGATCAGATGGTGATGCAATCGCTATTTTTGATTCTTCACATATTTGGATTGATCATTGTTACTTTTCTCGGTGTCAAGATGGTTTGATCGATGTGCTTCATGCTTCGACGGCCGTTACTATTTCTAATAACTACTTCACGCAGCATGATAAAGTAAGTTTATATCTTACATAACTGTAACTTCTTTTATAATGTATTTTGAATATTTGGTGATAATTAATTTGCTATGTTATTATGAAGGTGATGTTACTCGGCCATAATGACAATAATGTGGAGGATAAGATCATGAGAGTTACAATTGCATTCAACCATTTTGGACCAGGTCTCATTGAGAGGATGCCAAGGTGAGTATAAATATTTTGTTACTTAGTTTATTTGAACCAGATTAGAATAATGTTGACATGGATATGTAATTGATAATATGTCTTGATGACGTGGCAGGGTGAGGAGAGGGTATGCGCACGTAGCAAACAATAGGTACGAGAAATGGCAAATGTATGCTATCGGAGGAAGTGCTGATCCAACCATCTTTAGTGAAGGCAACTACTTCGTTGCTCCTGATGACTCTAGCAAAAAACAGGTATTCTTCATTTTTAAGGCATGCTAATGTATTTATTGCCAATGATTTTGAATTACAACGTAGAGTATATGATTATATTCTTTTGTATATCTATAGGTGACAAAGAGAATAGATAGTGGATATGATTGGACGAGATGGAAATGGAGAACGTCGAAAGACGTTTTCAAGAACGGAGCTTACTTCGTGCCTTCTGGCTACGGAACCGTCACACCGTTGTACAGAAGAGCAGAGTGGTTTCCTGTGTCCCACGGATCTCTGGCCCCTTCTCTTACTTCTTCCGCCGGTCCTCTCCGTTGCTACTCCGGCAGGATTTGCTAACTAAATTATATTCAACTATATGGCTATATACATATGTGATTATATATAATGTTTCATAAATGTATGTAACGTTTTTGTTAATTTTTCTTACGTTTCCTTTGAAACAACGAGGCGGAGTTCCTGAATCTGAGGTGCGTTTTGTGAATTCTTCAGTACCCGGGAAGGAATTCGTATTATCTTGGAGGATTTAAATACTTTTGTTTTCTTTCAAGATTTGTATAATCAAAAAGATTTGAAGTTGACTATGTGAAAGAGTACATAGTATTTTGATGTCCATATGCTTGCAAAAGTTTTCTTGCTTGGTATTCCAACAGATTTACTATTCGACCAAAACGAAAATAATTAACTAGTATATGATATACAAAAATGTTTATCCCGAAACTTGTAATATACACAAAATCAAAGATAAAAAAGACAAGAAAAAGAAAAAGAAAAAGGAAAAAAAAAAAAAAAAGACAAAAAAGAACGAAACAGAAGAAAAGAAGAGTGTGAGTGTGACCATGCTTTTCTCTTTGTATAACTATGCTTTGGTCTTTGTATAACTATGATTTCATTAAAGCTTTTAGAAAATTCTGTTCTCATTGCTTTGAACACCACAAGTGACCGGAGCCTTGGCTCTCACTTTCCTCAAGTACCAATACACTCCACCCACAACGCCGATCGCTCCGGCCGCCGAAACTGCCGTCACTGTTCCTGTTAGCGACAAAAGTTTCCGGTTCAAATCAGGTCACAACTTACAAGTATAGTCATAAAGTAATAAGATGACCTAAAAGTTCAAATAGTAATTATTGTAAACTTGGTTAGTTACCTGCGATTGCTCCAACGTGTTTATGCTTTAGGAGGCTTGGATCTGCAAATTTATCAAAAATTATTGAATTTTACGTATTACGGTATTAGTACTGTATAAATCAGAATCACATACTTTTTAGTTTTATAATTTATATAAGAACTCAAAATAATGTCTAATAGTAGTTACGTATTTTTTACTATCATTAACATAAGATTAATTGTAGTTAGAACGAACAAAATATTGAAAGAAACATTTTACCTTTGCAATAAGTAGTGGCGTTGCCTTGTTTGCAAAGACACAGGAAATCTCGAGTCCTCGTATTAAACCCACAAACTCCAGCACCTTTAGTCGTTTCTTGGCAAAGAAGGCACTTCATAGTCACTGGAAATTCGTAATCTACCCTAATCCCGTACTCTGGAAACTGATCATACGGTGCATTCTCCACACCCGTACTCCTCCAATACACGCTTGTATACGTCGCACAGTTCTGCAGCATGAGCCTAAGAGACTGAGTTGCTTTCGGGTAATACGAACAACAAGAAACCCTAGACCCCAAAGCAGAGCCGCATTCGGGCAAATGCCTGCATAGATAGCTTGAGCTATCGCAGGACGAGTCGCATCTATCTGGAAACCTTTCGCAGAAGAGTGGTTTTGGCTCGACGATCACTTTCTCGGGGTTGCAGTTGAAGAACAAGTAGTCGTTTTGAGGGGAGACAGTGAAGTGTGTGCTTGAATCGATACTGAAAGATCTAGTGGGTCGAAAATTGTCTCGATCTTGACAGTTCCACATGAATGGATCAGAGACAAGAAGGTGAGGATCGGAGTAGCTTATGGATTTAACAGGGTATTTACCAGACGGTGTTCTAAGTTCGAGCTTGGTGTTGTTGTCGGAGCAAATGAGCATGTGTCTGTAATAAGGGCTACCACAACCGTCGTCAATGGAAAAAGGGTAATTTATTGGAATGTTGCCGCAAGAAGATCTACAGAGATTTGATTGGGATGAAGTTGTTGATGATTGAAGAAGGATGATGGCCATGAGAAGGAAGAAGAAGATCAAGTAAGAGTGAAGTGGAGACATTGTTAAAAATCAGGGGTTTTGATTTGATTATTGGGCATGTCTTAGTTATGACATTATAGTTTGGTAATGTGAAGTGTTGAGTAAGTATAGAATGTCTTGTTAAGGAGTTTAAGAATCAATCTTGTCATGTGCTTCTTGATAGTTACTTTAGAATTCTGTTTCTCTAAAAAAAGATTATTATGTCTTCTTTCTTTATAGTATAAAGTATCGATATTGATATTGCGACTAGCTACAACATAAAGAACGAATTTTTTCTTGGAACAAAAACTACAATTCTATTATAATAACTAGTACAAAATCATTAAAGAAACATCACATGGATGAATAAGAGTATAAATATAAGAATCACGTTAATTTGTATAATTATGTTGGGCGGCTATATAAAATAGTACGCAGCTCAAAAGAGAAACCATATACAGTATGACAATTGCATTTAGCAATTAAAACGGAATAATGTGGCAATTAAATTATATATGGTGGCCCTATAAAAATTTAAGTCTATGAACATATATAGTGCACGGCCACTTTATACCTTTTTTATTTAACTAAAGTAAAAACTACAAAATCTTGGTAGTGTGGGTGGGTTATATATTGATCAAAGAATGTGTTTAAACTTTAAATATGACTACATGAGTTTTCAAGTTATCGACTTTTATACGATAGTAATCAAAGTTAACCGAATCTAATGTTGAATTGTTAAAATGAACCGCGCATGTTGTTAAAAAATAAAATAAGACTGGATCTTAAGAATATGTACATTCGATAAATCGAACTAAAAGCATATGCTTGTAGATAAGTTAGCAAAATTAAGGATCACATTTAATTAATATATCAGGCATCTGAATGTAGTCCATAGCTAAAAGTTAAATATAGCGATGGCTATTAGCAAATTGACATATATATTACTAAACCAAGTTGACGTACTTAAAAAAATTAAAACTTTAAAACATAGTACACCTTTTATAACTAAATAATAAATACTTTAAACAAGCTTACACCGAATGAACATGGTATTACCATCAGTCACACTAGTATATATACTATAAATATAGACACTCACTTCCATCAAATTATCCAATACCACAAAAACAAAACACAACATGCAGATTCAAAATCTCTGTCTCCTTTCTCTGTTCGTAGCTATATGCACCTCTCACTACACATCCGCCGCTAGATTCAACTTCAACAACTTCGATGGCTCGAAACTAGTCTTTCTTAGAGACGCAGAGCTCGGCCCCACAGTCGACGGCACGAGCCTCTCCGGAGCTCTCTCAATGACCCGTGACGACATCCCTTTCTCTTACGGACAAGCCCTTTACACAGATCATATCCCTTTCAAGCCTTCTAATGCTTCTTCTTCTCTTTACTCTTTCAAAACCTCTTTCACTTTCTCTATCTCTCCTCGCCGCAATAAAAACCCTAACCCTGGTCACGGCCTAGCCTTCGTCATCGTCCCGGCTGTAGACAGTGACGTCACCGCCGGAAAAGGCTTCCTCGGTTTTCTAAACCGAACCAACAACGGAAGTCCCAGTAACCACGTTTTCGCTGTCGAGTTCGACGTTTTCCAAGACAAAGACCTTGGAGACATTAACGATAACCATGTTGGTATAGACATTAACTCGGTTAAATCAACGGTTTCCGAGAAAGCCGGTTATTGGGTTCAGACCAAAACCGGGAGTGGTAAGAAAGATTGGGAATATAATGAAATAAAATTGAGTAGTGGAGATAAATACAAGGCTTGGATCGAGTATAACAACGTCACTAAATCGATAACCGTGACGATTGCACCGGCGAATCTTAGCAAACCGAAGAAGCCGTTGATTGAAACCCAAATCGATCTCTCTACGGTTCTTTTCGATAAAATGTTCACCGGTTTTGCCGGTTCAATGGGACGTGAAGTTGAGCGTCACGATATATGGACATGGAGGTTCGAGAATAACGCCCCCAAAGAACCTAAACCGGTTCAGTCCGATTAGGATTTGTGACACTTGTCTTTTACTTTCGATTTTGTTTCTTGTTTTAAAAGCTTTTGTCTCCTGAGTTGTGAACTTTGTAATTGAACTGGATAAAAAAAAGTCAGAGTTGTTGGCTTTCGTCATGTGTTATATTTCCAGGTTCTTATTATACATCGAATGATTTTGACAAAATGGGTTGGGTGCGCCATACAAATTTTAATATCGTGTTTTGGGATCCAAAATATTTTCTTTTAAATATACGGGGAATACTATTTTAAAAACCCTATTGGCTAGGCCCAATATAAACACCACATTACATTGATCCACCATGTATAATAGAGTAATTTCAATTGTTTTTTAAAATAAAAATAAAACTAGAGACCAAATTCTATGCAAAATGGAACTATAACAGATTTATAGTGATATAGAAGTCAATCGAAGAGAATTATCCAATTCATTTATTTTATATAGATTTCTACATGTATACTATTATCAGGGATTTTTTTTTTTTTTTTTTAATATATGAAGCTCGATTTAAATAAACACACTGCAGGGATTCGTGATTAGGCCGTGATATCAAGATGGAAGATCGTACCAATAAGGTAATTTCAGTACGTAAGAACAAAAATTTATTTGATCATAAAATATTGATTGATTTTTTCAATAGTTTTTTTTTTTTGGTCTTCAGATGGCGGATTTAAAGAAATTAACATTGGAGAATGAAAAGCTTATTAAAGAAACGTTTACACTAACCCGTAAGAATCAAACTTCACTTGAGATTAACGCCGAATTACAGGTAACAGTAATCAGTACTTACATGCAAAGTAGATCAATAGGCTAACCTTTCTTATTACTAATTTACTATATAGACTATTTAGTTCAAAATTTGTATGAATAGGTTTCCTGATCTGACGTAAACTATTTGATTTTTTTTTTGTTTTGTTTGCAGTTGGCGAAATTACAAGCGGAGAATGAGAAGCTTAGCGAAGCAGTTCTTACACTGACGAAGAAGAATAACATTTTACTTGAGATGCAATCCGATTTATATAAAAAGGTTATCATATTGCGCAGGAACTAGAGATAGCTACGCCAACTAGTTAATGTATTAGTATAGTTAGACCGCTTTTTTTGTTTTTTTGTTTTTTTTTATATAATCTCGAAGTCGAACATTAGTGAATTTAAAGTATTTTTGATATAGGCAATAACAAGTCCATATAGTCAATTCTTTTTTTTGTGAAATACGTACGTGGTATAGTGTTGTTGTAACAAAGTGATAAACAAACACTCGCGAAAGAGCAGGCGAGTATATAGGTAAATCGAATGATTTTGACAGTATGGGTGCGTGCGCTATGCAAAATTTTTAATACGTGTTTTGTGGGATCTTCAGTTCCGAATATCCCCACTCTGAAAATAGATTTCTATATCTTTTCAAAACCTTATTGGGCTTCCAATAGGCCCAATATAAACATCACATTACATTGATCCACCATGTACTCTTTCAAATCGAAACCGTTCAATTTAAAGTCATCTCAATCCAACGGTTAAGATATCAAAAGAGCACGTAAATCCATTGTAACTTCGTAAACACCTGATTGAATTGTTCGCTAAATATAAAAAAATCATGATACGTTCGGCCTTCCTATCCATTCGTCAACGACGAAATCTAACCGTATATCATAACTAATCCAACGGCTCGAAACGAAAGATTAGCCAACACGAAATATCTCTCTTTTTTTCTTTTCTTTTGACGGGATTATACAGTGGGTCCCACCTGTAATTGTCATTTAGGGAAGACAGCGCTGTTAATTTAGCATTATCCCCCTTTTCCTCTTCGTCACAGTCACCCCCATAAATGTAAAACCATTCCATCATCTCTCCTCTTTCTAATTTTCTTCAACAACAATCCTTTCATTTCATTTCTCTGAAGAATCTGGTGCTTAGCTTTGGTGAGCTCTCTCTTATGTGAATTTTGTTGTTCATAGATCATTTTTTTTTTCTTCTGAGTAGTTAGGTAAGGGTTTTGTTTCCGATTTTTTTTTTTTTTTTTTTTCTGAATAGTTCTATTTTTGTAACATCTGATTAGTAGATTCGCTTAAATTTTTGCTTTTTTTCCATGATTCTTGTATTGTTCGTGGCTAATTTTGGTTTCACTAGTCATTTCATCGGTGGTTATGTATTAGGTTGGTTTGATTATGTAATCGGACTGTGTAATTGATTTGTGTTTCCATTAAATTAAGAATATGAGAATTAGTTGTATATTAATTTTTGTCGCCTGATCGATTGTTATCATTATTCTTCTGCATGTGAGTGTTGATGCTGGTTGAAATGGTTTAAGGTTTTTTTGGGGATGGATGATGTTTCTAGGGTTTTTGTTGTAATCAGGGTATTTGTGATTTTGCTATATTTATATCTTCCACGCTAGTGCTTCGTGGCTGATTGAGGGAGACCAAGTAAACTAATTTGTTGCGTGTAATATTGTCCTTCCTTAATCTGTTTGAGAAGGACCGTGTAAGTCTATTTTTAGTCACTTAAGTCTTAATCCTTTTACAAATTTTAATTATGTTTTCAGCATTCAAATATGGATAGTTTTAGTTGACTTGTGTGAGTATTGTATGTTCAGCTTGATGATCGATTTTATTCTAACTTTCTTTGTTTTATGTTGTTCAATGAATAGGTAAAATGAAAATATACTCTACAACGCTTGCTGTTTCACTCTTTGTGTCCTTCCTGCTGTTTTGTACTGCCTTTTCTGAGCGCAATGACGGGACCTTCAGAGTTGGTCTGAAGAAGCTTAAGCTGGATCCCAAGAATCGTCTTGCAGCACACGCTGGTTCCAAGCAAGGAAAGCCCCTGAGAGCTTACAATCTTGGAGATTCTGGAGATGCTGATGTTGTCGTGCTGAAGAATTACTTAGATGCTCAGTACTACGGTGAGATCGCTATTGGTACTCCACCTCAGAAGTTCACTGTGGTTTTCGACACTGGAAGCTCTAACCTCTGGGTGCCATCGTCAAAATGCTATTTCTCAGTAAGCAAACATTTGGTCTATAATTGTTACCTGTGATTATGTTACTTTTTAGGAGAAAACTAACTATGCTCTGTCCCTTGTGTAGATTGCATGTCTCTTGCATCCCAAATACAAGTCTTCACGCTCAAGCACATATGAGAAAAATGGTTGGTTCTTTCTTCATTTGAAACTTTCTGCACTTGGATTTCCCAGTTGGTAGATAATATACGTTTCACTCAATGTAGCCTCTAGAATTCATGTTAATGTGCAGAGGATCTTTGTCACCATTGTTAATAATATGAGCTGTGAAGTTATAACTAACTCGCTGGTTTTTGATGCAGGAAAATCTGCCGCAATACATTATGGCACTGGTGCTATTTCTGGTTTCTTTAGTAATGATGCTGTCACCGTTGGCGATTTAGTTGTCAAGGATCAGGTAAACTATCTATCCTACCCTACTCAGCACTCTTACTTTGCATGAGTCCTTCATCGTTGACCTTACTTCTTGACATTTTTTTTATCTCATCAGGAGTTTATCGAGGCAACCAAGGAGCCTGGTATAACATTTGTTGTAGCTAAATTTGATGGAATCCTTGGTCTTGGATTCAGAGAGATCTCTGTTGGAAATGCTGCTCCTGTTTGGTATGCTTGCACTTTCTTCTATTGATTGTGTTGAATTTACTACATTCTTTTACTGTTAATCTAATGCCAAGATATCTATTTTTTTTTTTTGAAGGTACAACATGCTTAAACAAGACCTTATCAAGGAACCAGTTTTTTCATTTTGGCTTAACCGTAACGCAGATGAGGAAGAAGGTGGTGAACTTGTATTTGGAGGTGTTGATCCAAATCATTTCAAGGGCCAACATACATATGTTCCTGTGACACAAAAGGGTTACTGGCAGGTTTGTTATACATCACTTTCTTGTGTGGGTTTTTCATTATGTTTTCCAGTGATTGTCTAACTCAAGCTATACATGTATATTGTTTTAGTTTGACATGGGTGATGTTCTCATTGGCGGCGCACCCACTGGTATGTGTAACATTGAAATCCTCGTTCTTTATATCATATTTGCTTTTCTTAACAATATCAAAAAGGTTTAGCTATTTATGTTTGCTGGTGACAGCTGGTTCTAAAGTTTGACTTGCTGTTATACAGGGTTCTGTGAAAGTGGCTGTTCTGCGATAGCAGATTCTGGTACATCTTTGCTTGCAGGTCCAACGGTAAGCAAGAACGAAGTGGCTTTAGCTTTATAAAATTATGGTTAGTTAAATAGTATTTGTAGTGATACTTCTAATTTGTTTTTTTTTTCTGTGTAGACTATTATCACCATGATAAACCATGCTATTGGTGCGGCTGGAGTTGTAAGCCAGCAGTGCAAGACTGTTGTGGATCAATATGGGCAGACCATTTTGGATTTACTTTTGTCTGAGGTTAGTGTGCTTTTAATATTGGACTAGCTAATAAAATCTGTGTGACAAATCAAATAGTGTGAAAATTATTTTTACTTACTATTCATCTCCCTTGCGCGTTGCAGACCCAACCGAAGAAAATCTGCTCGCAGATTGGTCTGTGTACTTTCGATGGCACCCGTGGCGTCAGGTAAAGTTCCAGCCGTCTCATTAATGTTATAGAAAAGTTTTAATCTTTAAACATTGCAATTAATCAAGATCTTTAATTTGGAACGGTTTTTCTTTCTTTATGATCTGCTTATATTTGGTATGATTTATTTCAATTGTTTAGTATGGGCATTGAGTCGGTGGTGGACAAAGAAAACGCCAAATTGTCCAATGGTGTTGGAGATGCTGCATGTTCCGCATGTGAGATGGCAGTTGTGTGGATACAGAGCCAGTTGAGGCAGAACATGACTCAAGAGCGCATATTGAACTACATCAACGAGGTATAAAACCAATGAGTGTCCAGTTCAACACTTCTGGCAAACAATAGTTATTGTTTTTGTCCTGATTAGTGATTAATGGCTTCTGTGGGTTTTCTTAACAGCTTTGTGAACGCCTTCCCAGCCCAATGGGAGAGTCTGCAGTGGACTGTACACAACTCTCAACACTACCCACTGTTTCACTCACCATAGGAGGCAAAGTCTTTGATCTTGCTCCAGAGGAGGTATGGTGTTGAACAGTTTAGGAAAAGATTCATATTATATTGTTTACATCATCTCCATCTACTAATCTGTTGGTACTTGTATGGTGCGAGCAGTATGTTCTGAAAGTTGGCGAGGGACCTGCGGCACAATGCATCAGTGGATTTATTGCACTCGACGTTGCTCCACCTCGTGGACCTCTCTGGTAAACCCTTGGCTTTATTACACAGTACTATTTCTTATTAATTGCTTCCTTTTTCTAACCTCAAGTACGGTGGAAATAATGTGACAGGATCTTGGGAGATGTGTTCATGGGCAAATACCACACCGTGTTTGACTTTGGTAACGAACAGGTTGGGTTTGCAGAGGCAGTGTAAACACGGGTCGGGTCGGTTTCGGATATGGTTTTAGTATGAACAATCTGTGTCTCAAGTGTTGTTTGTATGTTTTCTGGAGTTGAAGACTTTGAGTCGTGGTAGAAATGGTGGCGCAGGTCCTTTTATCTTTAATGGTTTCCTAACGAAAAAAAGGCCTTTGTAGTTTTGAAGGCATTGGCTTTGTAAATACCTTCTGCTAAGTAAGTTCGATGGTGAAAACTTTAATAAAAAGCCTGCCTCCTTTGTTTATGCTTTGTAATATTTTCATACGTATCAATTGATTCGAAAAAAAACACAAAGTTATAGCATGAACATTCGAGAATGATCAGCGGGTTAGTGATGAAATGTGACTTGGACCTTGAAATGAGAATCGCTCAGTCTTATTATATTAATGAACCTGAATCCATAGATAAAAAAGCTTTGCCTTCTCCGCGAATTTTGAAGTCTAGACAAGCGTATCTGAATGAACAAGTACTTGAAAGAAATCGGAACTTTGCGGCGAACTGTATATCTACCTACATGGTAGGAAAGAAGAACTAATTCGAATAGTTTTTGTTGCAAAATGAACCAGTTACAACCGAGTTACACTTTCCTAGTAGAAGAATGGAGCATTTCTACATTAGCTAACACTCAAATAAGAAAGCAAACCTATCTTTGTTTTTGTATTCTCTGATCTTTCCTCATCATCTTCCACGTTAGCAAGATGCAATAACACCAAACCCCAAGCTCCCAATATCAAACTCAAAACAAATATATTCAAATGGCAGCATCACGCAGAGATCTAAAATCTTGGGAGTAGAGTCTCTCAGGTATTCTTTTTGCTGCTTGAACGCGAGAGTTTAGAATCCACAGTGTGCAATTGGTCTCGAAGATCCTGGTTTTCCTCAAGCAACCGATTAAACTCAATAAGGAACCCTTCAGATTGCTTTTGCAGAGCTACCGCACTGGTTTTTTGGGTACGGATTTCTTTAGACCTTGCTTCAAGCTCAGAGTTCAGCTGCTCTTGCCTTTTATGAAGCGACATTATCTCTTCTTTCAAGTTTTTAATTTCATCTAAACCTCTGGCCTTTACACCTTCCAGTAATGCTCCTTCCTTCTTGATAACTTCCATATTCTTCCTTCTTATGCGTAGTTCTCTCATGTAATGATGTAGCCTGTCTATCATCAGTCCAAGGAATAGAAAACCACCTGGAAAAAAAACACCAACTAAGGTTTACCAAAAGCAGAAGAGAAACTTCCAAAAAACCAAACTAAACTGGAAAAGCCAAGTTCATATAACGAAACCACCTTAACAGACTATATGGATCCCTCCAGAGCAAACTTGAATGTACAAAAGGCTAATCAAAACAGTAGTTTGAGCTAAACAATCAAAATATTACCAAAGCAGCCAAGGCTTGAACTGAAACAAGATAAGCCAATTTGATGAACCAACCGATACTATAGCTCTAGCAACTCCAGATACGAGTATCATCAATGTAATCGAATATTCAAGAGCTAAACCAACACTTTTAGCAACCTATGTTAGACACGAGTAAGATCCAGCACAAAACATTCAAGAGTTTCTAAAACAAATATATGGATCTCCAACTCTGTACAAGTTATAAACGAACCGGATCTAAGAAGAGAAGTGAGGAGCTTACCCATAAGAGTCGATTCAAGGAGATGCTTAGCCATTATAACCTCATCTGTAGGGTTCACAGCACCGTCCTCGATCCAACGCTTCTGGATCGACATCATATTATACACACTCGCCACAAAAAGCACAATAACCGTCGCCGAGACAGTCTGAATCACCACAGGTCCACGTCCACGCTTTGCACGATCCAAGCTCATGATCAACAACTTCCGAATCGGAGTCTTAAACGAAAGCGCCATTATCACAACAACCTCGAAGAGTACAACCGCGAAGAGTAATTGCTCCATCGTCGTAAGGAATGTGATCGTCTAGGGTTTTGAAAATCTCTTTAAGGAGATAAATCAAAACAATTCAACCAAAGCGATTTTGAGAAACTTTTCTTCGTCGGAAAATACGAAGAAGCGAAGTTGAAGTCGCTAGGAAATTAATTAAGCTGTCAATTACATTTTTGCTTTTGAATTTTTCCTGATTTATCTCATTAGTCCCTGTATTTTAAGACTATTTACAATGTAGCTTAATATTTATTAATGTGCAATCGTAACCCAAAAAACAATTTGATTAATAAAAAATCAAAACCTGAAATTGTTAAACAAGCTCTGTGGAGAAAGCTACAGAGAGGACGATGATGAAGTGGTCGATCGTTAAGAGAATCCCCGTCTATGGAGGAGGTTCGTTTACTTCTATGGTACGGATACCACAAAAATGACCTAACCCTTTTCGTGATTTATGTTTTTGTTCGATTCGAAATTTCGATGATTCACTGTTGATTGTTACTGCTCATCTTAGTATTCTATAAACGTTTGATTCGATAAAGATATGAAATTTCAAAACATTGTTGTTCTTTCGAGTCTGATCGTTTGTAGTTTTGGAGCTTCCAAGTTTGATTACGAAATTTTTGATGAATTCGATTCACATTGTTTAGCTTCTTCTTCTGTTATTGCAATTTTTGATTCTTTTGTGTATTTTGCAGAAGCATATAGTGTTAGCTCCAGTTGATTTGAGCAAGAGCTGCTCGTTCTCAGGTATGCACTCCTTCATAAACACAGGAGAAGAAGAAGAACTCGTGAAGAAGATGGTTAACCATAGTGAAAGTGGTTGGAAGATCATAAGCAAAATCGACTACATGAATCTTGTTGAGAAGTATACAAGAGATGGGAATGTCTCTGCAGCATATGACTTGTTGCAGTCCTTACAAGACAAGAACATATGCTTGCCTTTTTCAGTTTTCAAGAACCTTCTTGCAGCTGCGGGTGAGCAGAACGATATAAAGCTTTCTTGTAGAATTTTCAGGGAGCTTTTGGTCTCGCCTGGTAAGGAACCATTGAGTTCAGATTGTTATCTAAACCTAGCTAGAGCATTCATTAACACGGATGATTGCACGCGTTTGATTAGTCTTCTCAAAGAGATATCGGAGTCTTGTCTTCCATGTAGGTTGATAGTAATGAACAGAGCTGTTCTTTCATTTGCTGAAACTAGACAGATCGATAAGGTTCTTATGATACTTGAGAAGATGAAAGAGTGGGAATGTAAGCCAGATGTGATCACATACAACTCGGTTTTGGACATCTTGGGACGAGCTGGCCTAGTGAATGAGATGATGGGTGTGCTGTCAACGATGAAGGAAGATTGCAGTGTATCCGCAAACATCATTACATACAACACGGTATTAAACGGGATGAGGAAAGCTTGTAGATTTGATATGTGTTTGGTGATATACAACGAAATGGTTCAGTTAGGTATAGAGCCGGATTTGCTTAGTTATACTGCGGTGATAGACAGTTTGGGTCGGTCAGGGAACACAAAGAAATCCTTGAGGCTTTTCGATGAGATGAAACAGAGACAGATTCGACCATCAGTTTATGTCTACCGAGCATTAATCGATTGCCTGAAGAAGTCGGGAGATTTTCAAAGAGCATTGCAGCTTTCAGATGAGTTGAAGAACACTTCTTCGTTAGATTTGGCAGGTCCGCAAGATTTCAAGAGACACTTGCGGTCACATAGAGGCTATAAATAGCCTGTTTTAAACTGTTATAGATTCTGTTAGAAACATAGTACATGTATGAAATTTCAAACACAAACTATTTTTGTTTAATTATGGTTCTAATTCAATTTTAAAGAAGCCTGAGAAAATGACAATGAAGGTTTTTAAGAGTATAATGGATGATTATATGACCCAGTCTCATAAAATTTGCATACTACAGAAGTACAAAATGTGTCAAAGTTTCTCTTTGAAAGAAAGAAGATATTTTGGTGCCGCAATCTGAGATTTGAGTCCACGGTCGGGAGGTCGATATGTGTCTGGAGAAGTCTGCTAATTTCGAAAAATAGCCTTTAGGTTCCTCCTTTTTACCATAGCTTGGTCTTGACCCAGAATAGGAGGAAAACTACACCGAGCACAATTGCAACTGGTGCCCATTTCCGGATCAAAGCCTGGTTAACCAAATTCAATGTTTCAGAACCATATGCAAACTATCTGATCTATAATAAATCATGATCACAAGGAATGAGAGCATCTCATAACCGTGTGATGAATATAGCATTGTGTAATGAAAGGTATAAAAAAATCAAACTCACCTGACGGTTCAAATCTTTAGCCTTATCAGCATATTCACGAGATTCTAATGTTAACCTGCTCGACATTTCGCTCACCTCTGCATTAAGAAAAACAAGAAGAGGATGTGGTACATGAACACAGAACTAGTGTTCCATTTCTCCTTATTCTAAAAGCTTAATTTCATGATCATAGGAAAAGTAATGGATGGGACTTACGGTCCAGCTTTTCACCAACACCCAAGACTTCTTGCACATTCCGCGTCATTATTTGATGAACCTCATAGAGTTCATCATTCAACTTAGAAATATTTCGTTGCGTACGAGTGTCTTGGTACAGTTTCTTGGTTTTCTGTATGAATGTATCTACAAAAAAAAAAAAAGCAAAGGGGTTAAAAGAGTGAAACCAGGACGGTAAGTTTCCAAGATACTGAATAAATACAGAAGAAAATCGACACTACACATACCAAATTTAATAAAGGCATAAGGGCGAGCAGCTGTTTCAATGTTAGGTCCATTGACACGTTCAAATTCATTCTTGAGATCTTCCAGGTATTGGAAAGCGAGTTTCTTTGGGTAAGAGCGGTCACACATTGTCAAGTAGCAGACACGTCCTTCTATGATGTAACTAAAATTTTCTGGTCAAGGAAGCAAAAGATATTTGGTTCTTTCTTTCACTATAGTTCCAAGTTAAAAGCATACAAATACGAAAAAGAAGATTTTAAAACAATGCAAGAGGATTTGAATCTAAGTAAACTATCTGCAATCCTTATTATTATAAACATAGTCTAATGAGGTACGTTACCTACAAAAATTCTTTAAAACGGGACTTATATCTATCAATCAACAAAATTTTGCATTCAGAAAACGAACTAATAAAGAATGATGAAAAGGATACTGGAAAATATAGGGGCCAGTTTCAACAGACATTCTTGAAGCTTCATTTTGACCTCTGGAAAGATTCTTAAACAAAGCCTTGACTTGTTGCTTATACATATCAGAATCAGGTAAGTCGCGTCCATCATCGAGTCCCTCTGCTAGAGGCAACCCATCAGTAACACGAGCTATCAAAGTCATTTTCACCATCTTTGCCTTATTCCTTTTCCAATAATAAGAAATTCACTGCAATTTTTCAAAACAAGAATATGAATCCTGTAACTCTGAAGATGTAAAGGCAGGTAACTGAACCACATATGTCTAAAGACTCAGGTTCTAGCAGAGAGAGAACATACAACCTTAAAGAAACTCTAACTTGGGGTATACATCAAAATTCAAAAGCTTCCAAATTCCACATTGTGACAAAATTCACCACCAAAGATGTTATATTATCTACTCAATTCCAAAGAAACACATCAAAAGCTTCAGTGAAAATCAAATCCAAAATTTCATCACAAAATATCCGCATTCGAATCTATGGTTGATAAGATCAAATTCGAAAGAGAAATCAAAGATCTTAGAACAAAATCAATTGCAGATTACAAACGAAAAAAACTTAATCCAAGAGCTACACACTCAGGTAACATATTCAGAACGTCGCATAGCTCCGATCCCAAACGGAAGCAAATCTCATAAAAATAAGCAAAATTGAACAAATTATCCATGCTATGTACATATATAACGGAAGAGTACACTTGAACATGGATTTGAACAAACCTTATACGAGCATTAAGAAGAATTGGTTCTTCTCGATTCAAAGATCTAAGAACCAGAGAGGAAGACGATGATCCAAGGAAAGAGAGAAGTAAATTTGTTCTTTTTAAATTAAAGGGTTTATGTTTTATCAATGGGGCTCAATTATTCATTTATTTATTCTTTTTTTTTTCTTTTTTTGTCGTTCATAATACAATTTTATGACGATCTACGTTCTGCGTTACCCTGGCCTCACGTGATTGGCTTCGTGACGCGTTTTGTTTGACATGTCTTGATGACGTGGCGCGTTTGGCGTTTTGAAACCGGATCGAAACTCTCTAAATGAATTAGAAGGTTTTGAAACTTCAACAAATCCGACCTTCTTCTCCGACAACGACGAGATGTACAAATCGTCAGTATTCTTTGTTGTCATCGGATTGTGCCATCGAGAAACATCTGTAATCAATCTCTGTCTGTAAATGTTAACTTTGTTTATTCAGTTTGATTCGTCTTCAATCTCTGTTCGAGTTTAACAAAGGGAGGACCTTTTTGATCTCGAATACGAGCTCGTGATCGATGACAAAAGCCATGGAATCAAAATCAAGAAAAGAAAGCATCTTGATCAAGTACGCCATCTTCTCAAGACTTCTCGTTCTGTTCTTAACTCTTTTGTGGAGGAGCTTACTCCATCCGTACGATACATCCGCTGCACTCAATCCTCCTTGTTTGAATCACAAAGAAGATTCCTCTCCGTTTCTAGTAGCCAATGCAGTTTCGAGATCACTTGAAAACAGCGTCGTATGGGACAGTGTGTATTTTCTCCGGATCACTGAGTGTGGGTATGAGTATGAGCAGACTTACGCCTTCTTGCCTCTTCTTCCTTTCTTCATCTCGCTACTCTCTCGCACAGGTTTTGGAATTTAGATCTACCCACTTGATTTCTTTGTTTTTGTTGTATCACTTCCATAGTTTCTGATTCTTTTTTTTTTTGGATTCAGTTTTTGCTCCCTTGGTTCCATTGATTGGTCTTCGAGCTGTGATGGTGTTGGCTGGTTACACTGTCAGCAACTTAGCCTTTATATTTGCTGCTATCTATCTATTCAGGTACTTCTTTGACCTTCATCAAACACATAACATTGTGTCTCTTGAGCTCAGCAAGCTTAACATTTTGTGTATAAGTGGCAGTCAACTGTAAGTAATCGTGTTTGCGAGTCTTGATTTAGAAATGTCTTACACCAATCGTTGCTAACAGGGTTTCAGTTATTATCTTGAAGGACACTGAGGCATCATTCAGAGCTTCAATTATCTTCTGTTTCAATCCGGCCTCCATTTTATTCTTCAATGTAATGTATTTAAGCTATGATCTCTCTTAAGTTTCATTTACTGAAAGTGAAAATGTTTAATCTTATCAGAGTGGTGTAATTGGTAACTGAAGACCAAAACTGTTTCTTTGTGACTTACCAGATATTCAGAAAGTCTGTATGCTCTTTTTTCTATTGGAGGCGTGTATCACTTGTTATCTGGTGCCAGCAATGTAGCCGTTCTCTGGTTTGCACTCTCTGGCTGTGCAAGGTCCAATGGAGTTCTTAATGCTGGTTATATCTGTTTCCAGACGATGCATCGAGCATATGAAGCTTTATATCATAAAAGGCGCATTTATGTAAGTTATGCATATTTCAAAGTTTGAGAAATTATGACTGCAATTCAAACATTGGACTTTGTTGGTAGCATGCTTAGTCCGGATCATTCTATTTCCTGCATTTTAGATCCTTCAAGAAGGTAGAAAAGGATAAACTAAAACAAATTTTATAGTTACACTTTGTCATTCATTTCTTTTAGTGGAGTCTGACTTTACTGTTCTGTTGAAATGCTCTTTAGTTTAAGGTTGCAATGGAAGAGTTTCTCAATTTAGTATTTCTCAAATTGAAGCTGCTTGGTTAATCATGTAATCTCTGAATGATTTAAAGCCCATCTGTTTAACTTGCTGTCAACTCTTTAAAGGTATTGGTTGCCATTATGATTTGTCTCGCTACCCAGTTGACTATGCAGGTTTTGGTGGCTGGGCTTGTTAGATGCGTTTGCATTTGTCTTCCTTTTGTCGCGTTTCAAGCATATGGATACTATAACATTTGTCATGGACATACGCTTGATGAAATGAGGCCTTGGTGCAAAGGAAGGATACCTTTGCTGTACAACTTCATTCAGAGTCATTATTGGTAACTACTTTAAACAACAACCTTTTCTCGTTCTTGCAAGTTTTCTTCCTTATGTTTGATTTTAAGCCTTTTATCTTCTTTTTTTCCTGATAGGGGAGTAGGTTTCCTTAAATACTTTCAGTTTAAACAGCTCCCAAACTTTCTTCTCGCAACCCCAATTCTCTCTTTAGCTGTGTGTTCAATTATGAGTTACATGAAGTCTCGACCTGAGCTCTTCATTTCATTGGGGTTTCAAGCTACAGAGAAAGAAAAGAGATCAGCTGCAATGCTTTATTCTCTGAAGGATGCAGTTGAACCAAGTGTTAAAACTTCAACAAATGAAGGTATCATTTTCTTCTTTATGTTATATAATAGTTCCAAACTTAAACGTTGATGGATCCTCTCAATTTTTCCTGAGTAGGAAACCGTGACATTAGGCAGCGGAAACCTAGCAGTAAGAAGGATGTGACTGTGACCAGAGTGGCTGCGGAATCCAGCTCTCCAGAAAAATCGGGATACTTTTCAGCTGATGTCTTCCCATTTATCGTACACTTGGGTTTAATGGCAACCACAGCGTTCTTCATCATGCATGTTCAGGTTACAATCCTCAATGGCATAAAGAGAAAATAATAAACAGAATTTCAGATGAGACTAAGGTTTTACTGAGATTGCCCCTACGTGTGTTGTGGTTATTACAGGTTGCAACACGGTTCTTGTCAGCAAGCCCACCTCTTTACTGGTTTGCATCGTATCTGATTGCATCTCCAAAACATAGTATATGGGGATACTTGATATGGTCATATTGTGGAGCCTATATCCTTCTTGGCACCTTGCTCTTCTCCAACTTTTATCCCTTCACTTGAATTCATGGTTTTGTCAGCGCATCTTTGGTGTTTTATTAGAGAACCGATACGTGGGCATAACTTACCAGTTTCTTGTCCACTCATGTAAATGCAGAGTACCAACCGGTGTTGTTGTTTCTGCACGATTTTAACCAATTAGTATTATTTTTTTTATTGTGCTCTCAGAGCTCACTGTGATCTCACTTGGCAAGAAGACATTGATATGTTCTTTTTGGCTTTTTTTTTTGTAAAAGATTTGACATTGAGGCGACTGTTTCATTATAAAATCGAGCTTGATCCATGGAAGTGTGGTGTTATTCTCTTTGTTTTGATTCTTCATTTATCTCTGAACTAAAATGCTTCAACTTTGTTCCTAACAGCCTATTTGGCCTAGATTTTCTACTGTCCTAGAGTGAATAACACAAAAAAAAACTCATACCGTTTTAAGCTTTTGAGAGACCAGCACGTTGTTAAAGATGAGGAGCATCAAACGGCACACTGTCTTCAGTAATAATATCCCACATCGCTTGGTTTAGAAACAATGACTGGATTGCAGGTGTATAAATAAAGGTGTACCTGGAACGAGCAAATTACTTACCTGGACGGGGTCAACTCGTGATCAAGAAGACGAGTGGCCTAGGCTAGTGACCTCCATTGCACATTAAGGAGGGGTGCTTAGCTTAAGGTCTTCCCATGAGGAAGAGCCTACGTCATTATTTGTGGCAGGGGGGTTTGCGTCCGCGCAGCCCCTACCATTATAAGTCTTAATCTTCATATATTCTAAACAATAATAAACTAACTTAATATGCCGACTTATGTTTATTTTGCTCTAGGTTCGGTGTCCCACATCGGAAAGAGGAGTCAAGTTGATGGGTTCGTTCGAGTATAAAAGAAAGAGGTTTCGTTGAATGAAACCATCTTTGCGCTTGGGGCAATGACGCAGCCACTGAAGTCTTAACTGAGGCGCGTCTATTGCTGGTTGAAAACTATTTCCAAACCCCCTCCTGGGTTCCAAGCTTGTCTTGGTCCCTCGAGAATTTCTGGAAGGGCTCCCTTCGGGGTAAAGCCCTATTTATTCACATGGCCAAATACTACTGATTGTTTTCCGAATTCGTCAACAAAAAAACACAGAATTTTGTAGCAAATAAGATCGGTTAAATAATGATATAAATGGTGTGTTACATATAATGAAAAAGAACACAACAAAACTCAGTGCCTGTGAACTGTATGATGAACAAACCTCAAGTACAAGAGGAATAACAGTAAGAAATTGCAAAAAGCTAATCATCAAAACTTACTTGAGCTTCGGTTTGATGAGTTCGATGCCTCCCATGAAAGGCCTAAGAGGCTCAGGGATCACCACGGATCCATCTTCTTGCTGGTAATTCTCCAGCAAACACACCATCATCCTTGGGACCGCACAGGCCGTTGCGTTTAGAGTGTGCACAAACTTAGTAGCTGGAAGGTTCGCTTTGCCTTTCTTAGGACCCGTCTGAAGTGGTTCAGATGGGCGGTAGCGTATTCCCAGTCTCCGGCTTTGGTAATCTGTGCAGTTCGATGCGCTTGATATCTAGTTCATAAGTTACAACAGCAAGCTCAGAGGCGAAACTAGGACTTAAATCTAGTTGTACGACACAAATAATGAACAGTTTGTTTAATTACCTCGCCAAACCGTCCAAAACCAGGCATCCATGCTTCAATATCAAACTTGCGGTAAGCTGGAGCGCCTAAATCCGCTGTGGCCATATCCAGTGTTCTGCAAAGATAAAGTTAGATTTCCGGAAGACAGAAACTGTGGTGAGAAAAGATCAGGTTCGAAATGTAGTTTCTTACTTGAAGTGTAATCCTAGAGAAGTGAACAAATCCTCTTCAATCTGAATGAGTTCGTGGTGGAAGAATTCACTATCTTCAGGTCGGCATATGACGAACATCTCTGCTTTGCTGAACTGATGAACGCGGTAAAGACCTCTGCAAGAATTGAGAAAGTACAGGTGTTTTAAGTAAGACCTATGTGTATATAGAAAAAGCCAAGAACATGCACTTGCTTCTTGGAATAAACAATTTATTCAAACTTACTTGGTGGCGGCGCCAGCTGCACCTGCTTCAGTACGGAAGCAATGAGAGAATGCTATATATTTTAAAGGTAATGATGATTCAAGAAGAATAGAGTCCATGTGGATTCCTCCTAAGGGGATTTCAGCGGTACCAATGAGACATTGGTCAGTTCCATCTATAGAATAAACCTATCGAGAAGAATAGAAACATCATTGGCATAAAACAACAAAGAAAAAGGTTTACTTATCAAACAGAGTAAACAAACAAGTGCCGAAACCTGAGTATTATCTCCACGAGGTTGGAAACCGCATTTCTCAACGATAGAAGATCTCACAATTTCAGGGGTCGTTAGAGGCGTATAACCCTTCTTCATGACTTGTGATAATGTCCAATTAAGAAGGGCCATCTCCAATAAAACTGCTTCATTCTTCAAATAGAAAAACTTTGAACCACTAACCTGCAAGAGTGTAAATAACAAAAAAGTTACTTCAGCTCATCTCCTTGGTTAAAAAAAAAACAGAAACCCAAAAAAAATTGGTCATCAATCTAATGCGTAATAGAAGGAGATAATCATTCACCAACTTAACTGAACTCTACTAATTTGAACACAAAGTACTCGGTCCATATGTTGTAATGGAGAATAGTTGGCTATTGATGACATCTCAGTTCAGTAGCTAATCACATGGCAACGGTGATCCAACAACCTATGAATTGTGCTTTGGTATCTATGGATAAGAGAAAGTGTATAATACCTCTGCAGCAGAGTCAAAATCAATGAGATCAAGATCCTTCCCAAGCTGAAGATGATCCTTGATTGGAAAATGAAACACACGGGGACAACCAACCTACAAAGAATATTACGAATGTTTTTAGAAAGACCTTTCACAGCAACAAAAAAAAAAAGCCATAGTCAATGCAACAGTTGAGAGAGTTATGACCAAACTAACTACCTCCTTTCTAATTGCTGATGAATCCTCTCCTCCAACAGGAACATCAGGGTGAGTCATATTGGGTATAGACTGTGCTACATGTTGCAGCTCATCTTTAAGCTTCACGAGATCTTCTTCAAGAGTTACAAGACTTTCCTTCAAATTTTTACCTGAAGAGCAAAATTGCTTTATTATCTCTTAGCAAAGAAGACAAGACAGACAAACAAAATGGATTCCTCATATATTTACCTTCTTCTACGAGTCTCTCACGTTCAGACGGCTCCAGCTTCCCTTTCATCTTCTTTGCAACATTGTTTCTTTCCTCACGAAGCCTCTCAACTTCCTGCTATCTGCAATCGTTCATTAGCTGAACCGAGAGGATGACAAAAAAAAAAAAACAATCCAATTCAATCTCTCAAATCTAGCCAGAGACTAAAACTAGTCTTTGTCACCAACACTCCATGATTATCCTATCCAGATACTAACAAAACCAACAAGCTAATTTGAATAGAGTTCTTTCTCAGAGCTAATTCCAAATTCCAAATTCGAATAGAGCTAATTCTTAACACGGTAGAGTAGAAGATAAGATATATAACCTTTTGGAGATTGACCATGTTCTCGTAAAGATCAAGGACAGCATCCAAATTAGCATTAGAGTTCCTGTTCTTGATGTTGATTTCGACTGCTTCCTTATTATCCCTTATCCATTTGAAATCAATCGACGCCTTCCACTGAGGCCTCGCTACTACCAAAAACGAGGAGCTTTCAGACACATTCAAAAACCAATGTAAAAATTTTGAAAAAAGGTAAGAGAGCGAAAACTGTAGTACCGGAGGAGACGGTGGTCTGAGTGGCCGGAATATCTTGTACGGCGGCGGAAGCGGAGAAGTCTCTGACTAAGAGAAGCTTACGTGGCTGAAGACGGCGGGAAAACAAACCTAGGGTTAAGGTATTGGGAAATGGCTTGAGGAAGAGGCGAGAAGAGAATGTGGAGATTGTTACAGGAACCGCCGCGGCGAGTCTCAGTTTGTGTAAACTCATCGCCGGAGAGCTTCTCTCTGCTGCTGACGACGACGACGATGATATTGATTCTTTTAGTTTGGATTTGCCATGTAAACGCTGCCGTTTAATATTCTGTGACTAAGAGAGAGAAACGTTGTCGTTTGGTTAAGGGATATCGAAAATTCCTGAATTTTTTTGGTGCTTGTGACACAATTTTGGTTTTTGTATATGATTTTGGTGTTCTTATAGCGTATAAACATAAAGTAGAATTTTTGATGGATCTTAAATCCATATATTTTTGTAAGACTTGCAGACAAACTTGATAGAGAAACGGCTGATGAAAGAAGCAAGGGGCATTACACAATGCATGTTTGTTATTTGAAAAAAGATATCAAACGGTACAAGAAAATTTAAGAAATAGAGATAAAACTCTGGAAATAACAAACAGGATAACCGATGGAGCTCAAAAAACAACATCATATGTTTGGTTTGGAAATCAATTTTGTCTTGCTACTTCTTTTCTCACTTTATAAACAACAACTTCTTCTTCCCATGATTGGTGACTGGCAAGAGCACGTCACAATTAACCAAACCATTGAGAAGTTGTACCAACTCAATGGAACAAACCATTCACCGTCCTTAGAGCTGAATTGAGTGGGATCGGATATGGCCACTTATATCCGAAAGCTAGAGTGGTTGTCGAGGTCGCAAACGATAAAACAAGCTCTGCATTGGCAAAGGAACCTGACAGAAGAATAAAGCTTCGGTTAAGACCAAGAATAAATATGGAATATATATCCATGGGGCGGTTAGATAAGGGTTAAGCATGGGCCTCAGATTATATGAATCGGGAGAAACATACCTCCAAGAGTTGGTGCTAAAGTAACACCTCGCAGGTAGTAGCCTTGTCTCGGAGATCTTTTGGTGTTCTTACGGGCTTGTATGTGCCCGTCTTTTGTTACCAAACCAAATAAGACCACCAATGAAGGTCCAAGAAAGTATGAAGAATTATTTCACATGGTTTTTAGGTTCAGAGGGAGAGGCTCGAAACCACAATGGTTGTGTTGACCACAAAACCGGGTTTGCGGTAATACATGTAGAGACAAGCGAAACCGTCACAGGTATTATGGGAACCAAGAATCGGATGTTATCCAAATCCAAGGAGTAGGGATATGGACCGATGATGATGAACCCAACACCAGTCTACTTAGAGATTCTACAATCGGGTGATCAATATTTTCATCATCAGGATGTAAAGAGACCATGAGAACATCTGGATTACCTCTTGATTGCTGACCATGTGTCAACTGTCTTCGTTGGAAGAATGGAGATTCGATCGTTGATTTCCACTGTTTCGATACACCCTTTAATCTCATCAGAGAATCCACATCAAGTCTCTCTAGGATACGCTCTACGCAATCGTGGGGAAGCGATTCCCTCCTCAAGCAGCGTAGCTTTTTTGTTGACATTCTTGCGATTGTTGTTGAGCAGACACCCCCGAAGACCCTTGATGATGAAGAAGAGATTGAATTATATAGGAGGAGGGTTATGATGTCCTATATTTATTAAAAACCAAACCAGTAATCTCCCAAATAAACAAACAGGAAAACCTTCCAAGGAATAGGCAAAAACTTAACAATTCCCTTTTTCCTCAAGGAAATCAGAAACAACATCTCTCTCTCTCTCTCCACACGACAGACACAGATCTCCTAAACCTAAACTCAGACACCTCTTCGAACCCCATCTCTGTTTTTTTTTTTTCTTTTTGGTATCATACTTCTTTAGTAAGCAAAAGGTTGAAGACAAGTCGAAAGCTGTTATAGTAAAGATCATTTGAGGTTGGAGGTTGTCTTGCACCCCAAGTTATCAGATATTTCATGACCAAAGCCCAACATATGCAATAGGGTCAGTATTTTAGTTTACGGAGCCACAGAATGATAAAATCGAAGTAGTAGTTTTTGAAATAGAATCATTCAACATATATTATATTGGTACAATCGGTTACGTATGTTACTTTTTGTCAAAAAAGTCAATGTTTTATTCTTGTAAATAAAGAGCATATTTTCAATCTACACCAAAACGATGTTGTTTGATTAACATTACAATTTTTAAAAGTAATTCATGTTTTTTTGTTTTCATATGATCGAGACTTATTTTTCAGATTGAAATTGATTTAGTGTTTTTTTTATTAGTTAGAGGTTTTCTTTTACATTTTGCCTATATATAAATATGAATTCCGAACAAAAGAATATCAAGCAAGATTATAAACTGAGTTTTTTGAAAAAAAATTGATGATCATGATCTACAATGTTATCACATATATAAAAATCATTGTAAGAATATAAAACACGTCAAAACTAATGATGTTTACAAATATTAGTTAAAACACTTAGCTGTCACATTGTTATTCAACTTCATTGTTAATTGTCTAAAATGTTGACAATTAAGTTTTTGATTCATATTAGTTTTAATGCTGAATGAAAATGTGACAAAATTTTAAATTGACTGAGACTAATGATAGTGTTAATTACTTCTGAACATAAATTGCTCAATAAGTACTTACTAAAAAAAGAAAGTAAAAGTAACTCAAAAACCAAACACACTAATATACACTTTTGGTAAAAATCACATATTAATATTAAAGGTACTCACTCTCATCTTCATTGTTTACTTACTTTGTGGAAGCTAATACCTACGAGAGAATTGACAAAGACCCTCTGGCTTCTTCGATTTCTATCCTTGAAAAGGTACTTTCAATTTGCTTCTTCACTTTTGTCTTTGTTGAGGTTTCTTTAAAGATAGCTTATTCACTTTTGTTTTGTGTTTTTCTTCAGACTTGGAGGGATGCCGTGGCAAGGCTTCAGAAGAGTGCATCTACCGATATGAGAGAGTATCACTGCAAGAAGATGAGAGACCGATATAATAAGAGGTGAAGAGGTTCCTGAAGATGAAGTAATCGGCTATCATGATGTGTTCTCGTCTGAACCGGTCCTGAAGATGTTGTGTCAAATGTTTCTTTAAACCGAGCTGCTTTAGAGTACATTTAAAAACGAACTTGGTTATAAATTCCAGTATTTTCCAGTGGTAGTTTTGTAACGAGATAGATTTCGAGCTAGGTGAAATTTTCATGTAAGTGAGTGAAGAATCTGAAATTTTGTTGGAATTTGAAATGCAGACATAACTCTTTTGTTGTATAGTCACCAGTCAATGTGAACTTCCACTGTTATGTAAATGGTATATACATTTTTTTCTTTTCGTCTAGTCATGTTAAATTGGTACTTCTGTCATATGTTGTACTATTATTTTCCGGAACAGTTGACTTATACTAGTGTTTGGCTTATGTGAATTTGAGAGTGCACGTATATATTTGCGTCCAAAATTGAAAATGTATCTCGATATTTCATGAAGAAAAATACTTCTATTTATCCGTATCGTAAAATCTAAGTATTTTATAACTCGTGGATCAACTCCAACTCTCAATGCCATGACATCAGCCATAAGAATTCAATGAATACAGCTCCCCCTGTCTTGAAACACAGCCTACAATAACACATGCATGTGGGTGTGGAAGAGATCTGCAGAGGAGCTAATGTTCTGACTAATAACTCAATAGTAGTCCATCACTGTCAACAGATGCTCAAGTAATTGTATTTTAACATGAGGTGAGCCTCACATGAACAAGCGACTGCAGAGATGATCGCAGGGTCTGTATAACAATCACAGTAACATGGATACAAACGAAACCAGCCACAAGAGAAGCAACCACTTGCAATCCTCCTAAGTTCAGCAACAACAACATAATCCATAGCCAAGAGATATACAGCAATTTTCAGGAATAGTTTGCAATGTTGAGACCAGTTCTAGTGAAGAACTTATCTTATTAACATGACAAAACGCATGACGATCAACCACAGATGCAGCTAGATCGAAGCATCGTGTATCAACATCAAAAGCATGGTTCTGCCTAAACCTAAACCGTTCTAACTGAAGCTACCCCTCTCGAGGAACAACATCATCGTCATTTATGAAGATAATTCCAGAATCTTTATCCAGATAGAGCAAAGGAAGTAAACACGTACATAATACCAAATAAGATAATTTTAGAGATGTTTAAATCTGTAAACACATTCATAATTTGGTCTTTTACATGTGTTAAATTTATTTCAAGAGAAATAAAATAAGCAATGCCCTCTTGGCAAGATATCATACATTTTCAGGCCAAATCAGAATAAAAGAAAAACAGAAGTCATTTAGCAAAAGGAAGAGACAAGTCATGGACGAAGAAGACACATATCATGTTGGCTTGTAGTATTTGGTGGCCACAAACGGCATCTTTGTGATGTTGCCCTCATATGGTTTCCCACGAACCAAGATCTTGACTTTAGTCCCGGTCTTGTGCTGACCTGACTTCACATACCCCATGGCTATGTTCTTCTTCAGGTTCGGGCTAAACCCTCCACTTGTGATCTCTCCAATCTTGTTCCCACTCTCATCATGAACCTCGCTATGCGACCTTGCTGGTGGTCCTGAGGAGAAAAAACCGACCCTTCTGATTGTAGGTCCGTCTTTAAGCTGTTGGAGAATCACATCCGCGCCAAGAAATCCACCTTCGGCTCTTCTACGCTTCCCTATGGCCCATGTGAGCCCAGCTTCAACAGGAGAAATGTGTTGCTCCATGTCATTTCCATATAGACAAAGTCCTGCTTCTAACCTGAGACTGTCTCTTGCTCCTAGACCCGTAAGCCTTATCTTACCCTCGGATTTCTCCAAGATTGCTTTCGCTAGATCCACTGCGTGCTCAGATGGAACCGAAATCTCAAACCCATCTTCCCCCGTATACCTGAAAGCCAAAACAGACACAATCATTACCTATGTGATCTTCAGAACTCTTACTCATGAGCTATTGTCTACTTGAACCAAGAAACAAATATATGTTATAGCATCTGACTCAAAGCGATAGTGAGACATGAGATTATACCCGGTCCTGGTGAGGAAACATGTGGAACCATTAATGTCCAGAATCTGGAATTGCCCAAAGTAAAGCTTGCTCAAGTCTTCTTTAGTCAGATGTTGAAGCACCGGAGCAGCCAAAGGACCCTACATCAGAAGGTTCACGATCGCAATGTACTGTAACTACGAGTATAGAGCAACAACAGAACAACAAATGGAAGAATCTTTTGGTTCAAAAGTAATAGCCAAACCTGAAGGGCGAGAAGAGATCTTTCGTCATGGATATGCCACGAGACATCACCTCCTTTGGATTTGAAAGCTTTCATATGTTCTTCAATGTGAGCCAAATCCTTATCCCTACAACCAGCATTCACTACCAAATAGATATGGTCATCTGTCACTTTGGTAATCACAGAGTCATCAATGGCACCTCCTTTCTCATTCGTGAACACGGTCAAGCTCCCAGTTCCAGGAGCCAAACCAGCCACATCAGCAACCACAAGTGTCTCAAGAAAAGGAACGCAATCTTTGCCCTTAAGACTCAAACCACACATATGTGCAACATCAAACAAACTCCCATTTTGAAAAAGAACACAACAAAACTCAGTGCCTGTGAACTGTATGATGAACAAACCTCAAGTACAAGAGGAATAACAGTAAGAAATTGCAAAAAGCTAATCATCAAAACTTACTTGAGCTTCGGTTTGATGAGTTCGATGCCTCCCATGAAAGGCCTAAGAGGCTCAGGGATCACCACGGATCCATCTTCTTGCTGGTAATTCTCCAGCAAACACACCATCATCCTTGGGACCGCACAGGCCGTTGCGTTTAGAGTGTGCACAAACTTAGTAGCTGGAAGGTTCGCTTTGCCTTTCTTAGGACCCGTCTGAAGTGGTTCAGATGGGCGGTAGCGTATTCCCAGTCTCCGGCTTTGGTAATCTGTGCAGTTCGATGCGCTTGATATCTAGTTCATAAGTTACAACAGCAAGCTCAGAGGCGAAACTAGGACTTAAATCTAGTTGTACGACACAAATAATGAACAGTTTGTTTAATTACCTCGCCAAACCGTCCAAAACCAGGCATCCATGCTTCAATATCAAACTTGCGGTAAGCTGGAGCGCCTAAATCCGCTGTGGCCATATCCAGTGTTCTGCAAAGATAAAGTTAGATTTCCGGAAGACAGAAACTGTGGTGAGAAAAGATCAGGTTCGAAATGTAGTTTCTTACTTGAAGTGTAATCCTAGAGAAGTGAACAAATCCTCTTCAATCTGAATGAGTTCGTGGTGGAAGAATTCACTATCTTCAGGTCGGCATATGACGAACATCTCTGCTTTGCTGAACTGATGAACGCGGTAAAGACCTCTGCAAGAATTGAGAAAGTACAGGTGTTTTAAGTAAGACCTATGTGTATATAGAAAAAGCCAAGAACATGCACTTGCTTCTTGGAATAAACAATTTATTCAAACTTACTTGGTGGCGGCGCCAGCTGCACCTGCTTCAGTACGGAAGCAATGAGAGAATGCTATATATTTTAAAGGTAATGATGATTCAAGAAGAATAGAGTCCATATGGATTCCTCCTAAGGGGATTTCAGCGGTACCAATGAGACATTGGTCAGTTCCATCTATAGAATAAACCTATCGAGAAGAATAGAAACATCATTGGCATAAAACAACAAAGAAAAAGGTTTACTTATCAAACAGAGTAAACAAACAAGTGCCGAAACCTGAGTATTATCTCCACGAGGTTGGAAACCGCATTTCTCAACGATAGAAGATCTCACAATTTCAGGGGTCGTTAGAGGCGTATAACCCTTCTTCATGACTTGTGATAATGTCCAATTAAGAAGGGCCATCTCCAATAAAACTGCTTCATTCTTCAAATAGAAAAACTTTGAACCACTAACCTGCAAGAGTGTAAATAACAAGGAAGTAACTTCAGCTCATCTCCTTGGTTAAAAAAGAAAAAAAAAAACAGAAAACCAAAAAAATTGGTCATCAATCTAATGCGTAACAGAAGGAGATAATCATTCACCAACTTAACTGAACCCTACTAATTTGAACATAAAATACTCGGTCCATATGTTGTAATGGAGAATAGTTGGCTATTGATGACATCTTAGTTCAGTAGCTAATCACATGGCAACGGTGATCCAACAACCTATGAATTGTGCTTTGGTATCTATGGATAAGAGAAAGTGTATAATACCTCTGCAGCAGAGTCAAAATCAATGAGATCAAGATCCTTCCCAAGCTGAAGATGATCCTTGATTGGAAAATGAAACTCACGTGGACAACCAACCTACAAAGAATATTACGAATGTTTTTAGAAAGACCTTTCACAGCAACAAAAAAAAGAAGCCATAGTCAATGCAACAGTTGAGAGAGTTATGACCAAACTAACTACCTCCTTTCTAATTGCTGATGAATCCTCTCCTCCAACAGGAACATCAGGGTGAGTCATATTCGGTATAGACTGTGCTACATGTTGCAGCTCATCTTTAAGCTTCACGAGGTCTTCTTCAAGAGTTACAAGACTTTCCTTCAAATTTTTACCTGAAAGCAAAATTGCTTTATTATCTCTTAGCAAAGAAGACAAGACAGACAAACAAAATGGATTCCTCATATATTTACCTTCTTCTACGAGTCTCTCACGTTCAGACGGCTCCAGCTTCCCTTTCATCTTCTTTGCAACATTGTTTCTTTCCTCACGAAGCCTCTCAACTTCCTGCTATCTGCAATCGTTCATTAGCTGAACCGAGAGGATGACAAAAAAAAAAAAACAATCCAATTCAATCTCTCAAATCTAGCCAGAGACTAAAACTAGTCTTTGTCACCAACACTCCATGATTATCCTATCCAGATACTAACAAAACCAACAAGCTAATTTGAATAGAGTTCTTTCTCAGAGCTAATTCTTAATACGGTAGAGTAGAAGATAAGATATATAACCTTTTGGAGATTGACCATGTTCTCGTAAAGATCAAGGACAGCATCCAAATTAGCATTAGAGTTCCTGTTCTTGATGTTGATTTCGACTGCTTCCTTATTATCCCTTATCCATTTGAAATCAATCGACGCCTTCCACTGTGGCCTCGCTACTTCATAAAAAAAAACGAGGAGCTTTCAGACACATTCAAAAACCAATGAAGAATTTTGAATTAAGGTAAGAGAGAGAAAACTCTAGTACCGGAGGAGACGGTGGTCTGAGTGGCCGGAATATCTTGTACGGCGGCGGAAGCGGAGAAGGCTCTGACTAAGAGAGGCTTACGTGGTTGAAGACGGCGGGAAAACAAACCTAGGGTTAAGGTATTGGGAAATGGCTTGAGGAAGAGGCGAGAAGAGAATGTGGAGATTGTTACAGGAACCGCCGCGGCGAGTCTCAGTTTGTGTAAACTCATCGCCGGAGAGCTTCTCTCTGCTGCTGACGTCGACGACGATGATATTGATTCTTTTAGTTTGGATTTGCCATGTAAACGCTGCCGTTTAATATTCTGTGACTAAAAAGAGAGAGAAACGTTGTCGTTTGGTTAAGGGATATCGAAAATTCCCGAATTTTTTTTGGTGCTTGTGACACAATTTTGGTTTTTGTATATGAGAGTCTTTTGGTGTTCTTATTAGCTTATATGAACCTGTCTTTTGTGAGATGGTCAAATAATAAACTAACGCAGTAAAAAGTTGTTATTATTTCAATGGTTTTTTGGATTGATCTTCTTTTGCTCAAATCACAATATTGTGTTTACTGCATTTGTCTGCACTTATAAAGCAACTTAAAACACTGATTACAGCCTTCACTTGTCGCAAGGGGAGGGGTTCACAATTGGTCTTCACTCTTAATGGATTTGTAGGTAGGTATGTAGTATATCAATTTTGTAGGAAGAATGTCATATTACTTGTTTCCATCACCCTTATTGATATTTCCTTGATTTGATTTGTAGGTTCCCAATATTTGTGCTCAAAGGCTATGAGGTGGATTCCGGCAAGGCTTATAAAAGATGATTGGCTTCTCAAACCTAGTGGAGCTGCAACTCAGGTTGATGAACAGAGAAGAGTAAACCAGAGGAGAAAGAAGACAAGGCAAAACCTGTAGCAGAGGCTCCTCTCCTGCTTCATCAAAAATTGGGAAAGTGGACTGGAAACTTCACCTCCAAAAGAGAGAAGCCTAGGGCTGCTTCAGGACCATCACCAAGACCTCAAATTCCTCCAAAAAGGACAGGGCGCTGCTTGATTAAGAAATTTCCCAAGACTGATGAGAACTATATTTGAGGCAAGTGATCTTTGAAATGAGTACCTTGAGAATAGAGAAGGATATGCTTCTCACAAGCCTCTTCGGTTTTGTAATTGTCTCCTACGTATATACATATATGAGATATTGAATTCTAAACGGTTGTGGATCATAAATCCATATATTTTTGTAAGACTTGCAGAGCAAACTTGGATAGAGAAACGGCTGATGAAAGAAGCAAAGATTACACCATTAATATTATCACAGAGTGTTATATGAAAAAAGATATCAAACGGTGGAAACAAGAAAGATTTAAGAAATAGAGATAAAACTCTGGAAATAACAAACAGGATAACCGATGGAGAAATCATGAAAAACAACATCATATGTATTGGTTTGGAGATCAAGTTCCACCAGTGCTTCTCTTCGCTCACGACAGTAAAACAACAACTTCTTCTTCCCATCCAAAAGTGCTAGTGGCAAGAGCACGTGTGTGAATCTACCAAACCATTGAGAAGTTGTAGCCAGATCAATGGAACACGTACATTTTGTGCCATGTCTTATTGGCTGAATTGAAAGACCATATCACTTGGTTGGGCCACTTCCTCTCGGAAACGCACAAGCGGTTGTCGAGGTCGCAGATAGCGATATCTAAATCATCAACATCGGCAAAGGGAGCTTTACAGACGACTTGAAAGGCTTCGGTGTGAAGATCAAAGGATAGAATTTTGGTTTCCTCCTCGCACTCGGTGAACCAATGAAGCGAGCCATCTACATAGACAGGGTCGGGGCAACCAAAAATCCGATAAGGAGAAGCGGGAGAAACATACCTCCAAGAGTTGGTGCTAAAGTCGAAAACCTCGCAGGTAGTAGCCTTGTCTCGGCCGATCTCTGAAGAGTTGTATAGCCAAACGGGCTTGTATGTGCCCGTGATTTTGTCTTTACCAAAACCAAGATTAGAGACCACGTAATGAAGGTCCAAGAAAGTATGGAAGAAATTATCTCCTAAGTCGAACATGAGTTGTTGTAGGTTACAGAGAGGGAGAGGCCGATACCATCTAGTGGTTGGGTTGACCACAAAACCGGGTTTGCGGTACATACATGTAGAGACAAGCGAAACCGTCACAGGTATTATGGGAAACGAAGAATCGGATGTTATCCAAATCCCAAGGAGTAGGGATATGGACCGATGATGATGAACCCAACACCAGTCTACTTAGAGGTTCTACAATCGGGTGATCAATATTTTCATCATCAGGATGTAAAGAGACCATGAGAACATCTGGATTACCTCTTGATTGCTGACCATGTGTCAACTGTCTTCGTTGGAAGTATGGAGATTCGATCGTTGATTTCCACTGTTTCGATACACCCTTTAATCTCATCAGAGAATCCACATCAAGTCTCTCTAGGATGTGCTCTACGACGTCGTGGTGCAGCCATTCCAATATCTTCCAAGGAAAAAGGCAAACTCAACAATTCCCTTTTCCTCAAGGAAATAGAAACAGTATCTCTCTATCTCTCCACACGACAGCCACAGATCTCCTAAAGGTAAACTCAGACACCTCTTGGAAAAGACGAAAAGGAAATTGTTGAGTTTATCTTAGGCGTATCATACTTCTTTAGTAAGCAAAAGGTTGAAGACAAGTCGAAAGCTGTTATAGTAAAGATCATTTGAGGCTGGAGGTTGTCTTGCACCCCAAGTTATCAGATATTTCATGACCAAAGCCCAACATAAGCAATAGGGTCAGTATTTTAGTTTACGGATCATTCAACATATATTATATTGGTACAATCGGTTACCTATGTTACTTTTTGTCAAAAAAGTCAATGTTTTATTCTTGTAAATAAAGAGCATATTTTCAATCTACACCAAAACGATGTTGTTTGATTTTTAAAAGTAATTCATGTTTTTTTGTTTTCATATGATCGAGACTTATTTTTCAGATTGAAATTGATGTAGTGTTTTTTTTATTAGTTAGAGGTTTTCTTTTACATTTTTCCTATATATAAATATGAATTCCGAACAAAAGAATATCAAGCAAGATTATAAACTGAGTTTTTTGTCACAAAAAATTGATGATCATGATCTACAATGTTATCACATATATAAAAATCATTGTAAGAATATAAAACACGTCAAAACTAATGATGTTTACAAATATTAGTTAAAACACTTAGCTGTCACATTGTTATTCAACTTCATTGTTAATTGTCTAAAATGTTGACAATTAAGTTTTTGATTCATATTAGTTTTAATGCTGAATGAAAATGTGACAAAATTTTAAATTGACTGAGACTAATGATAGTGTTAATTACTTCTGAACATAAATTGCTCAATAAGTACTTACTAAAAAAAGAAAGTAAAAGTAACTCAAAAACCAAACACACTAATATCCACTTTTGGTAAAAATCACATATGAATATCAAAGGTACTCACTCTCATCTTCATTGTTTACTTACTTTGTGGAAGCTAATACCTACGAGAGAATTGACAAAGACCCTCTGGCTTCTTCGATTTCTATCCTTGAAAAGGTACTTTCAATTTGCTTCTTCACTTTTGTCTTTGTTGAGGTTTCTTTAAAGATAGCTTATTCACTTTTGTTTTGTGTTTTTCTTCAGACTTGGAGGGATGCCGTGGCAAGGCTTCAGAAGAGTGCATCTACCGATATGAGAGAGTATCACTGCAAGAAGATGAGAGACCGATATAATAAGAGGTGAAGAGGTTCCTGAAGATGAAGTAATCGGCTATCCTGATGTGTTCTCGTCTGAACCGGTCCTGAAGATGTTGTGTGAAATGTTTCTTTAAACCGAGCTGCTTTAGAGTACATTTAAAAACGAACTTGGTTATAAATTCCAGTATTTTCCAGTGGTAGTTTTGTAACGAGATAGATTTCGAGCTAGGTGAAATTTTCATGTAAGTGAGTGAAGAATCTGAAATTTTGTTGGAATTTGAAATGCAGACATAACTCTTTTGTTGTGTAGTCACCAGTCAATGTGAACTTCCACTGTTATGTAAATGGTATATACATCTTTTTCTTTTCGTCTAGTCATGTTAAATTGGTACTTCTGTCATATGTTGTACTATTATTTTCCGGAACAGTTGACTTATACTAGTGTTTGGCTTATGTGAATTTGAGAGTGCACGTATATATTTGCGTCCAAAATTGAAAATGTATCTCGATATTTCATGAAGAAAAATACTTCTATTTATCCGTATCGTAAAATCTAAGTATTTTATAACTCGTGGATCAACTCCAACTCTCAATGCCATGACATCAGCCATAAGAATTCAATGAATACAGCTCCCCCTGTCTTGAAACACAGCCTACAATAACACATGCATGTGGGTGTGGAAGAGATCTGCAGAGGAGCTAATGTTCTGACTAATAACTCAATAGTAGTCCATCACTGTCAACAGATGCTCAAGTAATTGTATTTTAACATGAGGTGAGCCTCACATGAACAAGCGACTGCAGAGATGATCGCAGGGTCTGTATAACAATCACAGTAACATGGATACAAACGAAACCAGCCACAAGAGAAGCAACCACTTGCAATCCTCCTAAGTTCAGCAACAACAACATAATCCATAGCCAAGAGATATACAGCAATTTTCAGGAATAGTTTGCAATGTTGAGACCAGTTCTAGTGAAGAACTTATCTTATTAACATGACAAAACGCATGACGATCAACCACAGATGCAGCTAGATCGAAGCATCGTGTATCAACATCAAAAGCATGGTTCTGCCTAAACCTAAACCGTTCTAACTGAAGCTACCCCTCTCGAGGAACAACATCATCGTCATTTATGAAGATAATTCCAGAATCTTTATCCAGATAGAGCAAAGGAAGTAAACACGTACATAATACCAAATAAGATAATTTTAGAGATGTTTAAATCTGTAAACACATTCATAATTTGGTCTTTTACATGTGTTAAATTTATTTCAAGAGAAATAAAATAAGCAATGCCCTCTTGGCAAGATATCATACATTTTCAGGCCAAATCAGAATAAAAGAAAAACAGAAGTCATTTAGCAAAAGGAAGAGACAAGTCATGGACGAAGAAGACACATATCATGTTGGCTTGTAGTATTTGGTGGCCACAAACGGCATCTTTGTGATGTTGCCCTCATATGGTTTCCCACGAACCAAGATCTTGACTTTAGTCCCGGTCTTGTGCTGACCTGACTTCACATACCCCATGGCTATGTTCTTCTTCAGGTTCGGGCTAAACCCTCCACTTGTGATCTCTCCAATCTTGTTCCCACTCTCATCATGAACCTCGCTATGCGACCTTGCTGGTGGTCCTGAGGAGAAAAAACCGACCCTTCTGATTGTAGGTCCGTCTTTAAGCTGTTGGAGAATCACATCCGCGCCAAGAAATCCACCTTCGGCTCTTCTACGCTTCCCTATGGCCCATGTGAGCCCAGCTTCAACAGGAGAAATGTGTTGCTCCATGTCATTTCCATATAGACAAAGTCCTGCTTCTAACCTGAGACTGTCTCTTGCTCCTAGACCCGTAAGCCTTATCTTACCCTCGGATTTCTCCAAGATTGCTTTCGCTAGATCCACTGCGTGCTCAGATGGAACCGAAATCTCAAACCCATCTTCCCCGGTATACCTGAAAACCAAAACAGACACAATCATTACCTATGTGATCTTCAGAACTCTTACTCATGAGCTATTGTCTACTTGAACCAAGAAACAAATATATGTTATAGCATCTGACTCAAAGCGATAGTGAGACATGAGATTATACCCGGTCCTGGTGAGGAAACATGTGGAACCATTGATGTCCAGAATCTGGAATTGTCCAAAGTAAAGCTTGCTCAAGTCTTCTTTAGTCAGATGTTGAAGCACCGGAGCAGCCAAAGGACCCTACACATCACAAGGTTCACGATCGCAATGTAGTGTAACTACGAGTATATACAGCAAAAACAGAACAGCAAATGGAACAATCTTTTGGTTCGAAAGTAATAGCCAAACCTGAAGGGCGAGAAGAGATCTCTCATCATGGATATGCCACGAGACATCACCTCCTTTGGATTTGAAAGCTTTCATATGTTCTTCAATGTGAGCCAAATCCTTATCCCTACAACCAGCATTCACTACCAAATAGATATGGTCATCTGTCACTTTGGTAATCACAGAGTCATCAATGGCACCTCCTTTCTCATTCGTGAACACGGTCAAGCTCCCAGTTCCAGGAGCCAAACCAGCCACATCAGCAACCACAAGCGTCTCAAGAAAAGGAACGCAATCTTTGCCCTTAAGGCTCAAACCACACATGTGTGCAACATCAAACAAACTCCCATTTTGCCTGCAGTTAACCGTTGAGTCAATGATGGAATCTTTGTACTGAATTGGCATACTCCAACCAGCAAAAGGAACCATCTTTCCGCCATGGGCGACATGGAAGTCATAAAGAGCAGTCTTTTTCAGGTCGGCTTCAGATGCAAAGTAGCGGCGTGACACAACCTTCTTGTCAGTTTGAGCAAGACGACGTGTTATGGATTGCCCTAGCTGCCATAAACTACCACCTCTCATCTTCTCCTCAAGCTACATAAACAATTTGATCCAAGAACACTCAAAATCCATAAAAAATACATTTTCAAATTCAGTGAATTGAAATTGATAAACTCTTAAACTATGAATGAATGAAGAAAGGAGATTCATGTAAAGGCAATACAATCCACAAGTGAGAATAGAACAACAGCCATTTTTCAGTTGATCCATTGTGACCACAGGCATAAAGAGAACATTTTTAAAATCTAGAAATCATCAACAATAAGATTCAGATTCATTATATAACATCTGAAACAATCTGGGAAATCAATAATCGGAATTAGATCGAACTCTTATTTTCACAAAGAAGAATAAATCATTGACAAATGTTGTCTGCGATCAAAATAATCGTAAAAACGTAAAACCTAAAATGGGTAGCGAAGAAATCTTACAAAGATTGAGACTTTGACACTGGAGGAGCTTCGTCCAGTTCCAGACTCCCTGATACGACTATGTAAGTGTTAACTGATGGTTTTGTTGGAAGTAAATAAATGAAATAAATATTGGTATCAATGGCAAAAGGGACTTTATATATATATTTTCAAGGATTAAAAATATTTAAATGGAGTTAATAAAGATTTAAAATTGAAATTAAAAATAGAGATTTGTGAATAGAAAAAAATGGGAGGACAAAAGATGGGGTTGGTGGTGGTGGTGGAGTGATCTGATCATCAGCCAAACAAAGAAAAGGCCAAAGCAACCGCATCCCCATTGAGTGGTAAGTATTCTTCTATCTTTATCTTCTTCTTTTTATTTATATCAAAATTATGTAAGTATTTTCCGATTAAAATTTTGGAGTTGTAGACGTTTTTCTATGTTAGCATTTTTATCCATTCCAAAAAGAAATCAGGATTTAATTATATGAATATGGATTCAAAATAACACTTCTTTTGTCACATGGTTTGACTAATAGTTATCATGAATTTCAAGAAACATTTAAACCAAATTTAGAATCAACTACTATGGAAATATGATGCATTATCAAGCTGCTTTTTATATTTGTTTATTGCTTATATGTGTGACTTAGCATTATGTTCATTGCGATCTTGTGTTCCATGCAACCATCAATCATGTGATCATTGGCATTTCAATCAATTTTCTTTGGTTTTCATGATTTTTGGTAAGAACCTCACATCTTAAATAATATATGAACTGGGAGTTAGTAAAAGAAAATTTTACAGTTTTCTATAGTTTGATTTTTGGTCCTTGCAACCCTTAGTTGGCCATATTGTCAAACCTTATGTCCAATACTCCAATCATATGTTTTAGTTCTTGTAGCTATAGTGTGACGATATATTTATTGATCAACTTATGGGATTTTATTTTTCATAATTGATTTATAAAATATACTAGGTAACAACTCGCACAAAGTGCAGATAAATCGATCAAATAAAATCATTATAAATAAAATTATTATTTGAGATTTAAGATTCGGTTGTGTAAAACAAAATATGCAACTAATTTTTATTTTATTTTATTTAAATTTGTGATTAGTTTGTGTAAAAATATATTTTATCCGTGAAATCTGTGAATGTAGAAAATAATTTTAACGTGGTAGAGAAATTTGTATGGACTTTGTTTTAAAAAAATATGAATAATTATCAACTTAAAAAATAATTTGTTGTTTTTTTAAAAAGAATAATATAGATTGAAATTAAATGGTTACAAATAATTTTAATTTATGTAATGAATTTTGATTTAAATCTATAATGGCATAAATATAATTAGTATAATTAATGAGGATTATTTGTTAAAATGTGCTTTAAGCTTTCTGGCCCCGACACATCAACATTTTTTAAAAAATGCTTCTCTATTAACATATAGGGGGGACAAGGAAAAAAAAAAAGTAATGCAGAAATTAAACCACCACCACCACCACCGAGTCCGCCACCGGCTCCCCTGCCGAAACCGCCTCCACCGAGGAGTCCACCTCCACCGAGGATTCCGTCACCACCACCGCCCCCTCCACCTCCACCTAACCCTAGTCCAGCTCCGGCACCAATCCCAAGCCCACCAAGACCAGCTCCGCTACCAAGGCCAAGCCCTAGGCCACCATCGCTATCACCGCGTCCGAGGAAAGATTTCTCATCCTTGAATTGGGTATCCCCGGACATAAGTTTCCTAGCACCGGCATTGGCACAAACAAGTGCAATGAGGAGAAGCACAAGAAAGTGAGGAAATGTGCCTTTCATTTTGCTTTTATGGTGAATCAGAGAGTTGTGTTACTGTTAAATTTGATGAGAGTAAAGACACAAAAGGTGTTTAGGAAGAATTAAGAGGGGGGTATTGGTCTAGGATTTAGAAAGAATTTAAATGACTTTAAAAGTTATGTAAAATATGTTGTTATTCAATCAAGATTTTTTAAAACTCTTTAATTATTGGTTGTGGATTTGTAAAAAGATATTTAAAATCTTGATAAAACTAGTGTTATTAGATTAAGAGTTTTATAAAATTATTAAAAGTTTTATGTTATTCAAGTAAAACAAAAGAATCTTGGATTGTTAAGAAATTCAAATTTTGTGTTATTGGTTTAGGATTTTATATCATTTCCTCCATAACAAAAGTCATGAAAACTCTTTCATCAAATATAAAGATTTTGAAAGATTTTACAAGATTAGGAAAAACAAATCAGCAAGATTTAAAATAACTTCCTAAACAATCTCTTATAAAATCCTTCATTTTTACTTTCTAATTTTTACAAGATGAGTTTCCTAAAATAAGATAAGGATAAATGTAAACTAAATATTATTTATACATTCTTGATAATGCTAAACTTCCTAAACCAATATTAACATTTATCTAATATGTTCTAGAATAATATAATCATGACTTCCATTTTCGGGTTTATCATCTTCACCTAGATCTCGGTCGATCTCTGGTTCACCATATCCCAATATTCCCCGGCAAGCTCATACGTGGTAACACGGTGAGATTGGACAAGTCTTCAAAATAACAGTTTTATACCCAGCCGTCGGGTCATCATCTACGTTTATACCCGGTCATAGGGTCAAAGCGGCTACAAAACCCAGCCGTTAGGTCATCGACATTTATACTCGGTCGTATGGTCATCAACGGCGTTTATACTCGGCCGTAGAGTCATCTTCGTGGCATTTATACTCAGCCATAGAGTCAATTCCTTGGGTTATGCTCGATTAAGCAATAACCCATAATTAGGATAAACTTGGTGAAACATCATCACCATCAATCTTCAACACCATGGATACACATGACGAATGTTTTGTTTTTTATCTAAAAAAAGAAAAAAAAAATTAATATTAGACTCTCATAATTGTAATTTTACAAGATACATTTTCTTATATAGAGATGAGTTACTAAGATACAGATAAATGTAAACTAAATATTATTTATACATTCTTGATAATGCTAAACTTCCTAAATCAATATTAATATTTATCTAATATTTCTATAATAATATCTTCATGACTTCTATTTTCGGGTTTATCATCTTCACCATAGATCTCGGTCGATCTCCGGTTCACCAACTCCCAATAGTTACAAGCCTATATATAGGCAGTTATGTATACACACACATATGTAATGTTTGTGAGCAATAAATGCATATAAAATTTGGATCTATGACGACCTCTGTATGAGTACAATGTAGCGTATATAAATTAGTCTACTGAACATGCATGTCCAACGAAATTTTGTATACAACGAGATTTAACTTAGCATCAATCGACTTTAAATCTTGTAAAGTAAATCGTCGTAATGCATGGAAACGTTAACTTAAGCAATATAAATATTTAAATTTATATGCAACTCCAAATTTTAGAAGACTTGAGTTCATTTTATCAAACTTTCAGTACAATTGATCTCTTTATACGATAATCATGTGTTTTGGGAATCAGTGGAAATAATTTGGAATCAATGGATCGACTTATATCTCTCATATATGAGTGTTAGTATCATTTCAGAGTCCATGTGAGAATATGGATGTGATCATCATCCCTAGCTCGTATATAAACATAACATACATTCTTGAACATTTGTTTTTGGTAATATACATTTTTAAACAATTCTTGTCCAGTTGTTACATCTTATATTGTCATAGTCAGTTATCTAATTTTTGCAAGATGCAAACATGTTACCGGATGTTAAAAATGTGTGAATCGAGATGCCGTGATGGTTAGGTAAATAAGAACATAAAAAGACCCACAACCCAACCGTTTTTTAATCGATAATTTAATTGGGAGGCCAAAAGAAATATATATACACATGATCTCGAGACCTATGAAGATCAGATCCGCTCTAAACCTAAACTAAACCGAATGACGTTAAGTTTAATTGGTTCTCTTAACCGACTGGATTCATATAACTGATCGAACTTCTGCAGCATCAGTTTTCATCAGCATGTAAATGTAGCATGTGAAAAATAAAGATAAGAAGGTTAGAAATTATAGAACCTGCCGGTTACGTAGTGGGTAGGGCTCTATATGGAATGTGTATTAATTATAAATGGCCTGCTTCCTTTGTGAGATCTATTTTGAAACTAGAGACCACCTCTTCTTACGCTGCCCTTATGCGTATGACCTATGGAGATGGTGTTTTCAAAAGCTTCACCTACCTTTCATGGGTTTCACTACCTGGGACCTCTTCCTTAACTGGCTAAGCTCCGCTAACAACGATCCGCAAATGGTCACCCTCAAACTACTGGTAGCTCAGGCGGTGGTTTACACTCTTTGGCATGAGAGAAACGCCCGAATTTTCACAGGTAACCGTACTCCGGTTGAAGCTCTCTTCCCCAAGCTCGATAGAAGGATCCGCAACACATGCCTGGCTAGGAATCACTCTCCGAAGTACCAAGACCTACTCATGCTCTGGTTTCGCTCCTTCTATCCCTAATTATCTCTTCTTTCTCTTTCTTTGTTATTGTTTGGATCCAAAACCGGGTTTGTTCGCCCTGGTTTCGATGTTGTCATTCGCATCTTTAAAAACCCTCTATGTATGTGAAAGCTTAAGATATATACCATCTGAAATTTTATGAAAAATAAATAAATAAATGGCTTTCAAAATTCGAATGATAGTTGTAGTATAAAGTAGGTGGATCCAAACTCCATTAATATGGCCAACTAATTTGATCTTCTTATCTTTTTGCGGTAATGGCTGAGTTTTCATGTGACTACATATATTGAAAACGTATGTTGTTATTATGTTATATATTGAATACAAACACACATGTTGTATATCCAAACTGTTATTTTACACGATCCTAGTATAAGTACTACTTATCAACACTCAAACTAACAGTTTTATTTGGCTAAGAAGGTTGTTTAAGTTCAGTCAATGTATAAACCACACTCTTGTACAGAGATATTTCAATGAAATTTTTATCTAATGCTGCATATAGTTAGCCGGATTTGATAGAAGAGAAAACCGATTTGGTACGGAAAATCATATTCTACTAAACCGTCCATACCGAGAAAACACCAAATACCTCTCAAGGTGGTGGAAACATTTTTATTCAGGACCATAGTAGAGTAAAGCTCAAAGACAAAAAGAACAAGCACACATAGCACGACACAAACTAAACCACATCTTCTTATTTCAGATCAAACACGACTAAGTCTTCCTTTATTTTTACCATCACATGTTTTATTATAATGGCTTCGTTATCTCGAGTCTCGACCATCCTCATTGCTCTCCTCATTCCAGTTCCTTCAGAAAATCTTTGTTGTCTACCAGTACCTGTCATTTTAACAACCAAACCTTTCAAACACTAAATCTAAACTCCACGGTTTCACCATTAGAAATGGAAACTTCGATACCAAATCACTACATTTTTTACGGATCATACTAACCGTTTTCCAGCCATCTGGATCGAGGAATGAGACAATCTTGGTGCCAATTCCAGAAACGGGTCCAGGTTCTCTAGTGATCTTTCCTCCTAGCTCTTGGTTGACTATCTTCACAACTTCACCGCTCTTGTACACATCATCAGTGCCTATTGCAATCTGTTTTATCACATTTAACCATTTAATTCTCAATGAAATGAATCACGTACTGGTTTTAAAGACATCAGAAACTTTAGCAACAAATGCTTGTCTAGAGCCCAGACCTGTGCATAAGCATTGCCCTTTGTGTACTCAGTCACATCGTAGTTGTAGGTCAGCTCCAAAACTATGGATTCGTATTCTTCAGCATATCCCATCATACCAATGGTGTACTGTTTCATCCAACAACAACAAGACTCGATAAGTCACAATGTAGCTCACAAAGGTAAATTATGTCTACATTGCATGACTGATTACATTACTTCACCTTGTATTCAGGTCTCTCAATCTTTCTCAAGAGTCTCATCCCGAGAGCCTGCAGGGAATTAGAAGTGAAGTTAACACTACTAACTAACGAATATTCAAACATTAACACAACCTATTCACTGCATTACCTTTTCATAGAATTTGATGGCGCGGTCGAGATCACCAACACGAAGCATGACTTGACATAATGGTTCAGGAGTTGGACCTCTCTGGATGAGCTCAAAAGTGTAACCATCAGGGTCCTTCACAAACGCAATGATGCTGTTTCCACCTTTGACCGGACCAGGCTCCCTAGTGACATTTCCACCCTTGGCACGGACGCTCTCAACAATTTTGGAAACCTAAACAAAAAGGTGGTTAATCCATCTCTCCGCTTCACACGCATATGTTGATTCGTGATATCCAAACACAAAGTAGGAAGACTTACATCTTGAGTTGAAATGGCAAAATGCCCAAATCCAGTTCCAATATCATATGAGCTAACTCCATAATCTGCAAAACAAAGAAATGAATATGAATCAATGGAAAAAGCGCAAAAGTTGATATTTCTGAAAGATATGAATATGAAACAGTGCTAACAAGGAACAGAGAGTGAAAGAGGGCCATACTATAAGTCAGCTCCACAACAAAGTTAGACGTTTCAGGTCCAAAACCCATAAAAGCATTAGAATACTTCTCATCAGGGATATCTCTTTTCCTCAACAGCTTCATACCAAAGCAGTCAGTGTAAAACCTGGTGAGAAGTAAACAACATCATCAGATACTCCAGTCACATAAAAACGAAGATCATAATGGTATCACAGCGGAAAGAGATAAAAAGACATACTGGATAGTGCGATCAAGATCACCAACGCGGTAGACAACATGGAGAAAACGACGGTTATCCTTCTTAGGCCAATCCATCACGTCAGAAGAAGCCTCAGCCATATTTCTAAAAACAAAACTCGATTCAGCTGCTATCATTGAAACAAAGTGAACACTACAAATCGACACAAAATAGTGACACAGCCTCAACATGGAAGCGCAAGGAATCTCATTCATGTTCCCACCCCCCTAAAAACTTGCTCTCTCCTGATATAAAACACAGTTAAATCCTATAAAAACATATCACTAATCTCAACACCACCATATTGCATTTTACAACCCCAAAAGGTCTCAAATTTACATACCCAACCAATGAATCGACTAACACGAATCAATCGCTATAAACAAAAAAGGAAATCAATTTTGATTTCTCAATGATCATTATATAACACAAAAGATGAGATCAATCAAAAAACAACACTTTCAGATTCAAGAATCCTATTCGAAATCAGATCCAGAAAACACCAGATTGATAGAACGAAACTGATCAATGGAATCAAAGAGACAGGACAACAAAAAATCACAAAACTTTAGAACGCTTTAAAGAGGACATAAACAACGAAACGTTTAAATCGAAGATCATCATCATCTGCAACAACAACAAAACAAAACAAAAAAAAACACTCACCTAGGAAGAAGATGTACGGAACGAAATAAACTTAGCCACTCGATTCACTCAGTCTGTTTGCAAAGATCGTCACTTTAAATAGAGTTTGATGGATGACATAACACAACAGAGAGAAATAATAATAGAGTTTTTAATAGCAGATTGCCGACAATGTTTCTGCTACTGCCTGTGATGTAGCGGGATCATCACAGACGCAATGCAACCGATGGATGAATGTATTATTGTGAAAAGATTGTGAGGGACGGTTACGGTTATAAACTAACAGTCCTGTTATGGAACGACGCGTGGCACCGTGAAACATGTTTTTAATACGTGCTCTGTACTTGTGTGTTCTCGACAGTCGACACTCGACACAGACTCAGCATAGAGCTAGATAGGGATATGGAATCATGATTCAAGTAGAGAGTCGTGTTTCATGTGATCTTTGTACATTTCCCCAAAGCCAAGACACAAAACAAAAAAGAAAAAGAGATATTTTAGAATACCTCATATATTCTCAATAAGCTTTTTTTTTTTTTTTATGTGATTCTTTGTGTTCGGTCTCTCTCTTTGTGCCTTGCCCGAGCATCGAACTTGTCATGCGTTGCACTGATGGTACCCTCGCTGACCACTCGAGCTACAAGGGCTAGACAACACACACGCACAAAAATTACTTATCTTAAAATGAAGCAAGAAAGCCACATTATTTTATCTAAGTTAGGTGTATTTATTTTTAGTTTGGTATTGTGTTTGGTCTTTTTTGTCTGAGACGTTCATGAATCATGACATTATTATGATTGTTATTGTTACCGAATACCGAGGCCCCATCATTCGGTGGAATGGGTCTCAGCCCATTTGTAGTGATTTTTTGTATACAAAAAGTTTACATACTTACGATAGAAAATTAATATTTGAAGTTCGATTAATTACTTATTTATGAAATATCATAAGCTTCATATTTGTTTAGTTTTGATTTCTAAAATATAGTCATTGTTCATTGTTCTTTTCGGCACTATCATAAAGAAAGAAGAAAGCTTCTTTATGCATAAAAAGTGAATTAGAAAGTTGTCTTCAAAATTGAATTCTCAATTCTGAACCATTACCTAACTACATTATTTTGTTTTTACAGTTGTGTTTAAGGTAGTGGTCTCTTTCTCTAGGCCAAAGTCATCATTGAATGACAATTACTTTTCAATCCAATTAGTAACACAAAATAGTTAGAAACGAGAACAAATGACTAAAATCTTAGCAATAAGAAACATACATATTGACACCATAAACTTTCGTATTTTATTATTTGATAATCATCGAACGACATTTCTCTTTTAACACTAAGGTAACCGGGTTATAAATCAAACTCTTTGTGTACTTTCTTTTAAATAAATATGTAACTGTAGATTTAATCATTGCTAGACAGAGACAAAAAAGTGTCACGGTTCATTGATTTTTACTATTTTTATTTTCTAAGTTTTCAGAATCTGTTAATAATGTAGTCGTTTTCTTTTCTTCTTCACCCACATCATTGAACATTATTATGTTTAACTAGTATTGTGAACACATTATTCCATAATCCATATTGATCATGTTGTTACTTTTAATTTTGTTCCAAGTTGAGGTTTGTGTTGGTTTAGTTTAGTTAGATAAGAGTATAACTGTTTTCTTCGTAGTTTTAAGTTTGAAGTCGATTACGATAATATTCAACATCTTGTAAATGTTTTAAAATAAAGAAGCTTGAGGGTGAACAAATTGAATTAGTTACTTTCTATTTTTCTATATCTAAAGATTTGTTACCAACTTTTTAATCTTTTGTAATGAAAATTTGCTTATGTTTATAGTATTAAGGAGATGAGCATTTGTATATTGTAGTATAGTTTAGTATGTAATTTATACCTAAAAGCAAACAACGAGGGAATCTGATTAAGATGCCTTAACTTTTAAACTCTCCATAAAACGTTCCTCTTTTTCTGAGTTTTTTGTTTGTTTTTTGTACTTTTATCATAAGAGTTGCATATGATGGATCTCTATGTTAATATGTTTGTATGAACCAAATTTTTTTTTTTGTCGGGTGCTTCTTTCTTTTTTTGCTTTCTCGTTACCCTTGCTCGATCGACAAGAACTTTACAGAGTAGCTAGAGACACTATAAAAGTGATATAGAAAGAGAAAAATGTATTCATTTTGTCTACATGATTTAGTATCTTTTAGTTTAAAACAATTATATATTCTAGTTGATGCTAAAAGATTTAGGCTAACTCGATTGGTTAATCTCTTTTTCACAATTCCGAGGACATCATCCTTTTTGGTAACCTTTTCTACTATTTAGTTATCTAACTATTTGGTTGAGATGATAAAATCAAAATGTGTTAATCAATCAACAAATAAATAAAATGGGCCACCGTCTTCTAAGTTTATTCAACGAAAGAATTAGGTTGTGTAATTGTATTCTCTTTTTTTTCTCAACTTGTAATTCAATGTTTTTAATGGAAATATCTCAATGACCAAAAAAAATAAATACACAGAGAAAAAACTCCTAAACAATAGAGTGATTCCATAAAAGGGCATTGTTATCTTCTTTACATTTTGTCCACTTTTTTATCACATGTGGATGTGGTCAACACCAACATTCCCATAGCCAATATTAAAACCAAAATATATATATTTTCGAAAACTTTTTTTTTAATCTGTGTGTATACAAACAATTTATCTTTATTTTAATTTGTTTTCTTACATAAATTTACAAAAGAAATGTACCAAAATCTATTAAAGATTTACATATAGTGATGTCTAGCTGGCGCTTTATCAGAACTCAAGGGTATTACAGTAAATTCACATTTGGTCTGATGCAAAAGAAACCAGTTTGTGTGGGGAGGAGCGAGCAGAGTCGGTTCACGTGGAAGCTCAGAGTCATAAATCTTTGTTTCATTCAGCCTAAAACCCCCCCCAAAAATGTTGTCTAATCTCTCTTCTTCTCCGTTCCTCTTTAGGTTATCTCAACCATACAGCAACAAATCTACCAGAAGATAATGCAAGAACCTCTAGCAGCTGACTCTGAATCTGAAGGGGAAGAGTTTTTGCACAATCACTTCAAGCTCAAGCTCCTCTTCAATGGCTGTCTCTAACATAGTTTCCACCGTTCCTCTTCTCTTCTTCTTCTTCTCCACTCTTCTTTTGATTTCTGGTAAGTTTCCTAAAAATCAGATTTTTTCAGTTCTAATTCCCCTAAATTGACGAATTTTTTTATATTTTAATTAGAGTTAACACTTGGCTAAAGATTGCTTTTTTAATTTCGAATCCAAATCTAGACAAAACTGTTTTAACTGATTTCTAAATTTTTAGTTAAACATCATTGCCAAGTTTCGATTTTTAACTAGCTTCGTCTTGCTTTTTGTATATGCAGCGAGTTCGTCGTCTTTATCTCACAATGTTAAGGTTCAGGAACAAGACAAAGACCCTTTTGTTGGTTTCAACATCGGCACAGATGTCACTAATCTCCTCTCACCGACGGAACTGGTCAAATTCCTCCAAACTCAGAAAGTAAACCACGTCAGATTATACGATGCTGATCCAGAACTGCTCAAAGCATTGGCTAAAACCAAGATACGGGTCATAATCAGTGTACCGAACAATCAGCTTCTCGCGATTGGATCTTCCAACAGTACAGCTGCTTCGTGGGTTGGTCGTAATGTTGTTGCTTATTACCCTGAAACTTTAATCACAGCTATCTCTGTTGGAGATGAGGTTTTAACTACTGTGCCTTCTTCAGCTCCTTTGCTTTTACCTGCGATTGAGTCTTTGTACAATGCTCTTGTTGCTTCTAATCTCCACACTCAAATCAAGGTCTCTACGCCTCACGCAGCTTCTATCATGCTCGATACTTTCCCGCCTTCTCAAGCTTACTTTAACCAGACTTGGCATTCCATTATGCTTCCGTTGCTTCAGTTCTTGTCCAAAACTGGTTCTCCTTTGATGATGAATCTGTATCCTTACTATGTCTATATGCAGAACAAAGGCGTGGTTCCGCTTGATAACTGTTTGTTCGAGCCCTTGACGCCGAGTAAAGAAATGGTCGATCCAAACACTTTGTTGCATTACACTAATGTGCTTGATGCTATGGTGGATTCTGCTTATGTCTCGATGAAAAACTTGAATGTGACTGATGTGGTTGTGCTTGTGACCGAGAGCGGTTGGCCTTCGAGAGGTGATTCGAAAGAGCCATATGCTACTATCGACAATGCTGATACTTATAACTCCAATTTGATCAAGCATATATTTGATAGATCTGGTACTCCTTTGCATCCTGAGATGACCCCAAGTGTCTACATTTATGAGCTGTTTAACGAGGATTTGAGGTCTCCTCCTATTAGTGAAGCTAGCTGGGGACTATTCTACGGGAACTCTACGCCTGTTTATTTGCTTCATGTATCTGGAAGTGGAACATTCTTAGCAAATGATACAACAAACCAGACTTACTGCATTGCTATGGATGGTGTGGATGCAAAGACTCTTCAAGCTGCATTGGATTGGTCTTGTGGACCTGGGAGAGCTAATTGTAGTGAGATTCAACCTGGCGAGAGTTGTTATCAGCCGAATAACGTGAAGGGGCATGCTTCGTTTGCTTTTAATAGTTATTACCAGAAGGAAGGAAGAGCTTCTGGTTCATGTGACTTCAAAGGTGTGGCAATGATCACTACTACAGACCCAAGTAAGCTCTTCTCTTCTTCTTTCTTTTTTTCTTTTCGTGTTATGGTTTTCACTTTTCAGTTTGAAGATCTATGTTAAAAGACTTAGGACAATCAAGAAACACCATCTGAATTTGTTAGAGTTTAGATTCTAAGTTGGGAGGGTCTGATCTGGTCTTTTGCCAAAATAGAGTCTTAGTAACTACTTATATGCTGAAACTTGTGTGACTTGGGTGACCTTAAGCTTTTCCATTCTCAATTCCGTTTCTAATCGCTGTAAGCAAGTAACACGTCCTAGACCAGTGTTAACCAGATTTTGTAGCCAATACATAGAAGCTAGTTCCCAAAGAAGGTTCTGGTGTTTATGAATCTCGAATTATGGTTGTAAATCACCTTCAGTAAAGCTTGTTTGTTTTTGGGAATCCGAAGTATTATACTAGCGATCATATGGTCTTAGAAAACGTCCTAGCCTTGCTTGCACCTTCTCATCCATATTCAACTCTTTTCTTCTTCATGTTTATTACTTTGGTTCATAAGCAGGCTACAACAATAAAAGTTTTGTCAAGATCATATCCTTGGGTGTGGAAAACTGTTTATGGTGTTAACTAGATTTAAAGTCTTTCTCCTCTTTAGCGTCTTTCATTATAAAAGTTTCTAAATCAGGAAGGTGCGTATGTTTTCAGGTCATGGAAGCTGCATTTTCCCGGGAAGGTATGAAAGTTTTTGTGTATAACAAACTAATTCCCTTTGAAAACTCATTATCTATACTTTTAGAGGTGGTGATACATTTAAAAGCTTCCGTTAATCAATGAGATTTTGTGCAGCAAGAAGGTTGGAAATAGGACACAGACAGTGGTGAATTCAACTCAAGTCGCTGCGGGTGAAGCTACCTTAAAGAGTCTCTCAAGAGGCTTCTACGTCAGTATCATGATTCTTGTAACATCTTCTATGTTGCTACCATTTTGGTGATTTTATCAATTTTCCACGGTGAGTTACAAGTCTTTTAACTCTGATGAAGCTCATTTTGATCCCATGACGGGAAACACACTCGAACTCCAATGCCATATAGTACTAAGTACCAACCAGGTCATCATAGTGGCAACACCACTAGCCTACAAAGGTGTCGGCAGAGTTACAGTTTTAGGTCTTAAAACATTTTATTATATTGTGTAGTTTCTTATTTTATTTGTAGACCATTTTAGTCTCTTGTATTCTTGTTTGTGGCAATAAAATTTTGTATAAAAAATTCTGTCCTACTTGAACGTCATCGACATTGTTATACTGTATGTTGTTTGTATTCCTCTTTCAAATTACGGTTTGATTCGGTTTGATTACGGTTTCACCATTTAAACTTTGAATTTGAGAACCAATCGAAACGGCGCCGTATTACACGTATAGCCGTTAAGTGGAAACCTAAGCGACGAAAGCCAAAATCGGAAAAAGGGGAATTAGGGTTAAATGTCAAAAACTCGATTTTTCAGAATTCTCACAACTCTGGCAATGTCGTCATCGTCTTCCTCGACCTCTTGGTCCTGCAACAAATGCACTTTCCTCAATTCTCCTTCTCAGAAACTCAATTGCATGATCTGTTTAACTCCCGTATCTCTCCCTTCTCCGTCTCCTTCACTCGCTATTTCCACGAACGATGAAGCGAAGTGGGCTTGCAAGGCTTGTACTTTCTTGAACACGTACAAGAACTCAATCTGCGACGTATGTGGAACGCGATCGCCAACGTCTTCTCTACTGGGCTTTGACGAATTGACTGATTCGGGTCTCGATAGTAGTAACCCTGATTCCTCCGTCGGCTCTGTTTTCTTTCCTCTTCGGCGGTGTAGCAACAAGCGTAAAGCTATGGATGATGACGTCGTAGAGGTTGATGGTGGTTCCGTTGTTCGTTCTGAATCGCAGGGTGTTGTGAAGAAGAAGAACAAAGAAATTGAAACGAAAGGTCAGTTCTTTTGTACTCCCATAGGGTTTAGCGGTCTGTGATTATGTATGGCTCATACCTTATTTATTAGTTTAATAGACTAGTCTCTTTGTTACTGTGTGATGTGATGTGTGTTTCATCCAAAATTGGGTTGAGATTGGTTTCTGATTGCTACTAAAATTGTTTAAGGCTTTGGTTTCTACTCGTTCAGCTTAATGGTTGCTTTCTAATTTTCCTTGATGCATAAGTACTTAGTTTGTCACTTTTTGTTTTTGTAGGGGAAGCTTCTGAATCAGGAACACCTTTATCTTGTTTGAAGATCTTGAGCTACAATGTTTGGTTCCGTGAAGACCTTGAGTTGAATCTAAGGATGAGAGCTATCGGTCAGATTATTCAGCTTCATTCTCCTCATCTTATATGTTTCCAGGTTATTACTTTACATTTTACCACGGTGTGATGTCTATCTGCAAAGTTTAGAAGTAGTTCAGCTTTCTGACAAACGGTTTTTGTGAGGTCTTATAGGAAGTCACTCCTGCGATCTATAATATTTTCCGCAAGTCGAACTGGTGGAAAGCGTATTCTTGTTCTGTCTCAGTTGATGTGGCAGATTCGAAAGGCTACTACTGCATGCTGGTAAAAGACTCTGCCCGCTTGTAGCGTTTAAATTTGGATATTTCCTGTGATTTTGTAATTGACCCTTAAGGGTAATTTGCAGTTGAGCAAGCTAGGCGTGAAATCATTCAGCAACAAAAGCTTTGGGAACTCGATAATGGGAAGAGAACTATCTACAGCAGAAGTTGAAGTTCCAGGGAGAAAGCCACTTGTCTTTGCAACTAGCCATCTCGAGAGCCCGTCTCCAGCTCCTCCAAAATGGGACCAAATGTTCAGTCGAGAACGCGTTGAACAAGCAAAAGAGGCAATCGAGATTCTTGGAGCTAATACCAACGTGATATTTGGGGGAGACATGAACTGGGACGACAAGCTAGATGGTAAATTTCCTTTGCTAGACAATTGGGTCGATGTTTGGGAGGTTTTGAAACCAGGTGATGTGGGTTTTACATACGACACAAAAGCAAACCCAATGTTGTCTGGTAACCGAGCATTGCGGAAACGGTTAGACCGGTTTTTGTGTCGTCTGGATGATTACAAGCTTGACGGAATCGAGATGGTTGGGAAAGAGGCGATTCCTGAAATATCATATGTGAAAGAGAAGAAAGTGAGGGGTGATATCAAGAAGTTAGAGCTTCCCGTGTTGCCTAGTGATCATTTCGGTCTTCTTTTAACCCTTTCGCCAAAATGAGGTCAAACTACTCAGAGCTCGAAGTTTGGTTTTCACTGGTAGAACTTTTGTGACTATGGTTAAAAACTGTATGAAACACCAAGATTGGTGTGTAGGGTTTATTTGTTTCGAACTGATGTTAAACGGTATCTTGGTATTAGGTTTTTTTTTTTTTGGTTTGGGAAAGTCCTTATTTCCTGATTGGAACTGAAAGATCAGTCTTACTGATTAACAATGTTCCACCTTTTGTAATGAGGATTAAGAAACTAATCACAAATCAAGATGATCCTCACTTTTTGTAATGATCATATATGGTAATCACAAGTTTGATTGATTAACAATGCCCCACCTTTTGTAATGGCTAATGAGGATTAAAAACCAGATATATTTTGGTATCAGAGGTTTTTTTTCAGACAATAAATTATTCACTGATATTAACGGAGAAGACCTGTTTAATGTACAAAACATGTTCTTAACAAAAGCTAGATCAACTGTTTCTGTCTCAGCAATGAGGAGTTTGAAGCTAAACTTCTAAGATGAGAAAATGGTGAAAGAAGAGTCTTGCGGTATACCAAAACCTCACAAACCTTGTTCTTCTGTTTGGGTATATTCACATGGTTCTGCACTGTATGGTAACATGAAATCAATAGGAGATTTGCTCGATTATCTGACTAGATCCATTGGATAACACCCGAGGATACGGATGAAACTTGCGAATTCCTGCAAAACCAAAAGGTAAGATCTTTAGAATTGGTTAGCCTTAAGACCAGCTATGAAAGCTCTCTGGTTTGCGAGGACTGGGACCTGTAGATGGCCAAGAGCGTGCTGAGCACGTGTTTCAGCCATGGAAGCTTCAAAATCAATGTAGAATAAGTAATCAAAGTACCTGTCATCATCAGAAAACAATCACTCAACTACTTCTCAAAAAAGATGTGTGCATGCTGTGTGTTAGAAAACTACTTACTTAGCGCTTCCATTGTTAGAACCATCAACTACTCTTAACGGTCTTCTTCTCTGCGGACGACTTTCTATCTAAAAGAGAGCAAAATCTACGTCATATATTCCTATTTTCTGAAGAAGTTACTGATAACAGGGTCCACCTTTTCCTTGGAGCTTACCTTCGATAAATTGATGCTTCTTAAAGCAAAAACAGCCAAGGCCTTGAACAGCACACCAGGACCTTCTTCTAACGAGAACACGATACTTGTCTGAGAGAAACTTAGAGCATTACTATTGGGAACTATATGTTTAAGCCAATTTAGTTAGTATATAAAAATATGTGATTACCTTATATGGTCGATCCGTTCTTGGAATCATAGGCTCTCTCGCAAGTATGAGAAAGCGGGTCACATTGTTAGCATTATCCTGAAAACCGTCGAAAGAACAAAATATCAACGTACAGATTATGGATAATCGATATGTTTAGTCTCATTCCTTCTGTCATTAATCATTCCACTTTTTACCCAATGATGAGCATCTTAGTTTGTTGATACATTCCCATAGGTAACAAATTTATCAATAGGATAGAGGATGGAGACTAGTTACTTGTATATTCTCGGCAAGAATATCTAGGCCATATATATTTGCAGCCCGCACACTCGCGATTGCTCCTACATCGCTCTTATTGCTTGAAGAAACAGTCTGAAGAAACGCTTGATGTTTAATTGTTTTATGTGAACTGAACTAAGAATAAAGTCGTTATCTTGAGCTGTCACCTGAGCAGCAGTGGCAGTGTCTTTTGCAGAAATTCTGTGTATGCCTAAATTGTTAAGTGAAATCACACATTGATCAAGTGCCTGGAGAGAAAGAAAGAATGAATAAACAGTATTCAAAATCAGTGAACTTGAAGCGAGTCTGAAGGTAATGGGTGCAAAAGAACCTGAGGATGGCTTAGAACACATTTAATCTCTTCTATTTTAACACCAGGCACTCCTAAGAGACAATGATTCACAGGCAATTGGACTTCTTGGACAATGTGAAGCCTATGACGAAGAAGCAAATCATAATTACGGTGGATACTACCACCTATCGAATTCTCGATCGGTAATACTGCTTTATCCACCAACCACAGCTCAACAGCCTAAGAATCCATCATATGAAAACATAGTAAAGCACCATACCTTTTTTTGTGTGGGTATGAATATATTAGAAGTGATAGATTAATCAAAACCTGGAACGCAGCTTCAAACTGTTCACATGGAACGGTTTCACAATTTGGATATGCTTTTAGTGCTGCTGTCTCACTATATGCACCTGGTATGCCCTGCAATTGTAGAGTGTATGTAAACACAAACAACTTAAAGAACGAGAAACACAAATTTTCAGTTAGGTAAGGAAATTTAATATTTCACCTGAAATGAAATTCGCACTTTTGAATCATCACTGGCAGAAGAGTAAAGACTGTTTGCAGTTAGTGGTTCTGTAATCAAATTAAGATGTTAGGGCTTAAAAAGTAATAATATTGATAATAACGAAGATATGACAGACAATGCACTGGAGTTTCATAATACTTCTGGGATTAGTAGGTTACTGTTCATTAACAACATTTTGGAAAGCAAGTTTCGTTTCACTCAAAATAGATTTGAGAACATATTTCTCTATGACACGATACAAATGACAATGATTCATCCCTTTATGAGAGAAGACTACATGAAAAGCAAGACTGAATCTCAAACATCAAGTGCAGCTACTAATATGGAAAAGGGAAACCAGTATTAACAAAACATGTCGTACCCTCCATTTTCAGTGCAGATAGTAAGCCCTATGTTGTGATGAAAATGACAATGATTGATCCATTTATGAGATAACATGACAAGAATGGACAAATCTGAAACATCAAATGCAGCTACTAATATGGAAAAAGTACTTGGTATTAACAAAAACATATCGAGTATGTCCATTTCCAAAACAGATCACTATACGTGTAGCTACTAATGATTGATCTACCCAAGAGACTACACGACAAGAAAGATCGAATCTGAAACATCAATGCAGCTACTAATATGGAAAACAGATTTTAGTATTAACAAAACATATCCAGTACTTTCCTTTTCAAACAGATCGATATACGTGTAGCCAAAACTATGCTGCAGTGCAAAGGACAATGATTGATCTATCTACGAGACTACACGACAAGAAAGATCGTATAAGAAAGATCAAATGCAGCTACTAATCTGAAAAAGAAACCAGTAATAACAAACATATCGCGTACTCCACTTTCAATGCAGATTGATACACTTGTCGGAATAAAGAATCTAGTATTAACAAAACATATCTAGTGCTCCATTGTCAATAAACTATGTTGGAAAATTAAGTATCTTATAGATCAGTTCACATACAGCAAAGCCTCAAGTTGCAATGCAAATGATAATGATATTGACTCATTACACGACAAGAAAGATCGAATCCTAACATCGCAGCAATTCATATGGATGGTAAACAGAAGGAATCTAATGTCAAAAGACATTTGCCATTACTGGAATCAAGAAAGTGGCGAAACATTAGTAATGTCAATGCATAATTTGGTACCCATTTCAGTGTATTTGTAACAGCCAAAATAACTGTTAAATTCAGCAATCTAGAGTACAAAAGTTCAGAGGAGTTTTCATAGAATTGTATTCACATATAAACAGAAACAAGCAACGATGCAAGGGACATGGTCATTCTTATCTCTTCAGACGTAGTTTAGGCTATTGGTAAACAAAGATGAATGCTTTCTCATCTACTGAAACAAAGAGGATCCTACAAATTCAAAGTCAACTAAACCAATCCCCTAAAACTACAATTTTTGAATTCGATGACCGCATAACACACAACAAACCAATCAGCATTTCCATAAAACAACATGTTCCAATGAAACTGAGAGAAAGGGGAAGGAGAACTCACTAGGAAGCATACTCAAGTCTCTATGAAAAGTAACAGATTCAGTCTCCCGAGTCAGACCCATTTCACCAGAGGATGACTTTTTGAGCTCACGGCCAAACGGAACCTCGCCTTCAATGGCAGTGACGACAGCTCTCTGAGAAGCTGAGGAAGAAGAGCAAACCCAGAGGCAGAAACGACGGCGTTTAGCTTCGAATTCGGAATGACCCACAAGAGGAGAACGATGATGAGTCGTTTGAGGACAAACCCAAATGGGAAAACAACAACACCTCAGAGCCATACCACAAAAGCAAGTAAAAGTGAAGAGATTTTTTGTTGTTGTTGTTCAGAGGACTAAAATAAAGAAGAGGCAATGTGAAAGAGAGATTTAGAAGAATTTAGGTCAACAGAAGTCTCAATGGCGCAAATGGATTTGGTAAGAAAGAATGGAGATAACGTCAAGTCACAACAAAAACAAAAGTCTGGACTTTTTTGGTTTTTCTGGAAGGTCTTTCACAGGAAAGAGCAAACTCAATGAATGAATGAATGTATGAATGTACTCTCTCAAGACGGAAAGGTCCACACTTTGCAAGACGTTTACTTATACTATACACAGTACACACACCAAATATATCATTTTTTAATAATTGAATGACAAAAATAGTTTAGCCGACAAAAAGGAAATAGATGACGCATGGATATTTTATTGAAAAGTAAGTGGACTTTAATTTTGACTTTATTACCAAGGATTTGGGTTTAAAGACTTCCTAAACTTTCTTAAAAATTACTAGTATATAAAAAGATTTTGTGTACTAGTTAAAAATACTTATAAATGCTGAATTTTATGAAATATTAAAAAAAATAAAAATAATTAGCTCTAATATTAGATGAATTATCAATTTCACATTTTAGTACTATTTGAGATAATTTATTTTTCATCCAATTTTTTCATTTTAAAGTGACTAGCATTTTCAATGGAAAAATAACTAATTTCACTATAAACTTAGTTACTTTACCGCAGTTATACATGTGATTTTCAACTTTCAAATATGCTTATAATTAGATGAACTAACTTATAATTTAAATTTACTACATAAACTATATAAATGTTAACAAAACCCACAAATCTAAGATGCCGTTAGTTAAACCGTTTATGTAGTTAACTAGAATGCCACGAACGACGCAAAAAGACTTTTAGAAAACTCAAACCCATAACTTCTCTAATTCCAAAATAAGCTCAAAATCAAATATGCTATGACAGTTCACGAAACAAATACAAACATAAATAAATATATACACTCTTATTGCTCTTCTTCTCAATTATATGTTTAAATTTGGTTAGTTGGCAAATTGGCACTTTTATCTAATAAGCTAAGAAGAAGAAAAAAACACTTTATTATTTCCCCAAATCGCTTTTCACATCTCTCTATCTCTATCAGTCACAATCTTCTCAAACAATCTAAGTAATTTTACTAGAAAAATAACAATGGCATCGGAGTTGAATAAACAGAATAAAAATGACATTATTTTACTAGAAAAGTATCAGGCTTTAAAAGTGGTTAGCATTTACAATCTAAGTTAACTGTTTGATATATGGTGAATTTTATAAAATATTTTTTGGTAAAAAGCAGTAATTAGCTCTAATATTAGATGAATTAGCAATTTTTTTACATTTTAGATCATCTATTTTTCATCCAGTTTTTTTTATTTAAATGTGGCTAGCATTTATAATCTAAGAATACTGTTTGATATACGGTGAAATTTATAATTATTTTTTAAAAAGAAGTAATTAGCTCTAAAATTAGATGAATTATCAATTTTACATTTTAGTACCATTTGAAATAGTCATTTTTCATCCAATTTTTTCATGTTAAAGTGGCTAGCATTGACAATCTAAGAAAACTGTTTGATACATGATAAATTTTATAATATATGTTTTGTAAAAAGAAGTAATTAGCTATAAAGTTAGATGAATTCTCAATTTTACATTTTTGTACCATTTGAGATAATCTTTTTTTCATCCAATTTTTTACATTTAAAAGTAGCTAGCATTTACAATCTAAGAATACTGTTTGATATATGGTGAGTTTTATAAAATATATTTTTTTTTTCTAAAGAAGTAATTAGCTCTAATATTAGATGAATTATCAATTTTAAATTTTAGTACCATATGAAATAGTTCATTTTTCATGTTAAAGTGGCTAGCATTGACAATCTAAGAAATCTGTTTGATATATGATGAATTTTATAAAATATGTTTCGTAAAAAGAAGTAATTAGCTCTAATATTAGATGAATTATCAATTTTACATTTTTGTACCATTTGAGATAATCTTTTTTTCATCAAATTTTTTACATTTAAAAGTGGCTAGCATTGACAATCTAAGAAAACTGTTTGATATATGATGAATTTTATAAAATATGTTTTTTAAAAAGAAGTAATCAGCTCTAATATTAGATGAATTATTAATTTTACATTTTAGAACCATATGAGATAATCTATTTTCATCCAATCTTTTTCATTTAAAAGTGGCTAGCATTTACAATCTAAGAAAACTCTTTGATATATGATGAATTTTATAAAATATATTTTGTAAAAAGAAGTAATTAGCTCTAATATTAGATGAATTATCATTTTTACATTTTGGTACCATTTGAGATCATCTATTTTTCCATCCAATTTTTTTCATTTAAAAGTGGCTAGCATTTACAATCTAAAAAAACTATTTGATATATGGTGAATTTTATAATATATATTTTTAAAAAAGTAATTAGCTATAATATTAGATGAATTATCAATTTTTTACATTTTAGTACCATTTGAGATCATCTATTTTTTATCCAATTTTTTTTTTTTTTAAAGTGGCTAGCATTTACAATCTAAGAATACTGTTTGATATATGGTGAATTTATAATCTACTTTTAAAAAAAAGAAGTAATTAGCTAGATGAATTATCAATTTTACATTTTAGTACTATTTGAAATAGTTCACTTTTTATCCAATTTTTTTTTCATTTAAGCTAGCATTTACAATCTAAGAAAACTGTTTGATATATGGTGAATTTTATAAAATATGTTTTGTAAAAAGAAGTAATTAGCTCTAATATTAGATGAATTATCAATTTTACATTTTAGTACCATTTGAAATAGTTCACTTTTCATCCAATTTTTTCATGTTAAAGTGGCTAGCATTGACAATCTAAGAAATCTGTTTGATATATGATGAATTTTATAAAATATGTTTTGTAAAAAGAAGTAATTAGCTCTAATATTAGATGAATTATCAATTTTAAATTTTAGTACCATTTGAAATAGTTCATTTTTCATCCAATTTTTTTTTCATTTAAAAGTGGCTAGCATTTACAATCTAAGAAAACTGTTTGATATATGATGAATTTTATAAAATATGTTTTATAAAAAAGAAGTAATTAGCTCTAATATTAGATGAATTATTAATTTTACATTTTAGTACCATATGGGATAATCTATTTTCATCCAATCTTTTTCATTTAAAAGTGGCTAGCATTTACAATCTAAGAAAACTCTTTGATATATGATGAATTTTATAATATATATTTTGTAAAAAGAAGTAATTAGCTCTAATATTAGATGAATTATCATTTTTACATTTTGGTACCATTTGAGATCATCTATTTTTCCATCCAATTTTTTTCATTTAAAAGTGGCTAGCATTTACAATGTAAAAAAACTATTTGATATATGGTGAATTTATAATCTATTTTAGTAATTATATGAATTATTTTTACAAAATTTGAAGTAATTAGCTATTTAATCTAAGATGATATATGGTGAATTTTATTACATTTTAGTAGCCATATTAGATGATTATCAATTTTACATTTTAGTACCATAGTTCACTTTTTTTTTTTTAAAGTGGCTAGCATTTACAATCTAAGAATACTGTTTGATATATGGTGAATTTATAATCTACTTTTTTAAAAAAATAAGTAATTAGCTATAATATTAGATGAATTATCAATTTTACATTTTAGTACCATTTGAAATAGTTCACTTTTCATCCAATTTTTTTCATTTAAAAGTGGCTAGCATTTACAATCTAAGAAAACTGTTTGATATATGGTGAATTTTATAAAATATGTTTTGTAAAAAAAAGTAATTAGCTCTAATATTAGATGAATTATCAATTTTACATTTTAGTACCATTTGAAATAGTTCACTTTCATCCAATTTTTTCATGTTAAAGTGGTTAGCATTGACAATCTAAGAAATCTGCTTGATATTAGATGAATTATCAATTTTACATTTTTGTACCATTTGAGATAATCTATTTTTAATCCAATTTTTTTAATTTAAAAGTGGCTCGCATTTACGGTCTAAGAAAACTGTTTGATATAATATGTTTTGTAAAAAGAAGTAATTAGCTCTAATATTAGATGAATTATCAATTTTACATTTATGTACAATTTGAGATAATCTATTTTTCATCCAAGTTTTTTCATTTAAAAGTGGCTAGCATTTACAATCTAAAAAAACTGTTTGATATATGGTGAATTTTATATAAAAAAAAAATTTTAAGAAGTAATTAGCTCTAATATTAGATGAATTATCAATTTTACATTTTAGTACCATTTGAGATAATCTATTTTTCATTTAAAAGTGGCTTCCATTCACAATCTCAGAAAACTGTTTGATATATTATATAATATTTTTCTAAAAAAGAAGTAATTAGCTCTAATATTAAATGAATTATCAATTTTACATTTTAGTACCATCTGAGATAATCTATTTTCATCCAATCTTTTTCATTTAAAATTGGCTAGCATTTATAATGTAAGAAAACTGTTTGATATATGGTGAATTTTATAAAGTATTTAAAAAAGATAAGTGAAGTAATTAGCTCTAATATTAGATGAATTATCAATTTTACATTTTAGTACCATCTGAGATAATCTATTTTTCATCAAATCTTTTTCATTTAAAAGTGGATAGCATTTATAATCTAAGAAAACTGTTTGATATATGGTAAATTTTATAAAGTATTTTTTAAAAATAAGAGAAATAATTAGCTCTAATATTAGATGAATTATCAATTTTACATTTTAGTACCATGTGAGATAATCTATTTTTCATCCAATCTTTTTCATTTAAAAGTGGCTAGCATTTTTATAATCTAAAAACACTGTTTGATATATAGTGAATTTTATAATTTTTTTTTTTTGAAAATAAGAGAAGTAATTAGCTTTAATATTAGATGAATTATCAATTTTACATTTTACCATTTGAAATAATCTATTTTTCATCTAATTTTTTCATTTAAAAGTGGCTAACATTTAGTATCTAAAAACACTGTTTGGTATATGGTGAATTTTATAAAAAAAATTTTAAAAAATTAATTAGTCTAATATTATTTTTCACTACAACTATATTATACAAACCATCTAAGACGATCTAATTTACTCTTTTTTATTTATTTATGTGATATGGTATATAAACAAAACTATACTTGAAACGTTCTAAACTAATTGACTTTTTTTTTTGAATTGTTAATATCATAAAACGATTTTAGGAACAGCAAATAAAAAAGAAAAATATCCTAAAATAGTACTAAAAATATCAAAAATAAATAAATATGAATAGTACACCTATTTAAAAAAAAAAAAAAAAAAAAAAAAAAAAAAAAAACTCTAATTTAAAACTGGTTAAGTCGCACAACCCAGTGAGAGAGAGATTAGTCATCGACCGGTGAAGTTGGAAGATGTACGAACCGGCGAACGTCTCTGACGACGCTACGGCTTTCCGGCGAGCTGAGAAAAATTACAAACTTTACTATGAACAGCATTCTAAATTCACTAGAAAGTAAGTAAAAATCCAATTTTCTCTCACTAGAATCGTTCGTTCTACTTATAATTCCTCCACTTGAACTCGCAGGAAGAAGCTCCCTAAGCCGATTGATTTGTCTGAATTGCTTGATTTCGATTTGATTCTTCAAGATTTCAACAAAACTGGTGTTTTGCCTGACGGGATTAGGGTTGTCGAAGTTGTTGATTCTTCCCCTGTCTTCTGCATCCAGAATCGACCCGGTAAGTTAAAAAAAATCCCCAATTTTCCAAATTAGTATCCTAAAGACTCAGTTTTTGGAACAGATTTGCCTAAAACTTATGGAAGTGGGATTGTTATGATTATAAAGGTTTTTACTTTATCCCTGGTGCATTGAGTTTGGAGGAGCAATGCAAATGGATCAAAGAGAGCTTGACGACTTTTCCACAGCCTCCTAATAGAACAAACCACAATGCGATTTATGGTCCTGTTGCTGATTTGTTTGATTCAGCTAAAGAAAACAAGGTGTTGGTTCAAGAGGATCTTACCAACAACATATGGAAGTTTTATGAAGAAGATGATATTGCAAAAGCAAAAGATAGAAGTAGCAAAACAGTTTCAGCTTCAGTTCTTTTGAGGAAGCTTCGTTGGAGCACCCTTGGTCTACAGTTTGATTGGTCCAAGGTCAATTCTTGAACTTGTTTTGATGAGTTTTAGCAACCTTTTGTGTAGCCTTAAATGAATGCTGAGACTTATGTCTTTTGTTTTCTTTTTCCAGCGTAACTATGATGTTTCTCTCCCTCATAATGACATCCCTGATGCACTCTGTCAACTAGCTAAGACACACGCCGCCATTGCAATGCCTGCCGGGGAGGAATTTCGTCCAGAGGGTGCCATTGTTAACTACTTTGGCTTAGGTAGAATTACCTTAGATTTTGTACTTTCTTGCTTTGGAAAAGGTTAATCTGTCAAAGATGTAGAAGTTTGAATACCTTTTTAACTCGCTCTTTAGGTGATACCCTTGGAGGCCACCTTGATGACATGGAAGCTGACTGGAGTAAACCCATAGTCAGCATGAGGTATCTCTCTTTGCCTTCTGTCTTAGCAAAACGTAATATCATACATCTTTTGAAGCGCAATAGTGATTTATGTTCCTTACATTTTCCTTACGCAGCCTTGGATGTAAAGCTATTTTCCTCTTAGGCGGGAAATCAAAAGAGGATCCTCCTCATGCTATGTATCTCAGAAGTGGAGATGTTGTACTAATGGCTGGAGATGCCAGAGAATGCTACCACGGTAATCTGCTTCACTTTACACAGTCCTTTGACACTCGGCATTGGAGATGTACTCTATTGCAAAAAGAAGCCACAGTTGCTCATATTCTGTCTCTAATTTGAGATTATATTTGTTGATTATGCAGGCGTGCCCCGTATCTTTACGGACGAAGAAAATGCGGAAATTGGCGCCCTTGAATCAGAACTGTCACGTGAAAGTGGAAGTTATTTCGCAGAGTACATCAAAACTTCGAGGATCAACATAAACATCAGGCAAGTTTTCTGAGTTGCCTGAATGCTCCTGGTGTCTATAAAAGCATCTGTATTAGCATCGAGCCAGAAGATTTGAGAAGCATCCCTTTGTTATGTTACACTACTTTGGTTTCTTATGTCCTTAGGATCATAGAATCTCTTGATTGTGTAAGAAAATATGAGTGGAACTGGGGTAGTTCATACCACAGCAGATTTAATTTTGCTGAAATTTTGAGGCTTTATAGACCGTTATTGATGACATTTTTATAATTACAAAAATTACAAAAAGGAAACATCATTTTTCAGATGGCTTATATTGTACATACATATTCGTATATTGTAGTTTTTGGATATCAAAAGAAACTCAGTTGGGTGCCTACACACTAACGTCTAGGTGGTTTGTTAGGCAAGGTAGGTATACTCTGTTCGTCTCTGAAGAAGTTTAGCGGGTCCACGGCAGTTTTCACTTTCACCAACCGATCAAAATTCTCTCCGAAATACATCCTCCCATAAACCTCTGCTTCTCTGTAACTGTTTGGGCCATGGCTATTAACTCCAATATCCAGATCCCTGTAATTGAGATACGTGTGTCTAGGGTTCTTGGTCACATAAGGAGCCATGTAGCTATAGAAAGTTCTTGCCTTCTGCAAGAAACTGCTTTCTGCTTCTGTTCCCGGATCTTTCCAGTTCATCGAATGCTGGACTTTGTATAGCTTAGTCCTGTGCGGGAATGGAGTCTTCGTCGTAGGCACCTCGCTCATTATCCCTCCGTATGGATTAAACACTAAACCGATCTTCCCAACTTCAATCATCTTCTTGAACAAGAAATCTAAACCCTCTTTGGTGATCTCTTTATCGACGAAATCGGACTTCCTCTTAAGGAAATATGCCGAGTCCGGGTCACGATCCAGTAGAATCTCAGGTTTAATCGCTGTGGCGTTATCGTTGTTCGCCCACCACATCACCGACTGTATCCATGTCATCTCTGTGCAATTCTCCTTCTTCAAACCAAGCTCTGGGAAATCTTTGGTTAGCAGAGAGAAAACATCGTTTGAGTTCCCCAAGAACATAGCCACAACCGATGCTCGAACCGTTTGGATTTTGTTTCGAGTCACAGGCTGTAACAATAGTCTCATGAATAGACCTGGATCAGTCTTGGGAGCAACGAACTGCCATTTATGGACCATGTCAAGAGCATTTTCGTCCAAGTTTTTCTCTACTCTAAAAACGGTTACGGTCGGTGGGACGGGGACAAGCTTGATCCTGAAAGCTAAGATCACACCGAAGCTCGCACCGCCTCCGCCGTTAATAGCCCAAAACAGATCTTCTCCCATTGCTTTGCGATCAAGAATCTTTCCATTAACGTCTACGATTTTAGCGTCGGTAACGTAATCAACGGACAGGCCGTACTTTCTGATCATGTTACCATAACCACCGCCGCTAATGTGACCTCCAGCTCCAACCGTGGGACAAACTCCGGCGGGAAAGCCGTGAGTTTTGGTTTTTTCCCAAATTCTGTAGTAAACCTCACCAAGTGTAGCACCAGCTTCGACCCATGCAGATTCGCTGGCCGCGTCGACGGTGACGGTACGTAGATTCGACATGTCTAGGACGAAGAAAGGAAGTTTAGAGACGTAGGAAAGGCCTTCGTAGTCATGGCCACCGCTTCGAGTTTTCAGCTGGATGTTTAGCGATTTCGTGCAGACGACGGCAGCTTGGACGTGGCTCTCAGAACGCGCAGCGATTACGATCGCGGGTTTGGGAGACGCGGTGGTGTTGAAACGCGCGTTTCGGATGTAAGCACGTAGGACAGGGGTGAAAGCTGCGGCGGTTTTTGGTAAAACAACGTCGGATAGTGAGTTAGGAGGAGCTTTTGTTTGGTTTGTGAAACATTGAAGAAAGTTTTGGTAGATTGTGTCGGGAGGAGGTTCGACGGCAAGAGAAGTGGAGACAAAGAATGAGAACAACAAGAGAATTAAACAAAAGATCTTCATTTTTGTTTTTTTTTATTTGCTAGTTGAATTTTTCTGTAGTATAAATAGTGCATGGGAGTCGTCTTTAATTTTCTGTTGTGATTCTAAACTTTGGCCATTTTTAGGATTTGTTATATTTGGTCAAAGTTAATCTTGTTTCTTTGTTTTTTTTTTTGGGTTTAGATTGTAATGAAATCAAGTTAACTATAGAAAGAGCACAACTTTTAAAGAGAATTGGTTTTTAAGAGGTAATTGTAGAATGAGGTTAGCTTTGGGAAGAGAATAGACATGTTCTACTTTAATTTCACCCTTTTTTTTGAAAGTTCATTTGTCTTTTGAAAGGTTGAGAATCAAGAATAGTTACAGAGCCAAGTCCAATTGGTTTTTTTAGAAATACATTAGATATATAATTGGAAGTGAAGGAGATTATATGAACCAGAGTTGGCCCTTAACTAAAACTAGAACCAACCAACTCTTACAATTATATATCTCGGTTCTTATATATATATATATGTTTGCCAGAAATGAGCTGAGAGAGACGTGGGTGTGCATATAATTGTAGCAGTTGCGATGGAGACGATGATTTTTGGTTCCGTCTAGACGTCTAGAGAT